>OV743716.1:159270568-160470568 GCA_928272305.1 Volucella inflata
CCTAATAATACAACTCAGCCGGACAACGCGATTTCTGGCATGCCTAACTCTCTCTTCTGACGAAATTCGGTATTTGGTTTTATCACCCTGTCGGGGCCTGTCTTTTTATTCTGGTCTTAAAAACATGCCGTCAGTTGCAATGACACTAGAGCAACTGTTGTTGCGAAACAAAGAAATTAAATTAACACCTCTTCAACTGGAAAAGACACTACTGGTTTCTGGACGACAATGTGAAATTTCCCTACTTTAGAAAAACCTTTGCGTCTGTCTTTCAAGCCGCGATTATGACAATGCTGAACTAAATTGTGAAGAATCGGTGCAAGTGCCGATTAAGATGCGTTTAGTGTTCACAACCAAGGTAGTGTGAGAATGCAAGCCTACTCTGAAAGCAATCATAAGGCTGAGTTTATTGAGTTTTGCTTGGATCCCAGGGCACAATGGCTTGGATCGCCAGATTTCGGCTTTCCGATGACTTTGATATTTAATTGCTATCCTTCAGCAGGAAGGACTATAAATTAATTAATGGCATAGAGACGGGGCACTACCTTCCTGCTTACCATCTAAATGTGCTAGATATAGGTGAAAGCGTGAGAATTTATAGTAAAAGGAACAACAAAGTAACATTCCGTGAAATAAAAACGAATGGGCTTTCGGTAAAGAGCTCGGATACGGACGGATTTGCTGTTAACAACCCATGCGAACGAAACTAGGGACAACGAACGTCGGATATGGACGAGGAATGTTAGGTCCCTTAACAGGCCACGAGCAGCCGACCAACTAGCGGAGGCCCAAGACTGGCCGCGAAGCAGATCTAACCGCCATCCAAGAAATGCGATGGGAAGGGCCGCACAAAAAGAGTATGCAAAACTGCGACATCTACTACGGCGACTGTGATCGACGCCAAAACAGCGGCTATTTTGATGCGGACTTGTTGTTAGAGGCTGATTAAGGCAAGAAGTCTTTAGTTTAGATATGACCCCCCCCCCCCCCCCACAGAGGAGAAGAATGACGACATTAAAGATGCCTTCCATGAGCCCTTGAACAAGACCTACGAGCAATGCTCTAGCTATGACATTAAAATTATTCTCGACGGCTTAAATGCAAAGGTAGGAAGAGAGGACGTCATTGGTAGTACCGTCGGAATATATAGCCTGCACGACACCACCTCCGATAACGTGTTCAGGCTTATCGACTTTGCGGAGGAACGAAACATTGTCGTAGCTAGCACGCGCTTCCCCCATCTCGATATTCACAAGGGGACTTGGAAAACTCGCGATCAATCAACCATCAACTTCGTTGATCACATTGCGATCCACGCAAGACACTCCTCCAGTATTATGAATATCCGTACGTTCAGAGGAGCCTACATCGACTTGGACCATTACCTTGTTGTAGCCAAGGCACGGTTGCGGATATCCCAAACTACGCCAAGACAAACTAATGCTGTGAGAAAATTCGACGTCAGACGGTTACAATCGCAAGAGATAGCCAAGTCTTTTTCAGATCGAGTGTCTCTTAATCTCTTAAGAGGTCCAATACCGCCAGCATCAAGCATCGAAGACCATTGGAAACACTGCCAAAACGCCATCAGAGATGCCGCTTCTGATATACTGGGTTTCACTCCTCCACCACAACGAAACCCCTGGTTTGATGATGAATGCCGGCAAGCACTTGCAGCTAAGCGAGATGCATATAACGCGGCGCTGCTTAGAAAAACCAGAGCTGCTCATGAGCTCTATGAGCGGAAGAGGAGAGACGAGCACCGGCTTCTCAGGAGGAAGAAGAAAAAGCATGAGATGCGCGCGATCGAGGAAATTGAGAGATGCTACTCCAGGAATGAGGTTCGGAAGTTTTACCAAGAAGCCTATAGAGATGAATAAGGGAACATCGTAGTAGAATCGCAGTCGATGCTGAGTATTTGGAAAGACCATTTCTGCAGACTGTATAACGACGATGACGAACCAAATACCGCTGTCAGGCAGAATCAATCAACCGAATCAACCTTTCAACCTGGGCGATGATGACCAACAATACCGTCCACACGACCTGGATGAAGTGAAGATAGCCATATCGAAGCTTAAGTCCAACAAAGCTGCTGTAGCGGACAGCTTGACTGCCGAGCTCTTCAAAGCGGCAGGCGATGACTTGTTAGGAGCATACACCAACTCATCTGTAAAATATGGTCGGACGAAAGTATGCCCGATGAATAGAAACTCAGCATTGTTTGTCCAAGCCTTAAGAAAGGAGACCCTCTGAACTGCGCCAACTACAGAGGCATCAGTCTCCTTAACATCACATACAACATCTCATATGCCGTTTTGTGTGAACGCCTGAAGCTGTTCGTCAACAACCTGATAGGTCCGTATCAGTGTGGCTTCAGGCCAGGAAAGTCCACCATCGACCAGATATTCACACTACGGCAGATCTTGGAGAAGACCCATGACCTTCACATCGATACACACCACCTATTCAGCTCTGCCAAACTCGTCCGTCTGTGCAGGATGACGATGGAGAAAGCACGCTGCTCCGTGCGGACCTTTGATATCAAAAAAGGAATTAGACAAGCCGATGCGCTGTCATGCGATTTCTTTAACATCGTACTTGAAGGCATAGTGAAAAGCTCACGAGCAAACACAAGAAGCACAATCTTTCAAAAGTCCGTCCAATTACTCGCATATGCCGATGATATTGACATTATTCTAAGAAATCAGCGTCATGTCAGTGGCGCCTTTGCAAGTATTGAGACGGAAACGGCGAAAATGGGTTTTGCGGTCAGCGAGGCCAAGACCAAGTATATGCTGTCAAGCATAAAGGACACTGAACACAGACGTTTCGGACAGAACGTCACCCTTGACAGGTATAAATTTGAGGTAGTTAAGGACTTTGTCTACGACAAGAGCGCTGAGATCAAACGAAGAATAACTCTTGCCAACCGCTGTTTCTTTGGGTTAAGAAGGCAATTTAGTAGCAAAGCTGTCTCTCGGACAACAAAAGTCACCCTTTATAAGATTTTAATAATCCCGGCCCTGCTCTATGGCGCAGAGGCATGGACATTATCAAAAATGGATGAGGGTGTTCTTGGTTGCTTCGAGAGAAAAATTCTTCGGGCGATCTTCGGTCCCATCTGCATTGACGGTGAGTGGAGGAGGAGATACAACGACGAACTGTATGGACTGTACAGCGACATGGACCTAGCCAGAAGAGTGAAGATCCAAAGACTGAGATGGCTGGGTCATGTAGAGCGCATGGACACCAATACTCCGGTCCGAAAAGTCTTCGAATCCGCCCCCGAGGGACAGCGCAGTAGAGGAAGGCCAAGACTCAGGTGCCGCACGCAAGTGGAAGAGAACCTCAGCCAACTTAGCGTGCGAAACTGGAGGCAGCTAGCCAGGGATCGAGCTAGCTGGAAGCGCTTGTTGATTGAGACGCTACCTAAAGTAAGTTGGTTTTTGAAGAACCGAAAAACAGCTCTCTAGTTCTGACGGTTTCTTTACAGATACTCTATCTTTTGATACTTCTTAAAACAAGTCCAGAATATTTGAGAAAAGACTTCCAACATCGTGTGTACTAAATTCTTTCCACGGGACACACTCTTACACGGGGTCCTAACTTTTTGGCCATTGCGATTGACTTCTCAGATGACTGAAGGGCAAATTTAGACATCCTTTTAGAAAGGCCTGAATATACATTAAAAACCTTTATCTGTGATGGATAGCGGAGGTGACATGTTAAGAAGTTATTTGAATAAAGTTGTTTTCGGTGGCGTACTAGTGGCTTCCCCAGGAAACTGCAGTCGGTTTGAAGCAGAGTTCTACGAATTTACCACACTGTTGAATAAAATACATTCAAAAGGACCCCAAGTAACTCTTCGACCTGACCTTCTCCTCATACCTACATATGTTGAATTAAATACTCTTATGTACATGTCACTTGAACCGATTGCCAGTTCAGCTTTGCAAATAAGCGGATAAAAGGGTAATTAAGTTTAAAAAAACAAACTTGACTAAATCCACTGCAAGGATAACCCGTTCTACCCTTTAGAGCGAAAGTTAAATCACACCCTTAATAGTGATTGTGTGGTAAAGTGACGGCCACACCCTCTCAACCAAAATCCCATCTTCGAGTACCATATCCATTTTCATTACCAATATAAACTGTCAATAAAATGCGCATAAAAATTCCCTTAAACGGTATTAGTACTCTACTCCAGCAGCCCATTCGAATGGTGTTGGTTTCCTTTCTAATCCCCCAGGAGTACAATGGCTCAACCCCTTTTTACTCGGAGAAAAGGCTCTGAAACCAAACCACATTGCGACATTCATGGTGAAAGTGAAAGCACAACAACAATACAAAGCAAATACCACAACACAGAATACAACCATCACCACCATATCGTATCTAAAATATCTAGCTCTATGCAACATATTTAGTGTATCCCATTTCGAGATCTCAAGGGATGGGAAAATTCGCCACAAGGGCTGAGAAAAACGGCAAAAAACCATGAGACACACATAAGTGCGGTTAAATATCCATAAATCAAAGGTTTCGACGAGCTAGAGGAAATCTTGAAATTTCGGACACTTGTTTGACTTGAGGACGTAGTGAGTACGGAAGGAACGTATGAAACTTTTCCTGATACACTCTCCGTGCACTTAATATGAACGTATGTTGGTATTTGGACATCCCTTATGAGGTTGAAGGGTAAATGGACATTTAGTGTAAACGGACAGGCCACTAAGGTATTTTGTAAAATACATTTTCTAGATGCGCCTCCGAAAGAGAAATATGTCACGCTGACCGAAGCAGCAGGACCAATTTGACTCCTTTGGGGATAACATGCTAATGATTTTGTTTTTTTTTTTTTTTTTGTCAAAGGAATTTCATTTGTTAGTGTTGCTAAGAATGTCGGTTAATTGTGGTTGGGTCAATGATGTTTGAAATAACCTCTTAGGCCTGCGGGGTGATATAATGAGACATTTATTGCATCTCTGTGACACTGACTTGACCGTAGAAACTTTGATAGGGTAGAAGACGGTTTACCACTATTTTACAATTAAACATTCTTGTAAGCCCTGAAAAATTACCATAACCTTGTCAATGGCGGGTATTCATTAAGGTTCGCACAAGGAATATTATATTGAAGTAGTAGCTAGCCAGCGAGTTCCTTATGTATTGGTCCCCACGCGGTCTGAAGAGGAAAGGTGTAATGAAAAGTTTAAGCCAAGGCAGGATTCTTTATAGCTATAGCTATAGCTATTTATAGTGACCTAACGATGGGCGTACTGAGTCTGATTGTACATTTGTAATTGGACACTCGGACCTGCGAGAGCACAGCCTTCGGATACATACGGATACAATGCTAATGTCCCCAGCAAACTCAAAAGGACAACGAATTTCGGCTCTGCACCTGGAATGTAAGGACCCTCGTTTAGTCGAACAACTCGCAGAGGCCCCAGGCTGCTATAAAACAGATCTAATAACTGCGATGGGATGAGACAGACAAAAGATAGATGAAAAACTGCGAAATTTACTACAGTGACTGCTATCATGAGAGAAGTCAGCACATTTTTGGATGCGATCTTGTTATACGGGGCAAACTTAGGCAAGGAATCTTAAGCTTTCGGCAAGTGAGCGCACGTCTCGTAACAATCCGAATCAAGGCCAAATTCGGAACATCACCCATATTTGCGTGCATGCCCCTACAGTATAGGTAGTAAAGGATGAAACGATCCAAGACGAGTTCTATGACTTCCTAGATAGAACATATGCTCAGTGCCCCATCTATGACACCATAGGGGACCTGCATGCTAAGCTGAGAAAAGGAGTCGTTTTGAATGCGTCATTAGGAAACAAAGCCTGCACGACACCACATCCCAAAACGGACTCAGATTCTTAGACATCGTGAATGGAACCAGATTCATATTAGCCACCACGAAGAAACCTCTGGTTTGACGACGAATGTAGGGAGGCGCAGGCAGCCAAACAAGAGGCACACAAAGAGCTCTACCAACAGAAAAGACGGGGGGAATATAGACTTCGTAGAAGAAAAAAGAAAGAGCACGAGATGCACGCGGTCGAACCTCAGCATGCATCGTTTGCCCAACCCACAAGAAAGAAGATTCCTTCGACTGCGCCAACTATAGGGGAATCAGTCTTCTGAACATCGCCTACAAAATCTTCTCTGCCGTTATGTGTAATCGCTTGAAACCGATCATGAGCAGTCTGATGGGTCTATATCAGGGTGATTTCGGGCCAGAGAAGTCTACCATCGATCCAATATTTACACTACTGCAGATCTTGGAAAAGACCCCGGAGTTCCAGATCAACATCCACCACCTGTTTGTCGACTTAAAAGCCACATATGGCAGTGTGCACAGGGACTGTCTGTATACTGCTATGTTTAGTTTTGGCATTCCTGCCAAACTCGTCAGGTTGTGCAGGATGACAATGGGGAATACTCGCTCCATTAAGGTCGGTAACGAATTAATCAAGACCTTCAATGTCAAAGAGACAGTGAGACGTCAATTAGGCATTCGCAGCTATCGAAGCGGAAGCGGCTAAAATTGGTCCTGAATGAGGCAAAAACCTCAATTGGCAACTATAACTTCGAGGTATTTAAACACTTTGTCTATTTTGGCTCCGAAGTTACAAGTAGCAATGATACCAGCACAGAAATAAGACGTAGAATAACGCCTGCCAACCGCTGTTTTTTCGGGCTCAGAGGGCAATTGAGTAGCAGAGCCCTTTCCCGCAAGAACAAATTGGCTTTATACAGACCCGGTTCAGTCCCGTCTTGCTCTATGGCGCAGAAACATGGATACTATTGGAAAAGGATAAAGAAACCCTTTGTCGTTTCGAAAGGAAAATACTACGCGCTATTTTTTGCGCCATATGTATTGACGGGGAATGTATTGGACAGTGACATCGGCTCGGTTCGGATTCAACGCCTGAAATAGCTGGGCCATCTAGAGCGAATGGACACGACAGCTCCAGCCCGAATAATTCTCAGATCTGAGCCCCGGGGACTACTAAGCAGAGGAAGGCCGAATCTACGGTGGTGCGAACAAGTGGAAGGGGACCTCAGTTAACTTGGAGTGCATCACAAAAGGAAATGGAAATGGACGAAACACCGTGTCAGCTGGAGAGGCTGGTTGGTTGAGGCTCAGGCACACCCCGGGCTGTAGCGCCACTTAAAAGGAAAAAGGATTCTTTAGGTGATTTTCTATCCCATACTGGCAGGGAGACCAACCTGATTCAAAAAGGTCAAAACTTATCCACAGAATAGATATCAACGTTACCGGTAAAGTCTTGCATTCCTCCCGAAGACCCAAAATGACAATGCACTGGAGGAAAACTTCGCCTTATGTGGGCCACAATTAAACGTATCATACCTAAAAAGGTTGCATCACCTTTAAAAGTAAGCAAATAAGTAACTATTCTGCGACTCTTGAAGGAATAAATTGGTCAAATCACCACGATCTATGGCCAATATAATGACCACATCGTTAGATTCTACGTTCGAAATAAATCTTCTGAATAGTTGCCCACTTCTTGTCTGTGAATTTCATTCCGTCAACACAATAATGATATCTGTAGCAGAATTCCACAATAAAACTGTCACCAATTTCGAGATTTTACCACTACTACGATCTAAATGTAAACAATAGTCGTATTCGTATATCAAAATTTCTATTTTATCGTGGATGGTATCATTTGAAGGAGTGCTTACAAAGTTTCATATTTTTGAATGTGAAATAAACCTAAAAGAAAAAATCGTTGATAACTATAGGTACACGAAGGGCAGTTAAGAACCCTCGCTCCGAAAGCATTTTACACTGTACACACCCTGATGAGGGGGTGTTGTTCCTTGTTACGAGTATGTTGTTGTTACTTTTACATTCTTCACTTTTACCATTTTCCGATTTTCATAAAGTGGAGATCTTCTTCTAAGACTGCGGCGAAAAATTCAGGAAAATATAACCTTATCAATTCGCCCATTCCATTTCATTACGCCGCTTAATGTTTTAAGTGTTTTACCTGTCGCGATTTGGATGGTAACTTGGTTACTTTTTTTATTTTATGAAAGGCATAAGGGATGCTTGCGGAGACTTGAGTTGATTAAAAGGAAAAACTCGATTTGACTTCTCTATGAGATGGTTGTCCTAATCTTAACTTTTAGAGTGTGCTCATTGGACTGATGTGGCTTTATGGATAATAACAGATAAGTACAAGTAGGAGTGCCGGCATACTAACGATTCAAAATCTTTGTCATTATTTCAGTATTGACGCGTATCTATATTTTTGATAGTAAAAATGGTAGGTTAATATAGAAAATTGAAGTATTTATGAAGGCAAAGAAACACGTAAAGATAACAATCTTACCGTCTTTCAATATTACTTAGGTGTGGCTTGGAATGTCAATGTCTTTGGTTCCTACTTGAAATAGGCTTAAAAAGCTTTCAAGGAACACTATGCAGTAAGTGAACTTTGCTAATTTGGAAATTTTGTAACTTCCCTCGTAGATTGGAATATGAATATGGTTAGGGGTTTATATCTCAGTTCGACTAAAGAGACTCCGTATTAAATGGTTTAACTAATGTTGACTTTAACACTGCAAGAGCTTTGCTTATGGGTTCCTGTTTATTAACTTTCATTGCTCAATCTCTTTCTCAAATATTTTTGTATAATTAAAGACAGTAACATCTTAGATCAGTTTGATTACCCTTTTGGAAAGCAATCAAAATACCAGTAAACGTTCGATTCTTCTTCTTTAGGTGGCGCTACAGTCCGGGGAGGACCCAGGCCTCAGTCAACAAGCTTCTCCAGTCAGCTCGATCCCTGGCTAGCTGCCTCCAGTTTCGCACGCTAAGTTGGCTGAGGTCCTCTTCCACTTGCGTGCGCCACCTGAGTCTTGGCCTTCCTCTACTGCGCTGTCCCTCGGGGGCGGATTCGAAGACTTTTCGGACCGGAGCATTGGTGTCCATGCGCTCTACATGACCCAGCCATCTCAGTCATCGATCTTCACTCTTCTGGCTAGGTCCATGTCGCTGTACAGTCCATACAGTTCGTCGTTGTATCTCCTCCTCCACTCACCGTCAATGCAGACGGGACCGAAGGTCGCCCGAAGAATTTTTCTCTCGAAGCAACCAAGAACACCCTCATCCATTTTTGATAATGTCCATGCCTCTGCGCCATAGAGCAGGACCGGGATTATTAAAGTCTTATAAAGGGTGACTTTTGTTGTCCGAGAGAGAGCTTTGCTACTAAATTGCCTTCTTAACCCAAAGAAACAGCGGTTGGCAAGAGTTATTCTTCGTTTGATCTCAGCGCTGGTGTCGTAGACAAAGTCCTTAACTACCTCAAAGTTATATCTGTCGAGGGTGACGTTCTGTCCAAGACGTCGGTGTTGGTTGTCCCTTTTTGCTTGACAGCATATACTTGGTCTTGCCCTCATTGACCGTTAAACCCATTTTCGCCGCTTCCGTCTCAATACTAGCGAAAGCGCCATTGACATCACGCTGCTTTCTCCCGATTATGTCAATATCGTCGGCGTATGCGAGTAGTTGGACGGACTTTTGAAAGATAGTGCTTCTTGTGTTTGCTCGTGAGTTTTGCACTATTCTTTCAAGTACGATGTTGAAAAAATCGCATGACAGCGCCTCGCCTTGTCTAAATCCTTTCTGGATATCAAAGGTCTCGGTGAGATCTTTACCGACCTTGATGGAGCAGCGTGCATTCTCCATCGTCATCCTGCACAGACGGACGAGTTTGGCAGGGATGCCAAAACTAGACATTGCTCTATATAGCTCGTCTCTATAGATGCTGTCATACGCGGCCTTAAAATCGATGAATAGGTGGTGGGTATCGATCTGAAGCTCATGGGTCTTCTCCAAGATCTGGCGTAGTGTGAATATCTGGTCGATGGTGGACTTTCCTGGCCTGAAGCCACACTGATATGGACCTATCAGGTTGTTGACAAACGGCTTCAGGCGTTCACACAATGCGGCGGATAAGATCTTATATGCGATGTTAAGGAGACTGATGCCTCTGTAGTTGGCGCAGTTCGGAGGGTCTCCCTTCTTAAGAATTGGACAAACAATGCTGAGGTTCCATTCATCGGGCATACTTTCGTCCGACCATATTTTACAGATGAGTTGGTGTATGCTCCTTACCAAGTCATCGCCTGCCGCTTTGAAGAGCTCGGCAGGCAGGTCATCCACTCCAGCAGCTTTGTTGGACTTAAGCTTTGAAAGGTTGATTCTGCCTGACAGCGGTATTTGGTCCGTCATCGCCGTTATACAGTCTGCAGAAATGATCTTTCCAAATCCTCAGCATCGACTGCGATTCTACTACGATGTTCCCTTGTTCATCTCTACAGGCTTCGGTTCGGGCTTTGTTTCCGCGGCATGTTATTTTCACCTTTTGGTAAAACTTCCGAACCTCATTCCTGGAGTAGCATCTCTCAATTTCCTCGATCGCGCGCTTCTCATGCTCTTTCTTCTTCCTCCTGAGAACCCGGTGCTCGTCTCTTCTCTTCCGCTCATAGAGCTCATGAGCAGCTCTGGTCTTTCTAAGCAGCGCCGCGTTATATGCATCTTGCTTAGCTGCATGTGCTTGCCGGCATTCATCATCGAACCAGGGGTTTCGTTGTGGTGGACGAGTGAAACCCAGCACATCAGAAGCGGCATCTCTGATGGCGTTTTGGCAGTGTTTCCAATAGTCTTCGATGCTTGATGCTGGCGGCATTGGACCTCTTAAGAGATTAAGAGACACTCGATCGGAAAAGGACTTGGCGATCTCTTGCGATTGTTGCCGTCTGACGTTGAATTTCTTCTGTTTCTTTCTGTTGGCGTAGTTTGTGATATCCGCAACCGCCTCTTGGCTACAACAAGGTAATGGTCCGAGTCGATGTTGGCTCGTCTGAACGTACGGATCCATAATACTGGAGGAGTGTCTTGCATCGATCGCAATGTGATCAATTTGGTTGATTGTTGATTGATCATCAGTTCTGCAAGTCCCCTTGTTTATGTCGAGATGTGGGAACTGCTTGCTAGCTACGACAATATGTCGCCTCGCCGCGAAATCGATTAGCCTGAATCCGTTATCGGAGGTGGTGTCGTGCAGGCTATATTTTCCGATCGTTCCACCAAAGATACCCTCTCTTCCTAGCTTTGCATTAAAATCACCGAGGACAATTTTAATGTCATAGCTAGGGCATTGCTCGTAGGTCTTGTTGAGGAGCCTTGGTGTCGTCATCTTTCTCCTCTGTGGGGGCATGCGCGCATATGAGGCTTATGTTGGCGAATTTAGCCTTGATGCGGATTGCTACGAGGCGCTCGCTCACATGCCGGAAGCTGAGGACTTCTCGTCTTAGTCTGCCTCCGACAACAAATCCGCATCCAAATAAGCGCTGCTTTTGCCGTAGTAGATGTCGCAGTTTTCCATCTTCTTTTCGTCCGGCCCATCCCATCGCATTTCTTGGATGGCGGTTATGTCTGCTTTGCAGCAGTCTAGGGCTTCTGCTAGTTGCTCGGCTGCACGTGGTCTATTAAGGGATCTAACATTCCACGTGCATGTCAACAGTAGATCCGTCCATATCCGAGGCTTGTTGATGCTTCGTAACTTAATCTTTTTTAAATGGCCGGGCAGTTACCCCGGCGGCACAACCCCCAACCTAGAGGACCAGTTCCATTTTGAGTGCCCCTAGGACGAGGGGTCGGTTACACCGAAGCCAGTAACCCGTTCCGGGATGTGAGCGCTGCCGTTGGCCCTTATAGGGCTCGTCCGCCACCATCTCTTTTCCAAGACCCTGACTAAGTCCTGAAAATCCTTTCCGGACTGAGCTCCAAATATGTCGGAGTAGCCCGGATAAGGTCTTGTTTTGTTTTTCCGACACTAATCCTGGTTAATGGCGTAGGAAACTCGCCATTTGCCCCCTTCACTTCGCAACCTCTAGTGAGATTCCCAGATGGCGCCACGGGGAGGCGTGAAGTAGGACTTATTAGCAGAGCTGCAAGATGTTCGGCTGCAGAGGCTCATTCTCGTCATTTAAAGAACCAGCACCTGTCGGAAGATGCTACTTCTACGTTCGATTCTACTGAAGATATGATCAATAACAGAGCAGCTTGTCAGACGGTGGTAAGAATCACCATTCCTCTTCGCAAGAGCAGCACATAATTATGGCAGCTTAGCTCTATTAGATTGCTATGTGCATATGCTGCAGATTTATATAGTACAGCGCAATATATAAGACTGTATAGTAAAGGGATTCTGGCCGAATAACTCGTAAATACTCATAAGTTATCGATTTTCGCTGTTAGAGTCGGTTTTATAGTAAACTTGTGAGAATGGCTCCAAAAGATCTACTTGATTAAATAAAATCCAAACTTCTGCTTGGGATATCGAAAAAGCTTAGTTACTCGTACTTACTTCGGTGACGCATTTAATAACGTCAACACATCCGCAATCACAACGGCGCTGTCAACTTGGGGAGTTGATCGGTATTATTTTAAAGAGGAGGATAATCAACTCCAAACTGGGTGGGTCCTCTGTTAAAAGATATGCCAGCAGAGCTACGCCGCAAGGCTGTGTCCTTTCACCCATTCCCTAGATCTAAGTGGTCAACGTACTGCTGATATACCTAGAAGCGCGTGGTATCAGGTTGGTTGCGCCGTCTCGTGAAAATATCTTTATACTATTAAAGAACGCCTTCAGTATAATCTCAATAAACTAACACACTTGACGAATCGTTGTTGATTGGGAATAAACTTCCATAAACTTTCTTTTCTAGGAAATATAAAATTTGGATCATAGAACCTCCTTTAATCACCGGTACCAACTTGGTCTTCTCTCAACGAAATATCTGTGTCTTATTTTCGACAGGAAACTAAGCTTGAAGCCTAATATACAAGAAAGAGTAAGGAAGGCCGCAGTAGCTTTATTCTCTTGCAAGACAGCCTGCAATCTCATATCGCCCATCGGCTATACGTCTCGATTATAAGACCGATACTTATTTTCGGGGTTGTTGTAAGGTAGACGGGCGATGGCGATGGCGCGATATTTAGCTCATTGGGCTGGATCACCAACAATTTTTCAAATCGCCATCACCCTTTCGGCGGGCAATGGCAAACTCCCGAAAGTAAAAAATTGCCTACGAAAAAGCTTCTAAAGGGTGCCGTTCGGACTCGGCGATAAACCATAGGCCCCACTCAGATGTGACAAAAATGAAAACATGAGCAACACAAATGAGTGTCAAGAAGCTAGGCCATAGCCCATACTGGGCTGCCAGCTCCACAGTGTTTTTTTTTTTTTTTTTTTGTATGGTGACCTTACACAACGCAGTCAACTACATGAAGTTGAGCAAAGTCCAAAGAACGGCATGTCAGGACAGAAGCTAAGTCCTTCGCACACCTCCCTCCGATGCACTGCATGTTTTGTTTTACTTGACATGCCTCGATATTTCGGCAAACAACTAGCTATTCTCCTCAAAGCAACTTGGCAGTGGACAAATAAACTTGTTGGCAACGTTAATATTGTTAGCACACTAGAATCCTACATAACCTAAGCCTCTGCTTCCGTCTTCCCTCGCAATCACTGTAGCGTGTTTCAGACGAAAATTCGGACATTTAATGAAGTCCTGTTCTGGCGGAAGAGAAACGTTATATCTGCAATACGGCCGACATTCAGGCTGCTATCAAAACCCTGGACTCATGTTCTTTTAACTCAAAGACCGTTAAGGGCTACCGATCATCTCTCATGGAGATGGCAGTGCAGTTCAACATTCACTTGTGCTCAGTGCCGGGATATAGAGAAATTCCAGGGAACTGTATGGCGGACGAACTTGCCAAAATTGATAAATTGATACTCATTCTACCTAAAGAAAGTAACATCGTTAAACAAATCGCTACGTGCAAACAAGAACTAAAGCTGAATGCTAATAGAAGAACAAACCTTGGGTGGACGGATTGGTCAACATGTGTAGCGAGTTTGATTCTTTAAAACAGAAAACATCTTAGCGCCATCACAGGGGTCATCACTGGACACTGTCTTCTAGGTTAACAAGCAAGAAAGCTTGGCATGCTTACAAACGACTTCAGAAGCTGTATGGACGAGGAGGAGGGAACAATCCCCAACCTTCTTTGTAGATGGTAAGATATTTAAAAAAAAAAGAAAACTCCAATTAGCAGCCTTTTTCTACAATGACCTTAGCGATTTTAGTAATACAGACGTCAAAGTCTTCCCCGCTTTTCCAAAAGCTCAAACGATTTTTCAAAAGCCCAACAGCTTTTTTCAAAATAGTCTTGAGTAGCAAGATCAGAGATCAACGTGGCACCACAATGGGCCAACAGGTCTTAGTGGATCCTTTTTCAACAGCCACTCTAACCTAATCTAACCTACTTCGGTGACGCTACAGTTCGGGCCTTAGATAACAAGATTCTCCAGTCGGTCCAGTCTTTAGCTACCTGCCTCCAGTGGCACACTCCAAATCGGTTCAGGTGCCCTTCTACTTGTATACGCCACTTAAGGTGAGGTGTTCTTGTACTGTGTTCTCCATTTCAAAGACTCTGCTGTTCGAAGAATTGGTATCCGTTCGCTCTACAACACCGAGAGCTCGTCGTTTAATCTTCTCCTGTAAATCCTTGAACGCAATTTTTCTTTCGAAACGACTTAGGATATCTTTATTCACTTTCAATAGAGTAGATACTTCAGCGCAATAAAACAAGACTAGGATGATCAGGACTGTTCAATTTTTCGATGCTGTATGTCCCTTCTGATAAACAGCATACATCTGGATTCGCCCTCATTTACCGCTAAACTATTTTTCCAGCTTCTGTTTCAATACCAGGGAACCCGCATGTGGTAGCCCGTTGTGTTGTTCCAATTATGTTGCTATCATCGGCTTACAGCCTTTTGAAAGGTTGTGCTCATTTGTAAGTTGCCCACTATTCTTTCCAGTATGATGTTAAAGGAGTCACATGATAGCGCGTAAATCTTTTTTGATATCAATGGTCTCGGTTAAGTCGTTTAAGACTCCACAGAGCAGTGCAGGACGTTTATACAATATTTTAGATAAGATCAAGTAGTTGAGGGATGTCCTTTCTTGTGAATAGGGCAAATGACACGGAGATTCCACTCATCCTGCATACACTCTTCTGGCAAAATCTGAGAAATGAGTTGGTGTAAGCTCTACACAAAATTATCTTCAACAGCTTTTAACACCTCGGCTGGGAAATCATCAGGTCCAGTTGTTTTGTTGGTTTTCAGCTTAGATATTTCTATACTTACCTCATTGTGGTCAGGTGGATGGAAGTTTTGGGTTTCATCTTCAAAGTTTGAAGGGCTGTTCTGCCTGATGGCAAGATATTGGGCTTCTTCGCAGTCATACCGTCTGCATTTAATGTTTTTCCGTATTCTTAACACCGACAGTGACCATACTACAACGTTTCCTCCTTCAACTATATATTTTTCTGTACGTGTTCTTCAATAGCACTATTCTCTCTCTTCTTCCTGAGCCAATATTGTTTCCGGCACTTCTGGCATTCTTCATCAAACCAGGGATTTCTTGGTTGTGGTCGGGTGAGACCCAGATCATTATTCGCGACGTCTTTCATGTCATTTTGGCAGCAATACCCCTGACCTTTGGTACTTGATGCTGAGCGTATAGGAGAGAGATTTTGGGATACGCGTTCGGCGAAGATTCTGGCGGTCTCTCGCCATTGTAGCTTTTCTACGTTATACCTTCTCACAGTAGTTCCTCTTCTTCTTCTTTATCGTGGCGCTTGGAAAACCCGCATAAGCACCTAGGCTGCAACAAGAAGGTGCTCCGAGTCAATATCTGATGACTCATGCCTGCGTGATAGCAGCAATAAGTCTTTGCTTATTGCTCGACTGCAAGTGAGGGTTACCCTGTTAAGGGTTCGAGTTCCACGTGCGAATCCGAAAGCCGTTCTCTTTTAAATTATTGCAAGGGTGCTAGGCGATGAATCCATTTATATCGGAGGCCATTAGTTGGTTCGTCACATCTTTTTTATCTCTTCCACATGGAGTTGTGAATACTATGGCGGTGTTGGCCAATATTATACCGCTGGACAAGCATATTCTTGTTATTTTAGCATTTTTAGGCAACCACAACTGGGATGAACGACAATCACTCTAGAACAGCCAGAAGTTTCCCAATCAGTCGTCGCGCATCTCTGTAGGAGTCCCTTGAAGTTGACCCTGCAATAGATCGTAGACATTTTATTTTGGCAGATAAACTGTATATACGCAGAAAGTGTTGCCCTAAAAAGGGGTATGCTTTCGATAAATACGAGTACATACCAATACACTTGTGGAAATGCTGCCAATGTATAGCATACTAGGCGAGCTCCATACGTGAACAAAAATTTCGTAATCACTGCCACAGGGCCCTGAACTCACGAGTCTAGATTAATTTCACCTTTTAGGGTACTTTAGTGAAAAGTCCCGAAAACTTTACCTTAATCGTTACATCTTTACGATTTTTTATAAAAATGTAAAGAATTAAAATGTGTAAAGGAAGAAGTGCTACACAACATTATTCTCGTCCGTCAAAGTCCAATACATATATCTTTCAAATATCAGACAGTTACATTTGTAATTAAGTACTGAATCCGGTCAAACAATAGAAACTATGAGAGTTTTCCTATTACAACTCACTCTCAAGTTTCAATCATCTTTGTTCTTTTAAATGTCTCAGTTCCAACAAGAAATACTTTACGCAGAAATGTAATATTAATCTCAACTTGAGAATGAATATCTTTTTACATCTTTCCCACCTTGGTGTGTATCTCCAATCTGATATTATTTCCAACTCAACTCATTCAAGAGGAAATATCACACGCACCATGATTACCTTTGAAAGAAAGTATACATTGCGTACACGACTTACACTTTGCGAGACAACCTTCTTCTATCTTCATACAACTAATGACCACCTAAGAAACGGGTTAAAGCCACTCCCTTCAGATTGCCTCTTCTGCAACACTTTATCACCTTTCCTCGTCAAATTCCCACAAAGTGGCAAAGCAATTTCCATCCCGGCAACCACAATCACCAAACAAAAACTCATTTTGCAAAGACAAACCGCAAATTATTTTTCCAAGTTGTGCCGTGACAATTAGGACAACCAAAACAGCAGTTATTCACACCAAGGATACAATTAGACTCCTTGGTGGTATTATTCCTGGGTAGCAGCGAAAATGATTTAGCCTATACTCTGTTGTACTTTTGGTATTGAGGTGCTTCAACTGCTAACAAATTCTCGTACAATTTTCTTGAAGAATAATGAAGACAGCGCCAGCCTCCGCGGCAAGAAAAAGGACATCCGCCATAGCATGCAACTAAATTCAGATTTTAATAACAATAAATTCAATGTGTAGATACAACCAAAGGCTCAAAGATACGCGCTTTACTCGCAGATACTCGTACACTCATCGGCCAAGGCGCAATTGTTTTTCCTTAATTAAATTAAATATTCAACTCGCTGGAATCACATTTAGGACCGCGCAGCGGTTACGATGGCAATAGTGATGGCGATGGCGATGGCTATGCCGATGTACAATTTCAACTAATTTCGCGGGCTGCCGTCATCCTCCTCTGCAGTTCTCCTTCCGAAGAATGAGAAGTGTAAGGGATGCGGGATTTTAATTAGATTGAATCTATAATTTAAATTGGACAATAGTCGCGGTTTGTTAACTTGAGTAGAGTCAGTCTTGAGATTTAATCCATGCAGATGTACTTTTCGTGATTAGGGGGTTGGCTGGTAGTAATAAAGTATATACTGGGACTACAAATGGTCCAGATTGGACCAACTTCTATTGGGTTTGGCTCATTATTTGAAAATTATAGCACCAAGTTAATTTTGAAGTGCACATTAAGATGATACACCAGCACTACCGAAGTAATGAACTAAACACTTGGAGATTAGTTCAAATAATTTTCAGAAGTTTTGAACACCACTTGTGATGAACTGATTTTGAAGTACAAGATCGCAGGTAACTTATTTTCAGTGAAAGTGGAATCCACGAACACAGTCGTACACACTTGAATAAAAGATACAAAATTGTATTGCACGGCGCGGCGAGGCTTCGGCATTGTTATTTTTTGTACGCAACACTATTTTGCGTTAGATTGACCGTAATTGGTACGGTGAGTTCGGATCAGGAAAAGGGTTACGAATCTTAGATAACGTGGGTTGGAACTGAGTGAAATATTTTACATATAGTAATTCTCGGGCTGTCGATGATTCCAGTCAATAACTGGTGGATGAAAGGTACATCAGCGACATCGCGAAGTTAGATACGTACAACGTACAACCTACGTTGGATGGCAATAATTCTTTGAAAGTGGACTTGTTTATATGGTGACCAAACTTGGCTGGAATATTTAAGGAGTGATGTAAAGGGTGATCCAACAGACGGTGTGGATGTTGGCTGTCAATTGTGTTCGATCTTTTTGGCAATTTTAGTCATGGAGTCGTTTAGCACGTAACAACGCATATTTGTTATTCAATCCTATTACGAAAATGGGCGATCTGTAAAAGCAACATTTCGTAAAACATAATCGCCCTAGTGAGTCTGGAATTCATGCAATGGTGAAGCGTTTTAAAGAAACTGGTTCGGTATCGGTTCAAACTCTATATCAGCATGCTCGGTCAGCACGCATGTACATGCCAAGACATCGCTACTGAAAGTGTTCAAAGCCAGCCAGACACCTCAATTCGTCGCTGAATGATATGAAATTTGGACCATCTACGACGTCACCGATATATTAATTGGATGCTGGATCGCCAGGACACTTTGTCTTCGAATGCAGCCCATTTTTGGATGGATGGGTACGTAAACAAACAAAATTACCATTTCCGGGTACCGGGAAACACATTAGAGGTTCATGAAAAACCAATGCATCCCAAAAAAATCAATGTATGGTGCGGATTATGGGTTGGCGGCATCATTGGCCACTATTTTGTATGTCAAAAATTATTCGTAGGTCCCGTACTTCGGTAGTAGACGGAATAGCCCCTCATCCCAGATGTATTAATTTCTTGAACGGAATGGGTGGCGGTAATGACAAGAATTCTTTAAAACGAGGTTGAAATCGTCAATCGTTAGGATAAAGATGATTGGCCCAAGATGACTACCCTGAGGGACACCAGATGTTGTTTTATTGAGGATCTGAAAATGACAATGTATTATCGGTCTTCTAAATAAGATTTGATCCACAAATTGGGGGTCTTGATGTTATAAGATTCCTTTCATAGGAAAGGAAAAGTACCTGTTAAAGCAGACAGGTTAAATAAGGCAGCGAGGGGGGCGGATATGGTTTACACACTCTTTAACAACAGAGCCGGAAGGTCTTCAGGACCAGAAGACTATCAGGGCCGGCAAAAAAAATCAGAAAACAAAGATATTGTAATATTTAGCGAAATGATCCATGTCTCTGAACAGTTTTTCATGTAAAGGGTATTCTTTTAAGAGCTTGAGAACTTTGAATAATAATACAAGACAAAAATATTATTGGAATGAATTTTTTATTACTACAATCTGGTAGATAATTTTATGTCATTAATTTTTTAAATATGATTTCTGGCATATACCTACCGCAGCTACGAGTTACATGGGCCATTCGAGCAGTCTAATTTTTCACTACTTTTTCCAATTTATCAGGACGTATGGCGTCAATGGTTGCTTGAATATTGGCTTCCAATGCTTCAAGAGTTAATGGTTTCTCGGCATAAGCCAATGACTTAACATAGCCCCATAAAAAGTAATCGAGAGACGTTAAGTCGCACGAACGAGGGGGTGAGTTAACAAGACCACTTCTGGAAATAATGTTGACACCAAATTGATTTTGCAAGTGCGCAAGTGCGGTTAAGTGCGCTTTATGGCAAGTTGCGCCATCTTGTTGGAACCAAATGTCGTCGATGTTTAGCTGATTAATTTTTGGAAAGAAAAAATCAGTCAGCATGGCTCGATAGCGCTCACCATTCACCGTAACCGCGACGAATCGACATTTCGACGTCTTCTTCAACACTTCTCGCTACAGTAGCAATATTCTCTTCGGTGCACACTTTTCTTTGTCTTGTTGATGGAATTAAATCAAGAAGAATAAAATTAGTGTGAAAACGATCAAAAATTGCACGAATTGCTTGCTCACATTTATTTTTTTCAAAGTAAATTTCCACAATGGAACCGTTGTTCTGGCGTTGAATGATTCATGATGAATTGCCAAATCTTACTTAACAGAAATATTAACACAGTTTGACATTGACAGCTGTCAAACTATAAGCAACAACCATCGAAACTTCTCATGCAGCTAAAAAAATACCTTTTAGATAAAGTAACTACGGTTCATGTCTTTGCTTAAGATTTGTAAAAATGACATGCAAAGGAATTTGCATTGTTTTTTTATTCTGCAGAAGATTCATTGAGAAATTTAAGAGTTGAAGGGTACCGTCTGACTTTCTTTTGGTAACAACAAATCAGTAGAAACATGTAGGCCTGAGATTATGCTAAAGTACTCAAAATAAACAGGCTCACAGGGTTCAGAAAAACGATTGCAAACAAATCGATAGTTACTGTAGTCGGAATCGGATCGTATTCTTGTAAATTTGTGCCACAACTTGTATCGGCTATTACGAAGTGAAAGCAACTCGTTGCTGTAACAGGAAGGAGATGACAAAGGTCGTTTTAGAAGGAATATGGAACCGATTAGGCAAAGCAATTGAAAAAAAGACAGACTCGGTTGGCTGACAACATTTATAGTTTGTTTTTAAATTTGAACGAGTTCTTCGTAAGTGGGAGTATGTTTGGAGATGGCATTCGAAGAAAGTGTACAGAGATTTTTTTTTTTTATAATCTATGCGCGCCTCAAGGGGTTTATGATACCCTTTTACTGTCGCCAGGGCGCGGGCGGAAAGATAGACGGAAGAGAAAGGAAAGTTGTTGTGATATAGTGGTTTGATACTCAGGTGTATTTGGTTTCGATATTGACAATCCAGGGGTGGGAATCCAAATAGGACGGAGAGTTTTTTCTTCACTCGGAATGATTTAGGTTGTGAATTTTAACGGTTGTTTTGTGCTTGAAACTCTACATCAGCCAAATCTACATGTCAGTGTTATGCCTTCATACGCAAATTTGTCTGACTAAGTTCCAAGTACACAATGAAAAACTTGTCATGAGTAGGATTCGAACCTTGACTGTCCGAGTGAGATGCGATGGCTAGTACCAGTACACCATGGCCACCCCTTCTGTACTTCGTCAGAAGAGATGCCGAAGCTCTCATGGCAGCTAAGGAAAATTTTCATCAATTCATTTGAGTTGAGAAGGCCATCTCGTACGTAGAATTTTTATTCCAGGGTCCTTGCTCTTTGGAGTCGACGCATTCAGTATTCTGGATGCATATTTTGCATTCATTACAATACCTCACGTCTGTTAGGGAGATTTCTTCTTAAGCTATCTATATATCGTATAGTGAACCAACGATGCCGAATCTGACTGTATAGGCTTAGTTGTAGCACTTAAAGCATCTATTTGATGAACAAGTTCCTTCAGATGTATAACAAGAACTCTTCAGAAGGTAGACAAGCAACGGAGGATGGAATCAATGGTGATGTCCATACCCAGACTGGCGGATGCTCTCTTTGAGTTTCTTTGACAGTTTGTTAACTTACCTAAGTACCACAGAAAATAATCCAAAAGTACCAAAACAAGAACAAACCTCCGATAGGGATGGTTTAGCGTTTGCCAACTCCAGCCAACGAAACAAAAACACTGAATTTGAAATCTGTACTTTAAATGTTCTATCTTTTAATAGGTCACGTGCAACAGAAGCCCTCCTATTGGATGACAAAATCAGAGGGATTAAAACCTTTGACATATAAAAACAAAGATATTTCAGATGCAGGTTTATCATACGCGTCAGACCTAATCGAGAATTGACTCTGATCACTATTTCGTCGCAGCTAATAGACGAATATGGATTTACCAAGCGTCACAGCAAAGAAGAACTGCTGTGAGAAGATATAACATAGAAAAACGGCAAGAGACAGCCAGAATCCTTAACGAACACCTTATCCTGAATTTGAAAACACCTCTACACAAGTAACACTGCCAATGTAATATCAGAGATGCGTGCGAAGCGGCAATCAAAAGAGACAGAAAGAACATCTGCTTCTCCAGAAGAAGAAAAAAGAGCACTCGGTATCGTATTATAGGTATTGTGCTCCAGCATCCTCGAAAGAAAGTTTCACGAAAAGGTAAGAAGGCAACTGGACCTGTAATAGGATATCTGAAGAGATGTCGAGGAAAGCCCTGTAATAGGATATTAGTCGGTGCTGAGACCATTCAACTAAGAAGCCTTTTGCCAAAACTTCTGTCCTTCTAACCAAAACGAAGTGAGAAAAGCAATAAATAGTCGTAAATCGAACAAAGCTTTTGAACCGAACTGATTTTCTAAAATCTGGTTAGAGGAGTGAATGCGTGATCGTTTGCCCAATCTAAAAGAAATGAAACCCCCTCAACTGAGAAATAGATCTCATCAATTTTGTATACAATTCTTATCTGCAATCGACCAAATTTTCACACTACCCCAGTTCCTGGAAAAAGTTAATAAAACGTGTTTAGCGTTAAATAAGGGCAAACCCAAGTATATGCTGCAACAAGAAAGGACACCAACATGGACGAACTTGACAGAACAAGCGAAAGCCACAACCTTAAGGTAGAAGGAGACTTTGCCTATCTTAGTTCTGCTATGAATTCTTTCAACAAAACGACAGTGGAGATAAAACGAAGACTTAATCTTGATAATAGATGGTTCCGTGGGCTTCGAATGCAATTGAGCAGTGAGGCTACTAAGAATAATCTGTATAAGACCTTGGCACACCTAGGCCTTTATATGACTCTGAAGCATAGACTCTCTCAGAAAAGGTCGAAGATATCGTCAGTCTCTTCGAGATTCGGTCTCTTCCTACAATAGATAGATTAAAGGAGATTCAACGACTGTAAGGTGACATCGACATAGTCAGGAAATTGTACACCAGTCGCTTGAGATGGCAAGGACATGTAGAGCTGATAGACACCAATTCTCTGGTTCACAAGAGCTTCGATTCTAATATGAAAGGGCAGTGCAGTAGAGAAAGGGCTTGCCTTAGGTGGTACAAGTGTAAGGCGACATCAACTGAGTTGGATTGTGTTACTGGATGCAGTTATCTAAGGACCGAGCTAGAGAGGCTTGTTTCTTCAGTCCCAGGTTCACCACAAATTTATGTGGCACCTGAGTGAGAAAAAACTATATATGCTCGTTGAGGACAACAAAAGGAAGTTCTAGTGATGGTCCAAAGGATTCTGTTATAAGTAAATATGTGAAAATACTCAAAATTTTATTGGAGATTGTTCAAAACATCTATATCACATTTGTTGCATAGCTTTATCACAACATTTCTCATTGCAGAGTCATTAATCAAATACTTACACATCAATGCCCCTTTTCAAGCGTCTTACTCCTGCTGTTCTCGTTTCTTCCATCACCACCTATGCAAATGTATCTACATGAATTGCCAAACAAACAAAACTTGTTGAACTGCAAATTGCATCAACATTTCCTCTTCGTACAGTTTCAGTGTTTTTAAAAATGAAAAAAATCTTCACTAGTCCCGTCTCTGGCTCCAGCGTTTCGGATTTGATTCATTTAACTTTCATCGAGAAAAACTTTCATCTTACGAAAACATTCCATTTGTATGCTTTCCTCTCGTTCCCAACATACTCGTTCAGAGCGCAAAAACCCACCCCATTTTCAAGCTCTTGTACGAATATCTACGAGTATGACGGGTAGATAGCCGGTATTTTAATTTAACAAAAAAGTGACGTCATGCAAATTTAAATTTCAAATTTCCGCCAAAATTTGCAAGAAAACCCTTAGATTCGTATCCGTACACACAAGAACTGCACAAACAAGACCCGTGTCATTCGGAATCGAATCATACTCGTAGTTTGGAACGCGAAAGCGAACGGGAACAATGCTGTAGCACAGATGAAATAAAAAAAGTTGGGAGGCAAACTTTGACAAGAACCAAATCCGCAGCAAGTATTAGTGCTCCTACATATACTTATGTATATGAACAACTTGAACGCTACGCCCGTATCTATATTTCACTACACTTTGGCTATGTGACAGCAGAACAGACAGACAATTCTGACACTGCGAGGGTGGCAACGACATCAACATCGACAACGGCAACGACAACGGTTCTCTTTAGTCGTGTCGTGTGGAATCGGTGGTGGCCTCGAAGCATTTTGCGTGTGTCAAATTAGATAAATCGGTGCCATCACATCATAAAGTCATTTTGGCATATTGAAAAGATTTTCGTATATGACATCCTGGCAAGGACGACACCAAGTGGGAGACTAGAGCCAGAATACCACTGGGGCGGGGACCAAACGATATGGAATATATTGTGCTTTATGCCAATGACGATCCGTCGTCAAATGAATTCCTCCTGGGTAACAACGGATATACATATGATGGCGTGCAGATGTCGCGCGAGAATGTTTTTTATTGAAAAAGATTCAAAGCAAACAAGAAAAAAAAACAAAATTCAATATTCAGATACACCAAGTCGCTCAAGTCTCATGACAGAAAGAGAAAGCTAAAGGCAGGCGATACCTATCAAGTGTGAGATATACAGTTTGAACTGATGGCGTACTTTGTGCCATACTTTGACACCCAATACTCAACCTTCAGAGGCACCCAAACCCAGATACAGACTCAAAGTCAGAGTCAAAGACACATCATCTCGAATCGATTTATGTAATTCGATTGGCGAAATGCGCTGTGAAATTTAATCGCATCGATGAGTGAAATCACCAGAACATAGGAATGCGATTAAAACAACCGACCAGAAGGGTGAAATTGGTTTACTTACTAAATCGAGTAGTGTAGGTAGTTGCTGTGTACATTTGATTTATTTTTGTTGATTTGGAAAGTGATATTTGTTGGCATAGGCATTTGGTACGACACGCAAAATGTGTTAAAAAGAAATGCTGTTGAATGGAATAGGTTGAAAAACTGACACTTCCTACTAACAGCAAATTACCGACTTTCTTCATCTGGTGTCCAGCAACAATAGAGGTTGGAGAGGCTAAGAAATTTTTATTCTATTTAAAGACTTGTCTTCAGTTTTCCAATCAAGTTGGTGGGTTTTCCATACATTGAACGATAATTCTACGTCACCCATTCCAGATAATCGACACAATCCAGACATCTTGGTTGCGTTGTCATTTTCCATAGATACTTCAGTTTTCTCTCATCTTCTAAGTGAATATACGAGGGTTGTCTGAAAAGTTTCCGACCTAACAATGATACAAAATATTTTTCCTCAAAATAATTGTTCACGAAGGTGATTGCCTCTTCATTCGCGTAAATCTCTGTCCTCCGAGCGCAGTTTTTAGATGAGGGAACAAAAAGAAGTCGCTTGGGGCTAGATATGGTAAATAAGGCGGATGGTCAGGCAGTTCAAACCGTAATTCATGGATTTTCGCCATGGCAACCGCTGAGGTGTGAGACAGCGCGTTTTCTTGGTGAAACAGGATTCTCTTTTTTTGCAAATTTGGCCGTTTTTCCGCAATTTCTGCCTTCAGCTGACAAGTAATGATGCGTAGTATGCTCCTGTAATGGTTTTTGTAATTTTTTTTTGGAGCCGACTCGCCCTTTGCAGCCAACTGTATTGATTGAATTTTTGTTTCGGGCGTACAATGGTGTATCCAAGTTTCATCTCAAGTAATTAATCGGCGCCAAAACTCGGATTTATTACGCCTAAACTGAGCCAAAAGAGCGTTGGAAATGTTTATTCAAACACGTTTCTGATCTAGCTAGTAAGCAAGCGCGGCACCCAACGCGCGGACAGCTTTCTCATACCTAAATCTTGATTAAATATGTAAAAAAACACGTTCGTCAGACATTTTCATAACCTCTCCTATCTCTCTCACTTAAATTCGGCGGTCGTCTAACACCATTTAGGAACTTTTGCAATATTATCGTTAGTGGTTGCAGTTCATCATCTCCCAAGCTCTTACGGCCACGTTTAAATTCAGCTGCCCAAAATTTCACTGTGGTAAATGATGGTGCATAGTCTCCATACACAGAGTCCAACTCTGAATCGGAGGATGAGGATGAAATCATTAAAGAAATTAACAGCAGCATTCAAAAGCTGAAAGAAAAAGTGATTGCTATTAAGCAAAAGCAAACTGCACGCAGGCAAAGGGAGCAATACGAAGCAGAAAGCTCCCAACGACAAAAGCAGCAAGAGCAGAAACAACAACTGCAGCAAACAAAACAGCAGCAGCAGAAACAACAGCAGCTGCAACAACAGCAGCAGCAACAACAACAGCAGCAGCAGCAACAACAACAACAACAGCAGCAACAGCAGAAGAAGAAGGAGAAAGTTCCTCCCATCAAGACATACAAATTAGAGGTAAATGCTATCAAAGACCTGTCTAAGTTGGCAATTGGTAATAATTCTAACATTAAGAGATTGGGGAACGATCGCCATGCCATCCACTGTAATACAAAGGAGGGCTATGCGAAAGTGAAAGAGCTCCTCAGAGAAACGTCGACGGAGCACTACTCATTCACACCGAAGTGTGAAAAGCGGCAATCGATGCTGCTGAAGGGGTTGGAACCGTCTTCTGATCCTGAGGAGATCCTGGCACTGCTCAAAGAGAAGGAGTGCGAAGGACTCAAATTTGTGGGGGTAAAGCCATTTACCACAGCTAGAGAAACGGGGTCTGCCGTTCTTCCTGGTGCAGCTCAATCCCGAAAGCCGCCTGAATAGTCTAAGGAGCATCAATGTGCTAGACTACCAGGTGGTTCACTGGGAGAAATTAAAAAGGAGCGAAGGCATTATACAATGCGTTCGCTGCCAGAGGTTCGGGCACGCCGCATCTAACTGCCAAATGCAGACCCGATGCGTGAAGTGCGCAAGGAACCACAGTTCCGATGAGTGTGCTCTGGGTAGAGACGGAGTATCCGATAGGACGCAGCTCTCGTACGTGTTATGTGGAAACGTGGGACACACCGCAAACTATCGGGGCTGTCCTAAGTTTGCTGACATTAAAAAAAAAAAAAACTGGCTCAGCAACAGAAGGTGGAGGTCAAACGTTCACCTGTTAGGTTTCAAACACCAGCCGTCACGTCCCAAATCTCCTATGCCCAAATAGTGTCTGGTAGGGGGGCCACGGCACAGCAAGCGGCTGTTGCTTCTCCGGCGCCAATGCCGAGAACAACAGAAGCTGCACCTAACATGCTGGCCATCTTGCTCGCAATCCAAGGGCAGGTGGCACAGCTGCAACAGCAGGTGCAAGAACAGGTCAAGCTGGTGGACCAGATCTACGCAATGCTGCCGGGCCTAACGCAACACATGTCCACGTGGTGGAGCAAACCTTGAAGGTCCTTGCGGTGAATGTTAATTCACTGATTAGGATCGAATTAAGAGCCGCGATGTTTAAATTGCTGCAAGACCAAACTCATGATGTGCTTTTCGCTAGCGAAACCAAGCTAACCGATGAGCACGAACTGGAGTACAATAATTATATTGTTAGAAGAAGAAACCGGCCTAACTCCCAACGTGGAGGCGGTGTCGCGATCTTCATTAAAGACGGCATAAAATTCCACAGAGTGTACAAGGGAGTGTTGCGTAGGTTCCGGGTGTTAGAGGCAGTCGTCATTTACATCCCGCTCCGCAGTGGAAAGCGGCTGTACTTGGCCTCTGTTTATGCATCTGGGGCTTCACAATCCACCTTATTCATTACAGAGCTCGACACACTTTTTCGACTTCTGAGGCTGGAATCGGGGGAGAATTATTTTATAATCGGCGGGGACTTCAACGCTAGACACAGAGATTGGGGAAATAATTTGCCAAATACTAGAGGGAACCTACTACTTGATTGGTGGGGTCAGCACGATGCCATGTATAGACTCGGTCTTAAAGCGACGGATAACCCGTCGTTTCCAAGAGGCGGGTCTTATTTGGATCTATTACTGTATGACGAACGTATACGACTGACAGGTACGAATTTACAAACGCTTAACTGTCTGCGCACATTCGTGTATGACAGCGATCATTGCGGTTTTAGCACCGAAATCACAGTTCCCAACGAAATTGCGGAATTGGGGGAGTTTGTCCAAAGATACTCTTACAACTACAGTAAGACTCGATGGACACGCTTCTCCGCAATCTTGACAAGAACACTCTCCTCGAACACGCTCCACCCACCTCCAATAGGAATTTATCAAACGAGGAGATCGATAAGTACCTTAAACGAATGGACGAAACAATAAAACAAACTATGGATACTACAATACCACGGTATAAAAAAACGACTAACGAAGATCTGTTCCGCAATCCTACTATTGACGCACTGCACCGACAGAAAAGTAGACTTCTGACAAGACTTAAAAACTTGTTGCAGTTTGCAGACACACAACACCCAGAGATTAGGACACTGAAGTCGGCCATTAAAAATATTCAAACGTTAATTAAAGAGAATTACAGAATAGCTGTAAGTTTGTATTGGAACAACAAGGTACGGGCTGTAAACACCAGCAACCCGAATATGTTCCCGCAAATAAATAAACTTTTTCGGGGAAAAAATCAAAACGACCTTCAGTGTCTTAAAATAGCCCGGACTACAGACAACGAACGGTTACTAACAATTGCAGGCATTGATACAAATGAGGCCGCTGATGATGACGACTTCTTTGTGATCGAGGATCCACAGGAGAAGGTTGAGGCCATAGGGGCGACTTTCCAGGAAGTATACAAGGACAATGGCCCTAATTATGACCTGGACAATCGCGTCTTGGTGCACAACTTCTATATTCGAAATGAAGTAGAGAACTGGCGTTCCGAGTGCTCTGGTTTCACTCGGTTCAGCGACGAAAATATGGCAAATAATGTCATTGCCATAGAAGGTGAGCTACCTCCGTTCATTTCGAAGGAAGAACTCCATGAGATCTTCGACACAATCAGAAGTAAGAAATCAGTGGGGACCGATGGTATTCCGAACATTGTGCTTCGACATCTTCCTCTAGAAGCGGTGGACATTTATACCACCCTGTTCAATAATGCAATGAATAATGCACATTATCCAGCGCATTGGAAAACGGCGGTGGTGCAACCTATCCCCAAAAAGGGAAAGGATATATCCAATCCGGCGAATCTTCGGTCGATAAGTCTCCTTCCGAATATCAGTAAGGTGTTCGAAAAAGTAATCAATAGAGCTCTGACTAGGTGGGTTGAGGACAAACATATAGTTCCGGATAATCAATTCGGTTTTAAGGCAGGACATGCTATCTCACATGCCGCGTCTAAACTGGTGTCCGATATCCAATAGAATAAAGGCAAAAACCAATGTACTGGTGCCTGCCTAGTTGACTTAGAGAACGCTTTCGACACTGTATGGTTAAAGGGTCTTTTCTACAAGCTAGCTAGTCTGGGGATCAGTAAACCACTCTTGTACATTCTTTATAATATGCTAACCAACAGACAGTTCATCGTGAACAATGGTGATGTGACTTCTGTTGGAATATTTCAAATAAACTACGGTCTTCAGCAAGGCGCGATCAATTCGCCGATCCTATTCAACATTTATACAAGCGACTTGATAGATTCACTTCCCCATACTATTGCGTACGCAGACGATTTGATAGCGTACAGAACAGGTTCAAAAATCGAGGTCATTAATACTCTCCTGCAGCGTGACTTCGATAAGATAAGACGATTTTGCGATGACTGGAAGCTGAAAATCAACTTTCGGAAGTCGGAAACCATTCTCTTTAGGTAGCCGTTGTCTGGAACCTCTAGGGATATCAGAAAAAATTGGCGAAAGTTCTCGATCATTGGACAACACGGACAACCTCTTGTCTGTCGAAATGTAGTCAGATACCTTGGGATCTGGCTAGATCAATTTCTGTATTTTAACAAAAATGTAGATGCTGATCTAGCCAGAGGGTAAAAGTAATCTGCTACATATCCCCTATCAGGCCCATGCTGGTATTTGGGTGTCCCGTGTGGTTCAATGTACGAGCAAGCTTAATGGAAAAGATTCGGGTGTTTGAGAGGCCTTGCCTTATGGCTTGTCTTCGCTTGTACAGAACACCAGAGTCGGAGTACAAACAATTTTATCCTAATGAGGTCCTTTACAACAGGGCGAACCTAATGCGAGTGGACAACTTCGTAATTAAGCTGAATTGAAGGCACATTGCAAGAGCAATGAGCTCGATGAATAACCTGATATCTGGGGCATACTACCCCAATTACCTTTACCACGAGAGTGTGCGCTCTGACGGCTTCGCTCCGCCGGAAGCATTCGTTTACTTAGATCAGATAGGGTTGATCCAGGATAGATCAGCGGTCCCGTTAATCTTCCATGTCGCTCGGACAGCTGGGAACAGGCGACTCAACTACAACAGAGACGTCGCACACGGCAGTGTGCACAATTACTCGAAGGTCTTGCCACATTTCACAATACCCAAGGAAGTCTATTCTCCGAATTAAACATTTTTCCTTATCAAATTTGGACAAAGGAAACTACTTCTACTCCGTGGTTCTGATTTGGAAATAAGACAAATAAACTTGAATCGCATTCAGGCCTCGACGAATTTCGAAATCTATTTGTCGTCCAACTATTTGATTACAAACAAATTGCAATTTGCCTTAGGTAATGTGCCAGTTCATTTGCGATGCACCCTTCGGCGTTATAACTTTCAATCCAGTTTGCTTCAGAACAAGTTTAGCGATGACCAACTAATGGCACAACTCCAGACGAAAAGCGAGTAAAGAACTGTTTAACTAGTTTTACACCAAAACGGTACGACGAAGTTTTTCAGTTTTGGTATAAAATGCAAACAAATTTCACCGAAGAGACATTCATTTCTTGAACCAACTTTCGAATAGTACCGCAGAATCAAATTAGAAAAAAAATGGCTTTCAGAGTAAGTTCTAAGCTTAAAACATTTTTTTCCAATTACGAAACAGTATTAATTTGTTTTTTCCATTTTCAGTTTATTGCAGTCCTTGGTTTTGCTGCTGTTGCTAGTGCATCCTTGGCTCCACTACCACTTATTGCTGGTGATGAGCATCTTCTAAGACCTTATGAGCTGTATGCTTCAAATCCGAGATACGCTTTTACATACGGTGTTCATGATACCATTTCCGGAGATTTAAAAAATCAAGTTGAAACTAGCGATGGACATGAAGTTCGCGGTGAATACTCTTTGAAGGATGCCGATGGTTACATTAGAACTGTCAAGTACACTGCTGGTGTTGGTGGATTTAATGCTGTTGTGGACCGTAAACCAATTGAAAAGGCTGAAGTTGAATTAAAAACTGAGAAAATCGTTGAAGCCCCAGTCATTAAGACCATAGAGGAACCAATTGTGAAGACAGTTTCTCCAATTTCGTATGCTACTCCACTTTTAAATTCGGTTCCACTCTCATACACTGCTCCAGCTTATATTAACTCAGCTTCAGTAGGTCTTCAGGAACCATCCCTGATTAGATCTGCACCCATTGGACTTCCAGCACCAGGTTTCATCAGATCCGCACCCATTGGACTTCCAGCACCAGGTTTCATCAGATCCGCACCCATCGGTCTGCCAGCACCAGGTTTCATCAGATCAGCCCCCATCGGTCTGCCAGCACCAGGATTCATCAGATCTGCACCCATTGGACTGCCAGCACCAGGATTCATCAGATCAGCCCCAATCGGTCTGCCAGCACCAGGTTTAATCAGTTCAACCCCAATCGGTTTGCCAGCACCAACTCTCGTCAAATCTGTCCCAACATTAGGTGAGGGATGGTCAAGCCCTGTTGTCAAAGCCGCTTGGTAACTAACTCAGTAGTATGCTGCAGAGATGTTGTTTAATTATTGTTTCTGTAGAAATCGGTTTGAATAAACAATTGAAAATATTTTTTTCTTTTATTAAATATTCATTCATATCCATAAATATATCTTAGAATCTACGAATACAGGCTGGTTATAACCAAGGATGAAGAATAGGGAGATCCTCGTCGCAAGAACACAACAGAGGTTAATATTGGATGAGGGATACTTTGCTTACACTAAGTCCAGAGATATTAACCGCTCTAATTTTGAATTAACTTTTCGAATATTGAGTGAGGAATAATTAAATATATTCTACCACGGAAAAGGGACTTATAGCGGAATCAACCGTAACATCAATAAGACAGATACCATATATAAGCTACGAGGACTTCAAAAAATTTGAGGCGGTGGTTGATAAGGATGCTCAGGTCTAGTCAGGGTAACAAAGTTTACATACTACCGGTTAGATTTCGCCGAAGTTAGTTGCTGAATAAATATCCAGGTCAACTAAATTGGTGCCAACTAACTTATCATGTTAGAACACCAGTGTTTCGAAGTAACAATGAGATCACCGTAAAGAGCTCTCACTCTATTTAGAAAACAAGTCCAAATATTGTTTGCATGAGAAATATTCTAAGCATGACTGTAAGACCATTTATTTTAGCTACCACTCTCTGTATTTACAAAAGATCCTAACACTGTAAACAAAACTAATCGGTTTCCTCTCTATTGAAGACATTCCTTCCAAGAAGTCCAAACAAACTGAGCCGTGTATCTAGTTTTAACCAAAGTAGGTCTACGAATATCGTGGATGCCACATCAAGTTATAAATCATTGAACCGGCACAACAAACCGCTCTAGACTTGCTTCCACAACATCCCGTCTATTCTCTTACAATCCGCATTAAGTACCACGAATCCGTGTCATCGATGGTAAGGAGCAGACAGAAATCGCGCAAGCAACATGCCCATAAGTTTCGAACAGACTACTATACATATGGTGCGTGTTGATTGAAAGGCTTATTCTGCTTGACAGAAAGATTCTTTCCCTTCCCCATGTGATTCCGGTATTTTTATTACAGCATACGGTTTCGCACTTCCGATCATAAAAGTGCATGACGGCAACGTTTTAACTATTTTCATTTTTAATTATTTTGAAATTTTTCACAAAACTCTTACCTGATCCCCACTCCTCTTAACAGTCTATAGGTTCAGCAAAAAATTAGCTTTCATTGCAAATTTCCACTGAGCATTTTTTTCGTCCCACGAATTTAGAGTGACAAATCGTTACTTGTATCTTTAACCACCAACTGAGTAGTAGTTAGTTTTTTTTAAATCGGCAGGCTGGCAATTGTAAATATACAATTTGTTTAGCCACTGAAAATTGTGCAACAACTTGCCTAAATTATTAAAGCTCCTAAAGAAATTTTAACGAACAAGCAGATTATACGAAGTATCTTTGAAGCTTAGGCAATTACCAAGGTATGGCGGCGCTGCCTGGGCTGACCTTTTTACTTCCAGCCATACTCGTAGGAACAAAATTAAATAAATAAAAATGAAAAACAAAAAAACAAAAACACTTACAAAACAAGCAATCCCTGTCCAGGAAGAGCTAGAGGTGAGTGAAGGCGAAATATCGACTTCATCCACCTCCCTCTTGGCAAGGGCATTGGAAGAAGCTGAGCTTCTGGCTAGCGATGGTGAGGAGTTCGAAAGAATACTCACCAACGTCAGCGATATCACCGGTGAGCAGGCTGGCACTCTCACTGGTGATAAGCAGAGTAAGACCCCGATGGAGGAAGCCAAAGCAGCTGGGACCTACCTCAGTAGATCGGAATAAACAGGGCAATGTGGCGGGGATGGAAAAGGTAGGAACAGCTGGCTCAGCTGCTGCGCCTGTCACTTCCATCGCCGCTACTAAGGGTGCAAAAAACGTGCACCAAAGGGCAAGGGCTCTGCTACGTAGGGCGAAGCGTAAGGTAACAAAGTACGAAGGCTGTGATCCCAACAGTCTTAGTGAGTGGGAAAAAGCCGCCCTCGAGAGAGCGAAGGTCATTCTGGCCAAACAATCGCCCACTCGACAGGTGACTGGCAAGGGAGATGTCGCGGCAAAGGCGGGAAGCCGATCAGGCGCCCTCAACCTCCTACGGAAGGGAGATCTTGGTGGCAAGAGAAGCAGATCTGACGACGCCGCGGAGCTGAACAACGCGAAAAAGGTGAAAGCTAATACTTTGCCCGCTGTGCGTCGTAAGCGAAGCAACCCGAAGGACGAGCTTCTCATTGCTGTCATAAACGAGCTGGAACCATGCGGCCGCCTGACAATCGACCAATGGAAAAACGTCGAGGAGAAGTTCCAAGACGCGCTGTGGAACGAGTTATCCACCACAGGAAACGGGGAACTTCAATTCGATGGCGCTGGGTGGGAAGGCGGACGCAAGGTTGTAGCTTGTGGGAATAAGCCTTCCGTCGACTATATAAAGCGATTTATCGAGGGAGTGAGCGATGCCTGGGATGGCATCAGCTAAAGTGCACAACGGTGGCAGAGTTGGTTAAGTACACTCTGCCGACTGCTTGGGTATGGGTTCCGTGTCCCTACACGTACCCTGAAAAGCTCCTAGGACTGCTCCATGTGCAAAATCGGGAACTAATGGCCGATACATGGAGAGTCCTTAAGACGGGGCCAAGGCGCCAGCATGGTCAGCATTTCCTGCTGTCCCTGAATAGGGATTGCCTACCATACCTCGATAAATGCAAGGACATGGTAAAGTACAGTATGGGCAGGTTGATGGTCAAGCCATCGACCAAGGGCAACGATGAGGAGGAACCCCCCAAAGATGATGGAAGTGCTGCAGATAAGCGTGCACCACAGTAAGGCAGCGATGGTCTGTCTGGTGGAGTATATCGTCAGACAGGACGTCACAGCAATACTCATACAAGAGCCCTGGATCAACGAAAACAATGTGATCCAGGCGCTCAGGCTAAAAAATTATGACTTGTTCTTCAGGACAGAAGGTAAGATAAGGACTTGTATTCTATCAAAAAGCAAATAAAGGCATTTCTTTTGAACAATTTCAGCTCAGGTGATCTGACGACGGTAATTTGCGAGAGGGAGTGTGGCAAATCACTTTGTTGAGGTCAGACAAATCAACCATACGACTCTTAGGCAGTCATCTCGGAGAAGTTAAGGGCCTTGGCGAGGCAGAAAGACCGGATGCTGGTGGTGGCCTGTGACGCGAACGCCCATCACACACAATGGAACTATCCAACCTCACTATTTGTAATAGAGGGAATTCACCCACTTTTGTGGTGAAAAACAGGCAGGAGGTTATAGATATTACTCTTGCCTCGGATACAGAAGGGTTAGGTATCGCTGATTTGAGAGTAGTCGACGAAGCGTCAATGTCTAATCACAGATGGATACGCTTCAAGGTCAACTTCCAAAATAGGGCATGTATCTTTCAAAGGAATCCCAGGAAAACTAATTGGGTCAAGTGTACAGAAGTGGTAAGCACACATCTGGAGACCTAATCAACCACCTGCGATAACATCGATAACTTAGACAGGGCGGTAGGAAATCTAAATAGGGCACTAAAAATGGCGTTCGAGAAAGCTTGTCCAGCTAACCGAGAACCCAAAAGGGCCCAGCCGAGATGGTGGAATAGGGAAATAGGTCTTAAAAGGAAAGAGGTAAGGCAGCTCTATAATAGGGCGAAGCTTTTCAAATGTGACACTACATGGAATGCGTACTACGATTGCAAAAGGCAATTTAAGAAATCGAAAAGGGCGTCATGGCAGAGGTACTGCGAAGTCCATAATGGCAACAGACGAAGTTTCAAGGAAATTCTGAGATACAGTTTAAAAACGGGCTACATTCCAAAAGCATGGAGAGAAGTTAGGGTAGTTTTCATACCTAAGGCCGGAAAGCAAGGGCACACAACAGCTAAAGACTTCAGACCAATAAGTCTGTCATCTTGTATGCTTAAAACTCTGGAGCGTTTATTGGAAATTCACATCAGGAACAGATGTGGTAACGGTTTTTTGACCGGGTCACAGCATGCCTACATGAAGGGCAAATCCGTGGAAACCGCCCTACATGAGGTGGTGGGGAAAATCGAAAGAAGTCTAAACTTTGGTGAGTTTGCGATGGTGGCCTTCCTAGATATAGAAGGGGCCTTCAATAACGTAAAGCTGAGCGCTATCAAAGGTGTTTTAGTACACGCAAACATAGAACAAGGAATAACAAATTGGATCTGATTGAACAAAGCTCGGCTAGAATATCAGTGACCAGGGGAACCCCTCAAGGGGGAGTTATATCTCCACTCCTTTGGGTACTGGTCATAAATGACATTCTCAAAAAGCTTAATTCAATATGTATCAGCGCCACGGCATAAGCGGATGACGTGGTGATAATAGTGCAGGGAAAATACTTAAAAATTTTAAGTGAGATCATGGAGCTTGCCTTGAAGACGATCAGTACATGGGCAGGCAGCTGTGGTCTCAATGTCAATATCTCCAAAACGGAACTGGTTCACTGCCAAAACTCGGCGGAATGGAGCTGTCCCTTTCGGATAGTTCGAAGATAGAGCGCTCCGTACCATCCCTGCGGCAGCATTGGACACCTTCCTACACCTGACACCGCTTGATTTACAGATAAAAAAAACTTGCTGGCAACAGTGCGATTCGACTCACTAATCTGGGTCTTTTCAAAAACAGTAGCTTTGGACACGGCACAATCCTGGAAGAGCTACTACCAGGCAATACTATTAGAACGGATGAAATCCCTTCCCTAATCGATTTCGACATTCCGTATGATATACTATATCCGGAGAGGAAGGACTGGCAAGAAATTGTAGTGACAGGATCAAACGAAATTGCAGTTTTCACAGATGGCTCGAAAACCGAGGAAGGAACAGGTTCCGGTATCTTCTCGGAGGACCCGGAGCTAAGTGTCTCCATAAGGCTACCGGACACTAGCAGTGTCTTCCAATCAGATTTTCTAGCTGTCCTCAGGGCGGCTGAGCTGATGCAGATGAGATCGGTATCCGGCAGAGATATCGATATCTACATCGACAGCCAGGCCGCTCTTAAGGCAATGGAGTCAAACAACGTTAACTCTGACACAGTCAGGGGCTATCGCACAATGCTCAAAGCATTATGCGTTCAGAACAGGGTGAGACTGTGGTGGGTGCCAGGGCACTGCGGTATAGAAGGAAATGAACAAGCAGACGAGCTTGCAAGAAGAGAAGGGCTGCTCGACAATAGTGAGGTTGCGAATGTCAAACCACCCCTCTGCACAGTAAGGGGCACTATCGAGGAAAAATTCATAAAGACCGCCAGCATAAGGTGGCTGAAACTGAAAGGACATATGGTATCATAGACTCTATGGCCACTTCTCGACGGTAACAGATCTAGGAAGCTTATTAAGCTAAATAGGGATAAACTTAGGACGCTAATAGGAATACTAACAGGACACTGCCTACTTCTGAAGCACGCAAAGAGACTAAAACTAACAAATGCGGACACTTGTAGATTCTGCGGGTATCTATAAGCAGTTGAGGACATAACACACATATTATGTGAATGTGAGGCAATATCGTGCAGCCGAAGGAAATTTTTAGGAAAATATTTCTTTGAAAACTTAGAGGAAATAGAAGGTACGGACTTCAAAGGCCTGTAGAGAAATTGGGTGCTTTAACAGGGAAACAGTTTAGGTTTTCTGCTTTTTGGAGTTGGTTTTAACCCACAGGGGATCGCGATGGGCCCGTTCTGGTGCCTAGTGTCTGTGTCTTGTGGCACACCCTATTTTACCTAAACTAAGCATAAGAAATAGGAGTCCGATGAGGTCACTGTGTCCTTAAAAAAACATTTCAGATTGTATAGACTCAAAGAAACGAACAGTTCATTGTTGATCTTTAACGATCTTCATCTCTCGGGATGTGAGAGAGTAAAGATGGGCATCCACTGAAAAACACTCCCTTGGTCCTACAATTAAAAAGGGTTACATGAACTAAATAGGTCAATACGGGTTCTGCAAGGAAATCAGGTATTTTCAGAAGAATGCGGTAAGCTTCATTGGCTCTCCAAAGATCGTGTTCGGACCTTCTTACTGACTATCATTGTCCAAGGTTCCGTTTAATCTAAGCACATCTACTATTACTTTGAAGGTACAGCCTTCACTAGACTTCTTCTAGTAATAAAGTGGCCCAAAGCGGGATATTCAACTCGTATATTTTGAACCACTAACCAGTTTCTTGTTTGTTTTATTGACTAATAAAAAGTCAATGACTGTGAAGTTTTAGTATGAAAAAAGCTCACTCTAATTCCTCTGTCCAGTCCAAAATGGAATAAAAAAAAAACAAAACTTTTCACAACATATTGTACTTGCAAGTACATACCTATGTGGGTAGCTTATAAATGTTTCAGCATTTGCTTTGAGAACACTGTTTCTACTATGTAGTGGGCTTACAAAGTTGCGTGATTGAATTCATAAGCTCAACTGAAATTGGTCTACAACTAGTTAAAAAAGAAGAGCACATATAAATGTATGTATGTACATACATAAATAAGTTCATTCAACAGAGAATGTAAATATCTAATACCCATCGACAAAACTCTTTGAAATTTAACTTACATAGATGCGAGTACGTCTAACCGGATTGAACTCACCCTGCAACCCTTGTAAGACGCTCGAAAACGACACTTGCCCTGCCATGCATGCTTGCCTTGCCATCCGCGTTTTACAACCAACTGTATGCTGTGTGCTGCTCTGCTACTACGAGTACCTTCCTCGTTGGCATGAATAAAGGAATCCCAATTTCCCTCTACACCACTGAGCTGTCAGATTGGACTGAAGAGAGGAAGATTGATGACCGCCATGGAATTACGTATTGGGGTGGATTTTGGATTTCTTTCCACCGACTGTTCTTTTATTTCGTTTTTTTATTCCTTTTCTTTGGCTATTCTTCTTTAATTTTTTTTTCTTTTTTTTATTTATTCAGACGCTTTGTGTTATTGTCTCTAGTTGTTCAATTTCTTCATTTATAATATTTAATAATTGTAAGTAAGCGTGTGTTTATCAGGCTTAGATACGAGTATATTGAAGCACCACCCTTAAAGTGAAGAGTATCGATAAAAAAAATTCCTATGAACTGCTACAGATTTCTGATCATTTTTTAGGGTCAGTTATCTCATTTGGCGACCTGAATTGTATCATCTCAGTGGGATCGTGTCGAATGATTGCAATGCCTCTACGTTGAAACTTATTGTGTGTCTTGAGTTGTTAGAGCTCAAAGGATCTCAACGGGCAAATATGAAGACAGACAAACAATTTTATAACAAATCTCTCTAATTGTACTTTTGGGTTCGTAATCGATGAAACTAGCAGATATTTTGGCAAAACTGATCAACTTAAATCACACAACGTTCCTGATTGCGGTGCCACTCTAATGTTGTTGGTGGAAATATGGGTCTATAACTTATTCGTGCGGTTTGCTAAGAGATGGCGTAACTTGTATTATTCCATTGGAACATGCGTTGGAAAGCTACTGTCATTGTACGTCATTTCAGTATATGTCATTCATTTGAAGCGTAAACAACAATAATTTTTTTTCACTCAAATATGTCGAACTTTGTGCCTGAAAAGGTGTTTCTGCGGGGAGTTCTTCTTCATTACTTTAATATGAAGAAAACTGCTGCCGAAAGTCATCGTATTTTGGTGGAAGTTTATGGTGAACATGCGCTAGCTGAGCGAACGTGCCAAAAGTGGTGATTTTGGCTTGGAAGACGATGAACGTCTGAACTGGAAGCATTATTCTATGAAGATTGTTGCCAAACACAAGAAGAGCTCGCAGAATCTTTGGGTGTCACTCAAGCAGCCATTTCAAAACGTTTAAAAGCAGCTGGATATATTCAAAAGCAAGGAAATTGGGTTCCACATGAACTCAAGCCGAGAGACGTCGAAAAGCGGTTTTGCATGTCCGAAATGCTGCTGGAACGCCACAAAAGGAAGTCATTTTTGCATCGGATTGTTACTGGTGATGAAAAATGGATCCATTACGATAACCCCAAGCGCAAAAAATCATATGTGAAACCCGGCCAACCAGCCAAATCAATGGCAAAGCCGAATATCCATGGCGCGAAGGTAATGCTCTGTATTTGGTGGGATCAGATGGGTATGCTGTATTATGAGCTGCTAAAACCGGGTGAAACCATCAATGGACAACGCTACCGACACAATTAATCCATTTGAAGAGAGCAGTAGCCGAAAAACGCCCGGAATATGCGACCAGACACGAGGCAATAATTTTCCATCATGACAACGCTCGGCCCCACGTTGCTATTCCGGTTAAGAACTATTTGGAAAACAGTAGATGGGTAGTCTTACCCCAGACCTTGCCCCTTCTGACTACCATTTGTCCCGGTCGATGCAGAACGCCCTCACTGAAATACGGTTCACATCAGAGCAGAATATCAAAAATTGGCTTGATTCATTCTTGGCTGCCAAGCCGTCGCAGTTCTCAGTGGGATGGGATCCACAAATTACCAGAAAGATGGGAAGAAGTCATAGCTTCAGATGGGCAATACTTTGAATAATACTATTGTCCATGTTTTTCTTAAATAAGCGTTCAAATTTTGAACAAAAAAAAACCGCACGAATTAAGTTATATACCCATTATGTGTATATGACCAGGTCGTCTAGAGTGCGAGCTATATGGGGATAAACTTCTACCAGGAGGACCCAAAATCCCAAAAAAGCCGCAATGTTGATTCGATCTTGAATAGAGAAGAGACTACATCGCGACTTAGAGGATATCATAAATGGTCTTTCATTAAGCGCTTCCTATCCTTAAATTTAAATAAAACAAAGTCTGTGTGAGATACGAGTATCTCGAAATTTTTTATTCTTTTGAAAGGCCTATTACTGCCATTAGGTATGGAAATTACATCGTTCAAATGTTCGCCGCGACTTCTCTGGGTGGCGCGCATCCGAAATATCCATGACTATCATGACTATGGCGCATAAATCAGGCTGAATTAGGCCGATGGAATAGGTTAAATTGGCTTTTAGGGACACTGTAGCTTGTGGCTTATACTCCTGCGACTTCACAAAACCGCACAAGAATAAGTCCAACTGGGTTAAGTCGCATGATATCGGTGGCCAGTTCACATCACCTCCAGTTGACCTCCTCCATCGACCTATAGCGCTCACCGGTGATGGCCTGGCCAACGTCGTTCTCAAGGAAATATGGATCGATGACACCACCAGCCCAAAATCCACCCCAAACAGTGACTTTTCCCGGATGCATTGGATGCTCTTGGATCTCATGTGGATTGGTATTGTCCCAAATACGTCAAATTTGTTTGTAGACGTACCCATTCATGAAGAAATGGGCCTCTTCGCTGAATATGATTTTTCGATGAAAATTAGGGTCAGTTTCCAACTGCTCCAGAGCCCTTTCAGCGAACACACGTTGTTGTCTATGGTCGTTTATCTTCAGCTCCTGATTCAGTTGAATTTTTTACGGGTTTAGACAGAAGTCACGACGCAAAATTCACCAGGTTGTGGTCTACGAAAGGTCGAGTTTTTGTGAGCGACGCGAAATCGACTGCCTCGGATTCTCCTGCACTCTCTTACGGACAGGGTTGATTTATCGTTTACTGAACCACTGGACTCAAATTTATGCACCACACTGCGAATATTCCTCTCAGTAGGACGATTGTAGCGACTATAATATGGGCAATGCACGCGGAACGTTGCCCGAACAGAATACCCATTTTGACAAAACAATTTCATCATTTGCACGTCTTGTTGAACGCTGTATCCGTCTATGGTGATTTGGCAAAACAGACTGAATAAATGACAGACAAGAGCACCTAAAAAAATCATCTTTTCTAGGCGCATTTCAATCTCGGCGACTATGTTAGATATGAAGATACGAGTATGTTAGAGGCATGAAAACACATTTTGTTTTTGTTGAAATTGACTATTTGGATTTGCGCAAACTGTGATGCCAGCAAGCTGGGGCTACGTGTCACGCAAGCCGTGATACATTCGATTTATTCCACACAAGTTTCAATAATCCTTCAATCAATCATTTTGATGATTTTGCGCTTTGCCTTCACGCAATTTGACGCCGTTGGATGTTTTCATTAAAGATCGATGCTAAGCGAACTATCCAGAGTCGGTTCAGGTACCTGGTACTCAATTGAAACCATCGAAAATGTATTGAAATATTTGGATGACAGGATGCTTCACCCTTTACATTGCCTAAAAAAGACTTTAGTGATCAGTGTACACAGTGGTGTTATGCCAGTGTCAGGCTGATAGTAACTTTTCGCTCCGAAGTTGCCAACAGTAGCATAACTGGGTATATGCCATCGGTGACAGGCGACTTGAAGTCAGGAAAGGCAAGAGAAGAGAAGACATCAGATTAATTCTATGCTTTAAACTCGTAGACATGTTAAACACTTTTTAAGATTCCTTTCATACTTACTTTAGATGGCGTTGCTGTCCGAGGTGGACCTAAGCCTGATCCTTAGCCCGATCCTTCTCAAGCTGATTCTACTTTTCCACCCTAAGTTGGCTGAAGTCCTCTTCCACTTGCGTGCGCCATATTTAAGAATTGAATTGGTATTAGCTCCTTACCAAGCCATTTTGTTGGACTTAAGCTTAGATATGAATATATTCACGTAACTCAGGTCGGGTGGACGGAACATCGTCCAGGTTGAAAGGTTCGTTCTGCTTGACAGCGGTATAAGCGTGTGCTTAGCGTCATTCGTCATCAAGCCAGCGGTTTCGATGCGGTGGGGGAGTGAAATTCAGCACATCAGAAGCGGGAACAATGATGGCTTTTTCGGAATGTTGCCACTGGTGTTGTATACTTGATGCCGGGGGCAGTGGACCTCTTGAGAGGTTAAGGAGAGACTCTATCGGAAACGGATTTGGCGATCTCCTACGTTGTAGACGTCGAAATTTCTCTCAGAATTAGCTTGTCTTTGGGCTGTTCGGGATATCAGCAATTGTATCTTTGCTACAATAAGGTATTGGACGGAGTCGATATTGGCTTCTCGGAAGGTTTGGACATCCATAATACTCGACGAGTGTCTTGCGTCACCCCGTCGCAAAGTCGATTAGCCTGAATCCATTATTGGAAGTGGTATCATGTAGGCGGCCATACTACAAAAGATACCCTGTATTAATTTTCTTAGGACGATTTTAGTAGGCATTATTCAAGAGTTCGTAGAAGCTACCTTTGGTGTCGTCATCTTTCTCCTCTTTGGGCGTATTCGCACGCATAAGTCTTTAAGGCAAATTTAGCCTTGCTTGGGATTGTCCGAGAAACTCATTCACAAAAATAACAAATCCGCATCCAAATGAGCTCTGCTTTTGCCGTTGATAACAATCTACTTTTTCTTAGTCCGGCACTTCCTATCCCATTTCTTGTGGACAGTCTAGAGCCTCCGCTAGTTGTTCGGCTGCTCGTGGCGTATTAAACCTAACATTCTACGTGCATATCCGAAGCTCGTGGTCCTTAATTCGTTAACGGGGGTTGTTTACAGTTGATACATCCGTATTCGAGATGTTTCTGTGCTTCGTAACTTTCGTCTCTTTCCCTTGGCAGAGAGTTTAACCCGATGGCACAACCCCCAACCTGGACGGCCAGTTCCTTTTTTTTGGTACTCTTATGACGGAGGGCCTATTGAAAGGTCAACTGCCACCATCTCCTTTCGAAGACCTTGATTTAGTCTTGGAAATTCTCACCGGCGTGAGCTCTAAATATGTTGGAGTAGCCCAGTCGCTGCAAATCTACATTCTTCTATAGAACGGGCGATCTGTTTACGTTTTTCCTCGCCGAACACTCCAGTTCTAGACTCTGTTTTTTTTACTGATTTAAGAGGGAATGTTGACGAATTTGCCGAGTTCTATAGTCTGACATGGAAGCCTTGTACATTGTTTTCCGGTAGTAATCTGGATATCCGTTTTATTCTATCTTACTGCCCTAACGAATGTTGGCTGAAAACTAGTTCAAGACGAGGAGCTTGTGGTTTATTCTAGCAAATAGGCCAAATCCTGTCGAAATGTCTAAAAATGTGTATACCCTGTGCTCTCTAGTAAAGGTAACAATGTTGAAAGCCTGTCCAATATTTTTCAAACTTCTTAGTGCACACATCTTTTTGGTAAGAGGAAATTCTATCTTATTTTTACATTACTTCATAGAGAGAAGGTATATAAAAAAAGTGACAATCAACCCGACTCTACTTTCTTCTAAAATAATAAAATTAGACAAAAACTTTTTTGACTTTAATACTTTTGCTACTCATAGATACAACATTTAGTTTTTCGACCTCACAAAATAGAGTTAAGATAGTTTCGGAATTTCCGAAGTCTCACGATGAAGCATTATTTGCCTTTTTGCAACAAAAAAGTTTGAAAAAGAACACACTCAAGCGGAGTGTCGCAACAAGCCAGGCGAAAATGAACATATCGGGAGTAAAATATGCTATCTCTGACAATAGGAAGAGGAAAGGCTGCCAACATCGTGGATATGGAGTACTTACTTTGACTGCGGTTCTTGATTTTATCGATTCCAGAATCTAAGAATTGATAAGTCCTCTTTTTTAAACGCGCTACGTATGTCTGTTGTGGACTTAAGTGCAGCCGTATGATTAAGGAAGCATTCCTCTAACTGCCTTTACTTTACTGTCCGTAAAATGTATTTTTTTTTTAATAATTCAATCAAACAATAAAACAATTTGTTTTTGAAAAATGCGATTAAATGGTACAGATTGCAACCCTTTGAGAGTCTTTGTAACCGGCCAACGACTTCTAAAGAAAGTTCCTTCTTTTCATTCGGTAGCCCTCAATGTTTCATTCAAAATATGACAAATGACATTTTTTAGCAAGTCAGTGCTGGCGACGGACAACAAACAACCGACTCCAATGTCGGCTTCATTGCGGTGCCAACAATCTGACATGATTATAATACAAAAGCACAAACCAACCTCACCAAACCGACCAAATTGAGTTCAATATACCTACACCGACGAGCTTTAACCCTTTTTCGGACTTTTTCCAAAACAGAGTACCAACTCTGTATCATAATTATCATACCAAGGACGATGTAGCAATCATTTCTCAACGGAAGTCAGAATACAAAAAAAAAAAAAAAAACCGACGAATAGACTCAACAACAACAGCAGTATTGATTGGAGTGAGAACAGGGGTATCTATAACTGGCTTACCGCAAGAACGCAACAAAGGCATTCATATTAATCAAAGGATTGGACGACAAGGTCCATAAGATTTATTAGCTGAGATGATTTGGTGATTTTTTGTTTGTTTCTTGTTGTTGTCGACCCCCAGTGATTGTTCTAATTGTTATTGGGGAGGATGTTGTCTAAGGGATGTAGGTATGGATAATGCGTGCGAAAAAAATCGTGCAAATTGCCTGGAAGTCCAACCGGGAAAGGAAATCATTCGTGGAATAATGACAAACGGACACACTAATAGATATCAGTTAATGCGTTGACAATTATTGTATCTGTTCGTATTTGCTGCTTTAGGAAGTACTAATGAAGCGTAAGTTGTTAATCCGCTTTAATTCACTTATCATTTGCGAATGTATCTATGTGAAAGCAAAAAAAAAAAAAAACAACAACAACAAATAAACCGTATACACGTATTGCGAATTGAGGGCTATTAACTGATTTTCTTTTCTATTGCAATGTAGGTACTCCCGTAAAGCCTAGCAGCGGCGGTAACTAATGGAATTAGTTTGAAGTTTTCTTTTTGAAGCTTTGAAATGTTATTTGTTACAGATATATCTTTCAGTTCACATTAGTCATGCTAACAGGTCTTTTTACGGAGTTTCATAGAGATAGATTTAAACAACACAGTTATAGGAGATCAAAATCTAAACATGTGCGATCAAAAAGTCTGCTTAACGTACTATCCCTCATTTTGTTGACAATTCTGGAACAAACGTTAGTGGTAAGCATGTTTTAAGTGCGCATAAGTGGAAGAAGGTATAGGTTCCAGGTCTTAAATAGATAACAGCTTGCCTCTGAACCCATGTCATTACGCTTACTAGAAAGGCAAATCAACAGAATGAGCTCTGCTAAAACTGACAGCAGAAATAAAAGGCTCCTTCCGTGATAAAGAAATAACACTCTGTGCGTTTCTGGACATAGAGGGTGCTTCTGATAACACTGGGTATGACTCCATATCAAAAGCTTCATACCACAGCAATGGAATGTGGATAAAAGCGATGCTAGAGAGCTGGGTAATAACCACCTCATCTGGGCAGACCTCAGCATCAGTATCAGCTGTAAGAGGCTGCCCACAGGGGGATGAACTCTCACCCCTTCTATGGTCCCTGGTTATAGATGACCTGCTTAAAAGGCTACAACATAATTAGCTACGCCAATGACACGGACATCATTATAAGAGGCAGGGATGCAGAAGTGCTGACTGCACTCATGCAAAATGCCCTTAAGATAGTCCTAGACTGGTGCAATGGGGAGAATCTCTCCATTAATCCAAACAAGGCTATCATAGTCCCCTTCATAAAAAGGAGAAATCTAAACCTAGATTCAGTTTCAATAAACGGCACAACCTTTGAGTACTCTGATGAAGTCAAATATCTGGGGATGATTCTGGATAAAAGATTAAATTGGAACTCACACTTAAATAATAAAATAACTGAAACAACCAACGCTTTATGGGCCTGCCGCCGCATGTATGGAACCACATGGGGGATATCGCCAAAAATCACTCTATGGATCTATACAATGATGGTTAGACCCTTTTGTAGTATGGTGGACTTAAACTTCTCAGAAGACCGCCATTGCTAAGCTTAAAAAAGTGCAAAGTTTAGCATGCCTGGGTATATCCGGCGCCTTTCGGATAATAATAGGACTAACACCCATACACTTGCACTTCAGCAAAGTGACTCTACGCAGCTCAACTAGTCTGTCACAAGCCAACGAGCTGGATCTCCATGTACATCGGAACCTAAAGATCCTACTGTCTGACGTACCAGACATGATCTGCGCGGTCACAGACCGCCTTCAAAAGAGGTTTCTCCGGCGAGATTCCCAGCAAAGAAGCATGGGTTAGTAAACACCCGCCAAATAGCAAAAGTAGCATACATTTGTATACGGATGGTTCTAAAATGGAAACGGGAGTGGGAACTCGAATACAGGGACCGAACACAAACATATTAATTACCATGGGTAAGAGTCTTAGTGTATTCTAAGCTGAAATACACGCCATTCAAGAATGCGCCAATCTGATACTCAATTCTGGTATCAAAGGCGCAAACGTCCATATATTCACGGACAGTCAAGCAGCTAAAAATGCCCTTAGCTCGCACGTCATTGACTCCAAATCAGTCATGCACTGCTTCAATACCCTCCAGAAACTAAGCTAAAGAAACAAGACAAAAATATCATGGGTTCTTGGGCATGAGGGCATTGACGGAAACAAAAAGGCGGACAAACTGGCCAGGAAAGGTTCAGAAACGCACTTCAACGGACTAGAATACTTCTGCTGCACATCTAAAACAGCAGGAAAAAGCTAAGGATTAATAGTAATCCTGACAGGACACTGTCTCCTGCCCAAAAACGCAAAGGGACTCAAATTGTCAGATATGGACATTTGTAGGTTCTACGGCGATCTCCAAGTGGTTGAAGATATAACACACATAATGTGTGAATGTGAGGCAATATCGCGTAGTCGAAGGAAGTTCTTAGAAAAATACTTTTTTCAAAATTTAGAGGAAATAGAAGGCATAGATTTCAAAGACCTTCTTAGCTTTTGCAAATAAATTTGATGTTTTACCAGGTTTTTGACCTTTGAAGAAAATTTCAACTGGTTCCACAGGGTTCCATTTTGGTGCCTAGTGTTTATGTGACGACACACCCCTGTTTTAACCTAACTGAACATCTTCAGATTCCACTCCTTCCCAACCAAGAAAAACTCCTTGCGTTTGGCCAAGAATGCTAATTTTATTATTACATAATGTCCCATTAAGATCGCTATTTTGACTAAAGAGTGTTGAGAGAGAGTTTCGAATACAAGCCCCGAACCGAAGCCTGTAGCGATGAACAAGGATACATCGCGGAAGAGTCGCAGTCGATGGTAGGAACTTTTGATGACTTTATAACGGCGATGACAAACCAAATACCGCTCTCCATCAGAGTGAACCTTTCCCCCAGGACGATGTAGACTAGCTATTTCTTTTACCCAGGATGAAGTTAATATAGTCATATTGATTAATGTTAAGGCCGCTTATGACAGTATCTATAGAGGTGAACTATATATGTATATACAGTTTTGGCATGCCGGCCAAACTCGCTCATCTATGCAGGATGACGATGGAGAATGTACGCTACTCCATCAAGGTCGGTATAGATCTCACCGAAACCTTTTATGTCAAAAATGATTTAGACAAGGTGATGCGGTATTTTGGTAACCAGAAAGGACACCCAACACCGACGTCTCGAACAAAACCTCAGCCTCGACAGAAATAACTTTGAGCTAGGTCTATCTGGGCTTATCTATATTAATTCAGACAACTGCACCAGAGCTGAGATCAAACAAACAATAACTCTTACTAATCGCAATCGCGATTGACTAGGAAATGCACAACGAAAGTGACCCTGTATAAGACCTCAATAATTCCAGTCTAACTCTAAGCCGCAGAGGCATGGACATTATCATAAATGGATGAAGGCGCTATTGGCTGCTTTGAGAGGAACATTTTTGGAGTGATTTGCGTCCTGTCTACATTGACGGTGAGTGGAGGAGGAGATACAATGACGAACTTTAAGAATTGTACAGCGACATCGGTCGAGCAAGAAAAGTAAAAGCCCGATGACTCAGATGGATGGATGGACACCAACGCTCAGGTCCGAAAAGTCTTCGATTTCGCCATTGAGGGACAGTGCAGTAGAGGAAGACTGACAGTGGCATATGCAAGTGGAAGGGGAACTCGGCTAACACCTTGGGTTCATCCAGCGAAAGACCTAGTTGGCTGGAGACGATTGTTGGCTGCCGCCCAGGTCAACACTGAACTGTGCCACCTTGAGTGAGTAAGTAAGTATAATCGACATTAGTAGTAAGTCTCAGTAGTACAAAACCGATAGTTTTGTACTCGCTCGCTTAAGGGCGAGCAAGTTTCGAGTTTAAGGCAATGCTCGAAAAGAGGCGAAAAGAACAATAATTCGATCACTGAAATGCAGATACACCAGCAATACAAAGTAGTCTGTAGTTTGGGAGAATTTAACCACAAGTGGCGCACTAGCATTGTGGGTACGTGGAAGGAATATGTAGCAAAAAGTGCTTTTATCACCGGCACGCATATGCATAACATCTTCTACCAAATTAGTGAAATATAACATCCCTATGATGTATACAGTGACTCTAGCTAGGTACGTCTGCCCTTAGTTTGGAAATGGGACTTTGTACCAAGACGATCGGACCTCTCTTGTATTTTTTCTGCAAAAACAGATCACAAGTTGCCTCCGATTGGTTTGAAGACTTTTTCATAGACTCCATCCAGTTCTTTTAAGCAATAGTATCTGCGATTAACTTTATGGACTTAAAATATGCTGTGTTGTATTTTTCTCACGTTCCCACCTTTAAGGGGGAAATTTTTAGCAATTTTTAAATTCCGTCAGGTATTGGAGCATTTCCTTTGCTTAAGTGTGTCATCTAAAGCTCACCAAACTCAGAACACCAGATGTGGTAAATGCTGCTTCTGTGTTTCTAAAAAAAAAAAAAAAATCATCCTACGATTATTTCCCTATAGCCGTCTTCCTTTTTATTTAAAATTCATTTTCTACATTTTTTCCTCCCAGTTTTTCAACGTACAACTAGATATTTTAGATAAGCTAAATTCACTTTGCTTTTTAGATACTTTTTATTTGCCTTAGCTTCTCTGTATCATGACGACATACAGGTGTTGCCCGAGGGCTTGTAACATGTCATAACGTTAAAACGTGCTTCAAATATAAAACTTTAAAATACAATTTTGCCATGGATACTATTCGTCGGCCAAAGGTAGAATGTATCTACTAGTCTATGGAGAAGGAAAAACAAAAATTTAAATGCACAAAGGACATTCGCAAATATCATAGTATCCCAGCCTGTCGCAGTATAGAATTTAAAGTTGCACAAAAAAAAAAAACAGAAAAAAATATAAATATATTGTATCTAGTTTAATAATCCGTATGGGACGCATCCGCAATATGTTGTCCACATGTTAGAAGGAAAATAAATCCGAAATATGTATGACCAAATGAAAAACGGAAGGAAAAGGCTTGCAAAGCATGTTTTTTGTTTTTTTTTTTAAAAAACAGAGAAACAGTTGCCATAATTAATAATCATTAAAATGAAACTGAAGGAGGCAAAACTGTTTGATCCTTAAGTGGGCGGATTTGGTATTCTTCCTATCGGAACCCTCTCTAAGATGTCCGTTGTTCATCTAAGTCAGCATGGACTTAGAGATACATACATACGTTAAGCAGGCGAGAAGGACAGTTCATCTCTTGTCGGTCAAAGGACACCATTTCGAACTGAAAAGCTGCAATTATTTGCCTCAAATTCATTTGCAGTCATCACTCAGCGTCATATGGACAGGGCGTTTGATATTCCATCTTCACGTATACATTATATACTACAGACATCCGTCCCCTGATATACTTCATCCGTTGCATCAGCAGTCCGTTTGTCCGTGACATGACATTCAACATTTGTTTGGTTTGTTTTTTAATTTTCCCGTTTTTCGTTTTTTTTTTTCAATTTTGTTTTTTTTGTTTTTATTTACCTTCCTCCTCTTTCATTGACCAGTTCTTGGGTGATTTGTCTACAGGATATTTCAAGTAATTTCCCATCCCATCCCGTAGTCTACACGGTCTCTACATTACACCCTGCCATCTGAGATACAAATTGTGAATGGAATGGCATGTACTCTATCATTATATGTCATTACATTTTATAGACCATAATTGATCCTTTGGGGTGGCGGAACTTGTTCATTCTGAGTTGGTTATATTGAGTCGGTTTCTGCTTTGTTTTGTTTTTTTTTTTTTTGTTAAACAAGAACGAATACGCCAAACAAAACCAATGAGAAGGGATAAAGCAACGTGAAATGGTCGAGAATTAAACGATACGACTTGATGCAATGATCCCGAAGAACGAATTATAAGCAATGCCTACGACTAGATTTGCTATAAACAAAATCTTGCAACACGTTAATCGAGTTAAGCAGCTTAATTTGAAAACTTGAAATTACCTACTATCACTGGCACGTTGGCGATTCACGTGATTGGCAGTTGTCGTCAAACCTGGTGAGATTGTTGCCAATCCCTCCTACTTTGGCACTAAATGTCCATTGCATTGTTGACGCTTCTATTGAAGGTGATCATATATGCGAGTGCATGTCAATTATGCAAAAGATGCTATGCCTGGAACAGGAGGCTATTTAGATACATATGCTTCCGTTGAGTAGAATGGATTATATGAGGTAGACATTAAGCGCAGAAATGTCTTAAAGTCAATTTGCCTGACTTCAGACCTATTGGTCGCAGCTAATTAATTAGCCTTCAACAACTTGCAATAGTCCGTCGATTTAAGAAAGAATTTAAATGAATAGATACTACAAATAACTTCAAGGCATGAGGAGTCAAGAAATCAAAGGTGATACTCTTTAAGTTGCAATTTCAATAGACAAGTTGAAGAACTGAACAAGAGGAGATGTGTTTCTATCTACAAAGTGGTCCATATGCAGCAGCTTAAGCAATACTGGCATATTGTCCAGATGTAATGCCAGCTCTTGAACTTCTTCGGGTTACTTTTTTTTTTTATAAAAATTGGCGTGTGGACATTAGATTTTGTGTAGCCTAAAAATGTTTGCTCATAGCACGGGCGAAAGAAATTTAGGGAGGGAGAAAAGAGAGGTACCGATGTACGTTGGTTTTAAATGCTTGAATGTTGTAATGGCTAGGAAATAAAGAGCTCGGCATGGCATTCCATGAGCGAGTTGTTCGGCTTAGGAAAGAATCACGATACTTTAGGGTACGTCCGAAAATGTGCTTGAGAGTGTACTTGTGAGCATTCGTAGCGAGACGGGTATTTCGGTTGGAGGTTTGGATGGGCGGAATGCTACTGGCAATTTCTGTGGAGCACTGTTGGTGAAAATAGCGATAGAATAAGGTGAGGCAGGATACATTACGCCGGTGGTGGAGGATGTCAATCGACTGTGTAATATTGGCATCACCTATAAGTTGTACGCAGGGTTTTGAATCCTATCTAGTAGGTGCAAAGAAGTCTTAGGAGCACCTGACCAGATGTGAGCATTGTACTCCAGTTTTGTGCGAATGAAAGCCTTGTACAATATCAACTACCAGATCATGAGTGGCGAAAAATTTCTTACATCGCTGAAGGAAACCTAGACAGTTCGCAGCATTTCTGGCGACTTCGAAAATGTGGTCATTCCGAGGTAGGTTATTATTGACACACATAGCCGATAATGGAAAGTTTTTCGGTTTCAACGGTGTAAGTGCCATTCATGGACAATGGCTTGGTATTTGACTTTCGCTTAAGCTATAGCAGACAGCATCGTGTTCTGGAAGAATTAAATAGCACTCCGTTGATAGTTTCCCAATTGGTTATGCTGTTGATATCGGAACTTAATGAGCTTAACATACGCTGCCGTTTCCGTTCTATAGCCAAGAGCAGGGCTGTGACTTGGAAACGAATATGAAAAGCAGAGAGTACTGTCGCCAACAAAGGAGTAAATTGGATTAGAAGTAGCAGACAAAATATCATTGATGAAGTTTAAAAAGAGTGCCGGAGACAGAACGGAGCCCTGAGGCACACCAGCATTTATTTTGTGAATATCAGACTTGAAACCATGCAAGACAACTTGAATTGAACGTTCCGAAAGGTAATTTCTAATCCATTGAAGAAGAGGGTCATTGATCCCAAATGCACGTATTTTCGACGAAAGAGCCTGATGCCAAACTCTGTCAAATGCCTTAGGAATATCAAGTAAAACTATCTTTCGCCAGATTGATGCACACTTTGGTTCCACTTTTCGGTGAGACATGCCATCAAATCACGAGTGGACTTGTTGCTGTGAAAACCGTACTGCCGGCCATTAAGAAATTTTCATGTTTCGAGATATTTCATGAGCTGACGATTTATCAACGTATCCATGACCGGAAAGATTCCTAACGAGTAGGACTGATGAAAAAATGTACGCAGTGGTTTGCCAGCGTAGAAGAACGCCTCTTCAGAAAAAGGGGAGATATACTCGTACCATCTGGACCAGCGAATTTGTGAATGTTGAAATAGCCTTGCTACTACACGAAAGCGAAAGAGGATTCGTCCCATTGATTCGACGCACTCATGTAAAGGCGGAGATAAAGCACAATCTGAAAGCGTTGAACTGGTTGCAAAGTGTGCAGCAGATTCGCTCTGTCCAAAGAGCTGACACTTGGAATGTCAATGTAAATGAGCATTGGGATGGAGGTTGAGGCAGAATTTCTAATGTTTTTGACGAACAACCAACCTTTGGTTTCCAACCTTTGGGAAACTGTAGTATTGTTTGAACTCTTTTCTGGTTTTCCTCCGTCGGGTTGGTGTTATAGGACCGAAAAAGCAATTCTCTTAGCCTCTTTACAGCTCGAGTCGTACCACGCCTTTTCCTTTGGGCTGATACTCTTTATCCGGTGAGAGATCTCATTCATATCAGCAGCGGCATCCACGTCGTTATCGAGGAAACATAACGACTAGTTACAATTCCTAAAGAAGGTGTTGTTGTTTGTTGTTGTTGTTTTCCGCAGCGAAGATCTCATCACACCGTCTTTCGGGTGTTGTCTATCCAGAATGTCGAAGCCAGCCGGAATTGTGTATATTGAAATCACCCATAGCAACGATCTCAGTATGACGATAAAGCGATACGATTCTTTGTATGGAGTTAGACAGCGCATCAAACTCGTTAAAGGTTGAATTTCTGTCCATTTTGGGGCTTCTGTAAATAAAGCAGTAGTGGATAACTTGCTTACAGAGATGGAATTTTAACCACATGAAATTGAATTCCTAATTGGAACAGGGACAATTGGTATCCCTAAAACGGTTTCGTTTTTATTGACGTCACCATTAAGCTAGAAATAGGCCTGATGTTGGTTGAAAAGAGTTGATTTTCTTGAAGTTTTTTTGTGGAGTCCATCGACTGAAACAGAGACGATTCGTATCGGCGGCCAGCTTCAGGTCCTTCACGAATTCAATTTTGTATATTTTGAACCCAAGATCATTACGCCAAGTTGTTGCATACGGCAAACCAAGCTGTTGAGAACATCACCTAACTGATTCATAAGTCAAGAGTTGCTCTAAGCACATGAAACATTGTGGAACACGCTATGAGGAACTTAATTATCCGTGAGGAAATATGAAATAATATTAAACAAAAATATCTCATCAATTTGACACGACGTACGCATACGTCTAATGAAATTTCCACCGTTAAAAGTATCTTTAAGAGAATCACCCGTTTTGACAAGGCTACCGAACATAATTGCCTTCCAATCGATTTATTTGCTCCAGAGCATGACTTCTTAGATAGCATTCATCGATTTATTCAAACAATTTGATTCCTAGAGAAAGATCAGATCCAAACCGATACCCACCATTTCTTTATCAATTTCATAGCTACAACAAACAACTATAAGTTTGAGGAAGTTATTTATTTTAGCTCATGTGAACCCAAATCAAGGAAGGCAATTAATTAATAAAGGCTTGTCAAGACGAACTGGATCGAAAATATATCAAACACTTTTCATGCCAGCTCAGAGAAATTGAATTTGGCGAAGGCGAATGAAGATGTCTTTTTTCGTTTGGAACGCAAGATCTATTCAGTTGCATTTGATCTCATTTGCGATGGCAGGGTACAGAGAAAGAGATATAAAGAAGGCTTTTTTAACTATACAGAGAAAATAACCTTTTCTGGGATCTTATCCAGAGAGACGACTTAGTAGCATGGCCAGATTTAGAGGTCTGGAGGCCATGGACCAACATATGAGTAGAGGCCCCAAGGCTAATTATTTTCCAAGTAAAATTAATAAATTTTTTCAGTCAATTTTTGCAATAATTTATTTTCGAAACCGTATAAATTATCTTAAGAAACAACCATACAGACAAAAATATAGACAACAACAAGAATTATATGAAATTAAATTAAAGAACCTTTCGAGCTCATTTCGACGAAAAATCCTTGATGATTTCGCTAAAATCAAGTTCCCGAAGTAAATCGCTTTCAATGCTGATAGGGATAGCTTTGATAGACGGTTTTGTCCCATCGTAGTTCGAATCCTATTTTTTATGATTTTCATTTTTGGAAATGAGCGCTCTCCAGTGCAATTAGAATCATCAAAACCACATATGTTACATTCTTAGTGAAATTTCAAAGTTTGTAAGTAGTAAAATAGCTCGGTAGATTGGTATTTTCGATAATCCTGTTTGTATAAGTCGATCAAAGATCCAAATTGAACCAACTCTTTACTAAGACTAGGCTCTAAATCAGCTTTGTACACTTTTGACCAATCCGTGCAAATTTGCAGCATCCATCTCCTCTATGTAATTGAGAAATCCAAATCTCGAACGTACAGCTTCGTATGCATGCAATCTTTCAGTAAAAGAAACACGTAGCTGATCGATCACTGGTATAAAACCGGATACTTTGAATTTCTCTTTTAGTGACAGATTTGCGTTTTGTGCTTTCATGTAATCCTCACCTCACATTTGATGGTCAGTATGACATATTTCTTTAGCTGTTTCCTCGCATCTCGCATGGCAACGATTAGTATAAGGCCTCGTAGAAGTAGCATCTTCCGACAGGTGCTGGTTCCTTAAATGACGAGAATGAGCCTCTGCAGCCGAACATCTTGCAGCTCTGCTAATAAGTCCTACTTCACGCCTCCCCGTGGCGCCATCTGAGAATCTCACTAGAGGTTGCGAAGTGAAGAGGGCAAATGGCGAGTTTCCTGCGCCATTAACCAGGATTAGTGTCGGAAAAACAAAACAAGACCTTATCGGGGCTACTCCGACATATTTGGAGCTCAGGCCGGAAAGGATTTCCAGGACTTTGTCTGGGTCTTGGAAAAGAGATGGTGGCGGACGAGCCCCATAAGGGCCAACGGCAGCGCTCACTTCCCGGAACGGGCTACTGGCTTCAGTGTAACCAACCCCTCGTCCTAGGGGCACTCAAAATGGAACTGGTCCTCTAGGTTGGGGGTTGTGCCGCCGGGGTAACTGGCCGGCCATTTAAAAAAAGATTAAGTTACGGAGCATCAACAAGCCTCGGATATGGACGGATCTACTGTTGACAACCCACGCAAACGATTTAAGGACAATGAGCTTCGGATATGCACGTGGAATGTTAGATCCCTTAATAGACCACGTGCAGCCGAGCAACTAGCGGAGGCCCTAGACTGCTGCAAAGCAGACATAACTGCCATTCAAGAAATGCGATGGGATGGGCCGCACAAAAAGAAGATGAAAAACTGCGACATCTACTACGGCAATTGCTATCGATGGCAAAATCAGCGCTTATTTGGATGCGGATTTGTTGTCGGAGGCAGACTAAGACAAGAAGTCCTCAGCTTCCGGCATGTGAGCGAGCGCCTCGTAGCAATCCGCATCAAGGCTAAATTCGCCAACATTAGCCTCATATGCGCGCATGCCCCCACAGAGGAGAAAGATGACGACACCAAGGATGCCTTCTATGAGCTTCTTAACAAGACCTACGAGCAATGCCTTAGCTATGACATTAAAATTGTCCTCGGTAATTTTAATGCAAAGCTAGGAAGAGAGGGTATCTTGGGTGGAACAATCGGAAAATATAGCCTGCACAACACCACCTCCGATAACGGATTCAGGCTAATCGACTTTGCGGCGGGGCGAAACATTGTCGTGGCTAGCACGCGGTTCCCACATCTCGACATACACAAGGGGACTTGGAGAACTCCTGATCAATCAACAGTCAACCAGATTGATCACATTGCGATCGACGCAAGACACTCCTCCAGTATTATGGATGTCCGTACGTTCCGAGGAGCCAACATTGACTCGGACCATTACCTTGTTGTAGCCAAGGTACGGTTGCGGATATCCCAAACTACGCCAAGACAAACTAATGCTGTGAGAAAATTCGACGTCAGACGGCTACGAAGCAAGAGATCGCCAAGTCCTTTTCCGATCGAGTGTCTCTTAATCTCTTAAGAGGTCCAATGCCGCCAGCATCAAGCATCGAAGACCATTGGAAACACTGCCAAAACGCCATCAGAGATGCCGCTTCTGATGTGCTGGGTTTCACTCGTCCACCACAACGAAACCCCTGGTTCGATGATGAATGCCGGCAAGCACATGCAGCTAAGCAAGATGCATATAACGCGGCGCTGCTTAGAGAGACCAGAACTGCTCATAAGCTCTATGAGCGGAAGAGGAGAGACGAGCACCAGGTTCTCAGGAGGAAGAAGAAAGAGCATGAGAAGCGCGCGATCGAGGAAATTGAGAGATGCTACTCCAGGAATGAGGTTCGGAAGTTTTACCAAAAGGTGAAAATAACATGCCGCGGAAACAAACCCCGAACCGAAGCCTGTAGAGATGAACAAGGGAACATCGTAGTAGAATCGCAGTTGGTGCTGAGGATTTGGAAAGATCATTTCTGCAGACTGTATAACGGCGATGACGGACCAAATACCGCTGTCAGGCAGAATCAACCTTTCAACCTGGACGATGATGACCAACAGTTCCGTCCACCCGACCTGGATGAAGTGAAGATAGCCATATCGAAGCTTAAGTCCAACAAAGCTGCTGGAGCGGATGGCCTGACTGCCGAGCTCTTCAAAGCGGCAGGCGATGACTTGGTAAGGAGCATACACCAACTCATCTGTAAAATATGGTCGGACGAAAGTATGCCCGATGAATGGAACCTCAGCATTGTTTGTCCAATTCTCAAGAAAGGAGACCCTCTGAACTGCGCCAACTACAGAGGCATCAGTCTCCTTAACATCCCATATAAGATCTTATCCGCCGTATTGTGTGAACGCCTGAAGCCGTTCGTCAACAACCTGATAGGTCCATATCCGTGTGGCTTTAGGCCAGGAAAGTCCACCATCGACCAGATATCCATACTACGGCAGATCTTGGAGAAGACCCATGAGCTTCAGATCGATACCCACCACCTATTCATCGATTTTAAGGCCGCGTATGACAGCATCTATAGAGACGAGCTATATAGAGCAATGTCGAGTTTTGGCATGTCTATGCAGGATGACGATGGAGAATGCACGCTGCTCCATCAAGGTCAGTAAAGATCTCACCGAGACCTTTGATGTCCAGAAAGGATTTAGACAAGGCGATGCGCTGTCATGCGATTTTTTCAACATCGTACTTGAAAGAATAGTGCAAAACTCACGAGCAAACACAAGAGGCACTATCTTTCAAAAGTCCGTCCAACTACTCGCATATCACAATGATATCGACATAATCGAAAGAAAGCAACGTGATGTGAGTGAGGCGTTCGTGATTTTTGGTCCTATCTGGATAGACTGTGAGTGGAGGAGGAGATACAACGACAAAATGTGCGGATATACATCAACCTAGTCAGAGGAGTGAAGGTCCAACGACTAAGATGGCTGAGCCATATAGAGTGGTTGGACCGAAAATATTCGAATTCGCCCCCGAGGGACAGCGCAGTAAAGGAAGGCCAAGACTCAGGTGGCGCACGCCACCTCAGCCAACTTAGCGTGCGAAACTGGAGGCAGCTAGCCAGGGATCGAGCTGGCTGGAGAAGCTTGTTGACTGAGGCCCAGGTCCACCCCGGACTGTAGCGCCACCTAAAGTAAGTAAGTAAGTTTCCTCGCATCTATCAAAATCGGATAATACAACGAATGATTTCAATGATTCTAATGCACGCATTGCAGATTCAAGAATCATTTTCGGGTCCTGCAACAACTTGTTTGTAGCATCGAATCGCTCTAAGATGTCGTTCCAAAAGAAAGCAAATAGAGCGGTTAAGAGACAACTTATCTTCAGGTTATCAGGTGCGATGCTTCATTCCCCACGATGTCTTTTTGCTCCTTTTCAGATGATACGCTGGTTAAAGTTCCTTCGATTGCAGAATAACCACTGACAATGGCTTTCGCAGCTTTAGCTCGACAAGACCAAGAGTATCGCTAAGCTTTTTTAAAACGTAAAATTGTCAGCTTTTTTCTGCGATAATTTTTCAGTCAAAATTTGATATCTTCCTGTTCTTGCTGTGAAAAACGTACATAAATTCTGAACGAAATCAAAGAATTGAACAGCCGATAGACAAGAGTAGCAGCTGCCTTTCCAACTAAAGTGAGAGAATGACCAAAACATGGTACAAATGCCGATAAATGATTTTTCTCCAAAATAAGAGCCTGCATTCCTTTGTTTTTACCACTAATTTTTAGAGTATTGTCATATGATTGGCCGCGGCAATCGAAAATGTCTATTTGATGGTCACCTAAAATTTTTAGTAAAGCGTTTGCATGGCCTCGCTGGTACGGCCGCAATTTGGTAAAAGGTGAGAAATCTTTTTAAGTTAGTTGATCGATATGAGATTCGCCGGGTGTAGAATCCACTGACACCGAATAATATTTGATTTTTTTTTTTATTCTGGATACTATTTCAGTTAGCATTTTGTCACCCATAGAATTGATCAGTTCTTCGGAAATCGTGGACGAAAGATAATTGACATCAACACTTCCGTTGCTATTTGCATCCTCTTTCAAATGGGTTGCCAGGTTTGGTTCATACTCGGCTAGCAATACCAAAATTCCTAAAAAAATGCCCATTTCTCGGTGAGCCAATAATTTCATTGTCACCGCGAAAGGTTAATCCACGCTCAGCAGTGAATTTGATAGTACTAACGATATTTCTGAAGATTTGTTGCCTCTTGTACCGCTAGCTCTTGATCGATGCGTCCTGTGACTTTTTCCCGTTGTACTAATCTCATTATTGATTCCAAATGAGTCTTTGAAATCTCATGTTCAAAGGACAATCAGATTCATGTATCCAGTCACTGAAGCCTTCTCCAATGAGTTTGTTATTTTGAGTGGACATTAACTTACACGCACATCTCCCCGTAGTTGAGGAAAAGCAAAGCTAGAATCGATTGACCGTTTCGTTGTGGCATGTAAACATATTCTTTGAACATTTCCGAACGAAGTTGGAACTATCTCGCGATCGATCTTGAAGTACTGAATTCTATTCAGAGATAGTTCATCGCAATTTTGAAGTTCTGTGGAATCTTTTTCAGCCCAATATTCGATCATTTCATTTGCTATGCAGGCAGACCAAAGACCAATGTCACTTTTGAGACCACAAATTTCTCGCGCCTCTGCAATTAACCGCTATTTGGGGCCGAGTATATTGAAGTTCTAGTTCGACGATGTTAAAGATGATGTTCATCGTCGTCGGTCCTGTGTTCGATGATGATGGCGCTTTCGTTTTAGTTAATTTTTTTTGTGCTTATTCGTCGGAATTTGAAATATTTTTGTTTTCGAAATCTATTGTGGAGGCCCCTTTTTTATGGAGGCAGTAGCCCCAGCTGCAATCCCCCAAATGCGGCACTGCTCAGTAGAAGGGACATCACCTTAGGTAACTCCAATAAGTGGAATGAAACTTCAGCAAATTTCGAGTACATAATTTAGAGTCAGTTACACAAACAACTCTATCCGTTGAAACTCAAACCCATTATAACGCCGTTTAAGGAAATAAGTATGAATCAGAGATTAAAAACAATTTTTCAGAATCAATGGAGTTGATGGTAAGAGCATAAATAAATTGTTTAATTTTCACACTGTCAGGATCTTCATCATCGAGGCAATGGGCTTGGACCTTTCAAATTTGTTAGAGAGAAATCCCTTGAATATAAAGACGAAGCTTTTACTGGAAATTTCTATAAGATATTGGTCTGTACTCAGCGATTACTGTTCCGAAACCGAGTTGGAAAAGGTTATTGCACCATTCGGCCGTATTCGAATATGCAAAAGATGCTTGGATCTGCCAAAGTACGGATGGAGGAACTTCAATGAATAGACTAGGTTTAGATGACACACCATACAGACGTTTAGGTGAGGAATATTCGAACATAAATTCACCGGTTGAGCATTGACTTATTAACAAGGAATTAAACGAGGATATCAGTATATAGGGTGCTGATACTAACTGGTTGGAATTTAAATATTATGAGTTGTTAATAGGCAAATATCTGTGAATATGAGTAAATCTATCATTGACATAGTAATAGTGAAAATCGAACTGCAAATAAAATAAAAAGCAAAAGAACGGAAGACACTGCTGCCAATTCGACACCACCAATGTCCAAAAACTGAGACGTGTTACGCGTACTTTCTTTATAGTGCGAAAAACTGCGACAAAAGAAACAGTTAATTAAATGTCTAAATACTGTTTAACTGGGATAATTTATTCTATGAACCAAACAAAGTATAGTATACTGCCTTGTTGAAACGGGGCCATGAGCACATCGCAAACGCCAAAGAAATAATTTAAGGAAGTTCGATATCGAGTGCCTGCGATCGCAGGAGTATCTAAAAGTATATATTGTGCTATGGTCCTACCAACAAGAGCGTCTTTGCCTGTAACCCCGCAGAGTAGAAAGACCAGCATAGTCGCCAAAAGATTTTAGCAATTTTAGCCAGTGACGAAAAAAGAGCATCAGAAATGATTTCCAAAATCAAACACAAACGAGACACTTATGATTCGATAATAAATGCTAGCGGACACATTCAATCAAGTTGGAGGAAAAAAAAAACGAAGACGAGGCCCGAGATAAGAATTGCCACTGTTACGTACCAGCAGAGAAAAGGCGAATAGAAACTTCTTCGATAAGAGAAGACGGAATTTGAAAAAAGCGAAGGTGAGAAAAATTCCCGAATTTCTATAGATTTCTATAGAATATCTACAAAAAGTCCCAAAATCGTTACTCTACAATATATTGTAGCATATTTGACGTCTGTTTCAATGCATCCAAGCTCATCAGAGAATGTTCGCTGCCTATCTACGACTCTGTGCTTCGACAGAAGGTTCAATAAATTCATACCAGGCCGAAAACATGGAGCTACACAGCCCAAGCCCAATCCTCAAATGTATTAACAGATATAAGTATGGATACTGGGGTGAGTGCTGGTATATTTGGCCCAAACACCAGAACTACGCAAAGTCGTAGCGAATTTCAATCGGAAATATATGCCATTCAGGTGTGCCACCAATTCCATCCATGACAATAGAAAATAGGGTATTCCCACCCATACACTCACAGCCTGTACGACCACAAACTGTTAGAGATTTACGAAGGAATGAAAGAATATTTTTCATGAGGACTGATCATAAGCCACTCACATTCACATTCGGTGGACTAACAGAAACAGTTTCATGCAGAAAACTTAGACAGTTCGATTTTTGTTCAGCACCTTCGTGAAACATATCGATGGTTGGTCAGTCACCATCTAGGATAACGGAGGCCAAGACTTCCTAATTATTAAGCGACGGTAAATATTGTTCAACATACGAGTATAAATGTCACTAATTGTTAAATTTTTTGTCATTGCAGAGAGTAAAATGCTGACTTGAAAGCGATATATGCATTGCAAGAATTCCATCGATACTAACGAAAACACTTAGAAGTATTATTATTCAACAGTTTCATTGATAATCTTATATATACGAGGGCGGGTCAATAAGTCCGTGACTTTTGGATTAAAACACAGATTTTTTGATAAAAAAATAATTTTATTTTTCAACGTAGTCTTCCTTGAGCTCTATACACTTTGTCCAACGCTTCTCCAATTTTTTTATCCCTTCCAAAAAAAATGATTTGTCGAGGTCCTCAAAATAGGCCTTTGTTTGCGAGATGACTTCATCATTGGAGTCAAATCTTTTTCCACCAAGCCATTTCTTCAGGTTTGGGAACAAGAAGTAGTCGCTCGGAGCCAAATCTGGAGAATAGGGTGGATGAGGGAGCAATTCATAGCCCAATTCATGGATTTTTGCCATGGCAACTGCACATGCGTTTGTAGTCGACTGTGAGCAAACGCGGCACCCATCTTGCGGAAAGCTTTCTCATGCCCAAGTGATCATTAAAAATTGAAACCACCACTGAGCCATGCGAGATCCCTACGGCTTCCACAATCTCTCGCACTTTCAATCTTCGGTCGGCCAACACCATATCGTGAATTTTTTCGATTGTTTCGGGTGTAGAGACCTCAACTGGGCGTCCAGGACGTTCGGCATCTTCAGTGCTTGTACGGCCACAACGAAATTCAGTAAACCACTTTTTTACCATTGAAATCGATGGTGCAGAGTCCCCATAGTATTTATCAAGCTTAGCCTTGGTCTCGGTAATGGTTTTTTTTCGCAAGAAATAATGCTTAATAAGCACACGAAATTCACTTTTTTTCCATTTTCTCCTCAAATTAGTGAGTAGTCTGATAAAAATAGCTGTCAAACACAAACTAACTGACGCAGCAAGTTTAAATTTTGACAGGAGTCAACTGACAGATGCCTGTTGACAGGAGCAGTGTTGCTGTTTCAGTAAAGAGGTCAGAAATTCAAAAAGTCACGGACTTATTGACCCGCCCTCGTATATCTTAATAGAATCAAGGTTAAAGCTTTACCAGGAACGTTACGTTTGGCCGAACAACGGCAGTCAAAAGCTGCTTCCTTCGCCAAAAAAAAGTAAGGTTCAGTCACACGATTAAACGAAATATAAAGACTGTCCACCTGAAGTCCGTTTCGACCACATTAATGTAGCGTTACTTGGGCCGGGACCTACTTCCCAAAGTGGCTGCTACATACTTCTATCATCTGCCATTGGAGTTCGTAACCTTATCAGTTTCAGGCGAATGAATGTCAGTATAGGAGAGACCCCATAACGCGAAACGGATATACTTTAGCTGTACAGATTCTACGCGCAATATATGACTGCTTGAATAGGGCGACCAACCAATAATTGGCATAGTCGAGACGAGGTCGAACAGAGGTTATATAAGGTGATTGAGTGACGTGCGACAGAACTTGCCGAAATCGTGAGCTGAGTTGGCCTTCCATATGATGTTATAAGTTACGCCGGAAGGGGCTTAAATGGGTTTAGGTGCTGTGGTTCTAAGATTTTACTGTGGAGGATTTTTTTTTAAAGACGGCAATAGTAGCATAATGAATTCGGAGTGAAAGTGAAGAGCCCTTAATTTGAGGAGGGCAACTTTATGTTAAATTTTATCGAAAGCTTTACTGAAAATAAACAAATGTTTACATCAACTTCCTAACCATTCTCTAGAACGCAAAGGCTACTTAATTGATAATTACAAGCAGGTTAAAGTTATTCTTTTACCTTGCTAGAATCCGTATTTGTTATAAGGAAAAACACCCTGTGAAATGGAGATTTATCCAAGTAATTTTAGAGAGGTTCCGGCCAGAACTTCTGAGCCAACAGAGTACCCGTCTTTAAGTTTTTTAAGCCATCGGATTCCAAACTTTCCAAAACTTTAACTAAAATGTGAAAAGATGTTGATGGATTCCTGAGATCCTCATAAAAAGTACGGGAGGGAAGTAACCTAAAGAAATTTTTTTTTTTAAACCTCTTACTTGTAAGTATCGGAAATAATCACGACCGGACATAGCTAATTAAATATCTTCCAGTCTCAGCCAATTAAAATAATAAACACGTAGTTAAAAGTATCAGAATTGTCTCAACCGTTCCTGTAGAAGTGACCACAAAACATGTTCATCTCAAAGCAAATCGATGTTTGCTCTCAAGGTGACATCACGTGTGTCCCATTTAAATGAATAACTTCATCAGGGTAATTTTGTTTACGTTGCACTTAATAACAGAGCTGCTGCTTCAAATCAAAATCAGAGGAGTCTTTCTTTAGATGTATCATCATGAACCTTGTTATTCGTAATTCAGCTTGCCTAACCCATTCATGTTGACGTGCTATTAGTAGCCTCAAGGTACTCGCTTGGTCGTTGTCGACATCAACTCATCGTCGGTTGGTAATTCTTTCTAATTACAAAGCCTAATGCGATCTGTCAGACTGACTCCCAGAGCCAAAGTTCAATAGGCTTCCGAAAAAAAAAACAACAAAAAAAGATTGAAATAAACGACATTATCCCAACATTGACCGCTAGAGAAATTCGTTCCCATGAACAACAAAGCGTCGACGATGAATCCAAAACAACAAAAAAACAAAAAAAAAACTCAAAAACAGAAAAAATCCGAAAAAAAAAATTGAAACTTCACCTCGTAACCGCCGAAAGTTTGCCTTGGAGTTATGACCTTGACTCATCGAAATAAAATTACACCCCACTCTTTTGACAGCCCTGTAGGTTGAACCTAGTCTCCCACACTTGTCTGCCAGTTGTCCAAATGATAGGACGGACGAATAGCCGAACGGAAAGAGTTCCAACCAAGAAAAGCCATTTTAATCGAACTGTCAGACAGGGTTGAGTGCGGCAATTTTTATTTTTTCGGTGACACTCATTGACAGATATGTAGGTGCTCTCTTGATAATGTTATATACATACATTTATTTTCATATATTTCGAGTAACTTGCTCACAATTGCCTTGAGATATTCCACTCTATAAGATCTAATAGGAAAAGAACGCTCTACTGAACGGACGAAATGACAGCTCGCAACAGCAACAATAAGAATGACAAGTCACACTGTCTTCCACCAGGTAGGTAGGTCGGCAGCTTTCAAAGAAAACCTTCATACAATGTGGACATTAAAAAACGAAGAAATTACAAAAAAAAAAAAAAACAGTTTTTATGTGTCAATTTATTTTTAACTTTTCGCCGCCATAAATGTTCCAGAGAAGAGAAAAAGGAACATGACCAAGTACCCGTAGATACAGCAACAAAAACATGCTACCGGATTGACAGCTCTGAGCAGTAAAAGAAAATGCAAATCCAACAACAAAAATCTACAGCACCACTACATTCAACCACTGACAGGCTTGCTTTTAACCAATCAGAAAAGTGGAGAGTTTATATTTGAAGTGTCAGGTAAAATTCAACCAACTCCACCCTATGCTGTCATCTGCGCATGCTGTTTCTTCAACTGTCAGTGATGAATGGGTTGTTGGAGCCACGCCTACTGCTAGTTAAAGTGGATTTACCTTCTAATCTGCTCAGTTCGCTTAGTGCCATTGGTTAGGAAGGTAGTGCAATTCCTCTCTCTAAATTGGATTAGACAAAATCACAAAACAAACAAAACTAGAATTGTGTTCGTGTAGGCCTGCAAACGACGAACGCTCTGAACACAACCGTTGCAGTACAGAGTTGTGTATGGAGTAGGTGACAGGACAAATATTGTCACTGTCGCTGTCGCAGGTAGAAAGTTTCAATGCGCCTGTCGTTTGATTAGGGTCAACCGTTTGGAACGAATGCAGCACTAGAATGGTGGCGGTCAGTGCTATGGTGCTTAAGCGTTACGTTCGTAAAGTGAATGCGCTAAAATAAAATTTATAGTCGGGCGGGTGGGTAACGTCTCTTCAAATTGGTTGTGTGCGTGAATGGAGAGATTTGTTGTGTAGCTCTCTCCAAATGAATACGTTGTATCAGTTGAATTACGTGTTAGAGAGAGAGAAATTTAAACGGTGGGTCTTGTTTCATGACACTTGGTTATAGTGTTGATGTAGGTGTGGAATTTAGGGAGTGTGTTTGTTCATTCCTGTCAAATTCATACATATATGTGGTATAGTGTAAAAAAAAAAAATAGAAATACAAAAACACACCAAAGTACCAAACGTCAGCAAAACAAACAGATCTGAGAGAATTGTGGTGCCATTCAATGGTGGGTTCAACCATTACGGGGCCGTCCCGCTTGAGTAAACATCTCATCACGGTCTTACCCGTTGGATTGTCAACGTTGACGTTGCCGCGGATACCTACTACTCCAAAGTGTTGAATGAGATTCTTCTTTGTTTTTCTTTCGTTTTTTGGCTTTTTGTTTTCCATTTTTGTCTGCCTCTCTATTGTTGTTGTGGTTTTGTTTATCATTCATATCTGCTTAGCGAAGCATTGTAAAACATAATTAAGAATTGAATGCTAATTGATGCAAAAATATACGTCAAACCTAGAATTTCGCATCTACATTTGTTTCTATTTCAATTATTGATTTGTTTTCGTACAACAAAAGGTTTTTTTTTCTTCTTCAAAAGTGCGAATTGGAAAATGTGCATTGAAACCAAGTGATAAAAAAATTATGTAAAAGTGAATTAAAGTGAGTGATTAAGTGCAATATTGAAACAAACGTGAATCTCGTGAGTCTTGTAATAGATTATTTGTTAATTAAAAAACAAAAAAACAAAAACCAATTTCCCAGGTGCTTAGTTAGAAAATTAAACAAACCAACATCTCAATGGATTATCCCTTTATTTAACGGTGAGAAACATACTTTTCTAACTATGATTATATTAATAAGAACAAACAAATATTTGCATTCTTTAGAATTTCATTTTTGTATGAATTAAATAAGCTCCGATGGTCATCTACTTTTCAACACAAAACGTCGTCCAGGTCGTATTCCTTCTCCTAAGAATCCAAGATCTTGGGAACAAACTACAACACAACGCTGACTATCTACCTTTTTCTAGTTTCTAGATTCTATAAAAACCTCCGTCCTTTAAGTGATCTAATTGGAATTTATTTCAGTGCTTCACATCTGATCTCTGCCTCATTGTGACACTCCACCATCGGCCAGCGTAAGGATATCCTTTTATGAAGTTGAGTGTCGACATCACTCCTGTTGGTTCTATAAACCAGAGGAATTATAGGCTTTGAAGATTAACTCATTATTGTAGTGCATAGATGGATAGGTGTGAAACTGCTCTATTCTTCATCGGAACAAAGAGTAAAATACTAGGTCTTCTCGAGCCGTTATTTGCAAAACTGAAATTAAAGTGATATGCATTCTTTATTTTTACGGAAGGTGCCAATCTTTTCAAGTAGGTAATTGGTATAACTCACAGCTTGTAAAAAAGTTATCAAACGTTATGTTCCTAGTGCTTTCTTTGCATGTAATGCGCGAATCCTCAACCACTTTTTAGTTGATCTTAAATGAAGAATACCTATTATGAAGAGGATAGCTAGCCCTTCTTTCAAAAATCCACTAAATCTTTGTTATACACATATTCCAGTTCACTGGTTTGTACTGCCGAAATGAAGTGGGAACATCCTCGAAATGGGGCCAATTGTTCAACAATAGTCAAAGTTTGCCCCGGAACATGATATTTGATCAAACTTTCATTAGTGGTGCTCTAAGATTCTCAAATTAGTGCAAATTTGTCCTTGAAAGTTCTGGGGCTTTGCTTGAGCGATCGTCGAAAAAGATAGATAAATCTTGTCAATCATACGAAAAAATTTTCCACATTCTTGTCCTGAATATTGCATTCGCTACCAGACGATCCCAAAACTCCGTGAACTTGTGAATGCCTTGTCTAGATATTCTGTGTTCTTAACTGTCGTTTCGATCGTTTCTTTACCAAAGTAGATATTCGACGACAAAATTACTTGATCAATCCCTCAATTCATTGATTGTAAAATATTTTGTCGACGAATTTTACTATTGGGTAGAGGAAAATTCGATCATTTTGTTCCAAAAGTACACCTTAAGGTGCTTCAATTGCCCTTGAATTTCGTCGCCTGAACTCACTATTTCGTCTTCATGATGACTGTTTTCCATGTCAACATACACTTCCCTAAATTCGTTATCTCGATTACAAATATTGTCATCAATATCCCTGAATAATTTCAGAATACGTTGAGACCTCTGAGTTTTCGCGCCATTTTCATCAAATCACGCTTACTCTTGTACGATCAAGTTATCACAATTTCGCTGATCGATTATGATTTCATCTAGGTAGGTATCTAAATTGCGAGCAATTATACGAGTATATCTTCGACATATTTCGCAACATTGTAATGCATGCATATATCCATTTTCTAATTTTATGTTTGAGATGTAGGTTTTTCGAATTCTTGAGATATTATATCCCACGAAATTTTGTTGAAGGTTTTTTTTTTATTCGGTGAAAATATTTAAGATCTTTGCAACGCCACGATGTTAGTCCAACGTTATCCGTGAGCCTTGAATTAGGTCGAGTTGCCTTTTGCAAAACCACATTGAATGACACGGAGTTGGATTATAAATCTCTGTCCACTATCTACAACTTTTTTTTACATTTTTACTTTACATAACTTTACCGATTATCAATTGCTTCAATTTTTCGTGTCGCCTTTATAGAATGGAGCAAGAAAGATCTCCATACTCACGATCATCAGTCTATTACAAAAACGCAAGTCGTGTGAATCCAAAATTGTACAGGATCATCGGTTTTGTGATTTTGAAAGTTAATTCAAATAAAACACATTATGATTTTGATTCCAATACATTTCAATATATTGTTTTGATCTTGCCAGTATGAATGGAATACAACATCATTTGAAAGTCCTTCATGAGAGTTCTGCCAGATCTGACAAGGTAAATTTGGATAAATTTTACGACACCTAAAGATTTTTGTCATCTTGGGGGTAACAACTTGGTCATATCTTGATGATTATGCCTGTCAAAGCTTCAAAAGTTTGCATATTGTATGCATACGCGTGATCTTTTGCATAGATTCACAAAAAATATCAGACGGCGACAAATGACACGATTTCGGTGGCCAGTTCACATCACCAAAACAAGAAATAAGTCTGCCAGGACTTTTTTTTTACAATAAAAGAAAACGGGTCTTCGATTTGAATCCAAACATATTCAGTTAGCATTGGTTAGCATGGATATTGCGATGAGAGTTGATGGTGAGTGTTACACCTTTTTACGCCTCTTTATTTTCGAGGAAGTATGGACCTATGATACCACCAGACCAAATTGCACACCCTAGAGTGCCCTTTGCGAATACAGTGGTCTTTCGACAGTTTTACATGTAAAAAATTTCGCTTAGGAAAATGTTGTGTAAAAATTGGTCAGCGAAACGCGGATGATAAGAACCCACTCGGCGTTTATTCTACATATTCTGTAGTTAGCTGGCTCCATTTTTTTTTTTGAGTAAGTTGTATTCTATGAGGATGTAGATAGAAATCGATGGCGATAGCGCGATAGTTAGCTCATTAGACTATCACGCAGAAAGTCTGGGTTCGATTCCTGGCTGGGTCACTTACAATTTTTCAAATCGCCATCACCCTTTCGGCGGGCAATGGCAAATTCCCGAAAGGAAAATTGCCTACGAAAAAGCTTCTAAGGAGTGCCGTTCGGACTCGGCGATAAACCGGTAGGCCCCGCTCAGATGTGACAAAAAATGAAAACGTGAGCAAAAAAAAATGAGTGTCAAGAAGCTAGGCCATGGCCCATACCGGGCTGCCAGCGCCACAGCGTTTTTTTTTTTTTTTTTGGATAGAAATCCAAATGCAAAATATGCCATATTGTGTCGTAACACAAGCTCAAATGCTGTGCTCGCGGAGAAATCAATAGATTAACTGATAGATTTTCTGTGGAGAGTACGCTCTGTTGGATGATTCTGTCGACCATAATCTGCTCGTACTGCTCGAAACGTACCTACTACAGAATCACTATTTTTGTAATAAGTGCTTACAATTGTAACACGTTCAGAGGTTATCAAGCGATCCATATAGTAAAATGGCAAGCCTTAAATTTAATATATACAGTTTTGGAGAATCGCTCGGTTTGACGTATGTGATTGAAACAGAAATATCAAATCCGGCCTTCGAATTGGATGACCCTATACTTATCCGATCGCCATTTCCCAGTTCATTCTATTTACAGCTTTCCTGATTCCATCCTGATACTTCTCATGATTAACAAGAAAGGAAATGTCACAGCCCGCAAAGCCTTCCATAAGCAAAGTACTAAAAACACACTTTGCACCGATTTCAAATTTTATCAATTTGCGTTGGTAAGCGTCCCTGATTTCAATGTCAAACGAAATCATTTCGTGCTTGACCCGTAATTTTAGAATTTTAAGGCCGATCGCTTGTGTAGCATATATTCTAAGGCAATAGACACCAGTTCTTGCAATTATAAAGTTAGTCCAAACTAAAGGACTCGTTTCAAGTATAAGATATATAAAAAATATGCCTTTTTCAACTGCAATCAGAGTTTTTGTGCTACTTCTGCGTTGTTAACATATTTGAAATGTGCCAAACGCCCTGCCCGCTTGAAACTTCTACTTGATTCATGAAGCTATTCATGAAAAAGTTCTATCCGTAGATAGCCTCTTTTATTGTTTTGGTTGTTTCAGTATACCAACTCCGCAGAAGCTTGTTCCGTTGATTTTCTTCTAATTTCTTAGGGAAAATCTCTTTCGGAAAAAAATGGCTGTGGCTCCATGTAAATCGCGGTCGATGAAAGAGATTTTACAGCTCCTTCCAAGATCGCATCAAAGAATTTCCTTGTTTTTCTAGAAATTCAACTGCAAACCGATAGAAATTTCTTTCTAATTTTATTTATTTTGTACAGTTTCGTTGGCATGTTCAATCAGATAATATCGATTATGAGTAGCTGTATTAGTTTTCTGGTTCGAAAATTTTACACGCCACTGTATCATGTTGTGGTAAGCAATATATTTTCTTAAAGCATAATATTGCTCGACACCGCAAACCGTCGGGTTCTGACCCAATTTTTTCGGATGATCAGATAAAGTGTGCTATGTGATAGTATGTTTTCATCTGCTTACTTTCATGACTGCGCACGTTCTTCCTGTTCAGTCCCATGACTAGTCTTATAACATACCATCGCGTTTCAAGCCCATTTTAGTGTATATATGATTTTTACCCATATAGTTGCTTTTTATGACAATTAGAGGAATACCAATGTTCAATGTTATTTCGACAATTTCTTTTTGAATATTTTCCTTTTAGAATCCTTGCTTAGATGTTTATTCTATGAAAATGATAAAAAAAATATTTTATTCAAAGTATTGCCCATCGCTAGTCATATATTTGTCCCACCTGTGTGACAATAAGTAGATGGCAAGACAAAAAGCTGTTGCTCTTTTGAAGTAAACCAGTCATCGAGCCATTATCTTAAATTTTCGTAGGAAGACCAGCGCTGCTCAGCAAATACATGTCTCAGTGATGCAAATAAGTAGTAATCGGACGAAATCAAGTCTGATGAGCAAGTCGCATACAATTAGAATTCTCAAAACGTATGCGCTTTTCATCGCCACTCTCAATGTGATGCAGAAATGCCTTTTATTTGCATCGGGCGAGTAGCATTTCGCAAGTGATAATTCGGTTTACCTGCGGTATTTTTAGCTACTCAAAGCACAGGGATCTAGAAAGAGCATGCTCACAAGAATTCGATACAATTCTGTTGCAGTTTTCTTTAAATAGTAATACAAAATGAATGCTGTTTACAAATCGTAGTTTCCAGGCCCAAAATTCGAAATGTTCCACGCTGACTATTACAAACTATGATATTGTTTTAAACATGCATTGTTATGAGTTGAATATTGAATGGCACCTTGGGTGCAGTTTGATGGTAACTACATCGACAGACAGGGCCATCTATGAAAAAAATGCTGATTTTGTGTTTACAGACCTGGTACGCCTGTTTCTCCAAGTAGCTCCTTAGGAAAAGATAAGTCGGGGATCAAAACAGAAGTTTGTGAGAGCCAGTCGATATCATAACTTCTTGACATTAAACATAAAAACAATTTCCAATATGTCATAAAAACTATCACCAGCAACTGTTAGATATTTCACTACCTTTGACATCAAAGTTGAAATACAGCGCACTGGTGCTACATACCAACTTCCGGCAACGATGGTTTGACTATTTTGTTTGTTAACTGAATCATTCAAAACGACATATACCACGCTGCTCATATGCTCCCATTCGGAGCCGTAGAAATCCAAGGACTGCAATCTTGCCGCGATTTATTTTAATTTTTTTCTGGATCAATTCAACTGAATTTTATTCTTTTGAATATGTCAATATTTTTTGATATTTTGTACAAATATGATGAGGAACTAATTTCCATTTACTAAGAATGGTATTGTTCAGGCATACCTTAACGCTATGTTGGCGCCCAGAATTAAATTTTTTATCCCAGTGTATGAACATTTTGAAAATTATTCGTTTTCAGGAGCATGCTTGTATATTTTACCATGCAATTCATGTATTTCAACCTTGAAATCTTTCTCTAATTAGACTTCCAATTCCATAAATAATGCAAACTATACCATTAGTATTCGGTTTATTTTTGTGGATGCAACGGTCTCCAATGATCTATTTACTAAATGTCCTCACGGTGAGCCTAAAGTGTCACTGAACACAATTTTGTCAAGAAATGCTGGATCATCTTGAGAGTTTGACCCTTTTTAGTGAAGATAAATGTTATTCTTGCGCCAGTTTAATTTTATATAAGAGAAGGCCAAGGTTTTTTTTAGCAAAATGTTTAAAGTTGCGGGCCAATAAACTCCAAGAACCTGGACTCTTCCGAACTGACAACCCCAGAACTTTATAAGCATTGCCCTCAACTGAGGCAATATTTTTATCGGGATCCACTGGCCTCATTTTTATTGCTGGCTTAATTTCATGCTAATTCTATACATAATGCAAGGAACAGTATGTTTAGATGGGCGGTTTGTCGGTGGAATTTGATCGGAAGCCTCAAATCGTCAATTATCTATTTCTTTTCTATTTAATTGACTTCAGCTATCGGAACTAAATAAAGTCCACAAGATATTCAATATTTAGGAGTCATAAGTAGTTGATCACCACGAAGGAATTAAAGACATGAGAAGTAGATCCAAGGCTTTTGCCGCATTTTCCAAGTCACTGCGATCTCAGAGTTTGTACCTATATTGTTATTGGATCATTGCAAAAATTCGTATCTGATTTGAAAATGAAAAACAAGCGACTTAACTTTGAAGGAATCAATTTTATTACTCAGTTATATGTATGTACAGTCCCTGTTTTTTTCTATAACCTTTTTCAAGCTTGCAGATTTCGTTTTCATAAAAACTGGGTGGTTTTCCTTCGAACGACGTCATAAGGTAGTTTTCGACAGCCTCGCCGGAACCAAATTTTTTCCATTCAAACCGTTCTGAAAGAATTCAAACAAATGAAAATCTAAAGGATTAAGGTCTGCGGAATACGATGGGTGCTAAAGGACTTCCCATTTTAAATCCTTCGGTTTTTGCAGCGTTTGGCCTGTCGTTATCATTATGGAAGATGATGCCTTTTTAATTAGCGTAAGCCGAACGTTTTTTTTTTAACTTTTTCACTAAGCTTAAGAAGTTGCTCACAGTACTTCTAAGCCGTGATTGTCTCGCCAGGCGAAAGAAACTGGAAGAAAATTATATCAGTGGAAACCCAACAAACAGATAACAGTCCATTGATATGATGCATACCAGCTTTTGCCACGGGTTATGTTTTCGTTGCTCTATGTTTTACAGAATCCATTTCTCATCTCGATCCAAAAGGTTCGTCTTCATGGCGTCAAAGTAGAGATATGGTCACGGAGATGCGGTCCAACTTATTTTTTTTCCGTCAAACAATGCGGCACCCAAGTTTCAAGTTCGGAAGTTAATCCAAGTTCCCTTAAATGGTGCAATTCCGAAAAATTATCAATAGTTAGCCTCTCAGCAATCTCCTCCAATCTCCAATATTAAACCGCTGTCAATCTCGGAACAGGGTTAGTCGTCAACGGTTTTATTTGGTCAAAGGTTTTGAAATCTATCAAGTCACGAAATGGTTCATAGGGCAGCAACATGATCAGAATAAACACTTTGAATATTTTTTGTTGCAGTTTAAACATTTACTTCTTTTGAGAAGTTGCTCCTGTTGCTTCGATCTATCCACTGATATACAAGTTTCAAACAATAGTTGCGTCATACAGAAAACTTTCCGCCACGTAAGAAGATCAGCCACAAACTTTTGCAGTGATCCAATATATCTGTAGGAGATTCAACTATTTTCTCGTGGTGAAAGTCATGCAAGCAAGTGCAACAGAAGACAATACTGGGGAAAACCATGCTTAATCAATTAAAGTTGTAAACGAGTACAAATTTATGGGCGCCTTACAAAAAAAACTGAATATGGATAGTAATCCCAAGGAGAATTTGGCAAAGTCCAAGACAGCTGTTAAACGCATCTAGAATAAATGCTTCGAAGAGAAATTCATTGCTAAAATCAGCAAATATACAGTATTCCTTGCTAGCCGAGTCGGTAAGTTTTCAGAGGAAGTCATACCGTCGAGAAGTTCTAATGTCATTTTGTCAAAAGTGTATTTCTTCTTCCACTGAATACACCAAACTGAATGATAATGATAATGAACTGAAACAGGGGTATCTTCACTCTTTTTGAAAACTCTTAAATTCCAGGTCGAATATATTCTTAAAGTTCTAAAAATACGAGATCACCGATTGCCAATAATATTATTCTGTGCTGAACATTGAGCCTATTTTCGTAGGTCCAATGACTTCTCCAGTGTAAAAAGCATGCCATACAGTGACTTTGAGGGAATGTGATGGTTATTCGTGCATTTCTTACGGGTTTTCAGGACGTATCCACTTAACATTCGATGCTATTTGTAAGACCTACAACACTTTCTAATAGCGTCATATATTATGGCCCATTTTGTTGAATAGAATGACCTGCAGCAACCTGAATCACAAATTTATATGAACGAACTGCGATACCTCCAAAATAAATACAGACCTATGGATATAGGAACCATATTTACTCGTAACTCATTGGGATGACCTTCCACTCTCGAGAAACGTATGTTACCTTAAGGAAATATTCTCTTAGCATGTCCTTGCCTAAAGATGCCCAGTTTACAAAATTGTTCACTTTATATTTACATCAATGTCGGCAAGCACACAAACTGCGGATGAATTGGAGCTAGAAAGCAGATTACACTCGAAATATTCGAATTTGTACATTTTTATCTCACGAAACTTTGTAAATCCTTTGGTGTACGCTGGCACGCGGCTATTGGAAGCCTACATTCAGCTCGTCATTAAGTATAATATAGCCTCAAATGCTGGAAGGAGTTATATCAATTAGACTGACCGGATGAATTGTTTACTTTAACAGAAAAATCTATAGTTGTTGAAACAACACCCTTTACTCAACTAAAATATTTAATCATAATCTTTCAACTTTTGTTTTTGTTTTTTTGTCTCTGTAATTTTGTTTTCTTCAAGTTTCTTGATAAATATGATCTGGCGCCCTTAGGAGCGAGGGGCTGAGTTTTCGCGCTGACAATATGTCCTCAAAATTCTTGTTTATCTCGTAACACTGCTCAGCCAATTCAGCAAACCTGTAGCTAGTTTGATACTATCTTATCACATTTTTGTGATCAAAAAATAAGGTGAAATTTTAATTTTAAAATTCGAGGGCTCGTCGATTCGGGCAAATATTTTTTTTAGGTCATTGGCATTTCTGTCAAATTGTATTTCAAAATCTGCATTTATTCGATAATTACGCACGTGCTTTGTAAAGAACAAAAAATGACCTTGGCGTGTTTTACAATGCCTGATTTAGTTAAGAAAAGATGTTGCGATAAAGTTCTTTTTGGCGAACGAAATTTCTGCTGCAGAAACATTCAGAATGTTGTAGAAGGCTTCCGGTAACCAGGCTACGTCACATAAATATGTGCAACAAACAATTTAAATAAGGTAGAGAGGGTGTTGAGGAAAAAGATCGCCGGCCATCAACATCAACTTTGAGGAAAGATTTTGTGCTCAAAAATGGTCGATTGACAATTAGAAACCTCGCTGATACTGTTGACATTTCATTTGGATTGGTCCAGAAAATGTTGAAAGATGTTTTGCTCTCTATTTACTTCTTTTAAATTTTTTAAAAACTACGTCGCATTAGCATCTGCGAAACAATGCATCAATCGATTATTCCAGCGAATACTGTATAAAAGGTGAGTAAAGGACGAAAAGATCGCCACAAACTCGTTCAAATTTCAGGGTCATGCTACCAGTTTTCTTCGATTATAGTGGTGTGGTGCATTATGAATTCCTTCCGCCACGCCGGGCAAAACTGTTGACAAGATATATTTGATCGTTATGGGTTGCTTACGTGAAGTTATTCGCAAAAAGAGGCGAAAATTATAGGCACGTAACTCTTGGTTTTTGCACCACAATAAAGCACCATCTCACACTGCATTGGTTCTTAAAGATCATTTCGCAAAAAATTCAACTCATATCGTTTACGACACCACCATATTCGCCTTTTTTCCTTTTATCACCGTGTGACTTCTGGCTTTTCCGTAAGCTCAAAAGATCCGCCCGGGCACACATTTTCGAACGATTGAGGAGATAAAGGCCGAATTGCTGTACGCTTGAATGCTATTTTGGAAATTGATTTAAACAATTGTTTCGAGGATCCAATCCTCGTTGGCAAAGTGTATTGCATCGGGAAATGAGTATTTTTGAAGGCGATGAATAAATTATGATTTTAAAATTTATAATCATTTTCACCTAATTTTTTGACCATCTAAATTGTGCCAATTTATCGACTTTACCTGTACATTGGCTCTTATTTGCACAAAAGTTCGCAAGGTTGCAATGGTAATTGATCCGAACGTTTGTCTTCTACATAAATACAAATACTTTTCCTAAGTCTTCTGAAAGTTTTAGAACACCATCTTTTGTGAATTTTTTAATGCAAGATTCTTTTATTTTTGTTGAAATCTTGAAATCACAGCTAAATCCTTCTTTTTATTTTATATTTAGAGGTCCACACAGCATAGGTGAAATTTTTGTTCTTTTGCAATGTTATTTTGAGAATAATTGAAAAATTGATCCATTATTCATTGATCATTTGTAACGCTTAGCCGTGGTCAATATATCAAGCCAATAAATATGAACAAAATTTAATTTTTAAAAGTACAGTCTGTTTGATAACATCGTACACGACAAAAATTAAAGAAGAACTTTTAATAATAAAAAAAAATCGCTTGTACTTGTTTATTTTGTTTATTTACTTGAATGCTTTTCAATTAATATGTTGTCCACTCTCCTCCATTTTCAATAATTGCTTGGAGTCTTCCAGGCATGCTTTGTACTAATCTTATAGCATAATCTTGAGACAAAGATCTCCATAAAACTCGTATTTTTCGTGATAATTGTTTGACCGTCGGGATCTTCTTTCCTTGGAGCTTTAGCTTCATGAATACCCAACCATTTTCAATGGGATTTACATCCGGCGACTGTGATGGCCAATCTAAAACACTAAAACGACGTCATTTTCTTGTTTCCACGCACTGCACAAACGACTGCGATGTTTCAGGTCATTATCTTCTTGCACTAACCAATTCTCATTGGTAATAAAGCCTTCTTATAAATTTTGATCATATTGGGTGCGTTTAAGTTATTTGTAAACATGAAAAAATTGCCAAATCCTTGTTTTAAGAAGCATCCCCAAACGTCCACCTTTGCCGGGTGTTTGACGGTCCGCTGGATTAATTTATTGGATTGTGTACACCAGGTATGAGTGATAGGAGATTATGCCCAAGAAGAAGCTTCATCCGAAAAAATAACGTTGTTTCAATATCTGTCCAAATTCTCCTTGGCCCAACTGAGTCGTCTTTCTACGTGTTTTTTTGACAGCAGTGGTTTCTTCATTGTGCTTCGAAACACACATTTAGACCCCATTTACGTAAAATCCCTTGTCCTCCACGTAACGATAGAAGAGGATTTTTTTCAAACACGCGCACAATCATTTTGTCCTGCTTTTTTGTTGTTTTTGACGTAGACCCACGATCCAGCAAATCATCCACATTTTTAACTTGGAAATAACGGTGCACCCACTTGCTAACAAATGCTTTTGACTTTTTCATGTATTTAGCAGCTGCTCCATATGACATTTTCGGTCCTTTTGGATGCGTGCACAAGAGCTTCATAACGTGATGCAAACGCGACACTCATTTTAAAAAAATTCCGTCTCTAACAAAAATTGAACACTCTTTAAATTTTTTTATTCAAAGCATCTTAGCAGAAGTATTTTTTTATCTGCTAATGCAAATGACATTTCCAAACCGGTTTTCATAAACGAGTTTTGCCGTATACGATCTTATCAAACGGACCGTAAATGGCGTTCTAATTCTTGTACTTTGCTCTCTGTCTTTTTTCTCGACTACTTATGTAGATGTGTCATTTTATGTTGCCATAACATTTACCTTTAATAATTTGAAATAAATACCCCGCTCTGGGTAATAGATTTTTTGAAAGTATCATAATACCCACTCAAGAAGTTCTCAGTGTAGTCTCAATAAAGACTTTTCTATTTATACGGAAATATATACAACGAAAATGGCCGTCGGAGTGGCATATCTTCATATTTCAATTATGAAGGAATAATAAATAAAACGAACATATCACAAAAATCATACATTTCATAAAACTATTTATATAGGTATTATCGTCTCCAGATGAAATTCACCTCCTAACTCCTGACTGATATTAATTGTTTAAGATTCAATGAAAACGTTTGCACATACTTAGGCGTCTTATTAGATTTTTTCCTTTAAAAACAGAAAATATAAATTTTTCGAAAAATAAGTTCCTTGTAGATCTTTTTAAAGAAATAATGTGGCGAAATATTTTTTAAGCAAAATCAAAAATTTTATTATAAATAAATATAAAATAAAATAAATAAAGCTTTCGTCATAAAAATAAAATGTCAGAAAATAAAACAAAAAATAACTCTGTACTGGTCCTGAAAATTCAGCGTATTTACTTCTAAATTCGTTTGCCACTGTAATCCATCAGCAATGTGAAAACTAGCCTGTGTTAGATGCTTACAACAAAACACAATTTTTGAAATATTTTAAGATACTTCCTTTAATTTCGTCTAATAATTCTTAATGTAACTTACTCACTTTGCTGACGTTACAGTTCGGGTTGAACCTGGACCTTAGCTAACAATCCTCTCCAGTTACCCATGTCTTTAGTCAACTCACTCGAGATGTGCACTTAGATCACCTTCTTCTTTTACGTGTAGTCTCTACAGAGTTATTTTTCTGTGTTAGATTCGAAGGCTCTGCGAGCAGGAGAATTAGTGTTTTTCGCTCTTCATGTTTATTAGTTACTCAGGCGACGGAAGCGCAGTTTTCCAATTAAGTCGCTTCCGTCAATGAATCTTTAGATCCAAAGTCAATCCAAGGATTTTTCTCTCGAAATGGCTGACGGCATCTTCATTCGCTTTCGATAGATTCCATGCTTCTTCGATAAAGTAGGATAAAGATGATCAAAGCTTTCTATTTCTGAGCCCAAAGAAACAGCGATTGACAAGAGTGATTCTTCGTTTTATGTCTGCTGAAGTGTTGCTGGCAGGATTTACAGGTAGACAAAGTCCCTTATTATCGCAAAATCATACCTGTTGACTGTGACGTTCTGTCTAATTTGTGGATGTTTTATGTCCCTTCGAGGATCGGAAAATTCATATGCCTATTCAAGCACTAATGGAATAGAGTTATCCGTTTTATAAGCACAAATTCGTTTTCTGAGATTTCAAAACAAAATATCTACGAATATCTATGGATACGGCGCATTCTGTTACTTTCTTTAGAGTATCAAATCCAAATATTTTAATTTGGAAAAATAAAATGATAACCAAAGTAAAGGTGAATCATTACACTACTCTCCCTAACGTGTTAACCTTATCAAAGTTGGGTAGAGCAAACAACTTAACTACCAGGTGTTTGATTTGCCTGGAGATAAAACTATGAATCCAAATTAGAAATTGGTCCAGTAAAGAAGCGAATAAAATCCAATCTGTTGACGTTAACTCATTAAAAATTGAACAGTAATGTAGTTCCTATATGGGTCATCTAGAGATGCATAGTTGCTTGGCCTCAAGATTTTCTCATAGCAACTTCCAGCAAAGCGTTGAATTTGAAAGACGGCTTTATTGTTTCTACATCCCAGTGTTGGGACAGAGTTCTATAAGCCCGAAGAATAGCTATTTAATTCTAAATTGACTGTGTGAAGCACTCACATTTATTTCAGTCTTTTATTTTCCAGAATATTCTATGAAAATGGCTATACTCTTGCTGTTTTGTTTTGGCAAAAATCGCTTAAGAGGCTTTAGTTAGCATATTTAATGCAGACATACAAATACTACGTAGAAATATGCAATACTATTTCCATACATACATATAATTACAGGTATTGGGTGTGAAAATGATTAATGAATCCAAGTGGCATTGCACAGAAGCAAATCGGTTAAAGTGTTTAAAGTTTTCATTTATTGATTAATTAAGAAGTGGTTGTGCCTATGGGCAATACAATATAAAATTAATTATGATACTTCTAAAACTAGAAACGCTTTGATTTTTAAAGAACTCAAAGTAAGACTTGACATGGACTCTCCCTATATTTCTAAAACATATTGTCCAAACAACAACATTTAAGTGTATTTTTTTTTTTAGAATTCAAGATAGACATCCTGGTTTCATTGGAAAGCCCGATCAGTATGTTCGCCCACATACATTTTTTTCTTAAGGCTCTATTCGACATTAAAGAATTTTATTGTTTTAACGATGTTAGCAACATCCTTTTCTCTTCTGCAACCACTAAGAAATAGTTTTTGATGTTATAGTCCTTTCGGCAGCTTGTGGCAAAGAAAAGCATTTCTGCTTATGATAAATTTCTCTTAATCAAACAAAGGAATGTAGGTTTAGACAAAATTTCTATTGGCTAGTTTTTCTTTGCAAACGTTTAAAGGGCAACGACCTTCGGATCTGGAATGTTTGGACCCTTAATAGGCAACGCTCACTCGAGCTATTAGCTGAGGTCTTTGTCTGCTACACTAATTGCTATAGGGAAAGAAAAAGCTCTTATTCGGAAATGCAGCAGACTTAGGCACTTCTCACATATTATCGCATCAAGGCAAAATTCCCCAAATTACGTGGAATAGTTGTTAAGCATAGCCCGACACCATCTCTCGTAGTGGACTCAGGCCTACCGTATTTGCGGTGGAATGAAATATCACTATACCAAGCACATGGTTTTCTTATCTCAATAAATAGGTATACAAGGAGATTTGGCGGTTTCCGGATCACGAAACGAATGTTGATCACATTGCGATGGACGCAAATTATGTATCCAGCATTCTGGACGTTCGAACGTTGCAGTCAGCCAATATTAAATTGGATCAACACCTTTCCTTCGCAAACGTCACATTAATGATTAATTACATTGAAAAGATGTTACGTAGAAAAGCTGTCAATGTTACATCACCTAGCCTCCAATAAATCAATGGTAAGATAAAGAATGTAGAATGGTAATTCAATGGAGAGCGGGAGCTGCTAGTGAACTCTGGAAGCAGTAGAAACGTGAAAAACATCATCTTCCGAAGAAAAAAAAAAACGCGTGCGATAGAAGATATTGACAAATTGTACACCAGGAATAACGAATGAAGTTAAATGTGTCAGGGCAAGAAGGTCTTGTTAGACAGAAGCCTATAGCGGTGAAGAAGGAAACCTTGTTGTAGAATCATAGCCGGTATTGAGAATATTCAAAACTTTTCTGCAGACTATGTAACAAAGAAAAAGCCAAACATGCCAAAAGAGACTGTTCAACTTAGACGCTGGAACAAAGCAGCTTAAGCTGACGGCTTACCCCTCTTGGCATTCAAACCTACTGAAAATGACTGTGTGGAAAGTATTCACCAACTTATTTCTCAGATTTCATCGACAAGATGTATTAAACTAAACACCGCATACAGGCATTTATCTGCCGTACTTTAGTCAGTAATCTGACTTGTGCGGTTCTAAATACAAAGTTCACAATCGACCAAATCTTCACATCTCGCAGGATTCAGGAAAAAACTCAAAAAGTCCAAATTGATACCAACCATCCATCACCGAATTCAAGGCTTCGTATGACAGCATTTATAGAGACAGGTTATCTTCAAGTTTCATTTCATATTTCAAGTTTAGGCATCCCTCCCAAGCTTGCCCGTTTGTGCAAAATGACTGTACTTCTGTCACCGAAGCTAACAAAATGGGTTTAGCGATAAATTATGGCAAATAGAGGTAAATGCATGCAACATCGACGAATTGGGTAAAATGTCACAATCAACAGCTATAATTTCGAAGCAGTAAGAGTCTCTTACTAGCCTGTCTCTGTTATAAATTCTGCCAACAAAACCTCAGCAGAAATAAAACAAACAATCAGTCTAGCAAGTCGCGCTTTTTCTGGTCTGAAATGGCAATTTGAGTATTAACGTCCTATCTAGAAAAACTTAATGAACTCTTTGAATGACGTTTATCATTCTAGTCCTATTTCACGGGTCTAAAGCATGGAATCTATCTCAGTCGTTTCGAGAGAAAAATCTTTGAATGTACAATAAATATTCAACGATGAAATATAAGAGCTCTAGAGCGGCTTAAGGAGAAACCTGTGCTTCAGTCGTCTCAGATGATTAGGACATGTAGAGCGAATGGACACCAATGCTCCAATATGTAAATCTAACCCGGAAGGACAGCTCCGAAGAGGAAACCTTAGGTGGCACTTATAAGTAGAAGAGGACTTAAACCGATTTGAAGTGCACAACTCGCAGTTAGTTAAAGACCGGGCTAACTGTAGTGCTACTAAAATAAATAAGTTAGTAGCGACACTAGTATTCAATAGTGCAAAGCGACGTTAGCCGAGTAGCCGAGCTTTTCTGACGAAGTCGTCATTGCTACAGGGGTTACACAGAGAGACTGAAAATTACTCGATGAACTTTTCCCTTGAAGCACCTGAGAGCATTTTCATCAACTTTCCCCACCGTCGAAGCTTCTCTTCAAACATTATCGGATTCCGTAGAAAGTGTTCTTGCTCAAAGAGGCAGCAATTAGCAACAGTGATTCTTTGAAATTCGTTGTTGAAGTTGATAGCGAAGCCCAAATCATTACCTTAAAGTTGTGGCTGCCTATCGTAACGAAACTGAACAGATTCTCACATGATAGTGTCTCTTGAGTTTCGCACAATTCTTTCAAGAACGATGTTGCAATACTCACATCAATCTTATCACCTTGTTTAAGTCCTTTTCTGACATTGAGGGGGGTAGGTTTTGTCATTACCCATTTTGAAATCTGGGTTTTTTCCCCGGCTTCTATCATAGTGTGTATTTATGAAGGACTTTGCTGGCCTACTAGACTGTTAGGAGACGGTCAGGCTGTTTATGAAGGGTCATAAATAGGATAAATAATACAGAGTTTCCATTAGCCGGTCATACTTTGGTCGGTCTAGATTTTGAATGTGAGTTGATGTAGGCTCTCCATCCAATCATCACTTGCTATTTTAAACAGTTAGTAAGTTAAGACATTGGGTGCAGTATCTTAATTGGACTTGAGCTTGGAAATAACTGTGCCAACTTCATCTTCTTCGTATCAGTAGGCCTGTGTGCATTTTTGGAGGCGATGTAAATTAAGTTAGATATTGCAACCATATTGCCAACAAAATCTCTCTTTGCCTTGCTTGGCATTAAGATCATCAAGGGCGATTTTGACCGCATATTAAGCATACCGCTTGTAGGTTTTCTCGAGAAGCTTAGTGGTTGGTGGTTTATAAGGCTTAGGTAAGCGACTTACGACTTTATACAAGTTATCGTTAGGCGTTCTCGTTTACAAGTATTTCTCTGGTGGCAAATTCGCTTCCAAGTGGACAGAGCGACTGCTGTTTATTTCGCTCCAGTGGTCTGTAGCAGTCTTCATCGTATTTCTTGGCAGTTATGTCTACTTTGTGGAGCCCAAGATCTCTACTATTGTAGTTGTTCAGCTGCACGTAAATATTCTGCTTGCAGATAGTTACATAAAGATTGTTGTCCAAACGTTGGCTAGTATTATGATTCTAGTTGAGCACGAACTTTTTAGTCTGTATGTGTAGGGACTTACTCAGGCTGTTGCCGTCACTGTGAAATAAAGGAAGCACTACAATATGTACTGCATGATCGCCCTGCTGGCCGAATGCAGGTTATGGGATAGTCACCAGTTTCCCAATCAATTGGATACAATGAACAGTGATAGAGATTGCAATTAGATCTAGCATATAACAATTAATTAATTTGCACTATTAGTTATAAATCATCATTTTAGAATCTGCGATAAAAGAGGAGAGGAGAAATGATGACTGTCTAAGTGAGTGAAGAGTAAAGAATGATAAATGAAGTACGCTAGTTACGTGCACGATTTGCAATTTAATATCAGATCTCTTAACCGGCGAATGATCGGCTACTCAGACCAATTCTTCGTCAATCGTTCTACTCCATCACAACTCGACTATTCGAATAGAATCAGTTTTCTACTCTATATCCGTCTATTGCAAATATCCTACAACTATTTAGTTGTTAGTTCTCAATCGTCAACTTCAGTTTCAAATATTAGTTACTAGTTGTAAACTCAATTAGTCTTTCTTTCAAATTTAATTGTTAATCATTGGATTTTTTCGAAATAAATCTACTTTGAAGAATTAGTTGTCAATTAACTTTAAAATAACTATACGACTAAATCAATTATGATTAAGTTATTTGTTTATGAACTTGAAGCGTATTTTTTATCTCCTACTCAATCTCTATCTTTATTGTCTCTTTACAGATTCACCGCAGCACTTGACGCTCCAAAATGAAAAAGATGTCATAACTGAATCTGAGACTTAATGCACTCCACTCTGACTGAAACGCAATTGCATAAAAAAGAATCAAAATAAAGAAAAAACGAAAACAGAAAAAAACACCGTACACGTTGGTAGATTATAAGATGCAAGAAGTCTGCAGTAGCATAGACCCCCAAATGGGAGCACAAATTAAATCCGAATCACCATTGAATCCGCTTCACGTGCAAACTGGCCAAACAATTGTACCCCCAACTGTTTTAAGTGGCAACGTGCCACCGGGTGGCCCTGGTGGTGTCGTCGGTGTTGTAGGTGCTGGTGTTGGTACTGTTGGTACTGCTGGCACACCAAACAACAAAATGGGACCAAACTGTGATAAACGTGCCGATACGGCATATTGGATGGCCACCGAAAGTGGCTTCATTAATTCTCAGCCATCGATGGCTGAATTTCTAAATCATTTAAGTCCGGAGAGCCCAAAAATGGGTACACCCGGATATCCGGTTGTCCAAGCAGTCGACGGCATGGACTCTGTACCCGAATACCCCTGGATGAAAGAAAAGAAGACATCGCGCAAGAACAGCAATCAAGGTGAGTTTGTATGAGTTTGTTTTTTTTTTTTATCTTTTCTTCGATTGTATCTAACCAATTTGTATATAGTAATCTTTACGCTTCCATTCTCATGTCAAACGTATGAGGCGATGCGAACCACTCCGAGCCACATTGCCAACTTGAGAGGCTCGAGATGGATTGCTTTCATAAAACTGCGTGCTACGAAATGAAAAATAATTAATCAACGGTATTTGTGCATGAAACAAAACCACGAATCGTTTGTGGTGGTAGTGCTGATAGCCGTGATGGTGTGGTGGTTTCAGTGGCGGCGCCGCCGTTGTACAGCTCCCTAGCTCCGCTCTGTCGACTTTGAAAAGCGGGCCTCTTTGAACCCCGTCTCCCAAGACATGTTATTTGCGATCATTTGTAACAATTTTCTGTCTCTGTTTCCTTTGCTGTTGCTGTTGCTGTACATGTCGCTTTAGCTGGTGCCAGGCAACGTGTGCACTCTGTTCGATGCACTATGAGCTGGAGCTGTTTTCTTTTTATTTTCTGATCTTCTGGTCTTCTGGTTATGGTGTCCTACAATAGAAGTGCAATTCAACAGTGCCAGTGTAACAGTGCACACTGAGTCGCTGATGGACAGACGTCCGGGGCGTAATTTATAAAAATGCTCTTACGTCAAAGTCCGTCCGGCATGATAAATGAGGTATCAAGGCTACGCAGGTTTAACCAAACGCTCACAAATATCTCGAATGCGAGCACAACCTGTTATTTGGGTTCATTTGTCAAAATCATCGAAAATACGGATAAACCTGTCCACTAGGTTGTCTACGTATACAAAGTGCTCGTATCGTGTCGAATACTGCATTCACCACCAACCAACTGACTGATTGACTCTGTATTTGAGATGGATCTTTGAAAGAAAAATAATATATACGAGTATGTACATATGTACACTTTTATATGTGTTGTGTTGCAGTTTCCACTCATTGTGCCTTCCTATTGCAAAAGCAAATGATAGTTGTTGAGGGTGCAAAAACTGTGAGAGGTAGTCTTACTTCCGTCATTTTCGTTTCGGTACTTTTCATGTACGGATAGTGAGTGAACTATACACAGCAGTACTCGTATGTCTGTTATGGGTGTTGCGGCACCCCGTGTCTTTTTGCAACAAATCTTAATTGAGATTTGTGTACTGGAAATGTATCTGACAAAGATTAAGCAGATACGATAAATTAACGTTCGATTCATTTCAACACGTGTTTTTTCTGTACTTTTTTCTTTTTTCTGTGTTCAACCCACATGGTTACAAATTATATTGTATGATGAGTTAACACAAGTTTGTTTTTATAAACGTAAGTATCTATAATATCTTTTGACAGAGGATCGATTCACAAAAGCGCCATCTATATACGCATTAAATAAGAACGATCGATGATACATTTCGGGTGCAAGCCAAGCAGTCTTTGTGTCATACTAAGACAAGAGAAGAAACAGCTGAACAACTGCAGAAAAGTGTGACTTAGATGGCTAAGATATATCTATAACTTGTATTTCAGCTTATATGATTGCAATCCAGTGCAGTATAGTAATTGAAACAATTATATCCGTCAAGTAGCTGCCGCCAGAGTTGATACACATTTGCGCCCGTTTTTTTCGCATTTACCATGCCTTTTCCGGTGAAGATTTCCGGTGAAGATTTCCGGTGATAGCTGTTCGCATTCTATTCTCCTTAAGGGCTACGATAGTCTGAGGCATAAGCCCGCGACCTTCAGTAGCCCCCAAAGAAAGAAGTATGAGATGGTTAAATCGGGCGATCTTGCTGGGCATTTCACCAGGAAACGCTTCCTTCACAATATCCATTGTGGCTCGTGCTGTATGTGCAGCTGAACCGTAGTGTAGAAACCACATGTTCACCAAGCCCCGCTCATCCAATTCCGGCAGTAAAAAGTCGTTTATCATGGCCCTGTAACAGTGACCGTATTGCCGATGGCGTCCTAAAGAAAATACGGCCCAATCACTTCTCCCTAGTGAACGCCGCACCACATAGTGGCTTTGAGTGGATGTAATGGCTCTTCGTGCATCACAAGCATATTTTCAGGGCCCCAGAAAAGAAGATTTTGCTTATTGACGTAACCGCTTGAGTGGAAATGCGCCTCGTCGCTCATGAGGTTTTTCGACACAAAATCGTTCTCTTCGTTTTTGAGATTGAGGATGGCTTGACAGTAATTCACACTCGACTGACGGTCAGGAAGCATTAATTGATGCATGTGTAAGTCTTTCACTAAATTCGCGGTAGGGCCCGTCGTCGGGTTGCTATTTCTTCGTTCTCAGCGACGTCGGCAGCCACAGCCCGGATATTCTCGGGCGAACGACCAGTTCCGTGGCGGCCACGCTCTGGTCTCCTGTGGTTCCAGTCTGTTCGAATCGAGTAGCTTATCGCCGGAATGTTTGCCCAGTTGGCGTGACTCGATTAGGAAATCGACGTCGAAATTCACGCTGCGCTAACATCACAGACCGATTATTGATCAAATTCGAACGATAAATTCTGTTGAAAGTAAGGCAACACATACTATGTAGGTAAATAAATCAATTTGTTTTATTTAAAAAAAAAAAAAAACACTGGCGCTGCCATACCACATCTGAGCGGGGCCTACGGTTTATCGCCGAATCCGAACGACATACCTTAGAAGCTTTTTCATAGGCAATTTTACTTTTTGGAGTTTGCCATTGCCCGCCGAAAGGGTGAAAACGATTCGAAAATTTGTTGGCGATGCGGGGGGATCGAACCCCGGACCTTCTGCGTGATAGTCCAATGAGCTAACCGTTGCGCCATCGCGATCATTTAAAGTGAACAAATAAAGCGCAGTATGAACTGCAAATGAATATGTTGGAGGAACCTAGAAAAGTTAAAAATTTGATCGGTTCTGGAAAGATGTGGCCGATAGACTTAATGTCAAAAAAATTAGAAAATATTGGTGAAATTTTTACTTAGGAGAAAAGATGTTTTCCTGATAGCTCTGGACATTTTCTAAACTATGGCCTCATGCGATGCACCTAAAAGTGATGCACCTGTGTATTTTAGCTCATAATATCATCATCATCGTGCACTTTTGGAAATGTTAAATAAAGGTATCGGTCACGCAAAAATACTTACAAAATCTTGTTAAAATCTTTTCTATTACAGAGCAGATGTGATTGTATTGTGATAAAACCCAATATGTAGCCGGTTACCCTAGGAATACCAGTTACAAATTTATTCATTTCTGTCAAAGCTCTCACTCCAAAAAGTCAAGCACTTGCTTTAGCACTTTTTAAACATTTAAATGGGATATCAATACATTTGATTCCTTGTGTAACCCAGCTAACGTTAAATGGTCGGAATGCTGGCAGATACTGATCGACTTGGTGTATCTGGGACTAGATATCAGGACACAGTGAGGAAGTGATTGTTTCTTACTCGAAGTGCTTATCATTTAAATGCTCATTGAACAACTTTCTCCAAACAAAATATTTTGACGTTTACCACACGGCAAAGTTTATTTCGAAAAGTGGAATCCTCAAATAAATTCATCCGAGAGTGAATGTTTTTCCTGCAAATCTCAGAATACGAAGAGGGCATTCGAATTAAACTCTTCTTCGAATGAATCGATAATACGAATGAAACTTAGAATGTAAAGAGTGAGCCAACAGATGGATTGGCTGTCATTTACTGTCATTTAATGAATTCAATGTGGCTCGGCAAGTATGTGCACGCCAAAACATCATCACTGTGAGCGAAAGTGTTCAAAACCAGCCAGGCACCTCAATTCATCGCCGAAGTCAATAATTGGTCCTCACTTTATGACACTTTCCGGCGAATTTTAAAAGTTGATCTTCATTTGCATGACTATAAAATTCAGATTTCACAAATTGAAGCCTTAAGATCATCTGCGACATGGCCGATTTGTTAACTGGATGTTGGATCGCCAGGAAAATTTACTATCAAATTTGATTTTTTGAAGCCCATTTTTTGGATAACAAAATTGCCATTTCTGGGGACCGAAAAACCTATACGATATTAACGAAAAATCAATGCATCCCAAAAAAGTACTTTTTCGAAGATGAGGCTGGAGAGACAATTACAGTGAATGGAGAACGTTACCGAAACAACTTGACCCCTTATTTTGTTCCAAAATTAAATGAATTGGTTCTGGACGATCTCTGCCTTCAACTGGATAGTCCTACCGCCCACACAAGTCATCAATCAATCAATTTACTGTAGAGTGAATTTTCACAATTTTCAAATAACATTGGTTTGTAAACGTACGAAACTTGTTTATTTTCTATCGAAGACTTGAAGACTTGTGGTCGAAATATCACATAATGTTTGAAAATTCGTAGAAATTAAAAATGGTATGAATGTGTTTTAAGATTTGCCATTTAAGTATCCACAGATGAACGTCCAGTCAATAAAGAACCACTGCCACCATCAAGTATAGAAAATGTTAGCCTAACAATTAAAAAGCCAAGGAACAACCAGGCCCCGGCTCTGATGGTCTATCAGCAGAGCTTATATTTTGATAGTTCGCATACACCAAATCATCAATTTGTCTGGACTATCAACTCTATAAGCCCCATCTGTAAGAAGGACAATCCTATGTCCTGCAAGAACTATCGAGGCATATCACTGCTTGATGTCGCATATAAGATCCTATCCAACATACTATTTGAAAGTTTAAAACCATTCTGCATCGGTACGTACCAGTGTGATTATCGGCCTGGTAGATCTACAATAGACCAAATTTTTACATTGAGACAAATCCTGGAAAACAAACTAATTTGAAGTCGAGGCTCACCATCTTTTCATCGACAATAAGCAGCAAAGGAGAACAGATGCTGAACTTTTTTGAGAGAAAAATTCTTCGGCGGATATTTGGTCCCGTGTGCGAGTATGGCGAATAGAAGAAAATAAGATACAACCAAACTCTACGAGCTGTACAAAGATGTGCATATGGTGCAAAAAGCTTAAACTCGTTGAGTTTACAAACAAGAGAATCTTCGATTTCCACCCCCAGGGTTCGAAATGACAAGACAGGCATAAAGTCTGATTTATAGATCGAGCTATGGCGGATGCCAGAGCGTTTGGTGTGGGCAACTGGAAGGAGCGTGTCAGCATGTCTTCGATGATCAGAATCCAGTTAAGTAAGTAAGTACGTAATAAGGGTACCAACACCAATTTATGCGACACTCGTTGTAAAAGTGATGATGATACTCTAGAGCTGCTTGTACTGGAGAAACTTTCTGTAAAAGACTAATAATCGTTAGATGGTCCTGATATGGTTTTCATTGTCTTGCTTTTTGGTCTGGAGGCTTAAATTCAAAAACCGAAGTCATTAAAGTAGAATCTATAAAATAATTATAGTTCACATTTGCCCCTGTTTAATTGTGTGGCGCCTGTTTATTTGAAGCACGATATCCACTGATGAGCAAGGTGTCGACTTCATTGGCGAAGCCTACAATTAACACGAAGAATTTCCTGCAAAGGCGGAATATGATGGCGCGGCTTATCTGTACGTGAGCCTGTGTCTTGGCCAGCCTATAGCCGCACATTAGCGGCATCGGGCTGCTTTAGAATGTAGGTTTTTGTGACTAATTTACAGCTTTCAATCTTAAAGATACTTTTTCACTTTGATTTCATGTGTGGAAGTATGACTTGAAGTTCATCCTGCTGGAACCACATTTGGACGACACACCAATGTCTCAATTTGTAGATTATCCTTTCTATCGGTCATATCATTGATTATTATACGAGCTTCTCCTTTATTATTTGAAAAAAATTCCAATGATTCTATCAGCGCACAAACCACACCAAAGAATTCATTGACGCTACAACTATGTTGAGAGTTTTCCTTGGCGGACGCTTCTTACAAGATCATTTCCTTCAGTCTTTAAGAATCGCAGTCAGATTTAGAGGATTTGTTAGATTTAAATTTGGATATGGCGAATGTGTCATCGTCTTACCTGCAAAGTTTTCTTAGTCGACTTTGCGAATTTCATTTCATTGTCCTGTTACGCTCCTTTAACCTTTTGGTAAAATTTTCAAAGTTCCTACAGTACCATCTCTCTATCTCTTTAACTTTGTTTCCCCGAAATTACCCTTTTTTTTAGGAGAAGCTGGTATTTTATAGAGTTTACACCGCTTTTGGTACAAATCGAAGACAGTTTCTAGTTTGGCTATCCTCTCGCGCAATGTTGCACTATATAGTATGCCTCCTCTTTGACTACAAGAGCAGCATTCAATGTCAAACTGTGGGTTTCTTGTTTGCGAACGGCTTATAAAACCAAGCACATAAGAGGTGGATTTTCTTCTTATAGCATTGTTACTGGTACTCCGTACTTGATTCGGTTGAAAGGGATAGAAGACGATGTGATAAGTAAATGCTTTAGAGATCTTTTGTGAATATAACAGCCCGACGTTAAAGTTTTCCTCGTGCTGTACTGCCTTTGAAATCCACATTCATAGTGCCATCGAAAAAAAAGTATCCACCAAAAATTAATAAAAAATACAGTAAAAACAGAACTTAAAAAATTAAACAAAATTCGAAGTATTTATTTCATGTCTCTAAATCTGTAAAAAATTAACAAAAAAAATAAGTCTTTATTTTTAACAAATTTTTTAATTATTTTAGGAACACTCTTCCATCATTGTTTTTATGGTCCCATCTGTCACCTTCTTAGAGCTATTTTTCCAACATTTCTTGAATTCTCCCAAAGTGTTGACAGCTTTTTTCGTGGCCTAAGTTCTGGCTCTCTTTCCATAGTGACATGACGCAAGATCAGGCCAAAATAAGGGCAGTTCTCGATGATTGTTCTAAAATGGCCTTAAGCGCTTCTACAGGCACTCATTTACATAAATTTCGCCATTTATTGAGCCAGTCGTGACGAAAGTTTGGCTTCTGAGCCAGCAAACAGAGAATTTTTTTTGGAAATTTCGCTTTAGGTTGGGTTCGAAACTTTTCTTCAACATTTCCTCTACCCTTGGCGGTATAGAATGCTTGCCCCGAAAACTGTTTGAAATCATCGTCCATTACAATGCATGAAAATTGGGTCAACAAATTTGATTGCAAAAGTTTTGCCCGCTGTTTCGCATCCAGGTTTTTTTTGGCGTTCCGATCTGGAACCTTTTGGAATTTGTATGTTTTCAAGCCCGTATTTCTCTTCACTTTAAGCTAAAAAATTTGAAAATTGTGCTTTTCTCGCCAAATTACGTTCAGAAATGTTTGGATTTTTTTCAAAAAGTCTCAAAATCTTAGTGGGGTTCATACAACCGGCTTTTCGACCAGACTCCTCTTTTCTTTCAACTGGCAGGTTCTCTTTATAATTCCTAATAGCAATAGCAACTGTTTTCCTATTAACTTTTAGTTCCTTTGCGATTTTTATATACGTCCATCCTGGGTGTGCTAAGTGACACTTAATAATATTTTTTCTTACATCCAATTTAGATTCCATGTTGATTATGTTGACTACGAGTACCAAACAGAAATGACAAAAAAAAAAAAAAAAAAAAAAAAAAACAAACACTGTGGCGCTGGCAGCCCGTTATGGGCCATGGCCTAGATTCTTGACACTCATTTGTGTTGCTCATGTTGTCATTTTAGTCACAACTGAGCGGGGCCTACGGTTTATCGCCGAGTCCGAACGGCACTCCTTAGAAGCTTTTTCGTAGGCAATTTTACCTTCGGGAGTTTGCCATTGCCCGCCGAAAGGGTTATGGCGATTTGAAAAATTGTTGGTGACCCAGCCAGGAATCGAACCCAGACTGTCTGCGTGATAGTCCAATGAGCTAACTAGCGCGTCATCGCCATTGCCAAATGACATGAAATAAATTAAAAAATAATAGAAAAATACCCAGCATTAGAAAAAGGAAGAATTTGAGTGATTTTTCTGTAATTTTTGGAAGTGAATTCGAAATGAGAGTGGGTAAATTTTTTCGATGGCACTCCTTAATTAAAGATTCGAGTCAATGTTGGATCTTCGGAATGTGCGGTCTTCAGGAATACTGGATGAATTCCCCCCATATATCGTAACGTGATCAACCTGATTTTTGTATTTTTATCAGGACACCGCTGTATATTCTTGTGGATCTTATGATATAGGGAAAGTGTGCTTGCTACAACGACATATCGTCCCAGCCTAAGTCTGTTTCCTTATGTGATATCCTACAAGTTCACAGCGCTACCAAAGTGCTTCTCATTTTGTCATTAAAGTTTGATCTGAAATTTCTTTCATTATTTCGAATACCATTGGTCTATTGTAAGAATTCTAGGCCTTGGAAGACCATTGCGTGATCTGTGTAAGAATCCATCAACATAGAACACTCGTACCTATACATATCAAAGGTTTTGTGCACCAATTTGTGCAAATTTCTTTTTTCATAAAACGAATCCATTTTGCATTTCTGGATAGAGCGAAACGGATCTTTTGAAATTCCATAGAGCTGTCGAATTTGCATAACTACTTTTGTGCATGGTAATTTCTCAATCATAGTGATTGCATTTATATACCAACAGACTTACTGGTTAGTGTGAATTGCATAATCCAATAATCGGATGCAACAAAACCAGATTTTCCATAAACCGACAAAATGACAAATTGATTTTGGAACGCGCTCACATTTGTAACGTGAAATTGCAGAAATTGCAGAAATTGCAATTTAATTGCTTTGCAATGTTGTTTCCCGAGCGTATTCCGTTCACAAACCACCCTCCCTGGGGGTAGCTGTTGGAGAATAATATCCGAGTTTAAAATACAATGCCACATGTTCATGCCTATACATACGAGTATATTGTATCTCAATGTGAATTGCTTTTACCGCACTTAATTGAACCAATTGAAAATCAAATATACGAAACGGATCCTGTGTATCCAGATTCAAAGCCCAGACCACATTTATTCTCGCGTTTGCTGAAATTCCATTCACATCCTCTCGACACAAGTACTCAACTCATATGGAGCAACAGGATACATTGTGGTGACACAGAGCAAAAACCTGAACAACACTATTCGTATCGTAGCGCCGGAAGCTAAATAGGCGGCAATTTGTAACGATACACTTGCTTTAATCGCCATTTAAGTGTATTACACACCGTTAAGGACTCTATTCCGGGGATAATCCATATCGCTGGGTCACATACGGATACTCGTATGTGTATTGAGGGAGTTCGCTTAAAAGAACTCTCCAGCTATCACAGGACAACTCGTACGAATATTGACAAAAGACCTCTGTTCTGTTCTGTTCTGTTCTGGTTTTCATAGAATAAAAAAAAAATCCAAAAATCCACTGCAAAGCAACAAGGAAAAAAGTTAGAAAGCAGCAGGACTAAAGAAGAGCTCATGAGCTGCTCCTTAAAATTGAGTGCGTACCATTTGTCTTTATCACAGCATGAAGTCGAATGCCGCAGAAGATATATTGACCCTCGAGTGGATGAATATTTCTATTGTGGTTGGGGTGGCATTGGCGGCGCTTCGGGCTGACATAGACCACGGCCAGAAGAGTAAGCGTGTCCTTGGGATAGCTGCTACAATGAGGCTGGCAGCAGCAGAAGCAGCAGTTCACTCAGGGAATTCCCCCTGAGGTGTGTGTACGAGGAGCAAGTGTGGATATGCTTCGAATTAGCTGCGGCTATTTATCACAACGAATATTTCAGGAATAATGCTTCTAGTGACATGGAATTTTCCTTTTGTCGGTTGTTATCCTTAATAGGGAGGAACACGGTTTTTCTTTTTTTCTTTTTTTGGGTTGATGTATATTTTTTGAATTTGTTTTTGTGATGTTCATGGTCATGTTCATGTTCTCGTTCATGGGGTGCATGTTAAACGGTCATTTGTGGTCAAATGAAGAGCTCTTGATTAAAAAATCTTATTGTGACATTTGTTGAACAACTGAATAACATCATAGTGATTTGTTTGTGCTGTTGTCATTTTCATTTGTTCAACATATTGTGAACATGCTGTGCGACAAGACAGATTATGTGGTACTTGTTATCATTTGTTTTAGTAAAGTCGTATCAAAGATATTTAGATTTTTTGTACCTATCTAAAGAGTCACTGAAAGATTAGATATCAATCCTTAAAAACGAACTTCATAGCGTGCTTAGAATTGCGAAAGTCTTCATTAGTTTTTTGGATCAGGAAAATCAGGAATAATAGCCGGGGTACCTTCTTAGACGTTATCCTAACGATGTGTTTATTAAATCCGCGATTTGGCTATTTGAACTGTGAAGTCGAAATTGTACTTGGGAAATACATCCCGAGCGAGTGCGACTTCAATGCCCCTTCAGTAGAGCGGCACATCTTGACTACGATCATTTTTCTATCTCGATCAAAATGAAGGTTCGATTTTGATCTTAAGGTAGCTGCCTCCAGTTTTTTAAAGACTAAGTTGAGTGAGGTCTCCTTTTACTTCGGCGCACCACCTGATTTACGGCCTTCCTCTAATACGATGTCCCTCTGATTATGTCGATATTATCAGTGTATGCGAATAATTGGAAGGACTTTTGCAAGATTGCGCCTCTTTAAGAATGACGTTAAAGCGCATCGGCTTGTCTAAGTCATTTTTTGACATCAAATTGTGAAACTGCACAGACGGACGGATGGCAGGGATGCCATTACTAGACATTGCTCTGTAAGGCCCATCTCTGTAGATGCTGCCATAAGCGGCCTTGAAATCAAAGTAAGCCGAAGTGTGAATATTTGGTCGATGATGGATCATCCTAGCCTAAAGTAACACTGATATGGACCAATCAATTTGTCAGCGAAAGGCCTTCGAGGTCCACACAATGCTGAGGTTCCATTTATCGGGCATACTTTTGTCCGCCCATATTTTACGCAAGAGTTGGTGAGTGCTCCTAAACAAATAATTGCCTGCGGCTGAGTTCGCTTTGAAATCTTTTTTTCTCTTTTATTTCTTTAATTTGGTGTGGGAGGGAATTCCAGTGGTGAGTAGAGTTTACCAAGAATTGGCGTTCTGACGTTAAGCAAAAAAATTGCGGGAGTAATAGTTGCCCTGCTCTTACAGATACACACGGCGTTACTATGTTAAAAAGGTTGCGAGGTTGATGCGTGTGTATGATGTCAGACAGCATAGTTACTGTACGGTATTGCAAAATACTATCAAATGTTAGGTTACAGATCCGGTAAGAGAAGTGTGAAATGCGATCATACCTTCGCAAGCCAAAAATGTATCGTACGGCGTTGTTGTATGCGACATTAAGTTTCCGTCTGTTGATACAGTCGCACTTTCCAAAGACTTCGCAACCATAAGTGAGCATAGGAGTTTTGAGTGTTTTTGTGAGAAAGATTCTTATTTTTATCGGAGTGATGGTTTGAGTTGCCCACAGGAAGCAAAGGATACCATGAACTTTGCCCGCAGATTTATTGATGTGATCGCTCCATGTTAAGGTTTTGTTGAAAGTCATACCTAGATTTTTAGCGGTATCCACATATTCAATGGGGTCGTCATTGAGGTGGAGCATTGGGAATCAGGAGGTGTTTAAAGCTTTCCTCGATATGACAATACACTTTGACTTTCTGGGGTTCATCATCAGCAGATTCTGTTGCGACCAATTAAAATTTTTTTCCAAATCAGAATTTAAGTGGCGAATGCAATGATCGATCGAGTCTTGTGAGCAGCTGTTGAGTAATTGAGTGTCGTCGGCGTACATTTCAACGGAGGAACTTGTGACAATGGAAGGTAGCTCGTTAACATATAATGAGAACAGGAGGGGTCCCAATATAGATCCCTGTGGCAGAATTGGGAAGAAAGACGGGCATTCCGCCCGAAAGGCATTGTACTGGTGCTGATGTTGAGGTTGGGACCATAAGGAGGAGAATAAGCAATCGGAGGGGAATACGATACAAAGTTTTTGTTGAGTAGGTTACCATCGTCTTTTGCTTAGCCACGCCAATCTCCTTGAGGTTCTTCCAGAACTGTTTACCGGACAATGACGCGTTCAGACGTTTAGAGTAGAGCTGTGTTTTGGCTGCGCAAATTTCGCAGACAACGTTATTACGGAGAGTTCGATATTCTCTGAGATGCTCGTCTATACTAAAGTGCTTCCAACGGTCATACGCCTCGTCCCGTTTTTACATAACTATTTGAATATCGGTTGTAAACCATGAATTTAGTCCATGTCCTGATGTTTTTGTCTTTAGGGGTACGTGATAGTTGAAAAGTTGAAGGATTTTGGTTTGTAAGAATTCGGCTTGTTGATTAGGTGAGGACATGAAATATAATTTACTACACACGTCGTCACTTCCCTGGAGTGGCTTTTCCCAGTTTTCTCGACCGTGCGCTCTCATGCTCCTTCATTTTCATCCTAAGAAACCGGTGTTAACATCTCCTTTCCTGCTTGTAGGTCTCGTGATCTCTGATCTCTTCCTTACCTTTCCATCACTCATTATCAAGCCAGTGGGTTTCGTTGTGGGGGTTCAGTGAAACCCAGTATATTAGAAGCGTCATCACTAATGGATTTAAGCAGGGTTGCCGCTGGTATTCGATACTTGATGTTGGCGGCAGTGGATTTTAAGAGACGCGGTTGGAGAAGGAGTTTCTTGCGATTGTCTGACGTCGCAATTCCTCACAGCATTAGCTTTGCTTTGCCCTGTTCGATATAAGCCCAACCGTACCTTGGCTTCAACAAAGTAATGATCCTAGTTGATGTTTGCTCCTTCCAACGTTCGGACATCCAAAATACTGGAAGAGTGTCTTGCGGGGATCGCAATGTCGTCAGTGTGGTTGATGGTTGGGAACCGCGTGCCAGCTGCTACATTGTTTCACCCCACAGCAGCAATCCAGCGTCTCTGCTAGTTTTTCGGTTTGACGTGTCTTATTAAGGTACCAAACAATCCACGTCTAAAGTGGAAAAAAGTTGGTAGATTCGTCCGTATCCGAAGCTGGTTATCGATTTTCATGGCTGGGCAGTTACCTGACGGCACAACCCCCAATTTGGAGGGCCAGTTCCATTGTAGATACTGTAGGACGATGGGTCAATTAGATGAAGCCAGTTATACATTCATTGTCGGTGGTACAGTAGCGGTTCATATGCCACCATCGCTTTCATTAAATCATCTTGCGAATCCAGATAGAAGTTTTCTCATCTTGCAATTATAAGAGCTGGTGGAATTTTTGTTCGTTTCAAATTTAGTCAAGATAGGATCAAACATATTTTCGTGATTCAACCACTCGAAATTCATCGATATCTGGTGACTTATATACTCTGAGGGAATGGACGATCCTATGTATCTGGCCGGTCTTTGTGGCAAAGATTAAGTTATATTCGTGTGAACTGTGATGTGGCTGAATTACATTGATGAAAGACATGCCGAGACTTCGAAAAAGTCTTCATCGACCTGGAGAAAGTGAGATGCTGATACAAAGTGGAGTTCGAAGTTAAAGTATACAAACTTGTTGCTTTTCAGTATCAACCAACATTTTCTATTGTAAAAGGATTGCCGATTATAGTGTATCTTAAGTGATCACTTGAAAGTCATCGAGGCATCTCCTTACAATTGAATGAATACAAAAAAAAATGTTACAAACCAGTCATGGTAAAATCGAAAATCTATATAATAAATTCTGACATCTATTTAGAACGTCTTATGGTGCTAAGGTGTAAAAAATGTAAATACTTAAGCTCTGTTGTTAAAAGAAAATTATAAGAGTACGTGCAGTCAGGAAAGTCTCCGCAGTATATATAATCGACTTTTCCTTGATAGAGCTTTCATCTTCGTTGCTAGGCTCGTAGGCGGATATTAACCTGGTGCTGCAGCATGCTTCTTGCAGGCGTATGCTTATTGAGTTATACCCAACAACCTTTAGTGTCACTCGAGTTTTGACAACAAAATCGAATCTAATCAGTATCAAAGGCAGCGGCATCAATAAAAAAAAGTAGACTGCCCTTACCTTCAGTTATTCAAAAACATGCACGGATCGAAACTGTAGCCTCATTGCAAAACAACTTACTTTAGGTTGCGCTACAGTCCGGGGTGTCCCTGGGCCTCAGTCAACAAGCGTCTCCAGCTAGCTCGATCCTTTGCTAGGTGCCTCCAGATTCACACGCTAAGTTGGCTGAGGTCCCCTTCCATTTGCATGCCCCGCCTTACCCTACTGCGCTGTCTCACGGGGGCAAATGCGAAGACTTTTCGGACCGGAGCGTTGGTATCGATCTGCTCAACGTGACTCAGCCATCTCTGTCGTTGGGTCTTAACCCTTCTGGCTAGGTCGATGTCACTGTACAGTCCGTACAGTTCGTTGTTGTATCTTCTCCTCTACTAACCGTCAGTGCAGCTGGGACCAAAAATCACTCTAAGAATTTTCCTCTCAAAGCAGCCAAGAGCACCCTCATCTACTTTTGATAAGGTCCATGCCCCTACGCCATAGAGCAGGACTAGGATTATTATGGTCCTATACAGGGCCACTTTTGCATTTCGAGAGAGGGCTTTGCTAGGCAATTGCCTTCTTAGCCTAAAGAAGCAGGGATTTGCGGAGTTATTCTTCGTTTGACTAGACATTACTCTGTGCAGCTCGACTCTATAGATGCTGTCATACGCGGCCTTAAAATCGATGAATAGGTGGTCTGTATCGATCTGAAGCCCATAGGTGTTTTCCAGGATATGCTTTTGTGTGAATATTTGGTCGATGGTGGACTTTGCTGGCCTGATATGGACCTATCAGGTTGTTGACGAACGGTTTGAGGCCGCTACCGCTTTGAAGAGCCTGGTAGTTAGGCCGTCTGCTTAATCAAACCAGAGGTTTCGTTGTGGTAGTCGAGCCCAACAGAAGCGGCATCTCTGATAGCTTTTTGGCAGTGTAACAACTGGTCTTGAAGCTGACGGCAGTGGATTTCTTAAAGGATTAAGAGAGGCTCGGGGGATTTCAACATCTCTTGCGATTGTATTCGTCGACGTTGAAATTCCTCACATCATCGCATATCTTGGATGGCAGTATTGTCTGCTTTGTGGCAGTCTGGAGCCTCCGCTAGTTGTCCGAAATTCGTTGTCCTTATGTCGTTAGCATGGTTTGTCAACAGTAGATCCATCGGTATCCGACGCTTGTTGTTGGTTCGTAACTTTTATATTTTTCCCATCGCCGGGCAGATACCGCGGCAGCAAAACCTCCAACCTGAAGGGCCAGTTCCATTTTTGGTGCCTCTAGGACGAGGGTCAGTTATACAGAGGCCAGTAACCCGTTCTGGGATGTGAGTGCCGCCGTTGGTCCGTTGAGGGCTCTTTTGCATCGAAAATCCTTACCAGCCTCAGCTCTAAGTATGTCGGAGTAGCCCGGATAAGGTCTCAGTTGCTTCTGATGCTGACTTAATATTCATCTTCACGATGGAGATTAGAAAGGATCATCTGAATCGAAAATGATGACTTCGCCTTTTAGTGCATAGTGCTAAGCAAGCCGAATTAAGGGCAATATTCGACAATTAATTTATGACAACCGTGAATAGCGGCCATCTATCCTGTCAAAGTAAGAATAAAATATGCGCAGCACTATCCTTAACAACTTGACGCTCGTTGGACTGAGTATAATGTCAATCTCTGCTGCGTTACTGTACGCAAGGGAATGGGAAGCAACGAAGACACAAGTTTGTCTGACTTCTCACAGATTATAGTTTCCTGAGAATGCATGCATGGAACTGGGCTTTAGCGACAATGACATCTTCAGCTGCTTTTATATCTTTCTATTTGATTAGTAATCTAATGCAGAGACTTAAGGAAGAAAGTAAATGTGTAACATCTACGCAAACATGGATCTACATAGACCTAAATGAAATAAGACGTTCATTACACAGAAGTCACACCTTACCTTAACGACCTCACCAGCATCGTTAAGCCTGTTTCGCAAATGAACTGAAAGAGCGCTCTCTCTATTTTAACTAACTTAACCTAAAGCGAGTCTTTACGGTTAAATATGAAGTAACTCTATCTAAATAGCGTAGAATGTTTAGAGTCTGTTGTCGAAGACGAACCCTCGTTTTGCCATATTTATTAAATGTTGTCCGAAAACCCGACCTAAAATTAAGATACAGTCGAAGTGCGAATAAGACGTCGATTGGAAAATTATCGCACTTACGTAACTAGATGATCCAAAATAGAGCGGCCTGTATAGTGGTTCTAAAGTTCAGCCAATTCACTCAGCAAAGCAGTAACGATATAGTATGTAAGACTTGATTCGGGCAGAACATTTTTATGACAATTATTTCTTTTATTATTAATTCTTTTTTTTTAAAATAAAATATTACTCTCTGATTTATTTTTTAAGAAAAAGAGTAGCGAACATAACTTCACAAGAATGCTACCCATGTGTGCTGGTTTCCACAATTTCTTGTAAAAAAAATTCCAACTCAGCAAATTTTTAGCGTTGTCATATTTCCCAGTCAGACTGTATGCGTAGATAGAATATGATTGTAAGATGCTGATGGCGTTCATCGGTCATCATTCAGCACCTACCATATGGCCTAATGGAGTGTTTAGTGAAAACGATTAAGTATACTGCCAGCGGCAATAGTTAATAAAGTCATTACCACAACCACAAAGTCAAAACAAAACAAACAAACAAATGGTAATAAAAATGTGAAAGAAAAAAAATTTTAAACAAAAATAACAATTAAAATAATTCATAGCTCCTGGCTTATTGTCAGCAATTAGCTGAATTATTCTTGTCTCATCTGCTGAAAGTCGTGCTAACGCCTCATAATTCACTTATCCATTCAAGGTAACACCATCATCCAGTTTGCCGTAAAAGCGTTAGAATCCACTTCCTGCCGTGATAATAATGAAGACATCATTTGCAACCAGAAAACCTCTTAATTATCAAAAAGCACAATCTGTTCGCTACTACCTATACAATATTACACAACAGTAACACTCAATCAGATTTACAACAAAGTTCAACTTATTTCCTCAAATACAAGTATCTACTTCACGCATTCTCAGAATTTTACGAGCGCGTCTTTTATGTACAAGAGTCGTTAACTTTCATTCATACGACGACGACGACCGACGACGACGTTCGAAATGTGCGGATTGTAACCACTTTCGAGATAGCGATAGAAAAATATAAAAAAATATAAAAATGCTATAAAGAAAGTTTTCTTTTTTTTTTGGGTTCTCCTATTTTTGAATGTGCGAAAGTATTTTTCTAAAGAGGGTGAAAGTACGAGTACTCGTTGAACATCTTTAAACATCCCTGAGAGCAGGTCATAAATTAATCGAACAATTATCGCTTCAATTCAACTTGGGAAACTTCTAACCAGGGTTGGTTTCGGGTATTGAATTTCCACAAAAATTCCTCCCCTTTTTAAAGTTTTGTTGGGGTAATTTAATGCATACGTCATGTATGCATCCGTGTATGAGGATGTCTGGGTCACCACCCCCCGGGAAGAGGGCAACAGTTGCAGCATATGTTGCAACCCCCACACCAGGGATTCAATGAATAAATTCGAATTTCGTTTTGTTTTTTCCTTTGTTTTTATTTTTATTCAACACATTTGGATTGGGTTATGAGTTATTTTTCAATATTTATTTATGACTCGTCATTCTCACGTATGTTTTCAATAATATTTATCCGGCACAGCTTTCAACGCAGGAAAGCGGCATTCTGATGTGAATTTCAATATTTTCGGAACAATGCAACAGAGGAGAACTTGTGATTTTGTTTTTTTTTTTGTTTTTTTCGGTTTCTGAAACCACGCGACAGAAAACTTCATCAGCAATGATGACGTCGGCATAAAAAATCACCCTGTAATAGATTTTTGTATAAATTAAAATTAGGGATGCATTCGTTGCCAGAGAAGATACTCGTACACTGGAAGAGAAGGAGAGAGATTGTAGTCGTAAGTTAAGTGAAATCTCCCCGCAGTGATTGTTGGTTTTGTTGGGTGATTTCCGGATTTTATAGCCGCGTAATGTCCTCTCATCCTGTTTGGTAAATATATTTTTAAAAAAAATTGTTTTCTTCGTCGCATAAAGCTGCGGTCTAAAATTGTTCCAAGGTGCGGCGAATTTTTGTTCATTTTTTTTTCTGTGGGTCTTTTAAAATATTTTATGGCCTGTCAGCCATCCCTTTACAAATGATGTGATGAGAATGAAAGTGAATGCAAAATTTGTTAAAATGTTAAATTAATGGTCTGTGCTGAGATTTAAGTGAGACGATAAAAACAAATATTATAAGCGAGAGTGGGTGTCTTGGAGGAATGTTGCGTCATAGTTGGTACATGTCGTGTGCATCGTACTCGTATTTTTGTTTTTTTTTTTTTTAAGAAATTTTATCCACCACTAGAGTTGCAATAAAGTTTCACCAGGTTTTGGAGACACTTGTCCACTTATAACAGCTTATATACCCATAGATGTTCGAAAAAAATAAACATTGACTACTAAAACATCCCATCAGATTCCTTTGTAGGTGCTCCTTTTGTTGGTATGATGCTTGACGCCACTACCATTCCTGACATCAACTTTCAGATATGGGGAATGACTATACAAATTATACAATTATACAAAGTCACTGTCTGCTCTTAAGCGCATCCTAGATGACCGACGACTTTAGAGAATGGGCTAATAGTTGAATTTTTTAAGACTTAAGTAGAGTTTATGTTATGGGTATCGAATCAACTATTCAAGGTATAACATGTCAACTATGATTTCAGGCATATAGTATAGCTTCGCCGGCTATTTATGACGAAGCGCATTCCTTGTCCGAGTAGCTGGGGCTCTATGTCTCTCAAAGTTATCTGAATACAGGCTTCTAAGGCCTGAAGATTTTGCACTTGAATCAAATGATTTACATATCCGCACAAAAAGTAGTGGAGTGGCGTCAAATCTTAGAATTTTGCTTCTTCGCAAAATTATGTCAAATTTAGTCTTCAACGGTTTTATGAAGCCACATGTCGCCTCAATGAATGTTGTTCACACGGAAAAATAATCTGATGATCCTGCTTGAAGACAACATAAAACAGTAAGCTTTTGTGTTTGTAACTGAGTATCATTTGTCCCTGTCTAAAAATGTAAATACTTACTTATTCACAAACTCATTAAACTAAAACTCACTAAATACTTCGCGCTCGCCGAAAACTTCACACCTTACCGTCGACCGCCTCCGTATTGAAGAGAATGTTTGTGCTTCGTTTACATAGAATTGCTTTGCGATACAGCTGGTGTTCTAGATACAACATGCCTAACAACGCATTCATCAGGAATGAGTACGCGCTTAGCATTGCTAACGACATTGAGGTTGCCTGCGACAACAGAACATTTCACATAACGGGGGGAATTGAACACTGATTTCGAATGTTGACTGTGGCCAGTATATGATTGTGGGGCAAACAGAATTACCAGCAAGGTGGCTCCGCATGTTAATCGACTCATTGCCTAACGCTCTCATTGTCTTTACTATTTTCGCTAAGACGTATGTAGCGCAGGAAGCTGTACTGTCTGTGTGTACCTAACTCATATCGACGACTGCCCAAAGTTTTTCCAACCAAGCTTTCAGGTGTATTCTCAGGTAATTGGCCGAGGTTGGAGTTGGTCTTTTTATCAGAAAAATCAGAATATTCTGCATCATCTCACCAAAAGCAAACGACACCCTCTAAATTTCTAGAGGAGTGCCAAATTGCCATCATGAAGAGGAAATTAAAGCAGGCAGAAAATCTAAGAAAATGACAGAACAACAGCTCCAGCCAGTAACGCATGCAAGAGGGTTGTAGGCCCGATACCGTGTTTTCTGGTCCAACTGTGCAGTGGTTTGTAAAAAAAAGAATGCAACGAACCGCCTGTTTAAGCACCTTCGCAACGTCGACTCACGAAATCTATTCCATGGCTGCTTTTGGAGGTTTTTGGTCTGCATATTGCAATTAAGTCTGCCTTAATACTATGATACACTCAGCAATTCAAGGGAAAAGTGTAGGGCAATCAGTTTTTTTCAGTTATTTATCAGGTTGCTGCTTGGTTCTAGCTTCACTTTACTTTAGATAGAGCTGCAGTCTGGGATGGACCTGGGCCTCAGTCAACAAGCGTCTCCAGCTTTGCAAGCTAAGTTGGCTGAGGTCCCCTTCCAATGACTTGTGACACTTGAGTCGCGGTCTTCCTCTCTTGCGCTAAAGCTTGGGGGTTTCGAAGATTCTTTGGACCGAAGCATTGGTGGCCATCCGCTGTACATGAGTCCATGCAGTACAGTACATGGGGTTCGACGTTGTATCTCCTCCTCCACTCTCAAACAATGCAGATGGAACTGAACTGTGATATAGGGTAACTTTTGCTGTTCGAGAAGGGGCTTTGCCTTCTTACCCCAAAGATTCTTCGTTTGATCTCAGGGTTGGTGTCGTTGTCAGAATTTATAGCCGAGCCTAGGTAGACAAAGTTCTTAGTTACCGATACGACGGTGTTGCGTGTTATTTCAACTTGACAGCATATACTTGGTCTTTCCCTAGTTGACCGCTAAGCCCATTTTCGAAGCTTCTTTCTAAATACTCGCAAAAGCGCCACTGAGATAAAATTGCTTTCTTCCGATTGACCTTGATAGAGCAGCGTGCACTCTCTATCGTCATCCTGCACAGATGGACGACTTTAGCAGGTATGCCAGACTAGACATTGCTTTGTAAAGCCCATCTCTGTATATGCTGTTATACGCGGGCTCAAAATCGATGAATAGGTGATGTGTACCGATCTGAAGTTCATGGGTTTTCTCAAAATCTGACGAAGTGTGAATATTAACTGATATGGACTAATTAGGGTGTCGACAACGGCTTCAGACGTTAACACGATGTTAAAAAGACAGATGTCTCCGTAGTTTGTGGAGTTTAGAAGAGCTCCTTTCTTGAGAATCGGACAAACAAATATACATACTCTGTCCGACCATATTTTGAAGATGAGTTAGAATGCTTCTTACTACCTGCCGCGTTGAAGAGCTCGGCAGTCAGCCACCCGGACCAGCAGTTTTGATGGATTTTAGCTTAGAAATTGATATCTTCACATCATCTAGGACTGAATTGTTGGTCTATATCCTCCGGGTCAAAAGGTGACCTCAGAGCGAAATTTGATTCATCATCGGCGTTATGCAGCTTTCAGAAATGCTCTTTTCAAATTTTTAGCATCGACTGTGACTCTACTACGATGTTCCATTGTTTGTCTCTACAGGCTTCGGTTTGGGGTTTGTGTCCGTAGCATGTTGTTTTTACCTCCATGCTATTATGGATATATATCTCAGTTTCCTTGATCTTGCTCTTTCTTTTTCCTTCTGAAAAGCCGATGTTCGTCTCTCCTTTTCTGCCCATAGAGCTCGTCAACAGCTCTAGTCTTTCTATGCAGGGCCACTGTGTATGCATCTTGCTTTGCTGCATGAGCTTGCCGGCATTCATAATCAAACCAGGGTCATCAAACCAGTGGCAGTCGAGTGAAATCGAGTGGGTACCCTTGAATGATTGAGAGAGACTTGATCGGAAAAGTATTTGACGATTTCTTGCGATTGTAGCTGTCTGACGTCGAATTTCCATCCATGTCGATAGTTGCTCCTCGGAACATTCCGACATCAATAACACCGGATGAGTGTCTTGTGCTGTTCACAGTGTGGTCAATCTTGTTGACGGTTGATTGATCAGGAGTTCTCCCCTTCTTCTAATTGTCCTAAAATCGTGTGCAGGGGTTGTAAACAGTAGATCGATCCATGTCCGGGGCTTGTTTCTGTTTCGTTACTTTCTATAGCTGGACAATTACCCCGCCCGCTTTGATACCGCTAGGACCAAAACCAGTATCCCGTTCGGGAATATGAGCATTGCCGTTGGTCCATTTATAGCTAAGCAAAAGAAGATCACACTCTATTTAGTTCTGGATCACTTAGATGTTCAAGGGAACTTCGTCACTGATGAGCTGTCTAAAACACTTTGTAGAAGTTGCCTCCAAAGATTCAATAAATTGTGTAAATTCTGTAAAAGCTGGGAAACTTTATTGTAAATGAACCACCTCACATCTGTCATTTTCTTAAACTTACAAAAATAATTTTCGAAACTTCTCAACATCCGTCAACTTGAGTTTGCTCCCCGCGAACAAATAATTATAATATTTTGCGGCATATTAAATTAATTGAGCTCGCAAATAAATTACCTAATTACTGCGGTCGCTCGGTCCATGAAAATTTACATCATCTCTTCGTCTATGGCTCTTCATTATTAGCACTTTAATTTAAGCACTCATTTAGAGTCCTTCATCTTTCTCGTTTAAAGGATAAAATTCTATCGCTGTGAAAAATTAAAGGTGCATAGTTATTCGCCCCCAATCAGCCCTTACGGCCAGACAATATGCCAGTTCTACCCGAAGCTCTATCTTCGACGAGTCTGCCGCCTTTAAGTATGAAAAATAAAGATGCGATTAATTGTTATGGCCGGGTTGGATACCCTTTTTTCTTCGCCTTTTTTCTTTGTCTGTTTTGCTTCTTTATTTTCTTGGGCTATACTAGTGATGGACTAATTGGATATAGTGAGGGTGGTCTTTTTTTCACCCTCAGTTTTAGCGCAAGGGTTACTCTCTCCTCTACACTCTGGAGTTGTAAGAAGAAAAAAAATTTTATTTTTGCGGCAGGATTAAATGGTTGTTATCTCGAAAGTGATTTGTCATTATTTTCCATAATGTTCCCCGGATGTTAATCCGAAAATATTCCCCACTAATATTTTTTCGATTTTTTTTTTTCTCAAAACAAAGGTAGAAGGAGTGGAATTTTAGTCGTCCTCTTAAAGTAGATAACGTAATTGATATCAATTCACTTAGAAAATTAGAAAAAAAAATGGAAAACCGCCGAAAAAAATTTGGTTATTGATCTTTGTTTTAAGGAAAGGGGATGGTGCGTAAGTTTCATTCAATAAATTAAGAAAAATCAATATCTGTGGGCGATTAAATGGTTAATGAAACCGCAACACATACCCAAACATAAAAAAAGGGAGCAGAAAAAAATACCGCCTCGCCTTGAGATTTTTTTAAAAAAAAGTTCAATTTAATTTTTTTACGGTTTTCTAGTCTTTACATGGGGTGGCCAGGAGAGTCTTCATTGCTCTACTCCGACGAAGAATTTTTTAAAAAAAGAAAGAAAGAAAGGAAAACCACCCTCTGAACTAGCGGATTATAAACAAAGTGTGCTTAACATTTAAGGGCTGGGCTATTCAAATAAACTTTGAATGACACCAGAATGGTCCTTTAAGGAATGTTTCAATTCCTATACTTCCAAGTGATAGACTTGTGAGAGGAGGTTTTATTGTCGGGTTTCAATTTGTGAGCCATTTATAACAATGAGTTTCACTTTATACTTATCGAATAAAGAACCCCCTCACCCCAAGCACTATATTATGATTCGCTTTCGAAGAGTGTCACTTGTTTGTGGGGAACTTTTATTTATGCACATTCTGATATCCTGATGATCAAATTCGAAATTTGAATTGAATCGATAGAATGATGTCCAGCGGTCATTGGGTTCAAAAGAGTGATGTAACAGAAGCACGTTAAGTATCATATAAGCATGAAAATGTATACGGTTGCGGATATCCCGAACAGCGCAGCGCCAGTGCTGTGAAGAATTTCGACATCAGACGGCTACAATTGCATGAGATCGCCAAATCCTTTTCTGATTGAGTCTCTCTTACACCCATATTCACAAACAGTACTTCCCTAAGTAAGACCCTAATACTGTGCAAAGAGTGTTTTTCTCAGAGCGTTCCTTTTGGCAAGCCTTTCAGTTCATAAACAATAATTAAGCAGCATTTTGCTAACTAAACGCACTGCATTTAGATAGATAGATCCAAGACTATCAGCGACAATGTCATAAATTTCGAGATGTTGTTGCTCACAAACAATCTGTGTGTTCTACACACCTTTGCATGAGGACCACCATGGTTTTGAATTGGTAAATTCGATTTTCGTGCGAATCTTTTTTAGTTTTGAAGCATTTTGTAGTTATCTAAAGATATCTAGGTGGCATATGTCTATACTGATAGGTTTACTTTCACTTACTCAGTGTAGATTTTAACCAGTTCATAAACGTCTGGTAATTGGTGGTCGTAAACGTGGCAGTATTTAAGTGGTCACTCTATAGAGTGTTTCAGTTGTTTTACCGTAAAAAAAATTCCACAAATCGTACGAAAATGTATTAAAGGGAAGTGCTTGGGAAATTTTTCTATGCAAGTCTCAATCGCTTATCTCCTTAAATTGCCAAAGATATGGATCATTAATAAGTTAGGTGTCGCCTGCAGCGCCGACGTTTAAGACTAGCAAGTGACAGGCGATCAGTGGATAGGCGAAAATCGAAACTAGGTAATTGAGGGTAGATATCTAAGTATAGACAACTAGACATCGCTAGATATATACCTACAAAATGCTTAAAAAACTGAAAAAGATATGCGCGAAAACCCCATTCCCATAAGACGCGATGTTGGGTAAGGCCAACTTTTGCTCTTCATTTGTGAAATTAATAGAGATTCAACACTAGATACCACTTTTTGGGGAGATGAAAAGGCCACTCCACTGTACTTTCCTTATAAGCTATATCTTGTTCTTATAGTTATCTGAAGACTTCGAGACGAATAAAATCTTAAAGCTACTAAAAGCTGATATAAAGTTCCCGGAATAACCACCGTGTGGCGCTCTCATTGTTCCGATTTGATTTGAGTTTTTTTTTGTTAAGTTGGTACATCTGTTATTGATATTCCCTCTAAATCTTAGCATCATAGCTTGACATTTGCAGAAGTTACGTAACCAAGAGTACATCTATCTCTGTGTGTGTTGGCGATTTTTCCATTACTTCCTCTCGGCTGCTGAAACACGTTCCCCGTAGTGGTTTTTTTACCTCGATTGAACAGAAAGAAGTCACAGGGAACCAAATCAGGTGAATTCGGTGGCTGTTGGATGGTATTTTTTGCGTTTTTCATTAAAAAATTACGAATTATGATGGCACTGTGCGACGGTGCTTTATCATGCTGCAAAATCCACGAGTTTTCTGCCTCCAATTCTGGTATCTTTTGGCGAATTGCTTCACGCAAACGTCTCATAACGCCCAAATAATACTCTTTGTTTACTCTCTGTTGGTTATTGACCAATATTTCTTTTACTTCATCAATGTTTTCGTCGGTTTTCGATGTCGACGGTCTGCCACTGCGTTCATCATCTTCGATTGACTCACGACCACTTTTGAACCGCTTGTGCCACTGGTATACAACCGTTTTCTTTAGAGAATCGTTGCCGAAACACTTTTCTAACATTTCCAACGTTCGCGCACCTTAATTCATTTTAACGAACGCACAGTTAGCTTTAAAAGTTGAGTAATATTTGTGAATTGAATTCACTAACCCTGTGCCCTCGTGCACACTATGAGACCTCATAGTAACGTTTGTGAATACGGGTGTTAATCTCTCAAGAGGTCCCCTACCGCCAGAGTCAAGCATGGACCAGGGGCAACATTGCCAAAAACCATCAGAGATGCCGCTACTGATGTGTTGGTTTTCTCTTGACCACTACAACGAAATCCCTGGTTTGATGACAGAGGCGGCGGGGAGATGATTGGGCACAATCTTTCAAAAGGCCGTCCAACTAGTCGCATACGCCGACGATATTGACCTAATCGGGAGAAAGCAGCTTGATGTCAGTGGCGCTTTCGCGAGTATTGAGATGCAAGCGGCAAAAATGCGTTTGGCGATCAATTATATGCTGTCAAGCACAACGAACACTCAACACCGATATCCCGGATAGAACGTCCCCTTTGACAGATATAACTTTGAGGTAGTTAAGGACTTTCTCTACCTAGGCTCCGCTATGAATTCAGACAACGCTGAGATTAAACGAAGAATAACTCTTGCCAATAGCTGCTTCCTTGGTTTGAGTAGGCAATTGACTACTAAAGTCATCTCTCGAGTAACAAAAGAAACGCTATGTAAGCTTAATAATCACAGTCAGAGGCATGGACATTATCAAAAATGGATCAAACCCACTATATATTCTTGTAGACCAAATAGACCATATCCTGTACGTAATGATAAAAATATATCGACGGTAGCGGAGAATGTTTGCGATGATCGTGGTGAATCGATTCGGCGCCGTTTTCAACAACCTGTATTGGCATATGCCACAACATGAGGCCTTTTATCGTAAGGATCCTGGTTTAAAGGTATGCAAAATTCAATTTGTCCAATCATTGAAGCCGGAGGAGCTTTTTAATAGTTTCAACGAAAATCACTGTTTTGTTCAAAATTTTGTGAAGTAATGAGGCCCATTTCTAAAAGAAAATTACCTTACGTTTGAGGTGCTAGGCAACTCCAAGAGATAGAAACGGTGCCATTAGATCCAGAACATATAGTACATGGACTGTTAGAATCATCGGTTCGTATTTCTTCAAACTTGAGGCTGGCTGGAACGAAAATATGAACTCATGCTGAGTTACCTTCCGTTCATTTTACCCACCGCCAGTTCCTTATGGGTTGAAGATGGTGGAAATCATATGATTATCACTAAGTAATACCTTGCAAGATGCTGCACAATAATTTGTCGGATATGGCTACAGTGTCTTTCCAAAATTAGTAGCTTTTCTTTTTGTGGTTTGACATACTCGTAAGACAACTGGAAACATGGTTGGTCTACATGCCCCGACAGAAATAGTTGTTTGCTTGTCTATTCTTTAATGTTTCTCTGCAGTTTGTCTGTACATCTAACGTACCTTTGCCCCTCTAACTGTGAATATCCTCTGATGAACATATTTTCTGTGTTTTCAGCGTTTAATGCTTATTCGGGTATTGCCGAGACCGTTCGAGATACCCAGCATACTTTAAGTGATTTTGTTTGTCCGCATCATATATGTTTTCATATTGCTGCCATGTAAAACTTATATGCACCGAGACTAAATTGGTTATCTCCGCAAGTAGCTTTGTTATAAGTTATCTAGGTTCTTCAATATTTAAGATATTGCGTTAACCTATGTATATGTACGAGTATATATATGTTTCACATATGAATACCTATGGAAACAAGGTAGCATCAAGCATAAAAGCTTGTCAGAATTTCGTACATAAATATTGGAAGAGGTATCTGTATTGCAGGAATTAACTTTGTTTTTGATTTAGTAAATACCTACTATGCTTGATATTACGCCACCAGGAAACTTTTTACACAATAAAGCCTTAATTCGTCGTGTTGTGTGGCTTATTGCCCCGTCTTGTTGGATCCACATATCGTCCAAGTCATGATTTTCAATCGCCGGCCAAAAATCGGGTTTCGTTCGACCATATCGCGCGGAATTGACTGTAACAGTCCGTCCATTGACTTCTTTGAAGAAATACTATACGGACCAATGATACGAGGGCGGGTCAATAAGTCCGTGACTTTTAGATAAAAACACAGATTTTTTGATAAAAAAATAATTTTATTTTTCAACGTAGTCTCCCTTGAGCTCTATACACTTTGTCCAACGCTTCTCCAATTTTTTTATCCCTTCCAAAAAAAATGATTTGTCGAGGTCCTCAAAATAGGCCTTTGTTTGCGAGATGACTTCATCATTGGAGTCAAATCTTTTTCCACCAAGCCATTTCTTCAGGTTTGGGAACAAGAAGTAGTCGCTCGGAGCCAAATCTGGAGAATAGGGTGGATGAGGGAGCAATTCATAGCCCAATTCATGGATTTTTGCCATGGCAACTGCACATGTGTTTGTGGTCGACTGTGAGCAAACGCGGCACCCATCTTGCGAAAAGCTTTCTCATACCCAAGTGATCATTCAAAATTGAAACCACTGAGCCATGCGAGATCCCTACGGCTTCCACAATCTCTCGCACTTTCAATCTTCGGTCGGCCAACACCATATCGTGAATTTTTTCGATTGTTTCGGGTGTAGAGACCTCAACTGGGCGTCCAGGACGTTCGGCATCTTCAGTGCTTGTACGGCCACAACGAAATTCAGTAAACCACTTTTTTACCATTGAAATCGATGGTGCAGAGTCCCCATAGTATTTATCAAGCTTAGCCTTGGTCTCGGTAATGGTTTTTTTTCGCAAGAAATAATGCTTAATGAGCACACGAAATGCACTTTTTTCCATTTTCTCCTCAAATTAGTGAGTAGTCTGATAAAAATAGCTGTCAAACACAAACTAACTGACGCAGCAAGTTTAAATTTTGACAGGAGTCAACTGACAGATGCCTGTTGACAGGAGCAGTGTTGCCATTTCTTCAGGTTTGGGAACAAGAAGTAGTCGCTCGGAGCCAAATCTGGAGAATAGGGTGGATGAGGGAGCAATTCATAGCCCAATTCATGGATTTTTGCCATGGCAACTCCACATGTGTGCACCCTTGCATTGTCTTGGTGGAAAATAACTTTTTTCTTGGCCAAATGAGGTCGTTTTTTTTTCAAATCGTCATTGAATCGGTCCAATAAGTTGGCATAATATTTCCCATTGATTGTTCTTCCCTTTTGAAGGTAGTCAATGTGGATTATCCCGCGTGCATCCCAAAAAACAGTCGCCATAACTTTATTGGCTGACAAACCCACCTTGGCCTTCTTTGGCGCCGATTCACCCTTAGAAACCCACTGTTTTGACTGTTGTTTGTTCTCTGGTGTGTTGTGATGGATCCATGTTTCGTCCACGGTTACAAAACGGCGCAAAAACTCCTCCATATTGCGATTAAACAACGCCAAACCTTCCTGTGAAGTTGTTACACGATTGCGTTTGTGGTCGACTGTGAGCAAACGCGGCACCCATCTTGCGGAAAGCTTTCTCATGCCAAAGTGATCATTCAAAATTGAAACCACTGAGCCATGCGAGATCCCTACGGCTTCCACAATCTCTCGCACTTTCAATCTTCGGTCGGCCAACACCATATCGTGAATTTTTTCGATTGTTTCGAGTGTAGAGACCTCAACTGGGCGTCCAGGACGTTCGGCATCTTCAGTGCTTGTACGGCCACAACGAAATTCAGTAAACCACTTTTTTACCACTTTTTTACAACTAATATTAATATTATGACACTTCAAGTGACAGCTGAGTTTGGCATGTGTCAAATGCCAGCATTACCAACTTGAAACTACGAAATGAATGACCCTGTATATTTTAACCATGATAGTCAAAGTTTTCAAACTAAAATAAAGTTTTTAAAAGTAATTAGTCAAATCATTGTTTTATGAAAATTCCGATAAGGCACTAACAAAAAATTGAATCTACATATTTTTAGTAGATTTTTTATGAAGCAAGACGCGCGCGTAGATTCATGGATGCGTGTAATTTTGTTCAGTCATGCGATAAACAAGCCACGCTACAAAAAACTCTATAATATCAATAAGAACCTTTTATTTTTCATACGCTGTACTTATTCGCCTTTTGATTGATAAAATATGTACGATTAAATACATTCCGAATAATGATACGCCAATGGTAGACTAATCGGCAAATTACAATGTACTTGAACTATTGTCTGATGTCTACTACGATAGTTGATGAATGATTAAAGCCAACGAGGTATACTACTATAAAGACTGATGAGTACTACTCGTAAAAATATTTACACATTCATAAATGTAGTACATACAAACATATATTCACATTGTAAATTATGGATACAAATATTTCTCTTCATGCCTATAGATATTTCATAAACCTACCACACGCAATTATGTTAGTCAAATCTTTCCTGAGCTCAAATCATTATGTAGGGGTTGAAACGATATTCGGGGATGAGAACTGCTCCCTTCTTTTGAGTGTGCACAATTCAGATAACTCAGCATATCTCACAGTTCTAGCGATTCCTTTTTTTATTAATTCACCCAATCAAGTGATCGATCACTATCAATACTCTGACAGCGAATAATAAAAAAAAATCAAAACTCAATCATGTCACCTAATCAAATTTTAATGCAAATCAATCAGCAGCTCTTTAATAGAACGTACACTTCATGTGACATCTCATGGAAAGACATCTGCAACGCACATGAAAAGCTGCAGACAGATGAAATAAATTTGTTGTCCGTGCCCCCCCAACATTTGCGACAATTCTGACAGCTCGAATGATTGCGGTGACAAATCATTTGGACGCCGCCTATCATTCCTGAGGGTAGTTTGATCCAGCTGACCATTTGAGATGAAATCTAGTCACACTACTAAAGCGTCCAATTACGAATTCGATTAATGCAAGTAATACAACCATTTGGTTAAAATACTATATCTCCCTTAATATAAGGATTTCATGGAATATCCCAGATACTCTCAGATACTGATAGTATCGCAATTGAAGGTGGTTCACCTTTTTTTCTGTAGAAAAAGCTCCATCAACATGTCGTCGTCATTTTCGTGTCATGATATGGTTGAGGGAAAAAAGGTCAAGTCCCGAGTGATAGATGATTTTGCCTAGACAAGATGACATGCCGAAATCTTTTCCAGGGTGAGTTGATTTGGTTTCTTTTGTTTTAATCGTGTTCCTTAAATGACACCCTATACGGGGGTTTTAAATTTAGCAAAAAACGACACAAAAATGGTTTGTAAATAGGTTTAGATGTAAATGAAAAGATATTTTCGTTCCTTTAAACCTTAAAGCTGGAATAGGTACCTTCCCGAATGACATATTAGTTTCTGTGTGGTGAGTTTTCACATATAGTATCTGCTTTATTGAGTATGTTTCCTGAATAGGTATCCGAAATGTATGGGATTTTTCGTAGTTCTTGTCATCTTACAATATTCCTCCACCGAATAGTTAGTTATTCATGCAACCGAAAGTTGAATTGAATTAAATTGAAAATTTTGTTAGGCTCAAACATTTGCAAGTTGCTTTATTTTTCTACAAGACAGAATACTGAAGTGCGTTAGGCATTGTTTTGCGTCTAATGTGACTAAGATTAGGTATGATCTATTGAATGGATCTACTGCGTTTTGAGAATTGAGATAGAGTCTATTCAAACACAAATGCGTCTAGCGCGTATGAATTATTTATTAAAACTTTAAATGATCATGTCAAAACTTCCAGCATTACAGTGGTTCAAAGGAAATCTGCCATGAGACTTAAGCCGTGGATAAACCGTACAATCCTTTAAAAAAATAAAACTTAAAAACAAACTCCGTAGAAAGTGTTACAAACATCCACTCAATTCTAGCCTTAAATGTCGTTTTAAAAAAAATGAGCCAGAAAGTCAACAGAGAAATTTGAATGTGTCGCGATGGTTATTTTCACTCTAAAATGATTAGTTCTCAAGGTAGTCCTAGAAAAGAATTGAAAGTGATAAATGATTTTATTAGTGGCGGCAGCTTTACAAATAGGCTTAGCCCAATCGTTCTGAGAAATGAAAGTGTTAAAATTACTGATCCATGTACAATAGCCAATACATTCAATGACTTTTTTTTCAACAATTGGGCAAAAGTCGTTTGATATTGATTGTCCTGCATATTGCCAACATTGTGTTAGAACAGTGGAAAGAGCGTCCTGCAGAAATAGTTTCTTTTTTGAACAAATAAGTGGGTTCACGAAATCTGGTGGTAATGATGGCATTTCTAACAATACTCTTAAGAATATCGCCTATAATATTGTTGACGTTTTAGTTTACCTTCTTAATTTAAGTATTAATTAATATACGAGTAGTTATTAACCGGAAACCTTCCCGATAAATTAAAATGTGCGTATGTGGTAGCGCTTTTTAAAAAAGGTGACAAAATGGATAAAAATAATTATAGACCAATTTCTTTGTTACCTTCAATTTCTAAAATATTTGAAAAGGCGGTTAAAAAAAGAATGTGTGAATGTGGTTATTTGAATAGTTTAAACTTTTTTTCTCCAGTACAATTTGGGTTTCGAGAGGGCCTTTCCACTGAAGATGCTCTTCTGGCTTTTTGCTCCTTTATAAACAAAGGTCTTGATAACAAAAAATATTGCGCAGGTCTTTTCGTGGATATCACTATGGCGTTCCACATGGTCAATCACAACATTCTTTTGGACAAGCTTTATGGTGCTGGCTTTCGGGGCTTTATGTATAATTGGTTTGTTTCTTATCTTACAGACAGGACACAAAAAGTAAGAGTGGATGACTATCTTAGCGACCCAAAAGTAGTTTTTTTGGGTGTACAACAAGGGTCTGTCCTTTGTTTGATCAACCATTTGTAGGAAAAGTCACTGCTTTTGCAGATGATCTTGGGATTTCCTATGAATCAAATAATAACCCTTTGGATCTGGCTGCTGACATAAACCATGATGTAGATCTGCTACGAATCTGGTTTGTGAAGCACAGTATAATTGTTTGTAGCAAAACCAAAATTATGTACTTCAGCCTTAGCATGCAAGAGTCTCCTGACTTCCAAATATATTTCCATGCACTTAGCTGCTGTCGGCAAAGCATGATGAATTGTACTTGTACTGCGGAAGCCTCTAAAATGATGTACTATAATGACAGCGTAACTTGCAATGTAAACTACTCGTATTATAAAATTGAAGTCGTAAAACAATTTAGGTACCTAGGTGTTGTTATAGATGAAAATCTGAGTTGGGGTGAACATATCGCGGTCTTAAAAAATTGTCTGCGTTCGGCTATTCGTAGTCTTTATCGACTAAGAAAATTTTGTATGCATCATACTTTGAAAATAGTCTACTACGCAATTTTTCATTCGAAGTTACAATATGGTATAGTCTGTTGGGAGAGGTACATACATCACCAGTTTCCAACCACTTATTGTGTTGCAAAATTGTGCCGTCCGAAGAATATGTAATGCTCACCGCTTATCCCATTCTATGGAGCTGTTTAGGTCCTTAAAAATCTTACCAGTTAGGCATTTATACTATTTTAAAGTTTCAAAGATCTTCTTTATAAGGGGTGGATATATGCAAAGCCCAATCTCTGACACCTACAACTTAAGAAGTATTTCCCGTTCTGCTGTCGAATTACCTCCTTTGCACACCACCCACTCTAGAAACTTTTTTGTGTAGTATCTTGTAAATTGTTCAATAGATTCCCTGTAGACATACGTCGCATTAGAACATTAAAAGCGTTTTTAAAGAAATTGAAAATATGACTCCTTAATTTTAATCATATTGATATTGAAGCTCTAACGTCGTACAGTACTAAAATGCCAAATATTTTTAAGCTCGCTGCACAGAGGAGAAAAAATTCAACGGAAATAACCTCGCCGAAATACATCAAAAACGCAGACGGTCGTTTACTAACAAATGAAAAGGAAATTTGTGACCGGTGGCTTGAATACTGCAAGGAGTTGCTTAACAAACAGTTTCCACGTGATATCGTGCCGACAGCTGGTCTATTTGAGGAGGAAGTTTCGGACTTTTCAATCGAAGAAATGAGTATAGCAATTGGAAAAATGCAGCCGGGGAAAGCGGTGGGACCAGACAGCATTCCATCAGAGTTTTGGTCGAAGATGGAGGGGATAGGCAGCGTTTGGCTATCGAAACTTTTAAATAAATTAAAATGTGGACAACCTATGGCGAATCAATGGAGAAGTAGCTTCTTGGTTCCATTATACAAAGGAAAAGGCGACACTCGAGAATGCAACAACTACCGTTCAATCAAGCTTATGTCACACACAATGAAAATCGTCGAAAGAGTCTTAAACGAACGTCTTCGGCAAATAATAAAGTTCGATAATAGCCAGTGTGGATTTGTTGAAGGAAGATCGACAGTGGACGCTATCCAAAGCCTACGAATAATAATGGAAAAGCACTAAGGATTTACACATGGTATTTATCGACCTCGAGAAAGCATTCGATCGAGTGCCTAGGGATCTCATATGGGCCGCGCTGAGGTCTCAAAACGTACCGGAAACGTATGTTAGAATAATACAAGACATGTACGGAAACGTGAAAACTGCGGTTAAAAGCTCTGTCGGACTGCATCAAGGAAGCGTACTTAGCCCTTTCCTCTTTAACGTAGTATTCGACTATCTTTTAAAAGACTGCATGCGCGAAGCAAATGTAACGCCAATTCTCTTCGCTGACGACGCAGTTATACTTAGCGATAACGTCGAAGATTTACAGAACGCCTTAGATTCATGGAGAAATGCGCTAGAGAGAAACGGGTTTAAAATAAGTCGTTCAAAGACGGAGCATTTGACGTGCCCATTTACGCATCCGTTGCGACCTGTTCCGGATATAATGTTAGACGGAATAGTTCTTCCGAAAAGCACTATCTTTAAGTACTTAGGATCAATCGTTAACATGGAAGCGAAATGTGACGACGACGTAAACCACAGAGTGAGTGTGGGATGGATGAAATGGCGGGAAAATTCGGGAATCTTTTGCGACCGAAAATTTCCACTTAAATTGCAGGGGAAACTCAACACCACGGTTGTTAGACCAGCTCTTATGTATGGTTCACAGTGCTGGACAATGTACGAAGCGTTTAAAAGCAAAATGACGGCAGCGGAAATGAAAATGTTAAGGATGTCTAGTGGAGTCACTAAACGCGATTGAATTAGATCTACGCGTATAAGAGGAAGTCTACATATAAAGAATTCGGTAACCGAACAGCTTGAGGCGAATAGAATAAGTTGGTATTGCCACGTTCAAAGAAGATCTGCGGAAAATCCGGTTAGAAAGGCACTATTAACTACGGTCACTCCAACTGTAAGAAAACGAGGTCGGAAAAAGAATTCCTGTATTTCTCAGATGGCAAATGCGCAACAACGTCTGGGGTTAACAACTGAAGCGATCCAGGACCGAGCATTATGTAGACGCGTTCTGCGGTCTGCGAAATTAACCAACCCCATAAGCGGAGCAGCAGCAATGCAGTAAAAATGGCAAACTCGTTACGCATAAGTTCGTATAACGAGGAAAGGGTTAATAAAAGGATAAGAAGAAGAAGAAGCTCTAAAGCTCAATGCTCGTTTATTTTATTTAGTGTCTAGTATGTGTTTTCGTCTTTGAAAACTGCAAATATCTCCATATCTCTGGTTGATGGAAAGATATGTTTTGGTAATGTTGCCTTGTTGACTTTGCGATCTCATCATCATTTTCTTAAAGTTTTTATGTATCATGTTCAGTTTTTGAGGTTGTGGTGCGTTGCCCCCGACCAGGATGCCATACCTGTGGTGCGACTTCATCAAGCTGAAGTAGCACTGCCGAAGAACATCTTGTGGACATTTATAGCTCAGATGGAATGGAGCGTTGGCGGATTGCTGAAGTTTTTTTGTCAGGTGGGCCTACCATATTGTAGGTGCATTTAAAGTTGTAATTCTTGTTCAAAAAGTTCCCGGAATGTATTCAGTAAATTAAAAATACAGGTTTATTCATCTAAATCTATATTGTCCCCTTCAAAATAATCCCCATCGACTGCAACACACTTATGCCAGCGCTTGATCCAATCCTCGAAACATTTTTTATATTCGGTTTTCGGTATGTCCATCAGTGCTTTCTGCGATTTTTTCATTACTTCCTCTCAGCTGCTGAAACGCGTTCCCCGTAGTGGTTTTTCAACTCGATTGAACAGAAAGAAATCACAGGGAGCCAAATCAGGTGAATTCGGTGTCTGTTGGATCGTACCTATATTTGATGCATTTTTCGTGCAAAATCCACGAGTTTTCTGCCACAATTCTGGTCTCTTTCGGCGAATTGCTTTACGCAAACGTCTTATAACGCCCAAATAATACTCTTTGTTTACTGTCTGGCATTCTGAAAAAAATTCATGATGCACTACACCGTTGTAATCCATGAAAACCGTGAGCATTGCCTTCTTTTTTGACTGAAAACGACGTGGTTTTTTTGTTCTCGGCTCATTTTGTGAACATCATTCACTTGCCTGATATCTGGATTGCGTGTCGTACTTATAAACCAACGTCTCGTCTCCAGTAATGATCCTTTTGATGAATGTGGGATCGGATTCAGCCTCGCCAATTATCTCTTTTGCGACGTCAACACGGTCTCTTTTTTGCATGGAATTGAGGTCTTTTGGCACAAACTTTGCTGCTATAAGACGGAAACCCAAATCATTAACCAAAGTGTCTTGGACGGAGCCAAAGGCAATGTTCAAGTCCTCCGCTATCTCTCTGATGGTTAATTTGCAGTTATTGACCAACATTTCTTTTACTTCATCAATGTTTTCGTTTCGGTTTTCGATGTCGATGGTCTGCCAATGCGTTCATCATCTTCGTGCAACTGGTAAACGACCGTTTTCTTTAGAGAATCGTTGCCGAAACATTTTTCCAACATTTCCAACGTTCGCGCACCATTAAATCCGTTTTTAATACAAGTTCGTTGTTGCAAATTTAAATTCATTTCTAAAATTGTAAAAAATAACCAACACACACAGAGATAGATGTACTCTTGGCTACGTAACTTTTAAAAATATTAAGCTATGATGCTTAGATTTAGGGGGAATATCAACAACAGATGTACAACTTAACAAAAAAAACAGAACTCAAATCGGAGTAATGGGAGCGCCACACGGTGGGTATTCCGGGAACTTTATGATCAAATTGGTATGTGGCAAATTATGCTTACGGTCGCTGAAAGTACAAAAGGTTGTAAAAACTACTATAATCTCTGTAGTCAAGTTGTTTTTGAAGAAATAAGAAGAGTTGTAAATATTGGTGAAGTCACTTTTTAGTATTTTTTTTTAAATCCAATGATATAGTAGGCGGCTACAATTTATGTGGGAAACCCTCAAGACTGAACAATTTTTCTCCCGCCGCTATGGTGTTTGTTGATTGTATTTCAGAATTTTTTCCCAAATTTAGAGGTATGCCGCAGGGATCAATTCTTGGTCCACTTTTATTGTAATTAACCGTAAAATAGCTTTCTTCGACAATAACAGTCATTTTACGTAATGTATGGATACGATGTTCAATTTTATAAAAGCTGCCTACTTGGCCTCATTGAAGACTGTGTGGATAAAATCAATGGAAACTGGGGCAAGAAAAATATGGGCTCTTCTTTAGCCAAAATGCATGGTAATATCACAGAAACACTTCGAAATCTTCTGCTTTGTACAAGTTCTACTTCAAAACTCCCTAGTAGAGTTGAATCACGGACTAGTGTTTGATAAGACACCAAATTGGTTGGACAATTAGTTCATTTAAGTGCACGGATGTGATCTGCTCGTAAATTTTAGTTACTTTAGAAAGAGAAAACTCAGAATTGCAAGATCGGCCATCAATCTTTTCCAAACAAATTTTCAATCAACTTTTAAATAATCGCACATTAATATTGCTCTTCTTACCTTGGAACACAATTTCACTTCATGTCAAAGCCAATTAACTAAAAATGTGCCACGTCTTTATGTCTCGGTGTCTCGATGTCTCGGTGAAAATGCATCTTTTATGAAGTCATCGACGTGGACGATGGTCATTTGGCTTTAGCTCTTCGGTCAAAACGATTTTATACGAACGTAAAGGCAAGCCTCTTCGAAAAACCAGACAGAGGGATGTTCGAGTGATGCCCGGCTTTAGAGAATGGCGCGAACCGATCGATTGTGGTTGTTCAAACCCACATATAGCACCAATATTTTCTTCACTTCTGGAGTCTCGCTGTCTCACTAGTATCATTATTGGGTGAATACGTCGATTTGACATTGCACTTAATGTTCACTTATCGTGGCAATTAAAGGTAAACTGCCAATGGTGCACCTCTTTTTTCTTCGCTAACACTAAAGCCTGGTGTAGATCAGCTGACATGCCACATGAGGCTCCTTCCGCTTGTGTGCGCCACACATGATGAAGTCATCCTCTATCTCTGGGTTGGAGGCGCTAGTATCCATGCATTTTAGGGCCGTAGCGCTGGTATCCTTGCATTGAAGATGGGAGAATCAGCACAGTACATTTTCTGATCGTTTCTGACGAGACTGGCGTCAATGCACAGCATTCTCTTTTGTTGCTAGACAGAGGGCTTTATAACTTAATTTTGCTTCTAAGCCAAAAAGAAGCAGTAATTAGCAACTGTGATTCTTTACATGACATCCACTGTTGTGTCATTGTCATAATTGATAGAAGCGTCGAGGTTAATGAAAACCATTTCTTCCGCAGTAACATACATACTCCATCGTCATTTTACATAGGTGAATGAGCTGCTTGGAGATGCCGAGACAAGACATGGCTATGTACATCCTTATATCGGCTTTGAAATCCATTAGATTCAAGACCTTCTGTCATGTGAAAATTTGATCAAAGATGGAATTTCCTGGCCTAAAACCATATGCGATACAGAAAAAGTTTTATTCCCAATAATTGGCCTAGGATCGGACAAATAATACTGAGGATCCATTTCCGCGCACAAACTCGTCGATTTTAAAGATGAGTTAATGTATGATTCGTATTCAATCCTTACCTCATTTAAATATTTCGAGAGCTAGTAGCTAGCAGTAGCTTTGTGAGACTTAAAATTGGAGTATGCTCGACTAATTTCATTTTGGTCGGGTGAACAGAAATATTGTCTGCCATATTCCAGGTCAAAATGCAAACTTGAAGCGTTTTGGCACTTTTGTTTATGATTTTTACGGGAGCCGGTAGTTGTCCCCCACCAATCATCATCCAAGCTGAAATGTTGTTGGAATCAGATATTAGAAAAAGGACTGCGGGTTCATGAACAACATTTCATTAAAGCTTAGAACTCACAGTAAAACACACCATTGTAACGTTTACTTTAAATGTTGATTGTTTTCCTTGACAGAGGCATTAAAACACGAGTTTTATTCAGATCTTAGAAATCTTATATATACTCGTAGGTACCCCTTAGCCTTGTGTCTAGTTTGACGTTTCACAGATCTACTGGCCGCTAGACCTGAAAAACTAATTAGGTTCAGTTCAAGTGATATCTGTCGACCTTTTTAAATTACTCAAGAGAATTAAGGAGCTTCGATTGTAAATTCATTATATCAAACCCTAAATTGTATTATAGTTTCATATTAGATAGTGCATTAACGTTTCTGGTGCCAGTTAGGTTTTCGAATTTTCTTAATTATGTTTTCTCCATCGGCAGACTACTAAGCCTTGTCCAGCTTACCCTGTAAATCAGATGTAGTATTGTAGTACAAAGTTGCATTCTGATCCCTCAATGTCAATTAGTAGTCGACTGGTGTCAAAAATGGTTGGTTTATACATCCATCTTGCTACTTTTCCTGCTTCTGGCTTATGGTTGACATAGAATGGCATTACTTAGATGTTTGGTCTATTAACCGATTTTTTAATAAGGATTTCAAAATCCGTATCCAAAGGCTTTCATTAAAAGAATGCGTCCACATTACTTAAATTAACTTTGAGAATGGGTCTTCAGTTGATAAAATGGAAACTCTTCAGCACTTGGAAGCCAGAATTCAGCGTACTTGATGAGGTAGAGCCTAAAATATTTGAAAAAAGTGAGCCATATGATTAATGGATCTTCTGAAACATTCCTGCCGTTATTGTTTAAAAAAGTTCTGTGTCTCCTCATAATTGCCTTTTTTGTTTGGAGTGCCAAAGCTAAACTCTTCCATTTCCCTGCCTACCAATTAAAAAACAAAAAAAAAACAGATAAAGATTTTTCAGTATAGATAAACTTAAGAGATTTCTTGACAACAAACCAAACCAAACAGCAAATAAATGCCCATTTAGGATGTTTTTTTCAGAAACTTAAGTACTCGATAAAACAAAAGTAATCTCCACTTCCAAATGGACAGTCTCACGGAACAGTGTTATCTTCCCCTTGGGCCATGCAATTGACTGTGGTTTAAAGTTTTAATTTGTCACGATAAAAAAAAAAAATATAGCAAAAAACTGAAACACAAGGTCTCCTCCCTTGAGAAGATTTTAATTTCCTTCCAGCTATAAGTTTCAAGTTGGACCATAAACAACCTCTTCTAAAAAAAAAACAAAAAAAAAATCTTTCACTAGGGGAAGGAAACTTTGAACAAGGGATGAATACTCTGCATACGTAAAAAGAAAAAAAAAACAAAAAAATTTTTCCATTTATCAGCGTTTAAAAGAGCATGAAAAGTCAACTCGCAAACACATGCCGTTACAGTTAAAAGAACGCAGATTCTATGTGTCATCGAGTTTAACCGTGTGAAGGAGTACATAGTCGTATTCGTACTTTTCTAAAGCAATTTTCAACAAAAAGGATATGAGCAGCAACACCCGCCAAACTCTACACCGGGAGTTTAAGTTTCAACAAAGTCATGTATCATTTCGAAGAGCGGAAGCAATATTCAAGGGGTGAATCGCGTGGTTGACACGTGATTCTGGAATCATAAATTATCCTCCAAACAGAGACATAAGAACAAGCGCGCGTTCTAAACAGTTTACATGGCAGTTAAAGGATGTTTATCTGAAAGTCTATTGAGAGAATACTTGAGTTTTATTGTCAGTGCACACGTTTTGACCGCAAACCATATGGTTGGATTTGTTCTTGTTTGCTGCTTCGATTTTTAAATTTAGTTTTTCATTTTTTTTTAAATTTTAGAAAAAATCATTATAATTGGTAAAACACATACGAATGGATTGAATGTGATCTGAAGCGCAATCTTTGAGGTTCGATTGTTAGAATACTATCTAATGAACGCGATGAGTTGAAAACATGCAACTTGATTGCTCGTAGTTTTTATTTGGCCTAATTAAACCCCTTTTGCCATATTTTTAATGACTCGGGAGTTGATGTTGTTTGTATTACTGAGACTTGTTTCCATTCAGATGAGTCGGACCTAGAGCTTAAAACAGTCCAACTGGTAGTGTGTAATGCATCCCGGGCTATAAAATTGTGCACCACGATGACAATAACAGCAAAACTGGTGGTGAAGTGGGAGTTTGTCGAAGCGAATCCCTTAAATGCATGAAAGTAGTACTGTCAAATGCCAGTAATATACAGTATCTGTTGCTTGAGATCTCTGACAATATCTCCAAATGTATTACTGGCATTGTATACCTATATAATATCCTGCCGCATTATTTTCTAAATTTGAAGCACGTTACTCACTCTTCGAACACATAATGACCATATCAACTATAAGACGATGTCTCTGCTTTTACACTTGTTGCTATAAATAAATAAGCTACCCTCTTTGCACCTAACTCCACTCCAAGTCACCTTGATCTCTGCCTTTTATCTGATCCAACCAATGTCTTATTTCAAAACGAAATATCGCTGAAACGTGTGTCAGCCCTGCAATTATTGAAGACACGAGCCTCCTTCCATCACTCTGTCATTATTTCTCAGACGTAAATAAAAGGAAAATTGATTTGTTACACTCTTGTTACTTTTGGGCCTCTATGATAGGCATATTCCGATGAAAATTTGGTGTTTTACTTCCTTGGCTTTTCCGTATGATTTAATCTTCCTTAGCATTAAAACCGTGCTTATCGAAGCTTTTCAAAATGATTAACGAGGAACAGATGTCCAATAACCTCCCTCAACAGTCTCCTATTCAGACAGAATGATTCCTGTAGATTCCCTAGATCTTTTACCATCAAGAAGTGGTCATTGAGTGGTGGATACTCTATGTCCTTGAAGACTGGACTAACTTAAATTGGTTTTTTCCTCGATAGTGCCCTTTATTTTACATAGAGACTGGCTCGATGTTAGCAGCCTCACTATTAACGTGTAGCCCTCCTCTTCTTGCAAGCTCATCCGCATGTTCATTTCCCTCTGTACCACAGTGTTCTGGCACCCAGCACCGTCTCACCCGGATGTGACTGCATAATGCTTTGATCATTGTGCGACAGCCCCTGACTATATCAGAGTTGATTACAATGCCTTAAGAGCGGCCTGGCTGTCGATGTAGATAGTGATACCTCATCCGAATACCGATCTCATCTGTATTAGCTCAGTCGTCCTGAGGTCAGCCAGAACCTCTGAATGGAAGACACTACTTGTGTCTGGTAGTCTTATGGACACTCTTAGTTTTGGATCTTCTGCGAATGTACCAGAACATGTTCCCTCCTCTGTTTTCGAGCCATCTGCGCAAATTGTAATTTAATTTGGCCTGATTGCTGCATTTTCTTGCCAGTCTTCCCTCTCCGGGTATATTGATATAATTTACGAAATTACGAAATCGACCAAGGAAGGAAGGACCATGCCGTGCCCGTAGCCACTGCTACTGGGGGAAAATAAAACTGCACTGCCGAGACTTAACCGATGTCTTGAACCGTCAGTCACTTCTCACAGACTCTGCCTAATTTCTACGAACTTTTCACGAAAACCCCCATACTAACCTTTATTGAAGTAAAAGGTAGGAAGGGCTTTGTCCGCAATAGCAATTCGGAACTATGTCGAGGGCACAGTTCCATCCTTGATATGAGTCGAGGTCCATCTAAAACTCTTACTGATCGTAGGGTCTCAGCACCCAGTACTTATTGCAACTCTACATCGGGTGAGACCAGCAGGTGTGCCCTCCCTGTGATTCAGGTTTGTTTTAGGTTTAAGCCACAACCACTGTGACGCTCCCACAAGGGGGCCTTACTTGTTAAGGTCCTGGGATCTCCTAACTCTCACAGTGCCGTGATTTAGAGTTGGCATGGACTAACGACGTTCCTGCCACACAATTGTACGCCATTAAATCGTTTTGGTACGCTATTCCTACATCTGTGGAAGTTTCCGCATTAAGACACCGATAGTGTACAATTTTAGACTGAAGTGCGAAAGGAGGTCGAGAGAAATAATATTAAAAAAAAAAAACACTATGGCGCTGGCAGGCCGGTATGGGCCTAGCTTCTTGACACTCATTTGTGTTGCTCATGTTGTCATTTTTGTCACATCTGAGAGGGGCCTACAGTTTATCGCCGAGACCGAACGGCACTCCTTGGAAGCTTTTTCGTAGGCAATTTTACTTTCGTCCACCGAAGGGGTGATGGCGATTTGAAAAAGTGTTGATGACCTAGCCAGGAAAAATATATTTATGATATAATATATAAACTTAATGTAAGAACTTCATGAAGCTCTTTGTCCCAATCACACGCTGATTCAAAATAGAGTGTCTTGTAAAATACTCCCAGCGTCTTTAACAAATTCCAAAAAACACGAAGCAACAAAATCACACCAAAATTTGGAGGATTCGGACAGCAAAGAGTGATGAAATTCAAAATAATGTACGCAGCACCAATATGGCCTGGCCGAAATAGGGACAATCAGATCTCGCGTCAAAGGTATAAAATTCGTCAACGAACTTCAAAACTGAGGGAGTGCTGGGCATTCCGGACGATATGTCATTGCAGGAATGCTATTAGGGGATATATTGGCAGGTTAACTACGATCTTTGATGTCAATTTTCAAAACTCAAATCGTCAGGCAAGGAAGAAAAGAGTGTAATATCGGAGTATGGAGAGACCGATGGAATAAGTCTTTCAGTAATCCCTTTCTGATCCGCATGTAATGTGAGATCTATCTCACTTTTCCGTATTCAAATTTGCGATACTTTATTAGATTCGAAAATGTCCACCTTGTCGGCATATGGAAACTTTCCTAGATTTCTTCCTCCTTGTCCTAGATATGATCTTTCGTTTTTCGCATACTCATTTCCTTATTTTTCTTGTATCCAATAAATCCACACTCGTCTCGGCCTGAATCATACTTAAAATAGTATGCGATATCCCTTGAGTATATCAGAACCCATTTTATTAGAAACCAGTGCCAGAATACAGCGTAACTTTTCATGTTGATACCGATAGTCTTACTTATATTAAACATCGATTTCGTCTGTAGTAGAGCTGCGATCCAGGGAACAGCTATTGTACAACACAACGAAACGAAATCTGCGTAGATGATGCTAGAATCAGGCGCCTTACTAATTTTTTTTTGTATTATGCACGTTGCGTCGCGTATTTTTGACCCTTATGTAACGTAATTGATTATTTTACTTGAAATTCTGAGATTAATGCACTTTCATACGGCCTTGAAGTTAAAGAAGAGCACTGATCATCAGCACGGGGCCCAATTATAAAAGCTTCTCTCATCAATGACGTATAATATAATGAAAAAACTGGGATAGAGCAAACGTGTTTTTTTTTCGCCTTGAATACTTTAACGCCGCCGCTGAAGATTGCTACGATTTGACGAGTTACTTAATGAACAGCTGATTATTTGGGTCCTATTGTCACAACTACCCGTACTTAAAACTCAGTACCATGGGGGGTCAGGACTGCCTCCCGCTCCAATTATGACTTGAAAGAGGTAGTTCCTCTAATGGGAGCGTCATAGTGACAGTGGTTTATACCTCAAGTAGCAGGAAGGGACACCCGTAAGTTGGTTGCCATCACGAAGAGTTGCAGAAAGTACTGAGAATCGATCGAACTCGACTCTTACCAATGGTGGAACCTGTGCCTTCAACACGGTTTCCGGATGGCGCTGCCAAGCACACCCATTTTTTTTCGAAATTCATTAATTCTCATAAGCTAGACAAAAAAACGCTTAATTAGCTTAAATTAGCTCAAATAACTTAGAAAACTATCTTATTCTAACTTACTGGCCCCATGCGGACACTCTAAGTTAAAAATAATTCTTAAACTAAGAGTCTTTTGACGGTGCTTACAGTGTATGTATATTTATTTTAATGCACTTAAACAATAACTTAGAAGATACATTTTGCTAGCGAAAACTTAGTGGACATATTATTTTTATTATTATAAAACTAATAAACTAAAACTTACAGATGACTTAAAAATAAATCCTAAGCCTACTTAAGTTAACTTATTTTATCTTTTATTTTTTGTGTTTTTATAATTGTTGCTCTTAAAAGTACCTTAATCCTACCTACACGTATGTAAGCCGCCATGTCTAAAAACTAGGCAGACCGTCTCTGCTCCCTAACGAAGCTATCAAGTATTGAAGGAATTCGACAATGAAGTTTCCCCTTCTTCTGCAAGCCATTAAAATTGTTAGTGCTGCCGAGTAACATCCCTCATTTCGCGACTCTCTACCGCCCTACTAAACCGAAAACGATCCGCACTGCCGTGTGCGACGTCTCTGTCGTAGTTGAGTCGCCTATCCGCAGCTGTTCGAGCGACGAGGAAGATTAACGGCACCGCTAATCTGTCCTGGATCAGACCTGAAGGAATAAAGCCGTCAAAGCAAATTCTCTCATGATACAAAACATTGGGGTAGTAAGCCCCGGAGATCAAGTTGTTCGACGAGGTCATTGCTCTTGCAATGTGCCATCGAGTCAACGAAATAACAAAATTGTCCACTCTTATTAGATTCGCCCTATCGTACAAAACTTCCTTAGGATAGAATTTAATGTACTCAGACTCTGGTGTTCTGTATAAGCGAAGACAAGCCCTAAGGCAAGCCCTCTTAAACACCCGAATCTTTCCCAAAAAGCTTGCTCTCACGTTGAACCACACGGGACAACCAAATGCAAAAATAGGCCGAATAAGGGCCATATAACCTGCTATAAAACAGTCTCTTTGCGCTTAGCAAAAGCACATTTGGCTCTGGCCAGAGCAACATCTATATGTTTGTTAAAATCCAGAAATTGATCTAGCCAGATCCCAAAGTATCTGACGACATTTGTGTTGTCCCACGATCTGAAACTTTCGCCAATTTTTTCTGGTATCTGCAGAGTCCCCAGACAAAGGCGTCCTAAACAGAATGTTTTCCTACTTCTGAAAGTTGATCTTCAACTTACAGTCGTCGGAATGTTGTTTAATTTTATCGAAGTCAAATTTATAACCTCAATCTTTGGACCTGATCTGTACGCGATTAAGTCGTCTGCGTACGCTATGGCATGGGGAAGTGAACCTACCAGATCGCTTGTGTAAATGTTGAAAAAGATTGGCAAATTAACCGCACCTTGTTCCAGACCATTGTGAATGTAATGCACCAGTAGAAGTCACATCGCGATTCTGTCTGTCGGTGAGCATATTGAAAAGAATATACAGAAGTGGTTTGCTACTGCCCAGTCTGTCCAACTTGTAGAAGAGTCCTTCTAATACCGCGGTCGAAGGCCTTCGCCAAGTCAATCAGGCAGGCACCCTTGCATTGTTTCTTGGCTTTGTTCCATTGGATATCAGAAACCAGTTAAGACGCTGCATGAATAACATCGTGCCCCGCCTTGAAACCGAATTGATTATCAGGAACTATATTTTTGTCCTCAACCCATTTTGTCAGGACTCTATTGATGACATTTTCGAAAACTTTACTGTTCGTATGAAGGAGACTGATCGACCCGTGATTCGCCGGATCGGAGGTGTCTTTATCCCTTTTGGGGATGGGATGTACCACCGCCATTTTCCAATGCGCTGGATAATGTGCATTATTCATTGCATTGTTAAACAGGGTGGTATAAATGTCCACCGCTTCTAGTGGGAGATGTCGAAGCACAATGTTCGGTATTCCATCGGTTCCCACTGATTTCTTACTTCTTATTGTGTCGAAGATCGTTTGAAGCTCTTCCTTCGAAATGAACGCGGGTTGCTCACTTCCATTGGCGATGACATTATTCGCAATATTCGCTTCACTGAACTGGGTGAAACCTGAGTTCTCGATTCGCCAGTTCACTATTTTTTTTTCGAAGGTAGAAATTATGGACAAGGACTTGATTTTACAGGTCGTGGTTCGGACCAATATGATGTCATTTGTCTTGTACACTTCCTGGAAAGTCGCTCCTATAGTCTCGACCTTCTCATGCGGATCTTTGATCACAAAGAAGTTGTCATCATCAGCAGCCTGCAATGTAAAGTTGACTTTTTCTCGACAGGAAAACCAACATATTGGCCTTCGGATATAACAAAGACCCCTGATCTTGTAGACTTCTTTGTCACAAAGGGAGCAGCCAAAATTTCTACAAACATCGAGGAAAGTTATGATCTCTCCTCAGATCACTCACCAGTCATTTTGACACTAAGCATACTCTTAATTAAGAAAGAAGTGGTGCCTAGATTAACTAACAACAAAACTAACTGGGACGGTTTTAGAAATTACTGCAATGAACATATTGTTCTAAACGTGTCGCTGAAAACACAAAACGAAATAGAAGACGAAGTCGACAGATTCATCAAAGTCCTGCAGAACGCTGCCTGGAACAACACTCCAACTCCAAAAAGAAAAGAGAAAGCAAGTAATGAAATAAAATATCCGCCAGAAATAAAAGAACTGGTGAGAGAAAAGAAAAGAGCGCGCAAAAGATGGCAACAATCCCGTGCTCCCCAGCATAAAACATACTTAAACCACTTGTGCAACAAGTTGAAGGAAGCAATACGAGATTACAAAAATCGGAATATCTCTACATATCTCGAAGGTCTGACTGCCGAAAGAAGTTCAAATTACTCCCTCTGGAAAGCCATAAAGGGAATCAAAAAGCCTCAAATGCAATTTCCTCCCATAAGAAAAAATAATGGCGAATGGGCAAAAGGAGATAAAGAGAAGGCGGATCTATTTGCCGAGCACCTAGAAGAAACGTTTAAGCCTTTTGATGGACAGGCATTAACAGGAGGTTCTAATTATATAATTACGGCACCGGACAATTTTAGAATAAAAACAGTATCCCTACGAGAACTTAACCAAGCAATTAAAAAATTGAAAAAAAAACAAAGCCCCTGGTTATGATTTGATAACAGGTCAAATTCTCAAGGAGTTGCCAAAGAAAGTCCTTATCAAACTGCTCCAACTTATAAATGCCGCGCTAAGATTATTAAACGTTCCAAGCCAATGGAAAGTTGCCGAAGTTATAATGGTCCCGAAACCAGGCAAATCTCTAAATGAAAAAAAGTCCTACAGACCGATATCGCTTCTGCCGATAATATCTAAAATATTTGAAAAACTCCTATTGAAGCGCTTGCAACCGATCATTGAAGAGAGGCGTCTAATTCCTGATCATCAATTCGGTTTTAGAACTAAGCACTCCACAATTGACCAGGTCTTTAGAATTACGAATGAAATTGAGAAAGCCCTAGAGGGGAAAAAGGTATGTTCTAGCGTGTTTCTTGACGTGTCTCAAGCCTTCGATAAGGTATGGCATGAAGGCTTAAATTTTAAGCTAAGTCAGGTTCTTCCGAGAGAGCTGTATACGATTCTGAAATCGTACCTGGAAAACAGAATTTTTCGTGTTAAACATGGCACCGAATACTCGGAATTTAAAGAGATCGCTGCTGGAGTTCCGCAAGGAAGTGTACTTGGTCCGGTATTGTTTTTACTCTATACTCGAGACATACCGGAAGAATCAGGTACCATAAAAGCCACGTTCGCGGGCGACACGGCGATACTAGCTACAGATACTTCAGTCGAGTTAGCTACTGGAAAGCTACAAACGGCTTTGGATAAAATCTACGAATGGACAAAGATATGGCGAATTGTTCTCAATGAGACCAAATCTACTCATGTTAATTTTACTTACCGAAAAATAAACAACCTTCCCATTTTCATTAACTGGGTACAAATACCATATGCAAATGAAGCAAAGTATCTAGGAATGACACTAGATGTAAAACTGAAATGGAAGCCGCATGTTAAGAAGAAACGTGATGAACTTGAAAATAAATTCAGACAAATGTACTGGCTACTAGGAAGACATTCCAAGTTAAGCATACTCATACATAACAAACTGCTCATCTATAAGCAAGTGCTTAAACCTGTTTGGACGTACGGTATACAACTTTGGGGTTGTACTAAACCAAGCAACCGAAATATTCTCCAAGGCTATCAAAACAAAGTTCTAAGACAAATCGTGAACTCCCCATGGTATATCAGAAACAGTGATATCCACAGAGACTTAGGAATAGTTACCGTCGAGGACGAAATAATGAACTTTGCTCGCAAACTCCATATTCGTCTTCATGGTCATTGTAATAATAAAATATTCCAAATTCTGGACGAGACAAACTTAATGCGTCGATTACAAAGAATGAGACCATTCGATCTGGCGCGATAAGAACTATCCGCATATAATAGCGGTACTAACAGGTGCTTTTGCTGGAAAGCTACCTGCCCCACGCGAACGCTATTTGAAACGGAAACTACTTGATAAGGTTACTTAGTAGTAGTCGATAAGAAGGGAGGCGTGTTTTTAGTGAGTAAGAATCTCACACTACTATGAGCAACGGGTTCATAGTGTCTATGAAGATTTTCACACCTACCCACCAAAAAAAATAAAAAATCATCAGCAGCCTCATTTGGATCTATGCCTGCTGTTGAAAGTATGCGTTCATTGTCTGTCGTTTGGGCGATTTTAAGACATAAAACGTCGTTTTGATCTTCCTCCGAAATATTTTTTTATGCCAAGTATACCCTGTCCCCAATGGATGTATGGGCATGCGTCAATTGTGAAAAGGGATAAGCCAGTCAAATACGCATTCAATATTTGTTTTCCTACATTACGGCATGTGCGATCATTATTATTAGCATAGTCCGTCAGCTAGAGGGACCTGCTGAGGATATTGTTATCCATTACAGCACTTACCCTACCTAACTAAAGAACACGGCAAAAAATGTTACCACTAACTTCCGGGCGAGGTTCCGAAGAATAGATTCTTTCTAACCCAGACCTTAAATCACGGTAGTTATCTCTTTATAATCCTGGCATCTAGAGTGACAATTTCCAATGACTGTGGTGTCGGTATGAAGTTTTACAAAGGATGCCTTTGTAATTGGATATCATAATCTATTCTTTATTTAAAGTTTGCAATACTTGCAAGTTTGATTGAAGAAGATCTCATTGTCATTGAGCAATTGTTCGACAAACAGTTAATATCAGAATATACATATGAATCTTTTGAGTCGATGAATACACTGTCTTTTAGCTTCCAAGGCTGTGATTTTATTTAGCGTTTCAGCTACTTCCATTAAAGCTTCTTAACCATAATATTTTCAATCACAATACGAGTAAAATGGACAGAATACTATGTGTTATCATCTAATTTTTGTATATCTTTGATATAATAGACCTTGGGTGGCAGATTCATTTTATTTATTTAACTTGCAGTGCAGTTTTTGTCCAGAAAGGCGATTGCCTTGTTGTCTAACCAGGGCCTCAGTTATTTTATTGCTGCGAATCCTTTTCAAATAACCCATGCTTCTTCATTGATCGTCCTTATTTGTGTGTATCAGTTTTATAGACGAACCTTCATAGTTTAAAGGCCACCATCAATACAAATGAAGCCAAATATTTCGTGAATAAAATTTTTTTTAACAATACTAAGGCCTCTTCCCAGATAGTATTGTACGATTAGTTGAAATCAATTTGAATGAGTTAGCCTTGTTGCAATCTTCTCCAAGTTATCATAGGAGCTTTTCAGGTAGGTTGGATACTCGATACTCCGCTCGATACTCGTATTTCTATCTTGGCTACAACTAAAAAGTGGTATTCTGGCTACTCGACACACATAAGTGTTCTCAATATTCGAGGGATGTCCTATTGCAAGCCGGTTGCCTTGCTAAGATTGGTTTTTCGAAAACATGTTGTCATGTTTTGTCCAAGAGTACAGCCGATAAGTCAATATCTTTCGTATATCTTGAGACTGATTTTGCGAAACAGCTCGAACCTGGTTAAAGTTGGTTTTATGCCCCTAACTTGTAGTTTTCTGAATGGCTCTTCTGGTTCCTCAGATTAGTTAGAAGGTCACACTGTAATCGATACTTTAAACCCAGGTTTAACGAAGATGAACGAGGGTATCACGACGTTCCTGATATTCGTAGTTTGGGAGATTTATTTTTCTTCGTTAAGTCCTGAAACAGTTTTAACATAAAAAAAGAGATTTCCGAGCACAGTTATGCAACTGCTGTCATTCCAACGGCTGAAATAGCTTCCGTCATCATAAACAGTAGAATTAAAGTTGACATTCGCGACCGCAATCTTTATTTATTACGCGTCTTCTGCTGAAAATTACGTCAAACTAGAAGAAAACAATTCCCAACATCAGTTGTAAAACACAAAACTGCAGTTTTTTTTTTCGTTATTACTATGCCCTTGTTTTGTAAGGTTCCATCAAACCAGCCGTCAATTAGATTTCACTCAGAATCTAAAAGTTAAATTGCTTCTAAACATTTTGCGGTTGAATAACAATTCGCGGAAAAAATTTGCATCTAAACACAATTTGTTATGCCAAATGAATGGCACTTTTCAGCCATCGGCTTTATGCACAGATACTTGGTTCGGTACTTGGTTACTTGAGTCACAAGTGACTGCTGGCAGTTATTTTTCAATCCCACTGTACTTGTAGAAAAAAAAAAAAAAACACCAACCAACTGCGTTTAATGTTTTTCAAATGCAAAACAGATTCAATTTTGGTCCTTCGAAAGAAGTACGGCATTCTTTAAATGCCATTAAAAAAGCCGAATGATTTAACAAATTTATCTGAGCGAATTTGAAAAAAAAAAAAAAAAAAAAAATTAATATCTACTTGTAGTCTAAAATTAGGGATGGATACCCACACCGAAACAAGGCCTAGATAATCCCAGACCAGAGTTTCCGGTCGTGAATTTTATTTTATTGTCTGGCACCTGATAGCGAGTTGAGAGTTTGTTATCACCTAGACGTCTTCGACTAGCGAATGTCCGATGTGCCATTAAAAACTTGAAAACATTTTCCAATGTATCGATGAGGTATTTTATCGTAACCTAGAAACCATCCACGAAGTATCGACATTGAAACCATAAATAACTTTCAATTCGTCGTTTCGTTACATAGGTACACCCGTTGCACAGTGCTTCTTGGGAGTGTCTTATCTAAATTTTGAAATACTTTCGCATCTATAAACCACAGAAGCAAAAAAGAAAACAGAATAAATTTTTTTATAGACATTTATATCTGAGTGGGGCTATAAAATTGTCGCGCTTTTCACAGCTTTGGTCGTGGTGTCGGAACACGGATAGATGGCAAAATGAGCTGCATGAGGTGTCCTTGCTTTGTGACCTGACTTTGTTTGGATAGGAGGGGTTGTTGCTGCATAAATTTCTCTCTCTCTCTCTGGCAAAAATGGCATTCGTGGTGGCAGGGTAGTCATATATTCCTTCACTTCACCATAAAAGGAAGCGAATTTCCGCCGATTCTTACCGATTGTATGGGTTCCATGTCAGTGCCAACAGGAAAATGGGGGTAAGGAATTTTTAGCTATCGCCTCCGTTTCGATTGCACACAAAAGAATCAAGTTACACTGAGAGTCTAGAAGGATGTTAGATGCTTCCAGCTAACCCTCTTTTGCAGGTACAACTTCATCAGTATTTGTGTACCCGTTCCTTGCTTAAAGGTTTTGGTTGCTGAGGTGAATCTATTTTGGGGAATCATGGAGAGCATACTCGTACTAGGGTAGCCGGAAAGAAAGGAAGTCGAAATGATTTCATGCTCCTGGAAATATTATCTGTTCGAGGTTTTGGATGCTGCTGAATGGAATTGTTGTAAATTCTGCCACTTGGATGTAGAGACTGGGTGAGATTGCATTCTTTAATATCCTGCGACAGAGGAACAATAAACAACTTATCTATCGGAAGAAATGAAAATGTTATATTTTGTGGATTTACAGTCGTTGGTTGGTTTCTCTTTTCATCTTATCTAATTGCAGGTTTTGTATGTTACAAAGTCCTTGTTGGATATTTGTTTTGCAGCAACAAAGTTGTATGAATTTATTTTTGTCTGCTTAAAATAGTTGTAAGCGAATTGGTGCTAAATGAGATTGAAAGCAATAAATCTTTTAGCTCGGTTATGGTTAGTCGTATGCGAGTACCCTCGTTTTCCCATTTGAATCTTAAGCTAACGTCAAGAGACTTAAACATTTAGTAAACCGTCCAAAAGCCAACTATTTATGAACGGAATTGCTTGCAACGGGAGTCGTGAAAAAAAAACGTTTAGCCAACTAGGTGCGACCTATCATGCCGTGCTAAATGAAGAAAACAAAGTTTCGGTTTTGGACTGAGCTGAATTCAAAGACTCTCATGCTTGAGACCTACTTTGTAGACAACCTGATCGAAACTGGCTCCCTTTAGGTACAAGTCAGTTAAGTAATAGAAACCCTCGTAGCTGGTACCTGTTATTGGTTGTGGTGACGGATGAGGTCGTTCAACACGTTATTTCTTTTTATATTAATTCAAGGTATAAATCGTGGTTTATGGTATAAATCGACTTGTGCAATAAAGAGGTACCTAGCATCTATTGGCAACTTCAAAAGACTCCTTACTCCTTATCTGGCACTAGCATTCTTTGTTGATTCCCAGCTTCCGACAAACTGCAATAGAAGCGTTCATACCGAAAATCGTTGGCCAAGACCTTCAGACATATATATGGCGTACTACCTCCAGTTGGATACTTCTAGTTAATGGAATAGTCACTTCATTTGCGAGTGTCGCCTAAGGCGGTGTCTTCCTCTATCGCGTTGTCCCTCTGAGATTGAATCTAAGATTTTTGGGGCTGGAGCATTGGTGTTGATTCTCCCTGTATGTTCTTATCATCTTAGTCGTCTAATGTACACTTTTCTGACCAGATCAAGGAGTTTGTAGTTAAATCTCCTACTACAAGCCTTGTCAACAAAAGCGGCCAGGGATGTCTTACCCACGTTCTCTAATGTCTATGTTTCGACAACATAAATCAGAATGTCGAAGGTTTTATACTGAGTTTCCTTGTTAGTTTTAGGCCTTCTTACACACTTGCTTGAGACATCAGAGTAACTCCAAATGCGATGTTATTATCAGATTTAATAGCGAGGCCGAGTTATATGTTTGAAGTTCATTGCGACGTTCTGTCGAATTAGTAGATGTTGTGGTCGCTTCTTGTTGACAGCGTATTAGTTTCGCTGTCATTCACGAAACAAATCTATTCTTGATACTTCTGTTCCAATACTTACAAGCCAGTGGCGGCTCGATGAGTTATGCCAATAACGAACTTAAACTTGCCCAATTCGCACAATTTTCACAAGTATGGTGTTGAAAAAGTTACATAAAAAAAAAAAAAAATAACACTGTGGAGCTGGCAGTCCGGTATGGGCCATGGCCTAGCCTCTTGACACTCATTTGTGTTGCTCATGTTGTCATTTTTGTCACATCTGAGCGGTTTATCACCGAGTCCAAATGGCACTCCTAAGAAGCTTTTTCGTAGGCAATTTTTACTTCCGGGAGTTTGCCATTGCCCGCCGAAAGGGTGATGGCGATTTGAAAAATTGTTGGTGACCCAGCCAGGAATTGAACCCAGACTCTCTGCGTGATAGTAAAATGAGCTAACTATCGCGCCATCGCCAAAAAATTACATAACAATGCGTAAATCCTTTTTGAAATCTAGAGCCTCGAAGAAATTTTTTACAACCTTTACGGGGCCAACATTTACCGTCGCCATTTTACACTCTCTGACGAGTTTGGCAAGTATATTATGGCTCGACATGTCTATGTATGGCTAATCTTTATAGACTCTATGATAAGTGGCCTTGATATCCATGAAGAAGTGGTGAACTTCTTGGGGTTTTTTTTTTGAAAACCAGTTGTAGTGCGAATATTTGGTCGATTGTGATCCTAAAACCTTACTGTAGCCCTCAACAGTTCGTTGATAAAAGGCTTCAGTCATTCAAACAAGATAACAGATAACATCTTACATGCAATTTTACAATTTTAAGGAGACTGTTGATTCTGTGATTTGTGAAGTTAAAAAGATTTCATTACGTGTTGATTAAGCCAACGGCGCTAAGGTTACATTCTTCAGACATGCTTTCTGCCGACAGAATCTTTTAAATGCCCTATCCATGGCTCTGAAGGTAGGCTATCCAGTCTAGAAGCCTTGTGGTTATTGAGTTTGTATTATTCACTTTATTTTCCTTGTTCATCTCAACAGGGCTGTGTTTGGATCTTCTTGCCTTGACACATTCTCTTTACCTCTTTACCTTTACCTTAAAGTTTCGAGCATTGTTTCTGGGGTAGCAACTTTCTATTTCTCTGATCGCGTACTACTCATATTCTATATGCAATGCCGTAGATGAATTGTTCCCTTACGTGTACTGTCTACATTGTTCACCAAACTATGACTTTTTGAAGGTGATAGGGTCAAACCTAGCACATCAGTTGCACCATTTCTAATGGCTTCTCGGATGCATATGCATATATGTATGTTTATATGTCGAGAGTTTGAGAGGTACTCGATGGGCAAGGATTCTCGCAGTTTGTTGCAATTTCAGCCGTTCAACGTTGAATCTCCTCTGAATATTTCTTCGATGTTGTTATCTCTGAAATAACAGAAGATGTATTCTGGCTGCAATGAGGTGGAAATCTGAGTCTATGTTCGCCGCTCAGAAAGCTGTGTAATACGTCTATATATTATATATATAGATATAGACGTATTACACAGATCTCTACGTGATCAACTTGGATGTTGCTCTTTTGTGTGGAAAACGTGTGCTAAATTTTGTGAAGTCCCGCGCAAAATCAATGCGCCTTTTCCAGACGCGGCGCTGTGTAGGCTCGTTTGAAAATTGTAAAATCTGCCGCCAACCAACCTAGAGTTCATCCACCACCACTTCTAACCTGACTACTCCTAACCTAACCCCAAAATACTCTTAATTAGGCCATATACGGTATCTGCCATACTGACTGCAGTAACCATCATTGATGCAATGTTCTAAGTTAATCATTTATTATGAATCGAAATTTTCGAATAGATGAGCCGTTTCGTGCGGCATAGGGACATAACTCCGCAGACATGTTTGGCCACACTATTGGATTTGGGGTAAGTGTGAGGTTGCGTATACATATCTCCACCCAGTATACTTTCCGGGCGGAATTAAATCGCTTTTTTTGGCGGAGGCATGACGTCTCAAACGAAATAATTCCGTGCGGAGATATGTCGTTTTCAGTTCGGCGAAAATACTCAGTATCGATATGAAGGAATTCAATTAAAATTATTTTTATTTTTCAATATTACGTGTATATATACGCTTTTATATCAAAGCATTTATTAAATCTTGAGATTAGCTTTTTAATACCCTCAAAAAAAATGTTTCCCCTTTCTCTGCAAAATATCCATTTACTGCCTCCTTGAGCTCTTCATCATCAGAAAATCGCTTTCCACGAAGATATTTTTTCAAATCAGGAAACAAGAAATAATCACTAGGGGCAAGGTCTGGACTATAGGGTGGGTGTTGGATTTCTTCGAAATCACAATCTCGCACAGCAGCGTTGGAAACTCGCACCGTGTGAACGGGAGCGTTGTCCTGAATAAGCAACACACCTGTTATCAGTTTATCCCGTCTTTTTTTCTTAATTTCCTCCCGTAAATGATGCAAAGTGGCTGCTTATGATGTGGCGTTTATGGTTTCACCTTTTTTTTTTTTGTACTCAATCAACAATATTCCCTTTGAGTCCCAAAATACTGCGGCCGTGAGCTTCCCTGCAGACACTCCGTCTTGAACTTCTTCGGGGGGTCTGTACCTTTTTTGGGCCACTGTATGGACTCTTGCTTGTTATCAGGGTAAAAATTGTGAACCCGTGTTTCGTCCCCAGTAACAATTCGTTAAACACGCGATTCGCAGTTTTTCTGAGGCGCTGTGAGCATTCGTGGCACCCACCTTGCACTGACTTTTGAAAAGTTAAGGTGGTCATGAAGAATGGTGTGTATGGTACCAGTCGAAAGCTTAGTGATCGTTGTCATCATTTTCACCTTCATTCGGGCATCCTCAAGTACAAGTTTCTCTACTTCTTTACTTCTCTCTCTGCCTCTTTTAAAATCACTTGACCACTTTTGCATAACGAAGGTGCAGAACCTTGGTAAACAGCCACCATCTCTTCATGAATAATTTTTTGACTTTTTCCTTGTTTTGTTAGAAATTTAATCACAGCGCGGTGCTCAATTTTCGCCATCATCGTCTCACTTGCCTTTTTAATTGTGTTTATCTAGAGGTTAAAAGCGAATTAATAATCACATTTAAAATTTTACAGCAACGCACTAAAATAATAGTATTACTTAATTAATGAGTCAATTTATATATATCACCAGAACTTCACCACGATACCGAGAATATATTGAACTCCCCTCGTATGTCGCGCGGACTTATGTCGTTACCACGCACCAAACTACTTTCAAAATACATCCCCTGTGTAAGACACGACATGCCTTCCGTGGTTAAGATACTGTAATACTGCACTTCAAAATCTGTTTGGCAAAATGGAAACATGCTGAAAATCACTATTTTTTTTAATATTGGCCGAATCACTCAATATTCTACATGGTTCTCGCATCTACACTCAGACCTATGTTAATGTTATAACGAAAGTTTGCACTGGGTTTCATCCTGGATAACAAACTTTTTGGGCTCAACTTGTTGTGTCCAGAATTTTCAAGGCTAAGCCATCTTTATGGCAACGTATATCGGCTTTTGAAAAGACATGGGGCTTGCAACGGAAAAGGGTCCTATACATCTATATTGGTATAATAAGATCTCTAACATATATCATATGCTTGCAGGCTGCATTTCTGATCAGGAATCAGGATCAGGAAAACTTGAGTCTGTCTCCTAAGTGTAGAAGTAAATATAAGTGAAGTATCTACGTAGAGCTTCTCTGAATGAAGGTTGAATTCGTTGTTACCTTAGTTTGGATTAAAAGTGACAATGAAATTGCTGATGAATATACAAGAACTTACTTTAGAAATGTTTGTCTCATTTGAGGCTTCCAATGTCACTTTGATTTTATATGAGCGAAACCGGCACAGCATGGATCACAAGGACGCCAAAAAAGAAAGCAAATAATATCATAACTCTGCCAGAGTTCAATCGAGTTTCCTTACATAAGTCAGAAGAAAACATTGATGACTACTGACTGACCGGGTACTACGATCTTATCACTGAAGCGTTTACTAATTTCTCTTTCCAAGACTTACAAGAGGATAGTTCTTTGTTGGATGGCTCTGTTCCGATAGAAGGAAATAAAATATAAAATGATAGAAATTTGTTATTTAATCGACCATTTACTTTCGTAATTAGGACAGCTTATGTATTCACTACTCCCCACTAAAGAATGATGTGCGTACATATTTATGTGTACACTATCCTCTTAAACCCATACTTACATTTCCTATGTATCTGTACAAATTCTTACCTTTAACCTTTGGCCCAACACTTGAAATCAACCCTCCAAACACAAAAAATAAACAACTAAAACAAAAACTGTAATTGTAAGCTCAATGCCCAGAACACATGACGCACAATGTGTAACCATTCGCCCTACAGTATTCCGAAATCTATTCATCTAAGGGTTGCACTGTCCACACCTCCTGTCAATCAAGACAACAACCAACCAACAGTCTAAACAAAAAACGTATCCCAAAAATTCACCCTCATGGAAAATGGTAGATAACCGGGTCGAATCGTTTACAACTTACAATCACACGATGATAGATGATGGATCTATTTGTGAGGTTTACCCAGGGTTTGAGAATTTCAGAATCAAAAGTGGCCATAATCTGAAACTGAAAAAAAAAATGATTTGCATCACAGTATTGGATATACCAAAAGGGACACTCTCCTTGTCGATATATGTAACAGTATGTGAACTATTGGGCTTTAAAGCCGATTAGAAACTTTAAAGGAAACACATTGACATGGTCGGCAAATAATGTGCTACTCTCCTCCAGTTTTATTGGCTATTTCCTGTTGGACACTTGGTAACCCTAAGGAAGTACAAGGACTTTCTGGACACTGTATTCGACCGAAACTTAACCAAAACTTTGTCGTAGTTAACCCAAGTTTCGGAGTCGATAAAATCAGTCTTTCCCTGAAAAACTCTCAAGTATACTATATACTGCGATAAAAGTCGTGATGCAAGGAACTACTCGTATAAGAATTGTGGTTAAAGGATGTAGAAAGATGGACAAGAAAGTACAGTACTCAAATTCATATAACCCTATTAGTTCGTGACTAGACTTCGGAACGAATTAATGGGTAAAATTTGTCAAAAAAAGGATTAAGATCCGATAGCCCTAATACTACAAACAGGACTAACGACGTTTATTAAAATTTATTTAGCAGCTGACATAAAGTATTGACGAATTTATCTCAATGAACTCTGTAGTCACAGGTAAAACAGTAACGTCAACCTTTCACCAGAATAGGGTTTACATATACCAAATCCTAATGTAGTCGTGGATGGATATAAATATTAAAATTTTTCTTCTTTAAACGAAAGTCAGAAGGCAACAAAGAAAACAAAAAATTATGACAGAGGGTGTGGATTGTGAAATGACAGAGTGAAGCAAGAAATTCTCCCATTCTTTCCTTTCAAGGCGAAAAGTCAACTTTTCCAGATGATAGATGACATTTTCTTCCGTCAAGTTGGTTGCAAACACATCACCCGTAGACGCTACCCAACGTAGGCATACGTACTTCATTTGCATACCCTTCCGGCGCGTTAATCTCAAGGTTGGTCGTATTCGTAAAGACGACATTGACGCAACTGAAATATTTTTCTTAATGTTTTTTTTTTTCTTATTTGTTTTGTCTGTTTTCTACGGTTTTTATCTCGATAATGGTTATTCACGTTATTTCAGTCAACTGGAATTTTTGCAAAAAAAAAAAAAAAAAACGAAAACAACAAATTTGTGGAGATCGAGTGAATAATGATTATTGTTGGGTTGTGCGGAGAAATTGTTAAAATTGTAAACGTCAACAGTTCTGAGACTTGTTACCTGTCGGTCAAGTAAGTGACATACTTACCTATACAATCAATGGAATCTGTGTGGTCCTAATGGCATACGCCGTTTTGCAACTGGTTCTTGCAGTATATACCTAGTAGCAATTAATTCACACAACACCGGAGTCATTTTTGCAGCATAGAATTTAGCACAGCAGTAAAGAAAAAAATAAAAATCCAATAATAACCTGTTCTCTATATCTTTATGCCTTCAAATGTATCCATCATCAATCTAACATATGTACACATCGCGATATGCCTAGAACTGCTGCTCCTAATCCTATTGGGTTGGGTTCAGTTCATATAACAGACCATAAAACAGAAAGTTGTAGGATACCTGCCGTTGCCAGCTCAGTGAAACTGAACAAACTTTAGATAGATCTCCCCTACATAATATTTAAAGACTTTGTCAATGAATAGTGGCCAAATCGAAAACTATGGAATTTGACCATGTTATGTAGTTTCTTTCTGATTTTCTGAATCGTATCATATCATACTGACAGTAAAAGCTCTTTCCCGCTCAAAATCTTGACTATCCGATTGTCTTATCCAAACAGCAAAGATTTGGCTGGAATGAAGCGGCCATCGTGCCTGTACTGACGCTCCACGTTTCGTACGGTACCAGCCTTATGAGAATTTTGCACAAACTAAGGTGGCGCGTCTCTAGCTAGCTCGATCTTTTGATAGCTACCTCCAGTTTCGCACGCTAAGTTGGCTGAGGTCGCCTTCCACTTGTGCACGCTACCTTAGTCTCGGTCTTCCTCTACTGCGCTGTCCCTCGGGAGCGGATTCGAAGACTTTTCGGACCGTAGCATTGGTGTCCATACGCTCTACATGACCCAGCCATCTCAGTCTTTGGATCTACACTCTTCTGGCTAGGTCCATGTCGCTGTACAGTCCGTACAGTTTATCGTTGTATCTCCTCCTCCACTCACCGTCAATGCAGATGGGACCGAAGATCGCCCGAAGAATTTTTCTCTCGAAGCAACCAAGAACACCCTCATCCATTTTTGATAATGTCCATGCATCTGCGCCATGGAGCAGGACCGGGATTATTAAGGTTTTATAAAGGGTGACTTTTGTTGTCCGGGAGAGGGCCTTGCTACTCAATTGCCTTCTTAGCCCAAAGAAACAGCGGTTGGCAAGAGTTATTCTTCGCTTGATCTCAGCGCTGGTGTCGTTGTCTGTATTTATAGCGGAGCCTAGGTAGACAAAGTCCTTAACTACCTCAAAGTGATATCTGTCGAGGGTGACGTTCTGCCCGAGACGTCGGTATTGGTTGTCCTTTTTGCTTGACAGCATATACTTGGTCTTGCCCTCATTGACCGCTAAACCCATTTTCGCCGCTTCCGTCTCAATACTCGCGAAAGCGCCACTGATATCACGCTTCTTTCTCCCGATTATGTCGGCGTATGGGAGTAGTTGGCGGACTTTTGAAAGATAGTGCCTCTTGTATTTGCTCGAAAGTTTTGCACTATTCTTTCAAGTACGATGTTGAAAAAATCGCATGACAGCACATCGACTTGTCGATGCCTTTGTAGTTGGCGCAGTTCAGAGGGTCTTCTTTCTTGAGGATCGGGCAAACATCATTCGCTTACACAGCCCCATTTTTTTAGCATTAAAGACAAACAACTATAGGTATAGGCTCGAACTTAACTTCAAATTTGGCCGAAAATCATTTTTTCTGACGCAGCGCATTTTTATCAAAGCGGCTATGTTATCTTACGAAATTCCTGCATCTGGGGATCGAAAAACCCGCACTTAATTGTCGGGAATCCAATGCATCTACAGAGAGTGACGGTTTGTTGCCAGATAGCCCATTGAAAAATCGATTTTTTTGCGGCGCTTAAAGTTCGGTAATCGTTAATCAACCACCTTGGCGATGTCGAGTTTCCGCCTCGTTGCTGCAATTTCACCTCACTGGACTTTGTAGCGCACCCCTAAAAATCAATATTATGCATTCAATCCAAGAACGATTCAATCCCTTAAACGAATATTGTCCGAACAATTTGTGAGATTGGGTCAGAAACAGTCAACAAGGACTTGGAAAATTCGGTTGACGGGTTGCGCTACTGCGTTGATAGTAAGGGTAGGAACATAAATAGGATTGTATTATATAAAAAATGGGAATAGTTGTTCTTTTTAACAAAGTTAAAAAATGCTAAAAATAATTGATTTTTGATTATTTTAGTTTAGTTCGAAAAGGGAACTTAAATTTGAATTATCATGTATTACCCGTTAAAATAAGCATACATATCGGTTCTTGTTTTCTGTCGGGGCAGATGAGTAAATGATTTTGTGATAAGGTACCTACTAAATGAGTATGTCGTATTCCAGCGTATGTCGGATACTTACAAAGATCCTATTCATCATCACTTTCACACCCAGCGCTGCAGCATGTTGTGTTATTTATAGTATGTCTATTATACCTACGTGCTTGGGCAAAGCGTAGTACTTTTCCAGTAAAGTTGCTGACCTTTAAGATACGTTAAGTAGCATTAGCTTGGTTTCTCTGGTGCCAATAAGGTCAAAACATTTTTGTCAATGACAGCCCTAATCGAGGACGCGGACTGTCCTGAAGCAGGTTCGGCTTCTGAAAACTCTCCTTTGAGCTTTGCCTACCGGGATTTAGCTCGGAACCCAAACAGACTCGATGAATTCAGCGTTCGGATTAAAGCCCGAAAAGTCTTAAATTCTTATAATAGCTTGGACCGACCAGCTTGGCTATCACTACTGACACAGAAACGTCGCCTTCCGCGGTTTATTAACAATATAGTTAACTTGTATAAGGATTGCGTGAAAGATAGATGCTGGATTTTCTTACAAAACTTGGAGAGAAGTCTAATATTGTCATCCTCTAAAGATATAGGAGCGCGGCATTCTAGATTGCATTTGCAATTATCCAAGAAAATTTGTTGTCCTGGCCCAGATTTTGGTCAGAATCATTAATTCCTGTGCAAAACAGTTGGAACACAGGTTCATCAGTGCGTACTGTACTTAAGACCACTTTGTTTTTAGTGACAGGTGGCTGAAAGTATAGCTTAAAATATGAACGTTATGGGATGGGAAGTCACTCACAGGTGACAACGACTACGACTTGCTGAACGTTCCTTTATACTATCAGAAAGCTGGAAGTTTTTTTTTTACAGTTTTGACGCGACATTACACCCGAATACTAAGGTTCGTTTTAAGAACGGATAGTGATGCCTTCTCGAGCATGATGATTCAGAATGGCTCCTTCCTGTACCTCATTGACTGAAAATCTATTTAAAACCGTTATGAAGGTGACTTTGTACAGAATATGCACAGAATCATTTATAAGAGATGGTCGGAGAGAAGCATGGTAGACGAATGCCCAATTCTGAAGAAGGGTGTGTTTCTGTCGTAACATAACACAACATAACTTAAATGATATTTTCCGTCAGCAAAACTGGTTGGTTCTTATTGTATAGGTACATTAACTTAATTAGAAGCTGTTAACAAATAATGGATAGGGCCCATGTCGACTCTGAACTGTTACACTACCTAAATAAGTAGGTTAAATCAGAGGCTTAGTGCAGCCACCTCTATTTGGCATTGGAAGGTGTTTACGTGCATTGCTGACAAGTGTTTTCTTTGATCTCGCTGTCAATTAACGAACTTGTCACACACAAACATATCTATATAGTACGTGTTCCTCGAAAATAGTACTAGGACTTAAAAACCTCATTTAGATAACCTTTAGTTTAAAAATGTGGAGCAATGTCTAGGTGTTATAGAATTTATCCGACCTCAATTTGTGAGAAGTTATCAGAGCCAAATGGGAAGGCAGTCGTTTTTATCTCAGGGTTTCCTTTCCTTTTATCAATTTGTAATATATATTTGCATATGCATATTAGCAGCAATAATTAGTTGATAAGGACAGTTTTTCAAGAACATCCAACAGATTTTAGTTTTTGTAATGGGCATTGACAATGTATGATATTTGTATGAGCGCTTCTATCTTTAATTTGTTTCCTTTGTTTTTGTAAAGGTAGATTGTAAAATCAATTTGTGGTTGGAGTTCTTTGTAAACAACCTGAGCTAGTGATAATACTAAAAATATTGCTTCAAAAAGATTACAGTGTTTCTTAAAAGACCTATCACTACGAACAGATTGATTCCTAGATCAAGGGAATGCTATTTGGATTTGATGTTTTATATTTTTCAATCATCGACCGCGAAAATGCACAAGGTGATCCAAAGCATGTTCCAGGATAACTAGACAACAGTATGGAGTGTTGAAAATATGTCAAACTTGTTTAGATTTAAAATAAGTGTTAAGTACGGGTATTTATTAAGCCCACTTATTTACTCAATCATTTTGGATGCGGACGGCATTGCTGGCTGGAACTCGAGGCATGGTTCAAATAGTGGTCAATAAACTACATCTCCATTGCACCACATGGAAACTCAAAATTATAAGCAGTAAGTCAAAAACTATGATCTTCTCAAATGGAACACGGCCTTATGCAAGAAAGGAACAATGGTTTTTCGAAAACGCTAAATTGGAGATAGCACAAATGTTTAAGTATTTGAGCATCATTATTATGCTCAGCATTGAAAGCAGCACACGGTATTCTTTAGCCAACAAATCTAATTGGCATAAGAGAGGTGTGTAGATGTAGAAAAACAGACTCTTTTCAAAAGATAACCAGCCGATTCCATAAGATGATACTGCAGTCTCTCTACTTACCATATTTATCCAACAGCCACCAGCTGTACACACCGAGGTGCTTTTTCAACTGCCTGGATTGTTTTTTAGACTCGAAATCGAAGACCCCTTGAGTTCGTTCATTTCTTTTTACACTCTAGTTGTATCTGCTCTGATTTTTATCTGCCTCGCAGTAGCCTATAGATTTATATACAGGATTTTCATTGCTACTACAACTCCGCAGGGTATTCGTAGACGTTGATATCATTGGAGGGATGTGTCCCGGGAAGCCCGCATCATTGTTTCATCCAATCTGATGCCATGGCTCTGTTCAGATTTCTTTGACTTCTCTGTATGTTCTATGACATATCGGTAATTTGTGAGCACCTTGGTGATGTAACCTCTTAATCACTGTCCCAATTTCCGAGACTTACCTGTAGCTGCATTTTCATTTTCCACCAACACGAGTTATTTTAGCTGGTATTTCAACGACGGAGAACATCGAACACGCCGAGCATCGCCTTTTGGTGGGTTTGATTCTGAGCAACAGTTTTCGGATCCCATTGAACTGCTCGTAGATGACTGGGTAGGATGGTGTGGTTGGACCTATTGATCTGACAATTGGCTCTGGTTGCTTAGCATCCGCGGTATGAATGCAGTTCTTCAGCCACTGCCACTTTAAATATGATTCTGCTTTTTTATGGTTTTGACGACTCGCAGAAAATTAGTAAAATGATTGGCTAATTTTTGTAAAGGAATGGACGATGTTCACTGTGTAGAGTGGAAGGGGGATACATTCTATAATGACTCTCTCTCAGCACGACTTGATATAATTTCATGGTCAATTCTCTCATATTGGTGAGCCAATATTCCTTTTTAATTCTCTAGAACGTTTTCTTGTCGACAAGATGCCCAAGATCGCCATGGCACAGGTTGGGAAATCTCCTTCCTCACAGAGGAGAGGCTACACCCTGTGACTACATAGTCGTTTTGGAACTGATTTTTTTTTTCCAGGCATCATCGATAGCGATAAGTTTTGTAATAAGGACTCGCAATTTCTGGTTTTGTATATGCATAACGGCCACACAATATTCGTCGGAAATATGTGCTTTCATTATCAAGGCAGACGTTTCTGACCGTCATCAATTGGTTGTCAAGTTAGCACATCGATGTGATCGTCCCTAGTCCCAGATTGGTGCGTCTTTTTGACCTCTTGCAATTTAAGGCATCAGCCTACATAGGGAATCATTTCGCTTTATTGCTGCAACTACGCCCTCATAGTCCGTGACGGCGTTGAAATATTTGCCAAGCAGGAACACTCTCAACTAGTTCAAGCTCTCCTCTATTGCCAGGATTTCAAGTCCATATGGACGGTTTTTCTTCCCATCTTCCGATAGCTTGCGGCTCAATAAGGCTGGTGTATTTCGGCCAAATCTGAAGACGAAGCATCAATGTGTATTCTTTGCATGGGCGTTGTCCAACGTTAAAGTAGAGCTCATTGATATTCTGTCAACTGTCGCATTTTTCTTGAGCTGTTCGAAAATGGCTGGACATGATCTGAGAGGGAGCTAAATATGTATCTATTTGCAATATTCCTGAATATATCTTTTATTTTTACATTTTCACTGCCTATTGAGCAATTATTTTTGTTATTTATAAAATAATTTAACTTCAAAGCTATGATTTAATTTTCAAAATTTTAATTTAATTTTCTTCTTCATTTTCAGGTGAGACATCAATAAGTAAGTATCGGCTTTCAACTTTTACTGTCTTTTTCAATTGATTTCATTGATAAACTTTTTCCCATTAACATTCTGAAATTTACAATAAAACTTTGTGGAAGAAGAACTGGAAAAATGTATCTAAAATCAGAAACCAAAAGTAAATTCCTTAAAAAACGAAAAAAAGACAATCGAATGACTTACTTTTTTGCCGAAACTTTTTCCATAATTTGCACAGAAAAACGAAGAAGAAGAAGAAATCCATGAACGAAAGTCAATAAATCAGAATCAAAGTGCGATAAAACTTACCGCACAATCCAAAACCTTGTTTAACTCTCTCGTTCCTTAGTTCGACTACTGGAACTGCTACTGCAACTGCTACTGCCACCGAACCCATTAAAACCAATGTCAGCTAATTACCTTTTTTTCGTCTTCTAGTTCAAAGGATTTGCACCAGCCAGTGACAGTCGTAGTATGTTCAACAAAAAATTCAAAAATAAAAAAAAGTATCAGTGACTTTTGCAGAGGGACTTTAGAGGTTTGTGTGCAGTCTTGCACCCTTCACCACATTTAGCCGCGCGGCACTATAAAGTAATTTACTTGCTTTTGGAAAAAATTAACAAAAAAAACGAGAAAGGGAAAGACAAACTGCGGCGATACGAATTGCGAAAAAAGCAGAAAATACTTTTTTTTTTTCTATTTCTACATGGAAGTAGCCGGAGTTGTAGCCCTAGTAGGCGCTCTTAACTAGGTTATGGTTGGTTTAGGTTTATTCCAATCTTGTGCTCGTCTTATTTTCTTTTTTTTTAGCTTTGTCGTCGCATAAATTTTTAGCAGTGTTTAATATTATTTATGGCTGCGTAGTGTAGTGTGTAGTAAGAAACAAAATTCCTCCTCTCTGCAGTTGGGGGTACGACTGTAACTCGAACCTGAAGACGACTGCAAGTAGCGATAAAGTTTGTGAAACGACAGAAACCAGCGAAAAATTCGAGAAAAGTAATTGTTTTCTTTCAATGTTGCCATTTTCTCTATTTTCCTCGTAGACTGCGTTTTATAAATGTGTGGATGAAAAATCAGCCACGAGCACTATATATGCGGTATACGTGGTAATTTTGCATTTTTAATGGATTCAAGACATTTGCTTTTCGGGGCAAAATTCCATTTCCGTTTTGAATAAATTTGAATTTTTTTTTTTTAGCGTTGGATAAGAAATGGCTGAAACACGCAATCGGATATTTATTGGTGCAATGCTATTTGCCGATTATTTTTTTTTTTAGCTTTGGCGTAATGTTCGAATACAAATGTGGCTTCCTAGAAATTGGCAAAAGTTAACTTACGAGTACTTGGTTGCGCAAAGCCAGACAAACAAAAATGAGTAAAACTCTTTTGGAAAATGACTTAAGCCCATGCATATTCGTATGAGATAATAAGATCGTTGAATTATATAAATCTTTGAAAAAAAGTGTGTACCTGTCGGCAAACGTAAGAATTTAATTAAATTTGATTTGAGTACGAAATGAGATTTTTTAATTGGCCCTTCACTCAGTAGATGAAGGCTGAAAGATGTACGTGGCTTCAGCATGTTTGCACGTTATAATGACTCGGAAATAAAGAGTTCCCATGCAACAAACGAGTTTTGTAAACGGCTTCAAAAAGATTCACGGTATCTTAGAGTATGTCTGAAGGTGGGCTTGAGGGTAAGTACATAGATATGCATTCATAGCGAGACGAGCGTTAAGGTTAAGAATTTCGTGGGGAATAGTGCTGCTGCCAACTCCTTTTCTCTAACAGGGATCAACGATAGAAAAGCGTTATTCAAAATTATATTACGTCGATCCTGGAGGATATCAGTTCGCCGGCCAATAGTGGTGTTACTTATGAGTTTTATCGATCGCTTTGGATTCATATCTAGCAATTGTGGAGAGGGCTCGTCACAAAAGCTTTGCCACTAAGGCCTCGTCTGGGAGTCTATTACCTTTTTTTTTTTTTTAATTTGCGCGCGCACAAGGGATTATGTACCCTTAAAATGTTTGCACATAGCGCGGGCGAAGTAAATTTAGGGAGGGAGAAAAGAGAGGTACCGATGTACGTTGGTTTTAAATATTTGAAGGTTGTAATGGCTAGGAAATAAAGAGCTCGGCAGCGCATTGCATAAGACGGGTGTTACGGTTGGAGGTTTGAAGGGGCGGAATGCTACTGTCAATTTCAGAGGAGCACTGGTGGTGAAAATAGCGATAGAAGAGGGTGACACAGGAGACATTACGTCGGTGGTCGCGAGTTTCAATCGAATGTGTAATATTAGCATCACCAATTAGTTTTATCGCACGCTTTTGAATCCTATCTAGTAAGCGCAAAGAAGTCTTGGCAGCACCTGACCAGATGTGAGCATTGTACTCTAGTTTTGGGCAGATGAAAGCCTTGTACAATATATAGAAGCCATATCAGAGGGGGTCAAATATTTCTTACATCGCTTAAGCAAACCTAGACATTTCGCAGCTTCTTGGCGACTTCGAATATGTGGCCATTCTAACGTAGGTTGTCTTTGACACACATGCCGAGAATGGAAAGTTTTTCGATTTCAACGATGCAAGTGCCATTCATGGCTGGGTTTTTGAATTTCGTTTAAGCGACAGCAGACAGCATTGTGTTTTGGAAGCATTAAATTCCACTCTGTTGATAGTTCCCCAATTGGTTATGCTGTTTGTATCGAAATTTAATGAGCTTAACATACGCTGCCGTTCCCGTTCTATTGCCGAAGAGCAGGGAAGTGAGTCCGGGAACGAATAAGAAAAGCGGAGAGTACTGTCGTCAGCCAAGCAGTAAATTGGATTAGAAGTAGCAGACAAGAGATCATTGATGAAAATTAAAAATAGTGTCGGAGACAGAACGGAGCCCTGGGGCACGCCAGCATTTATTTTGTGAATATCAGACTCAAAACCATCCAAGAGAAGGGAGTCATCGATCCCATTGGCGAAAAATTTATTGCTTAGTACCCCCCAGACGTTAGAACTTCTTCGGCATGTTTTAAGCCCACGGCCTAGAGTAGAGATAGCAGCAAAAAAAAAAATGTAAATAGGCTAACGCCGATTTTCATAACCACAGCAAGTTTCCTGGTAACGGACCTTTAATTCAGACCGACGGTCTTACTTATTATGGGCCTGGCCTTCCAAAATGGAGGGATATGCGTGGGGGTAACTTTTCCGCCGTTAAAATTAAAAAAAAAAAATACTTCAGAGGCTACGGAGTGATATAATGTTCACATTCCTAGCAGACCAGATACTGTCGAACAACTCGTGGAGGCTACTATAGAGTAGGCATTACTGAAAATGCAAAATTGCGATGCTGTATGAAGTCCAAAAAACGGCTGAAAACTAAAACATCTACCAATGCGACCACTACAGAATAGGAAGAAAATGCCCATTTAGATATTTATTTACTATTCGAGGAGTACCCAGCAAAAGGTCTTACATTTTCGGCATGTATAAGTTATAAAAGCCTGATTTGGGTCCATACCCGTACAGAGGATAAGTATGTCAGCACCAATGACGTATTCTATGACCTCCTTACCTGAACAAACTCAACTATAACACCAAGATTGTGTGTCATATCCACACTATGCTATCCCAGGGTCAATGAATCGTAAACCAAATTGATCACATTGCGATCGACTGAAGCCGTTCTTCCAAAGTTGTGGGTGTCTGAACTTTCCGAGGAGCCAACATGGACTCGGAGTTTTACCTTTTTTTCAACCAGGTAACGCATATGGTATCACAGTAAAGGAACAATGGATTCACTTAAGACCGCCAAAGTTTGACGTTGAAAATCTGCAATTGCAAGAGACCACTAGAATCTATGCCGATCGCTCTCTTCAAATTGTAGCCACCATGTTCTGATGTAATTTGTTTCAAACCGCGGCCGCCGTCAACTAAACATCTGGCTTGAGGATGAATGTATGCATGCACATTCAACCAAACATGAAACGTAAAAAAACTGTACTACATAGAAATACAAGAACTGCTCATGAGCTCAACATCCAAAAAAAAGAAGCGACCGAAAAGAAACAGCACAAGAAGTCCTGGATAGAGGAAATCGGGTATATTACTGCAGGACTGACGTTAGAAAGATTTATCAGAGAGTACAATGAACATCCTAAAGTTTCTAAACCAGAATGAGAGCAAATATAAGTGAACAACGACCCCCTGCGCTGTGCTTAGAATATCCGCTATGCTAGGAGACAAAATAAACTATTTTACCTAGATGAAGGCAACAGAGAATCCCATTTCCTCTGACCCAAATAAAGTGATATTTTCAAAGTCGAAGCTGACATCTTAAAAAGCTGCTTCGAATATTTAGATGACCTGAGCACCAACATCCACCAGCTATACCTATAATATAAAGTCAAAGAAAAGCATTCCAAAAGCATAGAAGACCACCATCGATTATTCCATCGATCCACAGTCTGCTCTCAAAGGGCTTTCAAATCTTGCCTCAATAGATGGCGTAGCAGAAGACGTCGGCGTCTGAGATGTACGAGCTGTCATGTCAAAGCAGGTTTCCATTGACACACATCTCGAGAATGGAGTGTGTCTCGGTTTACACAATTCAAATGCCACTCATCACTCAGTTCTGTAATTATTATTATTATTGTATAATTTATTAACATATAAATAAATGTACATACTAATTAGAGAGAGCACTAGCTGCGAGGGCTTTCGGCTCTAAATTAAGGACGGTATTGGATTTGAATCTAGTGGTTTAATATACAGTTCTTATTGAAGAAACTGCTTCTGTCTCATTCTACAGCTAATAGCAGGGATGTGAGTCCACGAACAGTTCATACCTGTATGCTAGAGTATGCTAAATAAAAGAAAGCCGACAAGAGATCATTAATGAAAATTAGAAAGAGTGTCGGAGACAAAACCGAACCCTGAGGCACATCAAATTCTGTTAATGTCAAATCCGACTTCGTTGCTTTCTCCAGATTGTGATAGATTTGAGCTTAATATTTTTGTGAGGCATACCATAACTTAAACTGGGGAGGAAGGAGAGGATTGGTAAAAGATTTTTATTTCTTAGGGAGGGAATTCTTAATAATAGAACACCCTTTCAGAAAAAGAGTTAAAATCCCACCAGAAGCCGAAGATTTGTGTTTGTTAAGATATTTAAAGACACATGCTACTCTACGATCACGACAGAGGCAGCTAGTAAGTTGACTTTGTTAAAAGATCTGAAAGCTATAGGATTTAGATGGATTGGTTTTTGGCCAGTGACTAGAAATGTTGTTGCCTCAGTTTTTTTCGCGCTGAAATTTTGAATGTTTTAAAAGACATTGCAGTCATTTATGGTTTGTTGAGGTCTTTTTAAGATTTATCTATCGAGTGTTCAAAACTGCCAAGTTATTTCAGAGCTTTATTTTCGATTAAACAAAAGATCTCGTTCCAAGAAAATATTGTTTGTGAATAGATTTTGTTATCGATGAAATTTAAAAAGTACTACATAGAGGGGTATCCAATTGAACTGTAATCAATTTCAGAAGGGTGTGACTTTCAAAAGCGCCACTGATTGTATATTTTAGGCGGCTGTGACGGCCAATAGTCGTTCGTCGCGTCTGATCTTAGACCTTTTCGTCAAGGTGAATGCTAATGTTTTTCGCGAAGATGTTTTGAAAACTTGGTCGACCAAATACTTCGGAGGAAGAAAATACACTTCTCAATAAGACTGTCACAGCATACAAAGCACGCGTCAACCAAAAGTGGTTTAAAACTATGTCTCTTGTTTCATTTTGTCGGCATATTTGATAAATTCAAGTTCACTTAACTTTTATGTATGGGGCATTTTACAGACCAAGGTCAGCACTGAAGAATACCAAAGTTTAAATGCGAAAGCCCTACTTCATTCACGTTCAACACCCATCACCTGATAGACCGTCAACAAAATGCGTCGCAATGATGTAGATGCGTGGAATGTCCAACTACATACCAAGTCATATGGTTGATATCGACGGTTTTCGCGGCCGATCAAAAGGCGAGCAGCTTTCCAGTGTTTGCTCCATTCCTTGTTGTTCCAATTTCGAAGAGTCGTTATTCTGAACGCCGCATTGGTCAATGGGAGCCAGGCGGCCGCAATAATGCTAAAACTGCGCACTGCGCCAATATGGCTGACAAATTGTTAATCAAAAATATCGTGACGATTATTCCGCCTTCTTCGGGAGTATAGTGTTCGAAATCGATGGCCATATACATATTATAGCCCACCTTGTACTTTGTTGAACATGGTCTTACCAGCTTATACGTTAAGCCGACTTTTGAACTATCGGCTTCTTACGATTTTATTCACTTTTTGATACATCCACCGACATTTTTAGCATTATCGGAACTCCGCCGCTGTTACCTTTTCTTTATAATGGGTGACGCTTACTGTCAGAATTTTTCAACATATCATGGAAATTAAGCATGATCCAGAAGAATGCTGGTGTATCTTTTGATGGTTTTTCTACTTTGACTCCTTCGGATCACTTTTCATCGTTTTAGTCTGCATATGTACGTCTACATGAAAAAAAGCTAATAAATCATCAACGTAATGTGAGCGTGGTTGAAACTGAGACAGCTGTTAATCAATTAAAGAGTGGCGAATGATCCAGAATTCCATCGTGTCGTTCGCAAAAGATCAAGTCTTTGTGGAATTTCTTTCAAGAAAGAGTAGCTAAAGTCATGATTTGCGGCAGGAGTTCGAGAGTTGATCTCTTTGAAATCTGCTTCGTTTATTTATCGAAAAGTCGTGTCTAGTGGTATAAACAATATACAATATTTTTTTTTTTTTTATTATTTTTATTTTTTCCTTTTTATCACTCTATTTGGGAGCATAGGGCTTCCACTTGGCATCTCCATCTCACTCGATTGGTTGCAGTTATCTTTACACTGTTCCAAGTGAGGTTGAGTTTTCCTAGTTCCAGGAATATCGATCATCTCCAGGTGTTCTTGGGTATTTTGCCTTGAGGGTTCCACTCTAACGCCATTCTGTTAATGATGTCGGCTTTTTTTCTGATGGTATGTCCGATCCATTTCCATTTGCGTCTCTTGATCTGTATCGCAATTGGTTTCTTTCTTGTCATTTCCAACAGATCCACGTTCCTGATGATATTTGGCCAGAATATTCTACATATGGTACATTTGACATTTGTTGATGAATACCTGAAGTCTCTGTATGATGTAGTTGGAAATCAACCAGGTTTCGCTGCCATATGTCAATACTGCTTTGGCACATGAGTTGAACATTCTGAGCTTCGTGTTCCTGGAAATCTCTAAACTCCTCCGTATAGGTCGTAATTGGCTGAATGCTTCTCTTGCTTTTCGAAGTCTGCTATCAACGTCTGCTTCTGCGCTGCTGTCTATTGTTATTATACTACCTAGATTGCAGAAGCTACCTACATATTCGAAGGGGTTTCCTTCGATTGTTGTATTTATCTCCAATCCGGCGCATCATGCGAATCTTGCGAGGTGTTCTAATTTAGCTAAGTCCTCGAGTTGTCGTGTGAGACTCCAAAATATCCCACGTCTCTGTGCGCAGAGTGGTGAGGTGAGAGTGGGCATCCTTGCCTGTATTTGTAGCGAAATAGTCACTGATGATTCCATTATGTAGTACCGCGAGATCCAAATTTTCATACATTTCTCTGATGATGTTAATTATTTTTTGGGGTACTCCTTTCATACTCAATGCTCTCCATATTGCAGCTCTTTTGATGGTATCAAAGGCCTTCTGGAAATCGATGAACAGCAGGCTTAGAGGTGTACGCCACTCTATAGACTGTTCAACTATTATGTACAGAGTGTTGGATTGGTCTACGAAGCTTCTATGTGAGCGGAACCCAGCCTGTTCATCTCGTAGATTTCCTTAGATTTTGTTTTGAAGTCTCCCTTGAATGATTTTTGCAAGTATATTGTATATGGAGTTTAGTAGAGTTATTACTGTCCAGTCGGTGCATTCTTTTAGGTCACCCTTCTTTGGTTACTTCACGAGTATGCCTTTCTTCCAAGATGAGGGGAGTCTTTCTTCTTCCCATGTCTTTCTGATGTAAGGGGATAGAAGTTCTGCTGATGTTCTGCTATCAGCGCGTAGCAATTCGGCTGTAATACAAACCTCGCCCGCTGCTTTGTTACACTTCATTTTCATTAGAGCCTCCTTTATCTCATTGATACTGGGTGCTTTACACGATATTCTAAAGTTGTCTATGTGGCTGTTTGTTTCATCTTCATACCTTAATACGGCATTGCTAATTTCTTCGAAATGTTCCCTCCATCTTTGAGTTTGGGCATCTATGTTCGCCAGTAGCACGCCGAAGCGGTCTTTGACTGGTTGGTTCCTGTTACACTTGCTATTTGCCAGATTTTTTATAATCTGATGTAGCTCTCTCAAGTTGTTCAACCCCGCAGCGGTTTCTGCCGCCGTGGCTTATTTTACCAGGAACTGTTTTTTGTCTATTTTAGCGCCTTTCCTTACTTGTTTGGCAGCGATGTTGTATTGACTGTTAGTAGCTGCGTTATTGATTAGCTGCTGCTTTAGTTCCTTTCTTTGAGATATACCTAAGGTTCCATGTTTCATCAGGTATCCATATTCTTCGTTCCGGCTGTGCTATACCAAGTGTGTCTTCCCAGCTGAAGAAGACCTATTTCTATGAAAAGTAAATGTTCCTGTTTTTTTATAGGTTTTCAGACTGATAATTCAGACCTCGATAGAGAGGTCATCATTTTTAAATAAAAGTCCATCGATCGTCCTGATCTGCTATGATTGATTGAATTGTCGTCATTCTGGCTATAGATTAGCTGCAAGTTGCCATTGAATGAACACGTTTAATTGCTGCCATTTTCCATAAGTGAATTCTTCACAAACTTCGAAATCTAAATGACTTTCATAAACTTTACACTGTTTGTGTCGCCAACAAACCTCGAGAACCGCACATTCAACTCCGAAATAGACACAGTAAAGTACTGGAGTACTAAATACAAATACCGGGTGTTGCTAGTGATACTACAATTTTAGAATTTAATAGCAAAACTAACAACAAACGAATATCAAACTTTCCGTGCTTGCAGCCATTTTTCTCATACCAGGGAATATCTACCTACCTACTTACTTACAGGAGACTTCACAGACTGGTTCGCCCCCTTTTTTTTCGTGGGCTTGCGTTAAAAAAAATTGCTTACTCGAAAGGTGTAATTTAGTTTTCCTTTTTTTTTTTCTTTTTTTTGTACCTGATTCCATTTAAAATAAAAGTTTTGATAGTGTTTCTACTTTTCTATGAGAGTGTGTTGTTGTTCACTAACAAAAAAGGGCAAACCTGCCATGAGTACGAGTACATTCAGGCATATCTCTAATGCCACTGCGGTTACCTTGGTAGGTACATGTGTACATAAGTATTTAGTATACTAGTATGTATATAAAAGAATGTTCCTATGTCCGTCCAAACACGAATTTCCTGCGGTTGAGGAAATAATTACATGATTGAGGCGCTGCGCTGTTGCCTGCTGCCTGTCATTCCAGCTCTTATTGCCCAGGCCCACTACTTATACGGATACCACGATACCACAACACAACAAGATTGCTCGTACCTGGTGTGTCGTTGGCAAGAAATGACGATGGCGACGACCACTCAACACCGTACCACTTACCACTCTTCCATTGAACCCTTTGTATACTGACACCGAGTCGTGTTTCCCAGATACTATCCACAAGAAAATGTATCTTTTGTTGAATTTTTTTCGTATACTCGTACTTGGTGGTTATGTATCCGGAACGTTGAATAGATGTCGAATCACCTGAAATCATGTCCTCGGTGGAATAATGCATGCATGACATGGATAAGGATATGGATATCCTTGTTCCACATATTTGTGCATGTGCCCCTAGACAACAAAGGCTTGGATGTTTGCTCATTCATAACACAACAATGAACAAGAAACAAAAAAAACTAACAAAACAACAACACAAAAACGAAGAAAAAGAATAATTCCAATTGAAAACAAGGCTAAACAAATATATATGCGGAACAGCAGTGAACAGGGGGTGGATAATTGAAAATGGCGCTTTTCGATAACGATTTGCCATCGGACAGAAAGGTTCTGAAGAATACTCGTACGTAGGTACTATTTGTAGAACGCGTCGACCGCCATTCATCGACACAGGACTATTGTATAATTATGTGAATTGCTGAGTGCTTTTGCCTGGACTTTTTCCATACACATGCGAACATGCAAGTCGGGTTGGTCGGACAAGGCATACATATGTGAGTATAGAGCCTTACCTACGAGAACTTTAGTGGAATTGCTCTCTCCGCTTGATGTAGGTATGTTTGTTGTGAAATTTTAATGGCACGCTCATTTTTAATGACACCATTGAGTTAATAACATAAGGCATGAGCAGAAAAAGGACCTCATCAATGATATGGAGAACAACTGAAAGGACTTTGACATTTAGTCATATGCTCGTACACATGGGCAGTACTGGTATATTCGTTTGCGTACCATCATTTAGTTTAAGAACTCTTTCCTTAACATAGCGACTTAAAGAAGAAATAAAACCAAGACAGTGCGCGATTAAGGTATTGTCCGGAATTTGGTATTATAAAGACAGTACTTCGAAATATATGATTGGTATGAGTACATTTTTTCCACGTATCTGCGGACCTTAGAACCATTTCAGTGGATCACTTTGTTTCAAAAATCGACAGGAAATTGAGGATTTGGTCCTTTTAGGGACACATTTTGCAACGACCCGTTAATGACGTGGCAAAACCTACTGATTTGTCGAGCCTCAAGCTCGTCTACTTTCTTGGGGTGGAGACGTTTGGGAATGCGCGAGGTTCTTACATAAAATACTCGTAGAAAGTCGTCGATGACGTTAAAAGGCACAAAACGGCTCTTAGACAGTGCTTTGATGCACTCCAATATCCGTTTCCAACTAAAACTAACTTCTTCTATTACCCCCCCATGTACCTCTACCTGTCATTTTAACGTCACCGTTTATATCTCTTATAAAGGGTTTTCCAAAAAGGACTTGACAAATTTTTTTTTAAATAAAACGCAAACTATTTGAGATATTTCAAAAACTTAATTATCGGCTTGAAGTACAATCAAAATATTTATTAATGGAACTCGACTTCGTTCATATGGCCACCGCGGGCCCGTTTGCAGTGGTCGATTCGTTGGACCCAATTTTCAACGCCTCGATCACACATTTCGGCCGAAACAGCCGCTATTTCGCGTTCAATGTTGGCTCTGAGCTCTTCTAACGTCGTCGGCTTGTTGGCATAAACCAATGACTTAACGTAGTCCCACAGAAAATAGTCCAGCGGCGTTAAATCGCACGAACGAGGCGGCCAATCGACTGGCCCATTTCTTGAGATAACACGCTCACCATACTTACTCTTCAATAAATCGATTGTAACGTGGTCCAAATGGTTCATCGGCTTCAATTCTTGAGTCAACTTGATCTTGTATGGGTGTAACCCAAGATCCTTACACATAATACGCCATAATGTGGTCTGAGCGCCCACTCTTGAGAACGCCGTGTAATTGACTGATTTGTATCGTTTGCTACGGACGCCTGAACGGTAGAGATATTTTCGATACTTCGACCAACCCGTTGTCTCACTGACACGGCAACATCACACAACGAATATGTAGACTCAAATTTTCGCACTAAACTTGTTATTGCCTGTCTACTAGCGCGAGAATTATGACCGAAAATTGGAATTAACGCTCTAAAGTTACAGTCACCGACTCCGAATTTCGGTCGAAAATTTTTATAATTTGCAGACGTTGCTCGTTCGTGTACTTTACCATGATGAAAATGTTGACTTTACTGAATAAATTGACAGTAACAGTTCGATGATTAGTGAAATAGTGCGTTCACAAATTAAATTCAAAAGTTTTCAAGTCCCTATTGGAAAACCCGATATTTACACACGTCTAGGGTATATTTTGAGATCCAAGCGCCTTCAAAAATAGAATCTCTAGAAGCTCTATCGCATGCTTTTCAAATCCATGAAGATAATGTACTATAATATCGTGCCGAATATGCGTTTATACAATGTGCCTCTACTGGATAGGCATTTCATCGCCTCTCATAATTTTTTTGTTAAACGAAATCGCAAGCCATTTAAACTTTTAAGAATGAGATACAGGAGGGTACGGCCCCGGTACATTCTTCTTACTGCTTCGTTAACTCTTCTGAGAAAGTTATTTCTCTGGCAGGTGCGCTTTTGTAGAATGATAGGGTTACTGTTACTGTTAATGTAGAGAGGGGTTGCGGCAGGGGTCTATTTGTTATCCATTGATGTTTATGAAACCTCATAATGGATCCACTCCTGAGGCAATTGTCAGACCACTGCAGATGCTGTGCTTATCCAGATGATCTGCTACTTCTGGAAGGTAAATTTTGTGGTGAACTCAAAAGAGCGAGTGTACTCCAAATCATCAACGGATTTTTTTTTTTTTTTTTGCGTGGGAAGGTGGAATCCTTGCATAGGCACCAATGGTCCGAAGTCCATTGGAAGTGTCAGATTCTTACTAACTAAAACCACCTCCCGAGGAATCTTTCAGTTTATTCCCCCGCGGAACTACCGCTAAGTATCACTTCGTGAGGGACAGATTTGAGCTTTTTGCTTCGTCACGGGGTGCTTTTCGAATTCGCCTTTCGTTGCTGTTCTAAATTGCTTGGATCGCACATTATTCGTACTGCTGCATGGTTCCCAGCAGCCCAAAGGTCTTCATATTTCAACATATATTGAACTATGTTTTCCGCTGTTGGCCATTCACCAAATTCATCACACAATATAGCTTTTTCGTTTGCATACAACGCACATTCGAAGAAAACGTGCTCCACGTTCTCTACCGCGTTTACGCACCGAGGACAGGACAGACTCGAAACACGGTTTCGCTTGAATAGATATTCCCGGAAACAACCGTGTCCCGTCAAGAACTGTGTAAGATAGTAACAGTTCGCCGTGTTTTCATTTTACCCAGCTTTCAGTCCTTGGAATTAGTCGGTACGTCCATCTCCCCTTTTGGGATTCCTTCCATTGTTGTTGCCATGCTTCTATACTGCGGCTTCTTTCGAATTTCTTCGCTTGATTTATGGATGGGCCGATTTGCACGCGATTTTCATAAAGTCCTTTAGCTTTTAAAGCTTTTATCGACTGGTACCAAAGAGGATAGTACCAATATCGCGTCGTGGGATACCGTTCGAAATGCACTTCTAACTCGCAGTGCGCATAATCTGTACACAGATTTGATTCCCTTCATGTGTGTATTTTTATTCGCGACGTCAGACCATATTTGTGCTCCGTACAGCTGTATGGAAGCTACAACTCTCGCAAGAATTAATCGTTTGCATTGGCTTCGGGCCGCCGATATTCGAGATGAGTCTCGAAAGAGCGCCTATCACTTTGGACGATTTCTTGCAAGCGTATGCGAAGTGATCCTTACAATTAAGCCGGGCATCAATCATCACTCTTAGGTATTTTATAAATGGGCTGGAAATAATTGTATGCTCTCCGACTTTTATCTATATAGTCTTTGGCACCCTTCTACTCGCAATGAGAATAGATTCCGTTTTATGCTCCGTGAGGTCTTAACTCATATCGCGTAGCCAGTTTTTTATCATTGCTATTGCTTCGTTTCAATACAACTCGATTTCTTCAAGTCGTTTCGCCACGACTACAACAGCAATATTGTCCGTAAAACCCATAACGGCGGCTTCCCTGGGGACTGGGAGTCGTAGAATGTCGTCATACATCACGTTCCACAGTAAGGGACCTAACACTGATTCTTGGGGCACGCCCGCTGTAATTTTATATAATTTCGTCGCGTGGGTCATCGGAATCCGTAAAGTAGCTCCAGATCAATCTTAATATGTACTTCGGTTCTTTTAATCTTTCGATGTATTGTAAAATACGCCACCAGTTAGCCGAGTTAAAAGCATTTTTCACGTCAAGTGTAACAACGGCGTTTCTACGGCCGATTGGGCTTTGTCTATTACGACTTTAATCGCGTCAATTGTCGATCGGCCCTTTCTAAAGCCGTACTGATATTCAGCGAGTCCATCATTGGCTTCAATGATAGGATGAAGTCTGTTGCATGTAACTCGCTCTAATATTTTGCCCATTGTGCCGAGCATACAGAGCGGTCGATAAGATGAGCGCTCCTCCGATAGTTTATTTCATTTCGGTGATAATACCACCCGCTGGTAAATCCATTGTTCCGGAAATATTCCCTCGCTTAAGCATGCATTATATATGCGAACGAAAACGTCTTGGCGGGCCTTCTTCGCTATTTTAAAAGCCCTATTTGGTATGCCGCCTGAACCGGGGGCTTTCCGATCTTCTACCCCCTCTATTGCAACTGTGAGTTCATCGGTTATTACGGCAGGAATCTGTTCGCGTAGTTCTCCGATCTCGTTTAGTAGAACTCCGTCACGTTGAAAGGGGAACAGAGTTTCTACGATTCGGCTGAGTAATAGCGGGCAAATTGGTGCCGGTCTCTAAGGCGTTTTGAGCTTCGCGGTTATGATTTTGTACGCTTTACCCCATACATTTCGTTCAACTGCGCGTACAAAGATCCTTAAAGCACTGTCTTTTGCTAGACTTAATAGCGGATTTGAGTGCGGCGCGTGCTTCTTTATACGCCGTCCTCAATATCAAATGTCTAGACCGTTGGTATTTTCTCTGTGCCTTAAGACAGGCGGATCGAAGTTCCTTAATGTCGTAGTTCCACCAATACGTTGGACGCCGGTGGTTTTGTGTCCCCGTTCGAGCCATTGATATATCGCAGGCAGCGTGCAGTTATCGCGTTACTTGACGTACGATCTCGTTAGCTGTTCTCCCTTCCACTAAAGCTTCAGCGATTGCGTACTCTAAAAGCCCCTCATCTAAGGTGTTTACGTTCCATTTCGCCTTGCTAGTTTGAGACTGAGTTGTTCGAGGTTGTGTAAGACTATGGAGGTTGATTATAATTGCGTTATGGTCACTGTGGGTGTAGTGATTGCTGACGCGCCAAGTCGTATACCTAGATAAGCTACTACTTACGAAAGTAATATCAGCAATCGAGCCTGCTCTTGCTCTACTAAATGTGTCCGCATTTCCCACATTAGCTATGACGACGTCCAAACTAGAGAGCGCTTCGAATAGAATGATTCCCCTACTGCCCATGCGTTAAAATCACCGGGTATAATAGTTGGCGTATGATCCTTGGCATCAAGAACTATGTTTTCGACGACTCGTTCGTATTGCTCAATAGTAAGGCATAATTATCGGCGGATGGAGCGCAAGTGTTGGTGTCAGTGCATTTGGGAGAAAACTGTGCAACTCTTACTTCATGGTACATTGAAAGCAGTAAGTCGTTTTCCGAAAATACGCCTGAATGGTGCTTCCCTTAGGTATGGTACTAATGTCAAGTACCTTATCCAACGATTACTGAATGTTGTAGGCCAGGTAAGGCGCCGCAATCTGCGAGCTGACTGGGGATTTCCAAGGCTCGCCGATCGTACTGTGTACCGTGACCTATTGTTGCCTGTGCAACACTTGGAGCATCGGCTTGGTACGAGAGGGTAATGCTACAGTAAGATCTTCAGCAAGTCTTGGTTTGTCAGAGATTGGGCCTGATTGGCTTACAGGAATTGTTGGGGGCAACTTTCTCTGACTTGGAGGACAACGTTACACTTCTTTAACTGTTGACGGGCTTAAGGTGAATTTCTTCTAAATACAATGGCTCTAGTCCTCTAGCACAAACTCCAGCTACTACCTTTTGAATGGTTCATCCAACCCCCGTTTTTTCAAAGAGCTATTGCACCGCTCTCGTTTTTTTATGCAGTGCCGCTACGAAGAAGATCTGTTTCCCTACTTGTGCCTATCTACATTGTTCATCAAGCTATGGATTTCATGAAGGTGGTCGAGTGAAGCCCAGTTCATCAGTTGAAGCGTCATTGATGGCTGACATCGAAACAACTGCTCTTTAACAGTCGATGATAGCTTTGCGTCTATTGCACTATTATCAATTTGGTTGACGGTTTGAAGACCAACTATAGCTATAGTAATGCTCCCCCGCAGCAAGTAAATTGCCATTAGTCCATTTCCACGCATGGCGTAAACATTAAGTCTCGTGCCAAGAAAGCTTAAAATCCCAAAACATCTTTCATTTCATTGTCAAAAAAAGATCCAAGGCTCATGCAGGGAACAACAATATATGGGAACTTGATTGGGAAATATCTGAGATTTGTCAGGATCGTGGATCGAACTATAAAGCTTTGTATGAATAATGGACCAATCCATCAGAACTGTAGTCCTTTGTATGGCGATGCATACATCCTTAAGAGTTGTCTCCTTCCATTAAAGTCAAAACAAACAACGTTTCACTTTGCATTCTTGGAAATAGATCACTGTTTTATGTTAACCTCTTTGATCCTGTTTATATACATGAGTGTGGCATGTTATAAAGTTCACAAATAAATAAGAATCATGTGTTGAAACACCAGTCAAACAAAGTTCATTTTGAAAGATATTTCCACCCTAAGTATCTACACTTAACAAAACGTACAACAAAGTTTGCCTAGAAAAATTACTTTCATCTTCTCATAATAACATTCAATATGCACGTTGTATCCTCAATGTCTATTGATTTCCCTCCATGAATTGCATTTATTAGTTAGTTTCATTTCCACGGTATATCGAAAAACTTTGCAAATAACTGAAACATGCTGCCAATCTATTTATAACGCCTCGTCATTCTGTATTAGCCGCCCTCTGTCATAACCAATATCACTCCTCTCGATTTTCATTCGAAGCATCTGTAACAGATACATTGTACGAGTACTATCTCAACCTTCTGAAATAGATGAATTGATGAAAATATTCCATATTAAGCATCATCATTCTCCTGAGAAAACTTCAGGCTTACCGTCACTGTTAGGTAGGGGATGCGGCTAAAGTCTGAAACCCCATCACATATTGTGCGGAAAATCCCTGCGTAAGGATAAAGACGAGTTTCCTGATGAGAGTTGAGATAAAAATCGAAGGTGAACAGAACATTATTTCAAGTGCTATAAATTTTGTTGAAATGTTAAAATTATACACACCATACACGACACGACCCGATCCGCCCGCCTGTGCCACCATGAGGTGAAGTGAAACATGCATTGGCCATGTATGTTGAAACACTTGGCAGCGATTTGTTTAATGCGCCTTCTTTGACTTTACTTGTTTGGCTGCATGTTTAAGTGATTTACATGATTTATGTCGAAAGATTTTCAACCATACTCGTATACCATGTACCAGGAGAGGAAGGGTGGCAGTACTACTATACCCGTACACTTGTATCTCTTAAGACGTTAGATTTGGCAATGTGTGCCATTCATGTAGGATGTGGTTTATCGATGTCTTTGAGAAAACGAACGACTGAAGTTGGTTTCGAAAAACATTGCAATGACATATGCATGACGTAAATGGTAAATCATCTATTATAAGAAATTGGCAACACTCATTTTGAAACGCCTCAGTCGTTTTGTTGTTTTACAAATGTTGACACTTTACTATTTAAGAAAATTTATTAAAACAAGTCTGGCTATTTGTTTGTACCGTGAGTAGACAGGTTCTTGGTAGTGCTTGCAGATTATGCTTCGATGAAACTAGGTTTCAGCTGGCTTTCATCAGCAAGCTTTCTACAATAGTTGAGAGAAAAAGGAGTTAAACAATATCATTTTCTAACTTGAACTCTTTTTATGTCAGCGTTAGGTTTTTATATTCACTTTCGAAAGGAGATTTCTAATAACTTTTGTCATGATGTACTGAGAAGAATATGGTTCGAATGAAGTTACCTTTGGAACAACTGAAAGTAATATGAATGCAAGGTGGTTCATTTTGGGTACAGTCACAATGATTAAAGTATTAGGTGGGGTGAAAAGTAACCTCCTTGACCGGCGGAATGCGCTGCTACTGCATAAAAGTTGATGGTGCCTTAAAGTCCGTTCATATTTAGGCAGACGTGCCAAATTTCAGTGCGATACTGTCTTTAGTTTTGTTTTGACAGCTGATTTTTGTTGACGTGTTTGGCATCATGTTGAGTATGGACAAAAACGATTTTCGTTCTCTAATAAAACATTATTTTTTGAGAGGCAAAACGGCGAAGGAAACATAAGAAAAGTTAGATAAATATTATGGGCCTAATGCTCCATCAGATTATACCGTCAAATATTGGTTCCGAGAGTTTCGTGGTTGCCACTACCAATCAAGTGAAGTGAACAAAGATTAGTACGAGATAAGATTAGAGCGCACACGCCATATTTTGGGCAATATTCTGCATACGAAAAAGTTATCCAGCAGCTGGATGCCGCGCATGCTCACTCCTGACCAAAAACACGAACGCGAAAGAGTGTTTGGACTTGCTGATGCGGAATCGGGCGGACTTATGGCGTCGATTGGTAACTCTTGATGAAACCTGGATCCACTATTACACACCAGATAACAGAATGAGTGCCCGGCAATGGACTGAAGCCGGCACGAGTGCTCCGAAGCGGCCGAGGGAGGCTCAATGGGTCGGAAAGGTTATGGGGTCTCCCAAATCTCAAAAGATGGCTCGTCAATAAAAACTTTATCTCACGCGCGAAAATCATAGACGCCACGGAGGAGTGTATTGCAGACCTTCCGGAAAATTACTTTTTGGGCTTAAAATCGATGGGTATCGATCTGAAGCTCGTGGGTCTTCTCCACGATCTGCCGTAGTGTGAATATCTGGTCGATGGTGGACTTTCCTGGCCTGAATCCACACTGATATGGACCTATCAGGTTGTTGACGAATGGCTTCAGGCGTTCACACAATACGGCGGATAAGATCTTATATGCGATGTTAAGGAGACTGATGCCTCTGTAGTTGGCGCAGTTCAGAGGGTCTCCTTTCTTGAGGATCGGACAAACAATGCTGAGGTTCCATTCATTACAGATGAGTTGGTGTATGCTCCTTACCAAGTCATCGCCTGCCGCTTTGAAGAGCTCGGCAGTCAGGCCATCCGCTCCAGCAGCTTTGTTGGACTTAAGCTTCGATATAGCTATCTTCACTTCATCCAGGTCGGGTGGACGGAATTGTTGGTCATCATCGTCCAAGTTGAAAGGTTGATGCTGCCTGACAGCGGTATTTGGTCCGTCATCGCCGTTATACAGTCTGCAGAAATGATCTTTCCAAATCCTCAGCATCGACTGCGATTCTACTACGATGTTCCCTTATTCATCTCTACAGGCTTCGGTTCGAGGTTTGTTTCCATGACATGCTATTTTTACCTTTTGGTAAAACTTCCGAACCTCATTCCTGGAGTAGCATCTCTCATTTTCCTCGATCGCGCGTTTCTCATGCTCTTTCTTCTTCCTCCTGAGAAGCCGGTGCTTGTCTCTCCTCTTCCGCTTATAGGGCTCATGAGCAGCTCTGGTCTTTCTAAGCAGCGCCGCGTTATATGCATCTTGCTCAGCTGCATGTGCTTGCCGGCATTCATCATCGAACCAGGGGTTTCGTTGTGGTGGACGAGTGAAACCCAGCCCATCAGAAGCGGCATCTCTGATGGCGTTTTGGCAGTGTTTCCAATGGTCTTCGATGCTTGATGCTGGCGGCATTGGACCTCTTAAGAGATTAAGAGACACTCGATCGGAAAAGGACTTGGCGATCTCTTGCGATTGTAGCCGTCTGACGTCGAATTTTCTCACAGCATTAGTTTGTCTTGGCGTAGTTTGGGATATCCGCAACCGTACCTTGGCTACAACAAGGTAATGGTCCTAGTCGATGTTGGCTCCTCGGAACGTACGGACATCCATAATACTGGAGGAGTGTCTTGCGTCGATCGCAATGTGATCAATCTGGTTGACTGTTGATTGATCATCAGTTCTCCAAGTCCCCTTGTGTATGTCGAGATGTGGGAACCGCGTGCTAGCTACGACAATATTTCGCCTCGCCGCAAAATCGATTAGCCTGAATCCGTTATCGGAGGTGGTGTCGTGCAGGCTATATTTTCCGATCGTTCCACCAAAGATACCCTCTCTTCCTAGCTTTGAATTAAAATCACCGAGGACAATTTTAATGTCATAGCTAGGGCATTGCTCGTAGGTCTTGTTAAGAAGCTCATAGAAGGCATCCTTGGTGTCGTCATCTTTCTCCTCTGTGGGGGCATGCGCGCATATGAGGCTAATGTTGGCGAATTTAGCCTTGAAGCGGATTGCTACGAGGCGCTCGCTCACATGCCGGAAGCTGAGGACTTCTTGTCTTAGTCTGCATCCGACAACAAATCCGCATCCAAATAAGCGCTGCTTTTGCCGTCGATAGCAATTGCCGTAGTAGATGTCGCAGTTTTTCATCTTCTTTTTGTCAGGCCCATCCCATCGCATTTCTTGAATGGCAGTTATGTCTGCTTTGCAGCAGTCTAGGGCCTCCGCTAGTTGCTCGGCTGCACGTGGTCTATTAAGGGATCTAGTATTCCACGTGCATATCCGAAGCTCATTGTCCTTAAATCGTTTGCGTGGGTTGTCAACAGTAAATCCGTCCATATCCGAGGCTTGTTGATGCTTCGTAACTTGCTTTTTTTTAAATGGCCGGGCAGTTACCCAGGCGGCACAACCCCCAATCTGGAGGACCAGTTCCATTATGAATGCCCCTAGGACGAGGGGTCGGTTACACCGAAGCCAGTAACCCGTTCCGGGATGTGAGCGCTACCGTCGGCCCATATAGGACTCGTCCTGGAAATCCTTACCGGCCTGAGCTCCAAATATGTCGGAGTAGCCCGGATAAGGTCTTGTTTTGTTTCTCCGACACTAACCCTGGTTTATGGCGCAGGAAACTCGCCGTTTGCCCCCTTCACTTCGCAACCTCTAGTGAGATTCCCAGATGGCGCCACGGGGAGGCGTGAAGTAGGGCTTATTAGCAGAGCTGCAAGATGTTCGGCTGCAGAGGCTCATTCTCGTCATTTAAAGAACCCGCACCTGTCGGAAGATGCTACTTCTATGAGGCCTTATACTAATCGTTGCCATCCGTCATTTTTTTCAAGCAAGACGAGTAAATATGCACTTCAAAGACAGAGTATCTAGCGTATTTGGATGAAAGCCTAGAAGCCTAATGCAGGTGTAATGTGTATGATACTGTGGTGACTTGTGGCTCAAACAAGATTCAGCGAATTCAGCTTTCCGAAAATATTCAGAGGCGATTTGCGTTCCAAATCATCATGAAACCATCATCAACATTTTAGGCGCACCATAAGTTCAGATATCAGAGTTCATTGTCATTAGATTACGTTTATTCTTTTCAAAAAATGTTCAAATGTTGTTTATCTAACGAGAAGCGAGTCTCCATGAAAACACATTTTTGATTGTTTTTTGAGTCATCTGTGAGAACTTAACTACACATATTCCTTTTCTGGTTCAAAATTTGACCAGTGTAACATACAATGCCTGACATAAAGGAACACGATGCGCAACGTAATTAGGTGAAGGATGTGTTGGATGTCGAGGCCCACAATGTAAACATTAACGATATGTAGATATCCTACTGTGCTTAGGGCATGTGTTGAAGAGAGCTCCTAAGCAGCCAAGGATACTTTAAAGTAGTTATCAAAATTTGCTTATCAATTTCCGTGATAAAACTTTCGCTACTTGCAGCAAAATTTAGTATGCACTCAAGTCCTCTTGATTAGAGCGCTTCATCCCAAAAATCTAATTTTCTAGGTCGCGTACTTCCGATGTGAATAATCAGTTTAGCTGCATTCACAGTTTACTTCTTAAGATGATTCTACTTCGTTCAGGGTGTTGTCCTTTATGGCCTTTCTGACTTAAAGCATCAGTAAGGAGGAATAAACGTCCTTGCAGCAAGGCGGTTTCTTGATTTTAGCCTTTTTTTGCAATAGATCTGAATGTCATCCGGGAGATTCACAAAGGCATGCACGAGGAACTTCTTCTTCTTATCCTTTTATTAACCCTTTCCTCGTTATACGAACTTATGCGTAACGAGTTTGCCATTTTTGCTGCATCGCTGCTGCTCCGCTTATGGGGTTGGTTAATTTCGCAGACCGCAGAACGCGTCTACATAATGCTCGGTCCTGGATCGCTTCAGTGGTAAGCCCCAGGCGTTGTTGCGCATTTGCCATCTGAGAAATCCAGGAATTCTTTTTCCGACCTCGTTTTCTTACAGTTGGAGTGACCGTAGTTGATAGTACCTTTTTAACCGGATTTTCCGCAGATCTTCTTTGAACGTGGCAATACCAACTTATTCTATTCGCCTCAAGCTGTTCGGTTACCGAATTCTTTATATGTAGACTTCCTCTTATACGCGTAGTTCTAATACAATCGCGTTTAGTGACTCCACTAGACATCCTTAACATTTTCATTTCCGCTGCCGTCATTTTGTTTTTAAACGCTTCGTACATTGTCCAGCACTGTGAACCATACATAAGAGCTGGTCTAACAACCGTGGTGTTGAGTTTCCCCTGCAATTTAAGTGGAAATTTTCGGTCGCAAAAGATTCCCGAATTTTCCCGCCATTTCATCCATCCCACACTCACTCTGTGGTTTACGTCGTCGTCACATTTCGCTTCCATGTTAACGATTGATCCTAAGTACTTAAAGATAGTGCTTTTCGGAAGAACTATTCCGTCTTACATTATATCCGGAACAGGTCGCAACGGATGCGCAAATGGGCACGTCAAATGCTCCGTCTTTGAACGACTTATTTTAAACCCGTTTCTCTCTAGCGCATTTCTCCATGAATCTAAGGCGTTCTGTAAATCTTCGACGTTATCGCTAAGTATAACTGCGTCGTCAGCGAAGAGAATTGGCGTTACATTTGCTTCGCGCATGCAGTCTTTTAAAAGATAGTGGAATACTACGTTAAAGAGGAAAGGGCTAAGTACGCTTCCTTGATGCACTCCGACATTAACTGGAAATTCTCTCGTTAGTCCAGCAGAGTTTTTAACCGCAGTTTTCACGTTTCCGTACATGTCTTGTTTTATTCTAACATACGTTTCCGGTACATTTTGAGACCTCAGCGCGGCCCATATGAGATCCCTAGGCACTCGATCGAATGCTTTCTCGAGGTCGATAAATACCATGTGTAAATCCTTAGACGAATCTCGGTGCTTTTCCATTATTATTCGTAGGCTTTGGATAGCGTCCACCGTCGATCTTCCTTCAACAAATCCACACTGGCTATTATCGAGCTTTATTATTTGCCGAAGACGTTCGTTTAAGACTCTTTCGACGATTTTCATTGTGTGTGACATAAGCTTGATTGAACGGTAGTTGTTGCATTCTCGAGTGTCGCCTTTTCCTTTGTATAATGGAACCAAGAAGCTACTTCTCCATTGATTCGGCATAGGTTGTCCACATTTTAATTTATTTAAAAGTTTCGATAGCCAAACGCTGCCGATCCCCTCCATCTTCGACCAAAACTCTGATGGAATGCTGTCTGGTCCCGCCGCTTTCCCCCGCTTCATTTTTCCAATTGCTATACTTATTTCTTCGATTGAAAAGTCCGAAACTTCCTCCTCGAATAGACCAGCTGTCGGCACGATATCACGTGGAAACTGTTTGTTAAGCAACTCCTTGCAGTATTCAAGCCACAGGTCACAAATTTCCTTTTCATTTGTTAGTAAACGACCGTCTGCGTTTTTGATGTATTTCGGCGAGGTTATTTCCATTGAATTTTTTCTCCTCTGTGCAGCGAGCTTAAAAATATTTGGCATTTTAGTACTGTACGACGTTTGAACTTCTTGGATAGCTTGTCTTCTATCTGCCGATCGTGAGGATATTTGTTTCAACTCCTGGTACAGGTTTTCCGCTTCTGCCGCTCGAGTTCGAGCCAGGACTTTCTTTGCGATCTTTTTAAGACGCTCGTATTCAAGAGCCAGTCGAGCTTTTTCGATATCGTCGCTCCGATCGCATTTTGTCCACGCTTGGAATGCACTCTTCTTGTCGGCCACAGCTCGTTTGGTTTCGTCATTCCACCACCATGTTTCTTTGCCGACGTAATGGTATTTCGATATAGTCCCCAGATGGGACTTTGCGAATGTTATGCATTCCTCGTGCATGCTGTTCCACATTTCTTGCGGGCTAAGTGAGTCTGCTATACCATTTATATTTTGAAGTACTTCTTTAGCCAGTGCGATAAATCTTGCGCTTCGTTCCTTCGATAGATTATACCACCGGATTTTTGGCTTTCCAAACGATGCCCGTGTTTTCGGTGGTTCCGCTGTGAAAAATTCTGTAATGAGCAGACGGTGTTGGCTTACTAGCGATTCTCCAAGTATTACTTTACAGTCCTTAACACGGTTTCTCATCGACATTTTGCAGAGGTGATAATCTATTTGCGTTTCGTGGCCTCCGCTGCTATAGGTGATGAGATGTCGTTGATGTTTAATAAACATTGTATTTAAGACGGTTAAGCCGTACGCCCTACACGCTACAAGGATGTCTTCGCCAGCTGAATTTCTGGTTCCAAAGCCTTTACCGCCGTGGCAGTCCTCATAATCAACATTTGTTTCTCCGACGTGGCCATTTAAATCTCCGTCTACGAAGAGCTTCTCATCGATAGGTATATTTCTAAGCAAATTACCGAACTCTGACCAAAATGTATCTTTTTCCGATTGGTCGCATCCATTTTGTGGAGCGTACGCGCTAACAATGTTCCACGTTTCATTGTGTATGACGAGTTTAACACTCATCAAGCGGTCGCTTATTTTCAAGATATCAACGATGTTGTTTAGGAGATCCGCTGCAACAACGATTCCAGCAACGTTTCGTCCATTGACCGTTCCATGGTAGAACATCTTAAATGCTTTAGTTTTTAAATCTAGAAAACGCGCTTTATTTCCTGTATTACACCACTTCGTTTCCTGTACGCACAGGATTTGTAGAGTTCTGCGACGCATAATCGCTTCCAGTTCTAAACTTTTTGAGGTCATCGATCCGACGTTCCAACTTGCAAACCGAAGTTTATGAAAATATTTTGGAAACTTCATTTTGCCCGCCCCCGGAATCCGTCGGGCTCTGACACAAGCACTTCTGCTTGCTCTGGGATCACCCGAGTGCGTTGCAACCGTGGTGCCCGGCAGGGTAGTGCTATTAATTGCGATCATTTCCATGAAGTTTAAAGTTTGAGTAGTTTGACACTTGTATGCTCATTTCGAATTGATTGACTGTTCTTTTACCCCACCGGTAGTCTCCAGACGTGGGAACCCACTGATTGCATACAAACTTGTGGGAAAGTTTTAAGGTGTTAAAGTGTCACAGGCTCATTTTTGGTGTCATAGTTGCCTGTATATGATTGGTGTCCCATTTAGTCGCCTCTTACGACAAGCTGGGACGCACTGCGGCACTATTCTTTATCCGATGCCGCACGGATGAAAGGCATGCACGAGGAACATGTATCGGCAATTTTTTTTGGCATAGTTCGAGGAAAATGTATTTTATGTTTGATCTATAATAGATTGCTTAAGCTTCAGACTACGTTGAGCATCGAATATAAAATCAATGTCTTTTTGGTGACTACTTGGAAGACTGTCCCACAATCTAGATCTAAATTTCATCACGGATACCACATATGTTCCGGCAAAGTAGTCAACTCCAACAATTTGGAGTGTAGCTAAAGTTGCAATGGTTTTATGTTACAAAAAAAAAGGATTTGATGAGTAGTGGTGAGTATTAGATTTCATTTAAATCTAAGTCCTGTTGTGTAAGGCCTACTATATACCTAGTCCTGCCATAACTTCTGTTACAAATATAAAACGCTAAAAAAAACAGTAAACATTTTTTATTCTAAATTGTTTCATTTATAAGAGCACAATATTGGTAATAAAAAAAATTTAATTCACTCGAAATGACTGCCTTTTGCTTTAACAGAAGCTTTAAAATGGGGTGGCCATTGGGCTATAGCGGCACGTATGATTTCCATGGAGATCGTGGATGTTACTCTGGCTTTGTGCGCTAGAGCAGAGTCCTGTTGGAAGATCCATCTGTATCCACTGAAAAGGGTATTGATCAAACCCTTCACAACACTCTCTAGCACATCTTCCTGGTAAACTATTGCACCAGTTTTTACATCTTTTTTCACAGAAATGGAGGGATGTGACACCATGGTGAAAGACGCCGCACCAAACCACTACGGGAGCGGGATGATGTCAACGTCGAACCCTTGGAAGAATTGTTTTTGCTCTCCAAATGAAGTGGCATAAATTTTGTTATTTTGTTTGTTAATAACTTCTTCCACGGTAAATTAAATTAGGCGTATTTCCGGCCTAATTTTTTTTAGTTGAGGGGTTAGAAGATGACTCGTGGACCGACGATAGGCTTTCATATGTAGGTCATCCCGAATCAGCCTAGACATGGATCTGGTTGATGTATTCGATTCCTTGGACATGATCTTTTGCTTCCTAAGGGGATTTCTCCGAATTCGTTCACGTACTGCCTTTAGTACCGCATTCGTATGGACGACGCGCGGGCGACCACTTCTTGGCCTGTCCTCTACTCCAGACAAATTGGCGAGCAATAGCTTGACAAACGAATATTCTCGATATTCCGAGTTAAAATTAAAATTAAAGTTCAATCAAATCAAATCGAGATATCAGATACTACTGATGGAGTATATCCTCCAGCACTTAAGTGTGTTCGTGTTGACGTGTAGTCTCTTTACACGTACCTTTTGTCACATGAGTTGTTCTCCTTTCCAAATGACTGTTTGAGTGTTTTTAAAGCGCACATCTTCTGGAATCCTTTGATTTCCGGTTGAAGACATCAGAAGCAGCACTCTGACAATATCGCTGTTTTTTTTGCAATTTAAAATCCAAATAACTCAGCCTCTATAGTCGTGACATTGGTTTCGGCTCTTGCAAAAACTCATGAAGTGGAGCTAAACTGCTTTTCTTGCTTTAACATTTAGCAATACCTTCGCTAATTCACTTATCTAAGACAGCTTCATGAGGATATGGGTTTTCTTTTTGCAAAGTTTAGAGCCCTATTTCCTTGAGTTTTGGATCAAAGATCCGTTTAAAAGTGAACTGATAGTACAGGTTACTTATTGTGACGGTGGCTGTTATATTCACAAAATGAACAACTTGAACAATACAACTTTGAACTACTTACAGCGGAAAAGAAGAATTTTATTGTCTCTACCTACTTTCTGTCACTTAAAAATGAAATATGACAATTCAAATTGCATTAAAAATGTTTCAGTTAAGTAAGAGTTGCACTTGACCAGCCCAAAGAGTAGTATTTGCCCAGACTGTAGCCCTTATGTGGTATTTAACTTAATGAGTGACTTGTCTATATCGGTTCAAATTCTTTTCGAAAACAGGTGAATTTAGAGATATAAATCGGTTTTATTGCAACTACCGATACATAATGGGGCATACGAGTAGTACGAGTATATTGTTACATGGTAGCCCTGGCGGTTTAGGACTATTATGCGCCATCATACTGAGGATTAAGTTTTTGCTTAATTAGTGCGAAATAACCCTTCCCTGCCGATTAGTTCCAATTCGAATTTATGTGGATGGCATGAATCATGTGAATGGTTTTGATAGAAAACATGGGTTTTTAACTCAAAATTGTTTCATTGATTCATATAATGGGCTCTAGAGCTTTGCTGGCATATATGCACCCTCTTGTCGAAATTTTTCATAATTGTTTTGCATTAATGTAACCGAATCTCGTTCATAGAGCGCTCGATTTGGTCCTTCGAGGTATGGATGGTCGTAGACTTTCCAAAGAAAAAATCCAGCGAAATTAAATCGCATGATCTGGGCGGCCAATTTAGGTGACCAAAGTGGGAAATTACACGACCGGATAGGACGCATGTAGTAATTGAATTTGTTTCAAGGGCTGCATGGCATGTGTCACCGTCTTGTTGAAACCGCACAAAGTTCACATCACTAAACGCGATTGCATTAGATCTACGCGTATAAGAGGAAGTCTACTCATAAAGAATTCGGTAACCAAACAGCTTGAGGCGAATAGAATAAGCTGGTATTGTCACGTTCAAAGAAGATCTGCGGGAAATCCGGTTAAAAGGCACTGTCAACTATGGTCACCCTAGGTCACTAAGAAAACGAGGTAGGAAAAAGAATTCCTGGATTTCTCAGATAGCAAATGAGCAACAACGCCTGGGGCTAACCACTGAAGCGATCCAAGACCGAGCAGTATGTTGACGCGTTCTGCGGTCTGCGACATTAGCCAACCCCATAAGCGGAGCAGCAGCGATGAACTAAAAATTGGAAACTCGTTACGCATAAGATCGTATAACGAGGAAAGGGTTAATAAAAGGATAAGAGAGCTCACATCCATATCTTGCAATTAAGATACAACGAACTGAATTCCCGCCAAACAGAGACACGTTTTGAAGTTTTAGTTTTTCATATAAGGGCTACAAAGCGGAGTTATTACGAACATTTCTTGAACCCCGAAATGCAGCCTGGAAAAGTTCTCTGGCAAAAGCTGTGCAAACCAGGTAACGGAAGACAGCGAACAGGTGCGCCCTCTGACTTAGACTGTAATACACTCAATGCGCAATTCGTGTCAGTTGCTAATCATCACTGCTTAATCATGATTTCTTGCAGTTTATGAATCAGCCTACAGAAGGTACTGACTCCATGGAAAATTTTAATTTCATTCACTTAACAGATGAAGATGTGGTCGAAGCATTATTTTCGGTTAAATCTGATGCTCCTAAATTTTTAAAGTTCATTCTTCCTTTCATTCTCAATTACCCTCTTTCGTGGAAAAGGGCCAAGATAATTCTGATACCAAGGTCACAAAACCGGATAAACCCGGATAAAGACCAATCGCAATCTTACCGTTCTTATCCAAAGCCTTTGAGAAAGCAATACTAAAGCAGTTGCAAGTGCACTTAGGCAGTAACAACCTCTTTAATTCTGCCCAGTCCGGTTTTCATGCAAAAAGGAGCTGTACAACTGCGCTCCTTTGTCTCCGCTCCGTTGTCGATGGAATCCGACAAGGTCTGGATGCCAGCTGTCTTACCTTATTGACTTTGCTGGACCTCTCTAAAGTGTTCGATACGATGGATCACACTCTTCTCTGTAGGAAACTGTTGCACGAGTTTCGACTATCTTTTCCGGCAGTCAAACTTCTAAATTCCTACTTAACGGACCGTCAGCAATGTGTAGAAGCGGTAAACCAATAGTCTAATTTTCTTGGAGTATCTGTCGGTGTCCCGCAGGGTTCTATTCTCGGTCCCCTACTTTTTTCACTTTATGTGAACGAACTCCCACAAGTTACTAAACATTGTTCTGTTAACATGTTCGCTGATGACGTCTAATTATTCTTGTCCCGTCCGTTGGATACGGTGCGAAATGCAATTGACATGATGAACGCAGATCTAGATATCATTCAACAGTGGGCCATAAAACATAATCTGTCACTAAATCCAACTAAGTCTAAGACCCTCTGTATTTATAAGCATAGGTTAGATACATCCATTTTTCCACCAATAAAATTGGGGATAGTATTTAATGATACTCTCACTTGGACGGATCATGCCGCAATTACGATTGGGAAAGTATACAATGGTCTTCGTTTAAGATGATACTTGTTAAGTCCCTATTGTTGCCCATCTTACTATATGGTTGCGAGATTTTGAAATTTGAAAAGCCAGCATCCACTTGTTGTTCTAAATTCCATTGACTGAAATCTCTTCGCTGTGCGTGGTCTGTAGGCTTCAGTGCTTGAGGCAATTGCACTTTGTATGCATGAAGATGCATTTCGTGAGAAAACGTTGTAGAGCGCTTTTTGAGAGGTCTTATTGTTGAACACGCTTATGAACCCATTTTTCGGAACTCTCACGAACTGTTGCGATGTTTTGTGTTGGAACACTAGATGAAGGATATCCAGAGTATCTTAATTCTCTAATTGATCCAGTCTTCCTCAATTTTTTTAAATAAATCTCTTCAAAGTTGATAAAGTTGAGTCACTACTCCGAGCATATTTTGTACGAAAATTGCAACCAATAGTTGCCAAGCCAAGGCTACCGGTAAGAATCCTGCAGGTCTCGAGACTGGATAGCTTAATAAAATTTAGCTGGCCTTATGCATCGAGAATCTATAGCTGCTAACCTTTAAATCGTTTGCCAGGCAAGGCAGAAAGATTAGACTTTTTAATTTAGTACGCACATGGCTGTTTTAACCCTCATTGGTGAAGAAAACAACTTAACTTACAAGCAAACTAGTGAAGGTATAGCGTTTTTAGTAGCTACTAGTATACGCCTTATTTAATGACTTTTGTAGATTGGGCTTGCTTTGTTCTTAGGACATCGACGACTGCTCCGAAAGTGTTGGAACGAGGGTCTTCAAGAGTTTCGATAGGACTTGTAATCAAGTCGATGCCGATATTTTATACATCTACATATGTACGTAAGAGGATCTAGAAAATTCAATAATTATTTAATTATTGTTTAATGTGTTGGAATTGCTGTGTGGACGTAAATTGCTTGATCATAATCAGTATTCAGTATCAGTTTGACTTTCTTAAAGACTCCATTAGTGTCGTTTCCATGCCAACAACGTTGGATTGTTTCTCAGATATGATTACCATCAGCAAGATGGCAGATTTATACTTTGATGGTGGTCAATGGTCACTCAAACAAAAAAAGTATCTGTATACGGCATCTTTAGAAAGAAAAAAAACTTTATTCGGTTGCATTCAGTCTGTCTATTGGACAACATTTCTCACCAACAATTTCACCTTTTTATCGGTGAGCTTTTTTTTTTTTTTTTTTTTTTATAACACTGATACATACTTAAACACTGTTCATATGGTTTATCGAGAAATTATACAATTTACGGTCCCCAATTAAATACGCCTTTAAAGGTAAAAGATCCCAGAGATACGAGTACCACTACCTTGGGACGGATACCGATTGCTGGGCGTTTTATTCTTTTTCTACAATTCCCCCCATCATGGTGGCTGATGGCCGGTCTTCTAAGGCAAAAATTATAAATAATTTCTTGAAGATTTTTCTTTGTATTTTCTTTCGTTGAATGGTTCAAACTTTGGTCGGTCGGTCGGTCGGACGGATGGCTGACACGCCCCATACAAAAAAAAAAAAAACAAAGCAGCCTTGGGGGACATCAGTCCGTTGTTTAAAGGAAGGGCTGCAGTTTGTTGTGAAGTTCCTCTGTGTGTTGTGTCCGGCATAAGATACAAGTATCTACCGGGGGCAACAAGAAATAATAGAAACAAAAAAAAAAACAAGGAACCACCGCCATTGTGGGTACTCCTCCAAATAAACTTGTTTGCGCAGTTTTTGTTGTTTTTGTTTTCTGTTTTGTTCTGTTGCTCCTCGGTTGTTGTTTAGATTTACTTATTTTCTCAAAGTGTCGTTGCGTGCATGGAACTTGAAACTTGCAACTAAACAACATAGTAACTGGTTTGGGTTCGAATTTGGGTTTGGAATTGTTCTTGTTTCTCTTTGTTGTTTCTTTTTTTTTTTTTTGTAAGGGGTAGGGGGGGTAAAAATGTTTGTAAAGATATCTTTTTTCAGAATCATTTATCACATTTCCTTTCCGTGAGTGGTTTCGTCTCTTTTGCATTGAAAGACATGAACATATGAATTTGCCACGGTAATTTGGAACGACGGACGACGCGACGGTTGTGTCGGTCGTTTCCACATCGTCGTCAGCAGGATTCTTTGAATCTGGCAACACGTAGCGGAAGATACCGAGTCCTTTTTGCCAAAAATTTCGATAATATCGTTTTTTTTCAAGGGGGGTAGGAGTAGGTATGTATGTTGGTATGTTAGAAGGCAAAGCGAGTATCTATAAGTGCGTGTATGTGTGATTAAGTGAACACCTTGCGTGGTTTATCGTTAATTCTTGGTTAATATGATATTTAAACGTTTTATGTTCGGTCTGAGTATGGAAGGCGGTATGGCGCTCCTTTGGTTCTGTTATCCAACATGTTTACATCATTAATCATGTACGTCCTGTAGACGACCCACAACTGTCGTCCTGAGAGATATGTTTGTACGACTACAGACAAACGAATGTACGAGTATCTACACCTTCATTTGGTTTGTGGGAATTGTGAATGTTGTTTGTTGTTAGTGTAAAGTAGCTATAAGTGATATGAATGGTATTTTTTTTGCTTTCCTTTACTTTTGCGCCGAGTGTGTGTTATTTAATAGCTACTAATTGAGACAGGGTTTGTTCAGTTCAGTGGCGCCAGTTTTTTTCTTCTTCTTTCGAATCATAAGCTGGAACCATTTTTCCCATTTTTTTTTTGTTTTGGATGATAAGAGCAGTAGAAATTTTGTTCAGACTTAACGGACTAATGCCCTATGCCAATAGTAGATTAGAATGTGTGAATTTTCTTTAAGTGAAAAACACAACTTCTGTGCATTTTTTTATTGGGAGTGCATACATAGGTCTGTTTGATGCCTTAAAAAGTGAATATACATATATATACAAACATATCTAAGCTACTCTGCTCTATAGTGGAACCAAAATATCCACTCAATCACAAGTTTAAATATTTTCAAAATTGGTTTCAGATCATATTTTCGAAATTAACTCCCAAAATGTCATACCATACATACGGGCACATATATGTAATAGTTACCAACTGTTTCATGGACTGCTCAATAAAATATTCTGATCAAAGAGCCAAGCACAGAGATAAGAAGAAAGCCTTAATCGAATGGTGAGAACCAGTCATCATTTCTTAGAACGGAGTTATTTCGATCATAGTACAAAATGTTTTATTAGCAATAATGGAACTATTGACCACGATTGATTTGACTTTTCACTTCACACTTTTCACAAGCCCTCAGAAATAGTCATCATTTCTCGTTAGAGAGTAATGCGTGTACCTAGGTGATAAAATCTTTGCTTAGACTTTGCGATCGTTGTAGATAGTAACGTTGTTAAAGTTATAACTAAACTTTAGTCAAAGGTAATCGGGGCTGATAGCCCTGATATTTTTCAGAAAAAGGTTCATTTTAGGGCAATACTAATCAAATATTTTTTTCCAAAATATAAGCCATAACAATGAAAATATACTAGGTAACCTCCTTGGGAATGAAAAAAAAATTTTTTTTTTAAATGCTTTTTTTATTTTATTCAATATACTCCCCTTTTAGCTTGATAAACTTATTCCAGCGATTTTCCAACTTCTTGATCCCGCCCGAAAAGTAATTTTCCGGAAGGTCTGCAAAACACTCCTCCATGGCGTCGATGATTTAGTCGCGTGAGCTGAATTTTTTATTGATGAAGAATCTTTTGAGGTTCGGGAAGAGATAACAGTCCGAGGGAGCCAAGTCGGGCGAATACGGTGGATGCGACAGCAATTGGAGCCGTAAGTCATTGATTTTAGCTGTGGTTGCGATGCTCTTATGCGCCGGCGTATTGTCTTGCAAAAACAAAATTTTTTTTCGCTTCATGTGAGGCCGTTTTGCAGCGATTTCGGCATTCAATCGCTCCAATAATGCACAGTAAAACTAGCTGTTGATGGTTTTTCCTTTTTCGAGGTAGTCCACAAAGAGTATGCCATGACAATTCCAGAAAACCAACGCCATAATCTTTTCGACCCATTGAGCCTCCCTCGGCCGCTTCGGAGCACTCGTGCCGGCTTCAGTCCAATGCCAATCACTCATTCTGATCTCTAGTTTGTAATAGTGGATCCAGGTTTCTTCAAGAGCTACCCAATCGACGCCAAAAGTCCGCCCGATTCCGCATCAGCAAGTCCAAACACTTTTTCGCATTCGTGTTTTTGGTCAGGAGTGAGCATGCGCGGCACCCAGCGGCAGGATAACTTTTTCGTGTGAAGAATATTGCCCAAAATATCATTGTGGTATCTGCTAGGTCGCGCACCTTCACTTTCCGGTCAGCCAACACCACTTCATGTATTTTTTTTTGACATTGTCCTCTGTAACTGCATCGGAGGGCCTGCCGCTGCGTACTTAAACGGTAGTGGAGTTGCGTCCACCACGAAACTCTCGAAACCAATATTTGACGGTGTAATCTGATGGAGCATTAGGCCCATAATATTTATCCATCTTTTCTTTTGTTTCCTTCGCCGTTTTGCCTCTCATAAAATAATGTTTTATGAGAGAATGAAAAAAGTTGTTGTCCATACTCAACATGATGCCAAACACGTCAACAACAATCAGCTGTCAAAACAAAACTAAAGACAGTATCACACTGAAATTTGGCAGGTCTGCCTAAATATGAACGGACTTCAAGGCACCATAACCTTTTTTGGAGTAGCAGCGCATTCTGGCGGTCAAGGAGGTTACCTTGCAATCCACCTCGTATATAAATACTTAAAAAGAACTCAATATTTTATTCTTAACATAAATAAATCGAAAAAAAAAGTTTGATCACAAGAAAATTGTAGATGCTTTCCCGCAGCTCTACATTACTTATACCAGAGTTTTTACGGATCTGGCGAACCAAAAACGATCGATATCTTTGGTTTAATTCCATTCTGTTTGTGTTTTGCATTTTTTCTCCACCCGGCCGCTGTTTTTGTAAATATTTACCACAAATTGAATTGTAGATACATTTCTGTTTATTATTTTTGCGATCTTACATTAGGATTTACCGTTATTATGCGAACTAACAACTAATTTCCTTAAGTCGATAAAGAGTTCAGTTGATTTACGATTTACGATTATTGAAATTTTCAGGTTTTGTCCTTAATTTGGCGGTACCGCGATTGTTAGCTCATTGGACTACCACGCAGAGGGTCTGTGGTTCAATCCCCGGCATCACAAACAATTTTTCGAATCGTCATCACTCTTTCGGCGGGCAATGGCATACTCCCGAAAGTCAAATTGCCTATGAAAAAGCTTCTAAAGAGTGCCGTGCGGATTCGGTCTAGAAACCAGACCATGGCCCATACCGGGCTGCCAGCGCCACAGAGTTTTTTGTTTTGCCCTTAATTTCGAACTGATCTTGAATGTTCAAATTTTTTATCTTTAAAATATCTGGTTTGGAAAACTAATTTTCCTCTAAAATGGTAGTATACGAATATGACTTTTGCATACAGTATCTAAGGTTCACTAAAACACATTATTAATTTCTTGATCGTCTCATCGACTTTTCCGGATTCCTGGAAAATGGCGATGATTGTTCCAATTGCTAAAAAAACCTTATCCAAAGGAACTCTCTGGTTATGAACCTATAAGCATACTGTGTAGGATTGTTGAGAAGTTCAGTAGCTAAGCAAATTGCCAATCGTCTTCGTCTAAATTCCCTTATTTCCCCATATCAGTCAATATGTTCCACAGGGTTCTATATTAGGTTCGAGTCTTTTCTCTTTTGCCACCAAAGAGCTGGACTGGGATAATAAACAACTTATAATGGACACGTATAACTCAATTGGCTCCTTAGGCTAAGGATAGAGCGATTGATTTGTTTAACTGCTGATGAGGCGTCAGTATTAGGATTAATCACGAAAATCAGAGCAAATGTCCATGTAACTCCCGATCAGCAACTTGCGAGTGTAGAGTGTGAGTGCGTGTGTGAAAACAGTATTTAGACGTGGATTCGTTGTATTCTTATGACTAATTTCCAAGACACCGTAAAAGTGGTGTTCGTGAGCTTAGGACGATATCACCAATTGCTGATCCATTGAAGGAATCCTCTTGAAGTTGTGCAACTATGCAAAATGCTTGAGAATCGTTTCGAAAAAAACAACATTTGTAGAACATCGAAAGAATTTTTTTTGCATGTATTAAAATTTTTGGTAAGAACCCCATAATAGTTCAGTATCAGTTATGAGACCAATGTATAGTCTGCTATAGACTAATATTAGGAATTAATGAGAACAACTATTTCAATAAGAACAGCATCAACCGCTGAGTGTGAGGCGATTCTCATCTACTGATGGATCTGCGCTTTGAAAATCAGCTAAAGCAATCCATGTCATATTCTGTAAAAGTATGAAGGGAACTTTGTGCAGCAAATCCTTTTATTCCTTGTCCTTTCCCCAGGGCAGAATATTCCAAAAATCAATACAGAATATTACTATTTTCATACACAACCAGGTACTCACTTAAATAATTTATTTCTGCTTCTAAAATAAAGTCACTTTGCCGTTGTCGGAAAAAGTTGGACGGACTTGACTCACACGATGTTGTTCAGTGTTTAAACAAAGGGAGATAACCGCCAATGAGATGGCTGATAAACTGGTGAGAAAAGAGTTAGCCACAATGCAATATCACCTTACTTTCGGTATCACTTCCCGAAACTGTCACTTGCGAAGACGATTGCCAGAAACGCACTGTTGAGATACCTTAGCACTTTCTAATAACTCACTTTTAAATCCTTACAGCTTCCTTAGTACGAGTATATCAGGTTTGTTGTTGTGAACACAGCTTCACAAAGACTCGGTGAGAGGTCTATTTTATAACAAGGCTTCCTTAGATGTCCTATTCATATTGATCTTTTGATAAAATTGATGAACACATCTCCGTTTACCTACCTTAAATGAGTCGAATGAGCTTGGCAGGGATGCCAAAACTAGACATGGCTCTGCTCATCTCTGTAGACGTTATTATATGTGGCTTTATTGAAATGTTGAAAAGATGGTTGGAAACCACACTGGCAGGGACTTCCGACCAATAGTGTTAAGCGATGTTGAAGATGCTTATTTGCTTACAGTTGGTCCAATTTAAGACTCTCTCTTCTTAAGGAACTGTTTGTCCGGTTCTGGGTATCCATTCGTCAGCCATGCTGTCATTGAACTGATCCTGACTTTGTCTTGTTCGGGTTGATAGAAATGTTGTCTGTCTTCAATTAGGTTGAATGGATCATTCCGCTTGAAAGTGAGATTTTATTCCGTGTCACCATTTGTCAGTATATAGAAAAAATCTGCAGCACCAACTATAGGTCTACTATCTATGAGCCTTTGGCATATTCGTTTTATTTTTCGGTAAAACTTCTAAGCTTTATTCTTGTGGCAGTAACTTTCTTAGGTCTCGATCTGCGTTTCTCTTGCCATAGCGGTCTCTTACGATTGCAGCCGCTCGACGTTCAACTTTTCCACAATTGTTGATTGACTTTGGACTGCTATTGATATCCTCATTCGTATTTAAGCTACAGTAAAATAATGCTCCAAGACACTGGAGGAGTACATTGCTTCGATCGCAAAATGATATATTTAATTGACGGTTTGTTAATCAAGCGTTAGCTACCTTAATGGATACCAAGGAATGGACATCGTGTGTCTGCTAATTAACATACGTCGCAAAATCAATTAGTCTGCATTCGTATCCGTAGATGATGTCGTGCTTTCCAACACCAAAGATGCTCTTCTTGCTTAGATTGGAACTTATATCGCCAAGGACGATTTTCAAATTCTGTTTGACACATTACTCGTAGATTTTGCCGAGGAGGCGTTCGCTTTCGTGCCTGTATTGCCTAATTCGTCCGATGACGACGAATCCGCGTCAAAAAAAACATTGCGACTCCTGTCCTTGTCGCTTCGGTTATCTGTAACATTTTCCACATAAGATATCACAACTTTCCATCCTTTTTTTGTTCGGTCCATCCCAACGCACTTTTGGAATGGTAGCTATGGCTGCACTTTAGCAGTTCATGGTTTCTGCTAGCTTTTCTGATGCAGTGAATCCGTTGTTATTCTAGGCTGATTCGTCAGATTTTTTATTAAATCTATTGGGCATGATTCTGACCCCTATCACAATGTATGCCAGTATTGGGATACAAGTTGAGAGCGTACTTACCACTCAAGCCTGCATGAATAAGAATTCACTCATTCTTTAGCCGGGGACTAACACTAGGAGGTATGGCAAGCAGTTCTCTTTAACTTGATTATAGAGCTATGAGCCTAGTCAAAGTCAGATACCCAGGTTTGCATAACAAAATATTATTTGGGATACACAGTCACATAACATCAGATAATGACATTTTAAGAAAATGAACACCATGCCGAAGTGCCCTTGAATACATTTCTAAGAGGCAGACGCTAAGAAAGGGGTCTGAACCAACTGTCAATGGAAATCGTCAAGCACGATCAATTTGTATAGAAAGGTTGTAAATGAGACCCATTCCGATCTGGTATTGCTTTGCTTTTTATACACAGATTCTCCCTGTCTCGCAGAAATAGTTAATCAAATGCCTTGGACTTTGGGGCAGATATCTGCAAGAGAACCCTGTTTGTTTGCGAGATGACTTCATCATTGTAGTCAAATCTTTTTCCACCAAGCCATTTCTTCAGGTTTGGGAACAAGAAGTAGTCCCTCGGAGCCAAATCTGGAGAATAGGGTGGATGAGGGAGCAATTCATAGCCCAATTCATGGATTTTTGCCATGGCAACTGCACATGTGTTTGTGGTCGACTGTTAGCAAACGCGGCACCCATCTTGCGGAAAGCTTTCTCATGCCCAAGTGATCATTCAAAATTGAAACCACTGAGCCATGCGAGATCCCTACGGCTTCCACAATCTCTCGCACTTTCAATCTTCGGTCGGCCAACACCATATCGTGAATTTTTTCGATTGTTTCGGGTGTAGAGACCTCAACTGGGCGTCCAGGACGTTCGGCATCTTCAGTGCTTGTACGGCCACAACGAAATTCAGTAAACCACTTTTTTACCATTGAAATCGATGGTGCAGAGTCCCCATAGTATTTATCAAGCTTAGCCTTGGTCTCGGTAATGGTTTTTTTTCGCAAGAAATAATGCTTAATAAGCACACGAAATTCACTTTTTTCCATTTTCTCCTCAAATTAGTGAGTAGTCTGATAAAAATAGCTGTCAAACACAAACTAACTGACGCAGCAAGTTTAAATTTTGACAGGAGTCAACTGACAGATGCCTGTTGACAGGAGCAGTGTTGCTGTTTCAGTAAAGAGGTCAGAAATTCAAAAAGTCACGGACTTATTGACCCGCCCTCGTAAATCTGGGCAGGCTAATTTGTATGCATCCTACGAAGTAGTGGTGAAAAATAACCAATTCCAAAAATACGAATCAGAAGCAGTTTATGACAACTCTTATCCGCTCGTGCTTGTAAGTGTTTGTTTTAAGTAGAAACAACTGTTCCCATAGAAGACATCCGTAAGAAAGTCCCAAACTTTCCAATACGCTGCCTTAAGCTTTCCGTTTTTTTATTGCATATAAAAAACTTAGTTGTCATATTATAATACACCAGAACTAATTAAATTTCTTCACTCAAAAAATTATTCAAAGTCAAACTCTTCGAACTAGTAATACTCGTACATTGGAGGCAATTCCTGCATTTTAACTAACTTCTTCTTCGTTAAGCCATAACAAAATGCTTTTACACCAAACCAACAAACATTAATCAAAATACTCACTTCGATAAGATCTCAATTCGATTCAGGTTAACGTTCTCACAATTTGTTATGGTTAAATTTAATTATGCTCACCTCAGGTACGGTTTACAGGTGAAACGAATTCGGACGCAGTTCCAATCCCAAAACAGATATATTAACTTTGATTAGTTACACACATGTGTATGTGATGGTACAATATTCTAAATTGTTGACACATACGAATGTAACGGTCTATCTACAATTTTACCAATTTACTTTCACAAAATACAAAAAGGTCTTCAATTAAACTTACGCAGAGTTAAAATAGAAAAAAAGGGAAACCCAACCAAAGGATGGTACTACTTATACGAGTACGCGCACAGAGGAGAAAAAGTTTCGAGGGTGCAAAAAAATATAAATATGCAAATGTCCTAATCAAATTCACATTCTGAAGTAACTTGTTATCCAATCTGTAGGAAAAAAAGCGAAGAACATGGCAAACTTCTCTGCTCAGGAGTTAAAGGATCTCTCACTGGATAAGGCTTCTCCACCCCACATCGGCAGACTTGGTATACCATGGTTTCTATTTTTTTTTTTTTTGTGTGTGTGTCACTAAATCCGCCCATTCTTTAATTTATTCCTAGAACTAAGAGCACAAGGTGCAGATACGGATACTTTGGTAGCAACACTCACTCATGAAAACCACACCGCCTTACATCGTACGCACGAGATGTCTTTTCAACCAAACCAGCATCATCAGCACCCCTCATTTGTATACGCTTGTGCTGTTCAATGTATTCGTATCTATTCATCCTGGGTGGGTGGATATTTTAATCAGAACGATATTAAAAACTTAAATCTGCATATCGAAAGCGATTAAGCAAAGTTTAGGAAGTTCGTTAGAACAGCATTCGGTGGGATTCGATTCGAGATTCCACTGATCTTGGCACAGATTCAAAGCGCTTCAGTACGAATATACGTACGAGTAGCTCATATACAATATTTCGTGTGTATATCTACGGTGGTGTATTCCTGAACGGAAAAGGATGCTTGATACCTTTGGTTTTAATTTAAATTAACGTTATTTTGTGGAGAGGTAGGTGGGACAGATGTTTTGGTGGTTCACTAACATACAACCAAAGGACAACTGTTTGGTTTTTGGGTTCCAATTTTGTAAAGTACGGACAAACAGCGAGCATATTACGGATTAATGTACAAGAGTAGGGCCGCTACCATCATGCCGCCGCGCCGTACCGTCGTTGGTTTTCGACGAAAGTGATTAATGTATTTTTAAATGGTTTCAATTAGGTTGATTAGAAAACGGAATGTTTTTACCCAAATAAAATAATTTCGAAAATTTACTTAAAAAGCAGTTTTTGAATTGAACGCACTGATCTAGTACTGTTGTTGAAAATGTGTAAACATTTTTGAGCTGGAGGGGAATTTTGATTATGTTAGGAAATGTTGCTTTAGATAAATGAATAAAAGAAGTACAAAAGAGTGTACACATATCAGTATCGAAATTTTGCTTATGCGACTTCAAAATGCCTCTCGTCTTCACCACTATCAGAATTAGTGACAATGTTTCAGTTTCATGGGAATTTCACTGCATATCCTTAGAAATAACATTTGCTTTTATTGCTTAAAACTGTAGTACTATGCACCTTCTTGTGTTGCATCCGATGATAGAAAGTGTTAAAGGTCGGCGCAGAAATATGGGGCCTTTTGATGGATAAACTAAAGAGGATACTGCCAAAAGAACTTTATAATGGAAAGACTGAAATATATTTAGGAGGCTGGTTGAATTTTCGAAGCACCACAGATTGCTCAGAGTTCATTAGAATGTTAATTGTTGTTAAAGTACTGGTTTAACTTTACAAGGTAGAAAGGTGTTTACGTTTACGTATCAAAAGTTCGGTAAGTCTTTGTTCAATCATAGCAAACCATTAAGCTGAAATCTGAAAGTAGCCTTCCAGTTAAACTCTTCTTGCAAAGTTCTTACAACCACTATATTCGGTCTAAGATAGTGGGATATGGAGACGTGAAGATTAGATTGTTCGCCGAGGTCATTGCCTTTGAAATGTTCCTTTGAGTCAGCTTTATGGGGAAATTGTTAATTCTTTTTATGTTCGTCATGTTATAGAAGACCTGATAAGGATAGAATTTATTTATTTATTTCTTATTTCTTATAATTAATATTTCATATAATTTTTTACAATTCAAATAACTTTTAAAAAATAAGAAATAGATTGACATTCAGTATTTTAAATAAAATAGCATGGAATGACTTCCATTACATTAATAAAATAGGAAAAATTATTTATGGGTGGGGTGACCCTTTTTTATAAAACTAAAAATAATTCAAAATTGAAAAGCTTACAATCAAAAAACAAAAAACTGGTGGAACAAAAAATATATTTAAACCAAAACGTCAAAAGCAAGAGATTCAATTTGATTAAGATCAAATGTAAGAAGCCAGCATTTTACTCTCTTTAGAAAGGTAGACGTAAATAATATTGGTCTAGTGAAAGCCGGAAGTTTATTAAACAAGCGAGTAGATAAAATAGTATAAAAATTACGAAATGCAGAGGTTCGAAAATAAGGAATGGAATGAGTGCAAGACAGGTTTTCACGGAGATTGTGACTAGACATTAAACGAAAATTACGGTTACCCGACTTCATATAGAACATTTTCAACACCTTAAAACAAAACAAATGACGAATAGGATGGATTTTCAGGTAACAGAATAACGGAAAACTAGAATATCTGGCAGGTTTACGTCAAATTGTTCCTATAACATATTTTTGTAATATCAGCAATGATTGAATATTACTTAGATACACACCGCCCCAACAGGCAAGTCCATATTGAAGTCTAGATTGGAAGATGCCTAAATAAATAGTCTTAAAAAGACTGATTGAACAAACATTTCGCATATAGTAAAAATGACGAAGGATGTATCGGAAGTAATTTTTTAATATATTTATATGGTTAACAAAGCTCATTCTAGAATCAAGTGTATTTGAACTCAACAACATTCTCTACAAGAAAACAATTTTTACTACATTTTATATTACTATTATACGAGTAACCGGAGGAATCAGACGAACACGAGCATGATTGCGGACAGTATCTTCTACATTCCTGTGAGTGAAAGTAAATATTACTTTCGTAATTGTAATTGGAGGAGAGACTGAAATACGAGGGCGGGTCAATAAGTCCGTAACTTTTTGAATTTCTGACCTCTTTACTGAAACAGCAACACTGCTCCTGTCAACAGGCATCTGTCAGTTGACTCCTGTCAAAATTTAAACTTGCTGCGTCAGTTAGTTTGTGTTTGACAGCTATTTTTATCAGACTACTCACTAATTTGAGGAGAAAATGGAAAAAAGTGAATTTCGTGTGCTTATTAAGCATTATTTCTTGCGAAAAAAAACCATTACCGAGACCAAGGCTAAGCTTGATAAATACTATGGGGACTCTGCACCATCGATTTCAATGGTAAAAAAGTGGTTTACTGAATTTCGTTGTGGCCGTACAAGCACTGAAGATGCCGAACGTCCTGGACGCCCAGTTGAGGTCTCTACACCCGAAACAATCGAAAAAATTCACGATATGGTGTTGGCCGACCGAAGATTGAAAGTGCGAGAGATTGTGGAAGCCGTAGGGATCTCGCATGGCTCAGTGGTTTCAATTTTGAATGATCACTTGGGCATGAGAAAGCTTTCCGCAAGATGGGTGCCGCGTTTGCTCACAGTCGACCACAAACACATGTGCAGTTGCCATGGCAAAAATCCATGAATTGGGCTATGAATTGCTCCCTCATCCACCCTATTCTCCAGATTTGGCTCCGAGCGACTACTTCTTGTTCCCAAACCTGAAGAAATGGCTTGGTGGAAAAAGATTTGACTCCAATGATGAAGTCTTCTCGCAAACAAAGACCTATTTTGAGGACCTCGACAAATCATTTTTTTTGGACGGGATACAAAAATTGGACAAGCGTTGGACAAAGTGTATAGAGCTCAAGGGAGACTACGTTGAAAAATAAAATTATTTTTTTATCAAAAAATCTGTGTTTTAATCCAAAAGTCACGGACTTATTGACCCGCCCTCGTACATTAATTTAGTCTTGGAGCTCAAAACTAAATTATGAGCAGAAAACCAAAGCCTTAACAAATTAAGATCCCAGTTTATGTCAGAGACAAAGTCTAGAGCACTTTTCGATGTCATCTGCAAGTGCAGTGAGCGAACCTTTGAAATTAAGCGAAAGTAATGAGTTTATAAGGATTAAGAATAGAATGGGACCTAGGACAGAACCTTGAGGAACACCGATATTAAAAAAACATCTCTCCACTTCTAATACCGTCGATTTTGACCCTTTGAGACCTATTTTTAAGATAGGACCCAAACCAATCCAGGATAAATCCACGAAAACCAGCATTCTCTAACTTTTTTAACAAAAGGTTGTGATCGACCATGTCAAAAGCTTTGGTAATGTCTATAAATAGTCCTGTGGTAAATTTTTTAGCATCAAGGTGTGATATAATTTGGGAACAGAATTGTAAAAGTGCATCTTCCGTTGATTTCCCTTTCTGAAACCCAAATTGATTTGAATTGAAGAAATTAGTCTTAGTTAAGAAACTCACTATTCTATTTTTCATCAGTTTTTCAAATATTTTACTGAAAACTAGAAGTAACGAGATCGGTCTATAGTTACCAATTTCAGATCCAGAACCTTTTTTAAGAAGAGGAATGACATCGGCAACTTTAAGATCCTCGGGGAAGATCCCTTCAAAAACACAACTTATAAATATAAGAAAAGACATCAACCAAAAAACATGCAATCTTTTTAAGCGTTAAATTTGAGATACCATCACCACTACATGTATTTGAATTAGGTAAGGACCCAATAACATTCAAAATCTCCAGAGCAGTAATGGGTTAAAAAAACAAAAGTATTTCTTTTTATATTCTCAATAAAGGGACGACAAATAGGGCAAACCGATTTGACAGGACTCGTTTGTTGACTGGAGGCAATATTGACAAAATAACAATTAAAAGCATTAGCCATAACCAGTTTGTCATGCACTTCAGAGTTGTCAAGTCGTAGTTGATTTGTTTAGTAGGCTATTTACAGATTGCTATTCGTATTTCAAGTTTCCCTTTGCTGATCTAAATAAATCACGGTAATATTTATCACGTCACAATGAAATTTCTTTTTTCACTTTGTTGCACAATTGCTTATATTTACATTTTGTATTCGAATTATAGGGATACTTTTTACACAAGATCCTCAATTTATTTTTATTCCTAAGTTTAAATATTAGGTTGGTCGATATCCATGGCTTCAGTTACTCGTATTTAAATAATTTTTCGGGAGGCAAGGAGTAAGAACAGCAAAGAATGTGCGTTTTTAGAGAGCCAATAAGCAATGAATAAGCACTAGATGCATTATTTGAAGTATATATATTATCCCAGAGTTAGATAGTCTACAATTTTTGGGTTTATTTAATGTCACTAGGAGTCCTGTCATAGCATGGTCAGTAATATTTAAGTCAAGCACACACTTTTCGCATTTGGTCATAACATTGCTAAATCGTCCATAAATGTGGTCAAGACACTTGCCAGAAGCAGCCTGGTCAGTTCATTTATATAGGAAACTAGACCGTGTAACGAAAGTAACGGAGAATAGCTGAAGATTGTATCGTTTGAGTCAAGGCTGTTGATGTTGAAATCTCCAGTGATAATTAAATTTGATGATTTTCATTACTTAAAAGACAAGAAAACTCGCTTATAAAATATAACACATTGAACACATGCAATCTGTAAACACAGAGGAACACAAATTTATCACAATTTATTTCAATAGATACTCGTACTTTTAAAATATCCGCACTCAGAAAATCCATGTAAGTGATGTTAAAAATTTTAAAGTCATTCTTTAGGAAGCATCCAACCCCACCTGCAGCGAAATTTTCATTTGTCTTGGGCAAAAATTCATAACCTGGTATATAGTAAAAATTTCCAAATTTCAGACACGAAAACAATATCAGGTAAACAAGCAAAGGAACCCAAATGAGAAACAAGGGACGAGAAATTTTCTCTCAAACTTCTTACGTTTTGTGTAACGTATCTTGATGTACAAGCCATCTCAAACGGCAAAGTCTTTTCAATAAGATTACTCACACGCTGAACTACACGGGGTATCGTTAATGAAAGCATAAGCATGGGTAACGCCATGTAGCAGATTACCTTTAGCGTCGTACTGAGTTGGCAGTCTCCTTGTTAGAGCAAAATAACCTTTGGCTCTGGCCAGGATTTGTATGGACAAAAAAAAAAAAAAACATTGTGGCGCTAGCAGCCCGGTATGGGCCATGGCCTAGCTTCTTGCCACTCATTTGTGTTTCTCATGTTTTCATTTTTGGCACATCTGAGCGGGGCCTACGGTTTATCGCCGAGTCCGAACGGCAATCCTTAGAAGCTTTTTCGTAGGCAATTTTTTACTTTCGGGAGTTTGCCATTGCCCGCCGAAAGAGTGATGGCGATTTGAAAAATTGTTGAACCAGCCAGGAATCGAACCCAGACTCTCTGCTTGATAGTCCAATGAGCTAACTATCGCGTCATCGCCATCGTCGATGCAAACATTCATGGATATGTATGGACATGTTTGCTAAAATACAAACATTCATCTCAATATATACCAAAGCAAGTGGTTGCCCGTATTATCTCACTATATAAAACATTCGTGGAATCATTTTGATATTCGATAAAGCCCCAGACAAAGGTGTTTCACTGTGGGAAGTCTCAAATGTCTAGCCATCGAAATATCTTTTAAGTTTACTAACGGCATGATGCAAGAACATATTTATGACCTTGACTTTTGGGTCTGATTTTTCTTACTTTTTGGAGCCTTGAGCTCTTCCTCCTTCACTCTTGATGCTATATTTTCGGCATTGAACTCACTGCAAATTGGGTTGTCGAATCGCAGGTTCTACAAGTAACTTTGAAGGTATAAATAAGGGCACTATTCTTCAGTTCGTGGCTCAGACCAGACTAATTTTATCATTCGTTTGAAATTGAAACCTTTTCTTAGGGAAATTTTAGCTTCTATGGTTCCTTTCTTCTCCTGCCTATCTTCAATCAGTAAACTGCATGTAAGAGATTTTTAATTCCAGCAGCAGTCTACTTTTGTGTTGATGTGTTTTCAATAGTGTTTTCATTGTTTGTCTGTAATTCATTTGGTTAAAGATGACAGTCGCGTCGTTTGACGATTTCGTGGTGGATGGTGTAAAGAGCTAGTTTGAGGAAAGTGCTCTCTGCAATGTCCCACAGAAATATTTCCATCACATCCTACAGTAGATGTAAATTTAAATTGTAGGAATCCCTTTAAGAAGATTTTTGCAATTCTTACAGTTGGAAATGGTTATTTCGGTGTAGAGTCTACGAAAATGGATAGACAGTTAATGTATTGTACGTATAAGCTTATCAATTGTATTGATGTGATGGACAGTAGATGCTGTCTCTGTGAAATGGAGGACTATTAATCGCTTTAATCGAGTCTGATCATGACATTGTATTGGTAAATATATGAGATCCCAAGTGTTTGGTGTATTATTTCCCTGCCTCCGTTGTGTTGAAATTTTCGCTGATAATGAAATGCGAGTAGCTCCCCATAGGAGTCAAAAAGCCTGTCTTGCTCTGATATAAAAATAAGTTAATTTGAATAGCACCAGTTGCATATACTGAGACAATGTATAACCATATCAGTGAATTGACCTTCAATACAAGTATCATCAGTGTTCGTTCCGCCATACAAATTTTTGACATTACTTCGTTTGCATCTTTTCAAAGTATTCCACGATGGAATCAATTTTTAATTTCCCTAATGTCACGGCGAATTTTCGCCTCTAAGACGCTTTAAAAACTTCTGACTTGCTACGATAATGTAGTCAAAAATAAGGAAACTCAGAATGATATATCGCACTAACCGTGCGGCTAATCATCAGCACCATATCTAGCGATAAGACGATCACAAAACTTTGTATTCAACACTCTCAAATCGATTATAGCACGCGCGGTGGGGGAAGTGCCACTGTGCTGTTGAAATCGCATATCTTCCAAGCTTTCTTGTTTCAGTTTATCTCAAACGAATTTGTTTTCATTTGGAGCAATGGTAGACTCAATTCACTATAACCAATCTTGCAAGAAGTACGACCCAATGACACCTTCCGTATTCAATTTATACTAACTTACTTACTTACTTTAGGTGGCGCTACAGTCCGGAGTGGACCTGGGCCTCAGTCAACAAGCTTCTCCAGCCAGCTCGATCCCTGGTTGGCTGCCTCCAGTTTCGCACGCTAAGTTGGCTGAGGTCCTCTTCCACTTGCGTGCGTCACCTGAGTCTTGGCCTTCCTCTACTGCGCTGTCCCTCGGGGGCGGATTCGAAGACTTTTCGGACCGGAATTTATACCAACACCTTCGACTATTCGCCTGATTAAATAGGAATTTTTGCTTGGTAACAAAGCCATTTATCTAAAACGGCTAAGTCAGTGAATTTGACTTATTAACAAAATTCGGATTTTCTTCAATTTTTAAAATGCCCAAATAGTGAAAGTTTGGCATACGTAATTGGCTTTAGTTCCGTATGCCACAGAGATGTTTTTGAGAAAGGCGTGAAATCGACTAATTGCGGTCTTGACTGACTGATTCTCACATATTGGGTTGACAGAAAGTAATTTGGGCTCTATCGAGTGAAATAAAAATTGTTTTTGATACAAGGAATAACTTTGATCAAATACGTGTGTGTTTCCCATTTTGTACAATGAGCGCTTACCATCTATTCGCCAACTTCATGATTCCGTGCTCATAGAAACTCTGTCACCTATTTGCATAAACCTGAACCAAGTGCGAGTTCAGATTAGGGTCCCGTCACTCGTGAATGTTTTGCCTTTCAAATACTCGTAGTTTTGAAAACTTCGAAAAATTCAATCGGAACCATAAACTTCACAAATCACCTTGTGAGCCTCAAAAGCCTCATTGGCTTTAGGAATGTTACTTATCTACTATTACTACTGAGTTGGCCCCAGAGACTGGGGTGAGCCTGGGTCTCATCGCAACTAACAAGCGTCTCCGTTGTGCGCGCCACTTGGGTTGAGGTCTTCCTCTGCTGCCTCGTCGCTTCGGATTAAATTCAATGACTCTTTAAGCCGGAGCATTGATGTTCATTCGCTCTATCTACATGTCCTGGCTGTCTCAGGCCACTGATGCTCAGTTGTCTGATTAGATCAATGTCAGGATATAGCTTATGTAGCTCATCTATAAACCTTTTGAATCATAATCTATCTTGCAAATGGTACCAAATATTTTTCAAAGAATTTTTTTTCCCAAAGCGCCTTCAATGAAGTCCGTGCCTCAGAGTCAGAAAGTAGGACTGGGATGACTAATAATTCCTTACTTCTTTGGGATAGGATCTTGCTACTCAATTGCCTTCTTACCCAATGAAACAACTTCGTTTTATCTCGTTGAGGTGTTCTTGACAGAACTTATAGCAGAGCCAAATCAAAGTTAAGGACTAACTCTAAATAAAAGCTGCCGAGTGTGACGTTCTGTCCAATTCGTCGATGTTGTGTGTTTCTTTTTGCTGTCAGCATATACTTGGGTGGGCCTATTTCACCCATTTTGTGACAGATATCATCGACGTTCTCTAGTTGTTCCACACGCTTTTGAAAAATTCAATTGCTTTTGAGTTCCGCAGACATCTTTCAAGTATGATGTTTCGAAAGTCACATGATAGCGCGTCACATCGTCTTAAACATTTTGACATCAATGGTGTCGATTAAATCGTTACTGACTTGACGGAGCAAAGTCTATACAGACGGAAGAGTTTTGTAGAAAAAATAGACTTGGCTCGCTGCAGTTCGTCTCTATAAATGCTGTCATATGCGGCCTTGAAATTGATGAAAAGATTGTTGGTATCGATTTGGACCTTTAGATTTTTTCCGGGATCTGCTAGAGTATGAAGATTTGCTTAATAGTGAAGTTTTCTCGGCTGATACCGCATTGATAGGCTCCGATCAGCTTGTTGACGAAGATGTTTTTTTTCAGATGTTTACATAATACGGCAGATAAGATCTTGTATTCGTTGTTATGATTCTATAGAAGGAGTAGTTGAAGGGATTTATTTTCCTGTGAATTGGGCAAACGATACGGTGGAACTGGTTCTTCATGCATACACTCTTGTAACCAGAATTGTGTATTCTCTCTAAGAAGTCATTTCTTGCAGCTTTGAACACATCGACGGTAAGCCGTCAGACAAGCTGTTTCGTTGGATTCCAACTAAGACATTGCTTTCCTTCCTTCATTTTGGTCAGATGGACGGAATTCTGAACTATCATTCTGTATGACGGAGGGAAGTTACGCTTCTTCGCCGTTATTTAGTCTGCATTTTTCCATATTTTCAGCACCAACTGGGACTGTATCAAAAGGTTTCACCTTCTACATCTCTACTTTTGAACGTAGCTTTTTTGGCTTGACACGCATTTTTTTTATATGTTGGTAGAACTTCCACGTTATTCTTTTGAAATCATCTATTTCGCGGCTACCGTGCTCGTTTTTCTTCTTGGTCTTCTGAAGAAGAGAGTGTTCTTACCGTCTTTTCTGTGAATAGATATCCATAGTGGCTCTCGACCTTTACCGCATCGCCGCTTTGTGCACTTCTTGTTTGGTTGTATGTTTTTGCCGACATTCTTCATTGAACCAGAGGTTGCTTGGTGGGGGTCGGGTGCGGCGTCTCTGGTGGTACGTTGGCAGCGTTGCGACTGGTCATTGGTACTTGTTGCTGGCGGCAGAGGAATTTTTGACAAATTTTCGGATATACGAAGGTTCGGCGGAAATTCTGTCGGTCCTTTGGGATTGCTGCTTATTTGTGAGAAGTCACAGTAGTTCTTCTTTGCTGTGGAGCGTTGGAAATTCACTCATAGGCCCTTAGGAAAACAAGGAGAAAAAATGTCCCATGACAAAATTGACAGTGATCTACCAGGTGTGAAGCAATAAAGCTCGATTTGCTTCTAAAATGGGCTTTCGGTGACAGCTAGCAAATCACAAAAAGATCATTACGTCGACAAAAGCGAAAATCAATAAACATAACATGATCTACGTTTAAGAATACTACAAGTATTTGTTTGGCAATCCATTCCTATAGCTGCAATATTGTCTTAATTCCTGACGCTTCGATGTCTTACTAGCAGGGCTTCATTATGGAATGAATGAGTCGATTCGAACTCTTCCACTAAATCCCTAATTCTCCTTTTAACGAGACGGTTTTACCGGTCGAAAATTAAAGTAAGCAACTAACAACGTAGTTGCAATCGCTCGAAAATTTTGTCAAAAAAGTTGGATGATATGTAAAACGCTGTTGCACTGTAGGCATAAAACTTGAACCAGAAATATGATTCTGTATGATTGAGTTAAGACAACCGTTATTGGAAGAATGGATCGCGTCTAATGGTGTTTGCCTTCTTACTTTAACAGATTCGTCATACGAGACCGCCATCTAAAATTCCACATAAATAGCCCTTATGCCTAATAATTCCACTCTTTAAATTTAATAATTAAGGTAAGCTAAATTTAAATCAATATTTTTATTAAAAATAATTTCACCACTACTATTTAGAATCCATTTTTTATTCTTATTTGAAAACCATCCCTTGTTGAGGACGTCAAAATGAAAAAAAAAAAAAAATCAAATTCAAAGAAAAGTTTTCGATTTGATTGACAGCGCAACATCCCTGATGGATTTCATCCACCAATCCACTTATTTATTTCAATTTTCTGCAGCCACCCTTACCGATATGTATATATGAATCTCGTATCTCTCACTGAATGCGAATTCGGAGTACATATTTACAACAGACATTAACAAAAACCGAAACATTCGAATTCAAAGGTACCGACTCGGCCGGTCCTATGTGTTGCTTTAGCCAGCCTCCAGATGGGAAGAACTTTTAATTAAAGGCTTTCGTATTGATTCAAAGAATTGTAATCGATAAAGGACCTGCGGCAGGATAATCCTTCAAACTATCGGCGATGGTTAACGACTTTTTAATAAAGGATTGCACACAACGAGATTTCCATCGTCTAGTCAATGCCACAAAATGGCGTATATACCTACGATATTCCAAGGCAACTTTTGCATTTTAATTATACCAAACCAACTGACCAGTGATGACTCCAGAACATGAAACTATTCATATCCATGTCCTTTGGGGGGGGATAGTTGCATCCCAACTGCAAGCCGTAAACGATTGCATGCGTGAAACAAATGATCAGAGAGAAGTAGGTACTTAAGAAAATTGCCCACATCCAGTAGATGGCTTATGGAGCTGGAGCCCTGGCTTTTACAGGAAATCGCCATTCCAATTGGTCTTACTTATGCACATGCATGAATATCGCATTAAACCATGTCCGTCATGCATGTAAGAGTGTAATAATTTTTGATTAATCCAATTTCGCAGTCGTGCAAGAAATTGCTTTTACTCGTATTTTCTGTTTTTTTTTTCGAAAATTTAATGCCGTCATATCCGGTTGGGTATACTCAATCGAGTACTCCTCTGGAGCTATTGCTATTCGGCAGTTGTTTATTTTTCTCTTTTCTGATGAGAATTTCGCATTTTCCAGTTGCATTTTCTCAAATTTTTTCCCCTTTCTACTGACAATCTATTTTCTTCCAGAAATTCTTTGAAAAATTTTCTTTAATAATATTTTCATGAGGAAAAAAAAAAATTAAAAAAAATTCTAGAAGTAAAGACGAAGACCACAATCTACGATGTGAAGGAGACCGGATAAACAGAAGAAGAAATATATACATTCCGGAAGTGACTTTCGGTTTTTATGCAATTAATTTATGCTACCGTTTATTCACTAGGTACACTTCAGCCCCCTCCGGGCTTATGTGGAATTTTTCTAGGCTTAAGTATTTTTTTTTTCTTTTTGCCTTCTCGTTTGGTTGGCGTTATTTTACGCCATTCACCATTTTTCCGCGGTAAATGGAAATGAAGCATTTATTTTGCTTTATTGCGTTAAGATAAAAATTCCTCAGTTGGCAATACAAGTACAAGTTTTATTTCTTTTTTTATTTTTTTTATTTTTGCTCACCGTACGCACACAGGGAGAGAAGTATGATAGAGCAGATTGCAAGAGGGAATGACTTATCATTTATTTAAAAAAAAAAAAAAAAAATCTCGTTTCATCCAGGAGAAGTAATCGACCAGAAATGTTTTTTTTTTTCTTCTTGCAGTTCTAGGTATGTCTTGAAGTTTCGTTGAAGATATAAGATAGTAGGGTGTATCTTTGAATGTACCTACGACGAGCATGAGCAACAAGCTGTAGTGAGAGACATAACTTCACTGACACTGAGATTCCTCCGGTACAGAACCTTTTGTGGCCTATTCCACCAACTTAAAAATTTGTATTTACAAATATTTTGTAGAAAAATTTCACTAAACTCTGAGTTTTGCACACTTATACATAGTTGTATTCCGCAAAGAGAATTTCGTGAAGAAGTTATTTGTCATTGTAATTTGTAAGTTGCAAATTAGTGAAAATTTTACGTTTCTGCAAAAAAATTAATCTTCAAATTTTGTTCAGTTTGTAAGAACATTTTACACCTGAGAGTCGCCATGTAATTCCACCTACAAGTCTGGTTTCTTACTGGAAGTACCTTTTCAAAAAAAATATCTTTGTAACGAAGGCATCGCAGTAGCGATAGTGGGGGAAAAAAAAAATTCATCGACCGCATATAACTTTAAGATGTTCTACCATGGAACGATCAATGGACCAAACGGTGTTGCTATCGTTGTTGCAGCGTCCAGCGGATCTTCTAAGCAATATCGTTGGTATTTTGAAAATAAGCGACAGCTTAATGAGTGTTAAACTCGTCATACACAATGAAACGTGGAACATTGTTAGCGCGTACGCTCTACAAAATGGATGCGACCAATCGGAAAAAGATACATTTTGGTCAGAGCTCAGCAATTTGCTTAGAAATATACCTATCGATGAGATGCTCTTCGGCGGAGATTTAAATGGCCACGTCTGAGACACAAATGTTGATTATGAGGACTGCCACGACGGTAAAGGCTTTGGAACCAGAAATTCTGCAGACGAAGACATCCTTGTAGCATGTAGGGCTTACGTCTTAACCATTTTATATACAATGATTATTTAACACCAATGACATCTTATCATATTTAGTAGCGGAGGTCACGAAACGCAATTAGATTATCACCTCTGCAAAATGTCGATGAGAAACCGTGTTAGGGACTGTAAAGTAATACTTGGAGAATAGCTAGCACAGAACTTTTCACAGTGAAACCACAGAAAACACGGGCATCGTTTGGAAAGCCAAAAATCCGGTGGTAGAATCTATCGAAGGAACGAGGCCCAAAATATATATTTTTTTTCTTTTCTTTTTTTTCACTTTTCACTTTATTTCATTTATGGAATACAATATATTTACAAGTTTTCTTAATTTCTAAAAACAAAGAGAAAAAAATGAAATAGTACAATCTATTGTCCAAATGACAAGAGTTTGAAGGGGAGATTGCATGTGGAGGCAAAGAAAGTAAAAAAAAAAAAATCAAAACAAATTTCAAACAAAATTTAGATACTCAAAGAACATTCAAAGAACAAAATACAATAAACTAAAGACAAAACCCATTTTTTAATTTCATTAAGAAATGTATTTTCCACTCTTTCGCATCTTATAATGTCTGGCAGTAAGTTAAACAGGCGGGCTGCCGTTGAAAGGTAAAATCTTCCAAAGTGAACTTTGTGAACAACAGGAACTGCTACAAGGTTTCTCGCATTTCCTCGCAAATTATAGCTATCTATATACCTAACTGAGTAAAACGCGGCATTTTGAAAAAATATTTTTAGAACTTTGTAGCAGTAGAGATGCCTCAAAGGAAGAGTTTTAAGTGTTCTGAACAAATTAAGACTTGGAGCTTTGCGATTTACTCTGAATAAGATTCTTATTGCATGCTTTTGTTTTATTAGAAGTAGTTCAGTCTGTGGAAAAAATGCTCCGCCCCAACAAGAGATACCATATTCCAATTTAGATTTAAATAAACCATTAGACACAAGCTTAAAAACTGATTGCGGACAATAGAGGCTTAAGTGATACAGTTGTCTTACCACTTTGTTGAGATATTGTTTAAGATAATGAGTATGATTGGACCAACTAAGCTTATTATCTAAGACAATACCTAAATATTTAAAACTGTCAACGCACTCAATTTTAAAACAATTATTGGTATACGATGTTAAGTAGTTGAATGGATAATCTACATCATTCATAACAGTGAATAATTGGAAGCAGGTACAATCCGGAGAGTGATAAAATAATGGAAAATCATTACAAATTATATTGCTGATATTAAATATCATAAATTTCGTTTTATCACTGATTATGAGTTTACGTATTAAGAATCATCTCCTCAGTAAATCAAGGTCATGGTTTACCTCAGAGATAATATTCAGAAGGCTTTTATTTGAGTATGACAGCGCAGTATTGTCAGCAAATGCTGTAACTTTGCCTTTGAAAGGTTGGATGAATATGGAGTTTACATAGATCAAGAATAGGATAGGACCTAGTGGGACACCAGTTACTATATTTTTCGGAGAACTGTAAATATTCTTGATCTTCACCAATTGCCTACGATTATTTAGATACTCGTAAGAAGCAAACCAACTATATGTACATCCTCTAAAACCCAATTGGAAAAGTTTATCTAATTGTATTTCATGATCTACCATATCGAAAGCTTTAGAAATGTCAATAAACAGAGAAGCAGGAATCTCAGAAGAGTTAATACTGTGATATAGCTCCCCTGTCAGTTTCAACAGTGCAGTTTCAGTAGACATTCCGCTTCTAAAACCAAATTGACAATTACTGAAAAAATTTGTTCTTTCTAGACATGACAATATTCTAGATTTAATACCTCTTTCAAATATTTTTGAAAAGACCGACAACACCGAAATAGGACGATAATTGTTCAAGATTGTCATCCTTTTTGTGAAATGGCATAACTATAGCCGTATTCAAAGATTGAGGAAAAATACCTTGTCGTATGCTATTATTGAAAATAAAGCACAAAACATCCGAGATTTGAAATGAAATTTTTTTCAACATACAACTAGAGATCATATCAGCGGAGGTAGAATTCGATGGTTTAAGAGTGCAAATTATTTTATGTATCTCTAGAGCAGTGAATGGTTCACAGAAAAAACTGTCAGTTTGACTTCCAATCTCAACTAGGTCATTGTAGATCCTATTATTGTAGTTGTGGTTGGATAAGTTCTGAAAAGACCTAACATTACAAAAGAGATCATTAAATGAATTAGCAATTTGCAAAGGATCAGATATAGTTGAGTTATTGACGTTCAGAATTATATCCATTTCTGAAGTTTTTCTATTAAGAATTTCATCAATAACACGCCATTCTTTTTTAGAATTACTAAAACTTGCTAATAATTTTCTACGAAAATAATTATCTCTGTAAAAAGGGATATCAATTTTAAGCTCATTATTTAGTTTTTTGTAGTGTTGTTTGAGTCTGAGATTATTTGGATGCCTTCTTACTTGAAGGTAAAGTTTATGTTTCAATCGAATTTTTTTCAGAAGTGAAACAGTCATCCATGGTTTCAAGCACTTGTTTTTGTTGTTCGAGCGACTTATAACCCGTTTACTACTCGCAAAATGCAATTGAAGCTTCATAAGAAAAGTGTCAAAGGCTATCGTTTGATCAGTTGCGCAAGAAACTTCTTTTCAAAATTCGAAATTTAAACAGTTTCTAAGTCTGGTATAGTCAATTTTAACGAATGCTTTATGCACAGATGATTCAGTTCTCAGAATGCAACTATTTATTTGAAAACTTATTAAACAATGATCAGTTAGATTCAGGTCAAGTAGGCTGATCCAACAAAGAATCAAAACCAAATAAAGACAGAGTTGTCAGAAAGTAATCAACGTCAGAAGAAGCAGACATTAAGTTAATGTTAAAATCGCCAAGTAAAATGGTATTTTTACAAATTTGGGACTCCAAGAACCCATAAAACTCTTTAGTAAAGGATTTCACTGAACATTTGTGAAGTCTATAAATACAAATAAAACAATATAAGGTTCCAGTAATTTCACAACGGAAACTGATAGTATCAGCACTTTGTAAATTATATTTTTTAATTTGTTTGTTGACTATATCATTTCGAAAAAATACACCAACACCACCAGCTGCATATGTATTATTGCATGCTGCATCAAACAAAAAATTAGGAATATGGAAGTTGGAGATTTCTTCATCAAAAATCCAGATTTCTGAAACAAAAATTACGTCTGGTAAATGGTCTAAAGATGAAGGGTGAGTGGAAAATGCATCGAAATTTTTTCTCAAGTTGCGAATGTTTTGATGGATTACCGAATAACCAGAAGATTGTTCATTCTTTGAATGATCTATACAAAAGCAATTGAAGTATTCGGATTCGAAAGGAAAGTTAACATTGTTATTATAGCAATTTGGAGAAGATCTATCTATTGCACTGGCTAAAGAATCACTTAGAAATATAAACGGTATCGCAGACTCACATAGATCGCAAGAAATGCGGAACAGCATGCACGAGGAATGCATAGCACTCGCAAAGTCCCTTCTGGGGATTATATCGAGATACCATCACGTCGACAAAGAATCATGGTGGTGGAATGACGAAACCAAACTAGCTATGGCCAACAAGAAGAATGCATTTCAAGCGTGGACAAAATGCGATCGGAGCGACGATATCGAAAAAGCTCGCCTGGCTCTTGGATACGAGCGTCTTAAAAAGATCGCAAAGAAAGTCCTGGCTCGAACTCGAGCGGCAGCAGCGGAAAACCTGTACCAGGAGTTGGAACAAATATCTTCACGATCGGCAGATAGAAGGCAAGCCATACACGAAGTTCAAACGTCGTACAGTGCTAAAGTGCCAAATATTTTAAAGCTCGCTGCACAGAGGCGAAAAAATTCGATGGAAATAACTTCGCCGAAATACACCAAAAATGCAGACGGTTGCTTACTAAAAAATGAAAAGGAAATTTGTGACCGGTGGCTTGAATAGCACAAGGAGTTTCCACGTGATATCGTGCCGACAGCTGGTCTATTCGAGGAGGAAGTTTCGGACTTTTCAATCGGAAAAATAAGTATAGCAATCGGAAAAATGAAGCGGGGAAAGCGGCGGGACCAGACAGCATTTCAACAGAGTTTTGGGCGAAGATGGAGGGGATCGGCAGCGAATGGGTATCGAAACTTTTAAAAAAATTAAAATGTGGACAACCTATACTGAATCAATGGAGAAGTAGACTCTTGGTTCCATTATACAAAGGAAAAGGCGACACTCGAGAATGCAACAACTACCGTTCAATCAAGCTGATGTCACACACGATGAAAATCGTCGAAAGAGTCTTAAACGAACGTCTTCGTTAAATAATAAAGCTCGATAATAGCCAGTGTGGATTTGTTGAAGGAAGATCGACGGTGGACGCTATCCAAAGCCTACGAATAATAATGGAAAAGCACCGAGAAAGAAAACGAGGTCGGAAAAATAATTTCTGGATTTCTCAGATGGCAAATGCACAACAACAGCTGGGGCTAACCACTGAAGTGATCCAGGACCGAGCAGTATGTAGACGTGTTCTGCGGACTGCGACATTAGCGAACCCCATAAGCAGAGCAGCAGCTATGCAGTGAAAATGGGAAACTCGTTACGCATAAATTCGTATAACTAGAAAAGGGTTAATAAAAGGATAAGAAGAAGAAGAAGTTGAACTTTGTTATCTTGAAGTTGTTTAATTTTAACGCAAAATTTCGTCTAAGTCAATGAAGGCCGATGAAATATTTGGAATTATTGGGCCACAGATAGCCCACATGACTGAAAAAGACTTTGCATTACGACCAAGGCAGCAGTTTCTTACAGCTTTACAATGGCTTGGAAATGGAGGACGGTACCATTGAGTTGCTGACATGCACGAAATATCTACGGCGACAGAATGCAGATATGTTTACAGAGTTTGCACAGTGATTGTTTATTTATTCTTTAAAAATGTTGTATGTTGGCCTAATGAACACGAAAACATTTTTAGAATATGCCATGCCATGTGTTTACGGAGGTATAGACAGGATTTTAGTTGACATAGATGCTCTCAGCGCGTTTGAATCTGCATATGTCGATGGGCATCGAAAGCACTCTATTAATTTTGTATGCGAACCTGACAATAACTTCTACAATGCATACGTGAATTGCCACGGAAGTGTACACGATATAAAGGTGTTGCGGAAAAATTCCCATTTTTCTAAATTTGAAAGTGGCTTTCGACCATGTCCTTATGCTGTTTTACGTGGGGAATGGAGATACAGGATATCCGTTAATGGATTGGTTAATTGCTCCAATTTTGAGAAACCCACCTTCTGGAATTGATCGAGATACAAAAGAGCACATAAATCAACTCGAAGAATAATAGAAAACGCTTTTGGAATTTTGAAGAAGAAATGCCTGAAGCACTAATGATTGCAACCGACGTCATAGAATGTTGCACTATCTCTACCAACGTTTCACGGGAACAGATAACTATTTCGAGATGTCTACAACTTAAGAAGAAGAAAATTTAGAGTACCCAGATGAAAATGGTGATGATTTGAATGGTCACGCTATTTTACAATATTTTCTAAGTCTATTTCTAGTTTCTTAATAATAACTACAGCTAACCAGTTTTTCTTCAGACTCTGAATTTTGAAGATTCTGAAAATTTAAACGGCTGCCTACAGGAACACGACACTGTCGAAAACACAAGTGATACAAAGAGTTTAAAGCTGGCCGTTCTTTGGTTGATGATTTGCCTCGTTCCGGTCACTCATCCACCAGTATGACTGATGTAAACTTCGAAAAGATAAGAGAGTTGCCCTCGCAGATCATCGAGTAAGCATCATAGTAATAGTAGCCGATCTTGGTTGTTTTTTTTTTACAGAAACAGCATCGCATTAATGTCGCTATAAATATGCTTTTGGGTGAAACCGGTGACTAGACATGGGTCTATGAATACGACATCTTAACATCTTAATGGCGCTATCATACGAGCCAAAACCCAAAAAACTACGACAAAATCGATCCAAAATCAAGGTTTTGTTGAGCGTTTTCTTTGATTGCCGTGAAGTAGTCCGATCCGGATTTCTTCCACCAGGCCAGATAGTAAATAAAGAGTATTACGAGAGCATATTAAAGAGTTTCTGGCAGGAGGACAAAATTGTGGTTCCTTCACCACAACATCGCACCGGTACATGACACACCTCATCCCGTACATGACTATTTGATCAAAAACAACGTTCATCTCGTTCCACAGGCTCCTTATTCATGATGTGGCATCATCTGACTATTTCCTAGTCTTTTTCCTTTCAAAAGTTACCACTTCGCGAAAAGCGTCTTGAGATGATTGAGGTGATTAAGAAAAAGCTGAAGGCTACCTTTGAAGGAAATAAAGTGAATATCGATGAATTAGTGAACCGTTTTCATTTTATTGAGGAGTTCAGATCGAACTTCTAAATGCAAGAGTTAACCATTTTCTATGTATACAGGCCGGTGGTCTGCATTAGTATACAAACCTTACCCGTGGCTAATTAGACGGTTAATTCTCACGATATGGTTAGGACGCCATAAGCTGGAACAAAAAGATAGAAGAAGAAAGAACTATCTAGAAGCACACAGGAATATAGATTCAGATATTGCTACAACACACAAATTTTTAATTTTCTCATAAGCATGCACAGTCAGGTTACTGCCAATAGTCAGAAATATTATATTTTATCTGCCACAACAAGGAGATCTTTTTTGCATCTATTTATGTACACCTCAGAGACCCAAAAAGGAGACATGCAGAGCTAATGCAGTACGAGTTTATAAATCATAGTTCATATAACAATATGTTGAGAAAGTCGTAGAAATAAATAAAATTAAAATGAAATCGCACATTTAATTTTACGAGGGCATTACTAGTGCTATCTGCACGATGCGGGTTTCCACTCCACGACCACTGTTTCTACAGCTACTCCTGTGATGATCAACATTTTAGTAGCAAGTTCAAGAAGTTAACATAGATCTGAGAAGTTTTGTTTTCGTTGAGAGTTTAAACTGAAGGACATCTAGAGTACCAGATGTCAGGGCTCACTTTCTATGAAAGCTGTAGGATAACGAAAATATCGAAGACAATTATATCTGATCGCAGTTCCAGCTCTATTTCGAAGGGGCTTTGACCAACCCAAACCCTTGAGGCAGTTCTTTACAATATATTGATTACAAAAGTGCATCACAATCTAGTTAAGTTACCCACAGCTGCAAAAAACTGATAATGCCTTAGAACTGCGTACCAGCAAATACAACATTACTTCCATGAACAAAGTGGCGAAGGATAATGAGTCAGAAAACGTAAAAAACACCGCCTTAATCTTATGAGGACTTGGTAAGATAACTTAATACTGTGATGTTAAATTATCGTAGAGTGGGAGTTTGAATGATTCCAACACCAGATCATAATCACACCTTCTTCTTCCAAAATTGTAAGGCATACGTATGTTGGTTTTTACTTCAGATTTAACAGGATTTGCTATACTGTCTAAAGATCTTCAATATTTAAGATCACACTGCAGCCCAAGGTCCAAGGTCTTAACCGACAAGCGTCTCCAATCATACCGATCTCTAGTTAGCTGCCTCCACTTTCGCATGCTTAGATAACTAAAGTCTTCTTCCGCTTGCGTGTGCCTGAGTCGCGGTCTCTACTGGGCTGTCTCTCGGGGTAGATCCGAAATTTTTGAGACCGGATCGTTTGAGTCCATCTGCTGCATGGAAAATAACCCGATGAATTTTTCTCTCAAAGAAGGCAAGAGCATCCATTTTTTATAATGGCCATCTATCTGCGCTATAGAGCAGGACTGTGATTAGAAAGGTTATATTTGGGGTCGCGTTTGTTGTTCGAAAGAGCGCTTTGATAGCTTGTTTATTTGCTTGTTTGTTTGCTTGTTTGTTTGTCTTCTCAGCGCTGGTGTCTCTCTCTGAATTGATAGCGAAGCCTATTTGGACTAAGTCCTCTTGAGCGAGACGCTTAACCTATTTTCGCTGCTTCCGTCTCAATACTCGCGAAAGTGCCACTGACATCACGCTACTTTCTACCTATTATATAATTATCATCAGCGAAGGTAAGTAATTGGACGGATTTTGAAAGATTGTGCCTCTTGTGCTGGGCGTGAGTTTTGCACTACTTTTTTTAAGAATGATGTCAAAGAAGTACCACGGCAGCGCATCGCCTGGTCTAAATTCTTGTTTTAAATCAAAGGTCTGGTCCTTGTTGGAGCAGCGTGCATTCTCCATCGTCATCTTGCACAGACAGACGAGTTTGGTAGGAATACCAAAACTAGACATTGCTCCGTATAGCCCGTCTATAAAGATGCTGTTTTATGCGGCCTTAAAATCGGTAAGTATCGATTTGGAGCTCATGGGTTTTCTGCCATAGTGTAAATATTTGGTCGATGACGTACCTTCCTGGCATGAAGCCACACTGATATTGACGAACTAGGTTGTTGACGAACGGCTTCAGGCATTCACACAATACAGTAGGAAAGATCTTGTTTGTGATGTGACGTGATGTTAGTTCAAAGGGTCTTCTTTCTTGAGGATTGAGAGTTAGGCTGTCCACTCAAGCAACTTTGTTGGAATTAAGTTTAGAAATTGCTATCTTGACATCATTCAGGTCGGGTGGAAGGAATGGTTGATACACATCGCTTTAGTTGAAAAGTTTACTGTGGCTGCCAGCACCAATTAGTTCGTCATCGCCGTTGTACAGTCTATAGGCATACTTTTTCCAAATCTTCCACCATGATGCTCCGTTGTTCGTGTCTACAGGCTTTGGCTCAGGGTTTGTGTCAGTGACATTATTTTTCTACGTTCTGGTGAATCCGCGACCGCGCGATGCTTATGCTTCTTCTTTTTCCTCTTGAGAAGCCGGTGTGCGTTAAGCTCGAGAGCAGCCCTAGTTCTTATATGCCTCTTGCTTACAGGCATTTACTTGTCGGCATTCATCCTCAAACCATGGGTTTCGTTGTGGTGGTCGAATGAAGCTCAACACATCAGAGGCGGCACGACTGTCCCAACAAAAATTGTTGCTCCGCCAACATCACGCATATGGGCATTGTATGCAGACTAAAAATGGATATCAGGTGAGTCTAATGAATCAAACGGGCCAAAGGACTTCTCTTCTTGACACGTGTGAATGTTGGTTCGAGCGTGCAGATGGAACACCACATTGGACACCAAGTTCTTCCATGTGAGTTTGTTTAGTTGTTCCCCAAGTACTTTGATGTCTCTTTCTTGGCGAGCCTCTTAGCCAGCTAATTCCGCATGGAGCAGTTGAAGGTCCCCTTTGGAGGCTAATACCTACTTTGACAAGCTCTTTATTTTTTCCGTCTAAGATTTTTTCCAATTTTTCAACAGAAATCCCTGTAGGTTTTGACATTGTGGATTCTGATGAATTTCCTTTATTAGGGAGATCCTGTTTGATTTACGAAAGCGCTCTTTTGCTCATTTAATGAGATTGGCTCTTTGAAAAGACGCTATAAGTAAATCTTTCAGGTTGTAGTTTGATGTGAGGGGCTGCGTATCTGAGGATGCCCTTTTGCCATATTCTACTCTCACTTGTATAAGTATTTTCAAAACACTCTACCACGATTGACACACCCTGGTATGTCGTACAAACGTAAATAAATTGACCGTTAACACCCACAACTAATTCATTTGATAAATATCAAATTTAAGAAAAAAAAAAATTGGCTTGTCCCAAAGATACCAGCAAACCCCTCTAACGTTGATTTTTAGTGACTATAAGCCCATCTCGTTGGGGCCCTTAATAGCACTTGTCGACCAAACCAACATGCATTTGAACACATAATTTATTACATGCCCTTCTATGTACGAGTATGCTAAAGGACTTTATTATCAAATTAAAAGTACGATAATTCGTAGTGTGAAAGGCATGCCTACCTATTTGAGAAAATAAAAAAAATGCAAGGAAACATTAAAATAAATAATGAATCCTAGGGAAAGAAACCTTTTTACTGACCAAAGACACAGAGATAATTTATTTGCAAGCAAAAGGCTCCCGATAAGAGTGTAAATTTTGCAGCAAATGCAAAAAGCACATTACCTTCTCGCAAAGGCATTTGAGCAGAACCAGAAGAGCCATGTGACCACTTTTGTCCGCCAGCATAATTTCTACCTCTCCTTTTACATAACTTTGAGGATTTCCCTGAACGGAGCATCGAAACCTCCACCTCTACCTACCTTCCATAGCCGCTGACAACCTCTAGACCGAAAATATGTAGAAATGCCTTTTAACATTTGGAAAAAGGTCATCTTCTTACATTAAGGACATGCGGTGTGTGAAAATTGCTGGACAGTGTCAAAACAGTGTCACCACACCTTGTACCGCAACATAAGAAATGACCTCAATTTATCTTACCAAGAGATATTAGATACTTTTCACAAGGAGTCTTAACTTTTACCTTTCCTACGAGTACCTACTTTTGTTGTAGTAGCGAATGGAGCTACGAGTACGAGTATATATGGTATGTAGAGCTGAGACCAGGGTTGATTTAGAGTTTTTGCAATTTGGGGTTGCTGTGCGGTTGGAAATTTATAACCCTCCCAACCAGCTAAAACATCTTTCATCATTTTCTTTACTAAAAGGTTGGTGAAGGTATTTTGTTTTTGTTTTTTGTGCCACAAGTGAAAACAAAAAAGATTGAAAGAAATCATCCCTTTCAGTCTTTAGAGAGAAGCATGCGGTTTCTATTCTACTACACTATGGCTATGATGATTTTGGCCTGAAATTAAAGGGCTCCGCCACTTCCTCTGTCTAATCTATTCAATTTGTGTGGTTAATTTTAACCCTTTCGTTGGTGAGATACTGTTCTATGGATACATTAGAGTATGGAAAGTGATGCTTTTGTTTTGAACGACAAGAGGATTAGTATGGCATCAGTAGTCGAGTGTATGTTTATTTGTTTGAGGAAGACTAGTGAGGGGTAGATGATTTTCACTGCTCTATTTTGTAATTTAGAGCGAATTAATTAGATTTATGTCCTAAGGTGTCGGATACGTGTCTTAGGGATTAGCTGAAAGTTTTTTCTTTTTTAAGTATTCAATCATTTTATTGGCACTTTAAGGGAGGCTTTAATAGATACTCATTCATGACTTTTGAGAGCTTAGTTGCACGAAAATCCGATTGCAATATCCCCATTTTTTTTAAAGATGTACATACGAGTATGCACGTATTTGATGTTATTGCATATGACAGCGAATGTAGAAATCACTAGGTTATGTTTGACGATTAAACCCGATTGACTCTTCGAAATGTAATCGAAGATATCTTGCGAATGCAGCATAGACTTCTTAGTTCAAGGAAGCAGGTAAACGGCAAGCTTCGTCCTTCGTTTTTTCCTTATTTCGTTTGCGCTTACAGCGGTTCTAAGGTAGTTTTGGATATTTTGTCTGACCGAAAGCTTTTAATATGCTTGCCTTGCCATAGGCCTAAGCAAATCTTTGACTTTTCTTTTCATACCGATGCATCTGCTTGACGAATTACCTTTCTGATATTTAAGGTATTAGTATTGTTATTGCCGAAGTGGCAAGCTAAGGGCGGGCCAATAAGTCCGTGACTTTTGGATTAAAACACAGATTTTTTGATAAAAAAATAATTTTATTTTTCAACGTAGTCTCCCTTCAGCTCTATACACTTTGTCCAACGCTTCTCCAATTTGTTTATCCCTTCCAAAAAAAATGATTTGTCGAGGTCCTCAAAATAGGCCTTTGTTTGCGAGATGACTTCATCATTGGAGTCAAATCTTTTTCCACCAAGCCATTTCTTCAGGTTTGGGAACAAGAAGTAGTCGCTCGGAGCCAAATCTGGAGAATAGGGTGGATGAGGGAGCAATTCATAGCCCAATTCATGGATTTTTGCCATGGCAACTGCACATGTGTGCACCCTTGCATTGTCTTGGTGGAAAAGAACTTTTTTCTTGGCCAAATGAGGTCGTTTTTTTTTCAAATCGTCATTGAATCGGTCCAATAAGTTGGCATAATATTCCCCATTGATTGTTCTTCCCTTTTGAAGGTAGTCAATGTGGATTATCCCGCGTGCATCCCAAAAAACAGTCGCCATAACTTTATTGGCTGACAAACCCACCTTGGCCTTCTTTGGCGCCGATTCACCCTTAGAAACCCACTGTTTTGACTGTTGTTTGTTCTCTGGTGTGTTGTGATGGATCCATGTTTCGTCCACGGTTACAAAACGGCGCAAAATCTCCTCCATATTGCGATTAAACAACGCCAAACCTTTCTGTGAAGTTGTTACACGATTGCGTTTGTGGTCGACTGTGAGCAAACGCGGCACCCATCTTGCGGAAAGCTTTCTCATGCCCAAGTGATCATTCAAAATTGAAACCACTGAGTCATGCGAGTCTCGGGTGTAGAGACCTCAACTGGGCGTCCAGGACGTTCGGCATCTTCAGTGCTTGTACGGCCACAACGAAATTCAGTAAACCACTTTTTTACCATTGAAATCGATGGTGCAGAGTCCCCATAGTATTTATCAAGCTTAGCCTTGGTCTCGGTAATGGTTTTTTTTCGCAAGAAATAATGCTTAATAAGCACACGAAATTCACTTTTTTCCATTTTCTCCTCAAATTAGTGAGTAGTCTGATAAAAATAGCTGTCAAACACAAACTAACTGACGCAGCAAGTTTAAATTTTGACAGGAGTCAACTGACAGATGCCTGTTGACAGGAGCAGTGTTGCTGTTTCAGTAAAGAGGTCAGAAATTCAAAAAGTCACGGACTTATTCACCCGCCCTCGTATCATTGTCGTCCTGCACAGGCAAGCGATTAAGGCAAGTATGCCATAACTATTATAGACATTCGTCAGTAGGTATCAGTTCAATCGTAATCAATAAAATAAGGATGATTGTTTTAATTAGGGTCGATGACTGGTTATACCCTCTATACAGAGATAGGATCCTAATAATAAATGTATTCGAGGTGTATACTGCTATTGTTACGAATATGCGACAGAAATCGTTATTTTGGAATTTTGTCTAAAGCACGTCTGCATAGAATATGGGTCCTTTTGTCCTTTTGCTTCCGCCTGATTGAGGACAGGCTTAAAGCTCCAACAGTGTTCCTCAGTTTGAAGTAATGTGATATTTCAAAACCAATGCTTATCAAAATGTGCTGTTTAGGGATAGGTATTTGACTAAAGATATCTATTCTTTCCCACGGGGGACCTTCTGGTTAATATCATCTATCATACGATTGGCTAACATCGCATGGTGACCAGGACTCCAGTCTGCTGGGACGACTCAAATTTAGATCTCTAATAGACGATCCATCCGCATTGGAGTCCTGAATTCTTTTAAGGATATTAATTGGAATGGTTAAGGTTAGCTTCAGTATCTGTACTGGTTTTAATAAGCCAATTCAAACTTATTCATGTTTGTTGTCGGCTTTTTTCTGTATTCAATATTTTGATATTGAAATGCCAGTTGAACACTTTACCCTTGCAGACTCTTTACCCTGGCTCTGTAACAGAATATCCTTCCGTTGTAGAATTTTTCATGATAAACCGTGATGTCCACCATGTCCACAATAAGTCGACGCGACGAGGACAGGAAACGTTTATTCAGACGCGGATTCGTCATCATAGAGAGTCTTAGGGAATAAGTGTTAACCCTAAGGTTTGTAAACAAGCACCTAATGACGATCCGCATAAGGGTAAGATTCGCAAACATTAGCCTCATACTTTTCAGGACGACTTTATCAGAGACTAACTCTACGAGCTCCTCGACAGAACCTAGCAATTATGCCCCAAATATGACGTGAAAATCGCTCTTGGTGATTTCAATGCCATGCTAAGCAAGTGGAGACCGGCATCTTTGGCAAATTGGTCGGAGAGAACTGCCTCAATGTCATTACACCCGGAAAGAGATACAGACTTATTGATTTTGCGAATATACAGCTATGGCTGCCACAAGGGATCTGACTAACTCTTCAAAAGTGAAACATCATCAAAATTGATTTATTTCAATTGAAAGAAGGCACTCCCCCAAGTTTTTGGTGCCCGAACTTTGTGAACAGCTAGCATCAACTTGGACCATTATCTTGTTGTAGTCATAATATAGATGCGGATATCCAAGCAACTTAGCAGCTGGTGTGATTGGATATATAGCATTCACAAACTCATCTCTGAAATCTGGATTGACGAAAGCAAAAGCGATGAATATAACTTCAGCATTGTTTGTCTAATCCTAAAGAAAGGAGATCTGCGCAAACAACACGACTGTCAGATCCACAAAATTTGTGAGAATGAAAGTTCAGAGAGATCCAATCGTGGAAGCTATACAAACATTTATCCCACGTACGAAATTCCAAAAGTATCCTTATCCTCACTTGAGATTAAAATCAACAGGAATAGCTCATCGCCGTCGTGCTCGTAAAAGCGTTTTAAGAGGGGTAGGCCTTGTCTTTGGTATATCAGACACATGTTATGTTTAATCGCTAATTAGTTCATATTGTGTTTCGTAATAAGGCTGGGTTTCGGGGTGAATCTGGGTGTCAACTAACAGGCCTCCAATTGCGCACTCCAAGTGGTTTTAGGTCCTCATTTACTTGTGCGCGCAACATAATGTGAGGTCTGCCTATGTCTTTCGGGTTAGATTCACAGACTTTGCGGGCCAGATCATTGCTGTTCATTCGCTCTACATGTCCTAGTCATCTCAGACGACTGATGCACAGTTTTCTGACTATGGTTCGCTATTGAACCTTCTTCTTCGAAGTCTGTCAAATCAAAGGGGTCCGATTTGTTTTCTTCAATCAATTTAGGACATCTTGCTCTGCTTTCGATATATTCCATACTTCAGTGACATTAAACAGAATTGGGATAATCAGGGACTTAATTCACTTTCTTAGCCCAAAGAAACAGACTGATTCTTCGTTTTATTTCTGCGGATGTGTTGTTGGCAGACAGGTAGACAAAGTCCTTAGCTGTCAACTATGACATTCTGCCCAATTTGTCGTTATTGTACCACCTTGATCAAAAAGTTCCCGGAATTCATTCAGAAAATTAAAAATACAAGTTTATTCTTCTAAATTTATATTGTCCCCTTTAAAGTTATCCCCGTCGACTGCAACACACTTATGCCAGCGCTTAATTCAATCCTCGAAACATTTTTTATATTGGGTTTTCGGTACGACCATTAGAGCTTTCTGCGATTTTTACATTACTTCCTCTCGGCTGCTGAAACGCGTTCCCCGTAGTGGTTTTTTTTAACTCGATTGAACAGAAAGAAGTCACAGGGAGCCAAATTTGGTGAATTCGGTGGCTCTTGGATGGTATTTATTGCATTTTTCATTAAAAAAAATTACGAATAATGATGGCACTGTGCGACGGTGCTTTATCATGGTGCAAAATCCACGAGTTTTCTGCCCACAATTCTGGTATCTTTCGGCGAATTGCTTCACGCAAACGCCTCATAATACCAAATAATACTCTTTGTTTACTGTCTGGCCTTCTGAAAAAAATTCATGATGCACTACACCGTTGTAATCCATGAAAACCGTGAGCATTGCCTTCTTTTTTGACTGAAAACGACGTGGTTTTTTGGTATCGGCTCATTTTGTGAACACCATATCTGGATTGCGTGTCGTACTTATAAACCAACGTCTCGTCTCCAGTAATGATCCTTTTGATGAATGTGGGATCGGATTCAGCCTCGCCAATTATCTCTTTTGCGACGTCAACACGGTCTCTTTTTTGCATGGAATTGAGGTCTTTTGGCACCAACTTTGCTGCTACACGACGGAAACCCAAATCATTAACCAAAATGTCTTGGACGGAGCCAAAGGCAATGTTCAAGTCCTCCGCTATCTTTCTGATGGTTAATTTGCGGTTATTGACTTTTACTTCATCAATGTTTTCGTCGGTTTTCGATGTCGATGGTCTGCCACTGCGTTCATCATCTTCGATTGCCTCACGATCACTTCTGATCCGCTCGTGCCATTGGTAAACGACCGATTTCTTTAGAGAATCGTTGCCGAAAAACTTTTCCAACATTTCCAACGTTCGCGTACCATTAAATCCGTTTTTTACGCAAAATTTTGTACAAGTTCGTTGTTGCAAATTTAAATTCATTTCTAAAATTGTAAAAAATCGCCAACACACTCAGAGATAGATGTATTCTTGGCTACGTAACTTTTGCAAAGTCAAGCTATGGCTAAGATTTAGAGGGAATATCAACAACAGATGTACCAACAAAAAAAAAAAAAAAACACTGTGGCGCTGGCAGCCCGGTATGGGCCATGGCCTAGCTTCTTGACACTCATTTGTGTTGCTCATGTTGTTATTTTTAGTCACATCTGAGCGGGGCCTACGGTTTATCGCCGATTCCGATCGCAAATTGTACTTTCGGGAGTTTGCCATTGCCCGCCGAAAGGGTGATGGCGATTTGAAAAACTGTTGGTGACCCAGCCAGGAATCGAACCCAGACTGTCTGCGTGATAGCCCAATGAGCTAACTATCGCGCCATCGCCATCGCCGATGTACCAACTTAACAAAAAAAAAACAATGGGAACGCCATACGGTGGTTATTCCAGGAACTTTTTGATCAAGGTGGTATGTCCGGTTTTGTTTTGTTTTGTTTTGTCAACTTCTTTTTCAATACTAGCGAATGCTCCGGTGAGAGTCCGCTGTTTTCCCCCAATAATGTTGATATCATTGGCTGGTAACTTCACAGACTTTTCAAGGATTGTGCCTTGGCGTTGGCTTGTGAGTTCCGCACAATTCTTTCAAAGAATCACAAGACAAAAGTCACCTTGTTTTAAATCTTTTTTAATATGAAAGTTCTCGGTTAAGTCATTGTAGGCTTTTACAGAGTAGCGAGCTATCAGGGATACCAAAACTAGATTTGGCTTTATACCTATCTCTCGTCCCTATAAATGCTGTCATATGCGACCTTGAAATCGATGTAAAGATAGTGGCAATCTGTTTGGACTTTTAAGGCCCATGGTATCAAAAGTTTACACAACATGGCAGATAAGGTCAATTGTGCGATGTTTAGAGGACTCATACCCTTGTAGCTCGCGCAGTTGAAAAGATCTCCTATTTTGTGGACCGAGCAAACGATATTGAGATTTCATTCATAAGACAAGTACTGGTTTGACTGTACTTGGGAAATGAGCTGGTATATGCTTTCTACAAAGCCTTTTGTAGGAGTCTTTATAGCACGTCGGGTTAGCCGTCAGGTTCACCGGCTTTGCTGCATTTCAGCTAATATATTGCTATCCTTACTTCGTTCTGTCTATTGAATAGTCCATTATGCCTTCTGGCGGGCTGTTGGGCTTCGTGCCTGTACTTCAAGGTTTCCTTTTTCATCTTCTTGTGGCTTTTGGGAATTTCGAATTCGTGCCTTGGTTGCAACATGGTATTGATCCGATTCAATATTGACTGGCCGGAACGTTCGAAAGTCCAGAACACTGAACGACATTGTGATCAATTTGATTTAGAGCTTCTTGATCCGGAGACCGCAATGCCATCTTATGTACCCTTAAACTCAAATGGGAAAACCATGTGCTTGTTGAAGTGCTATTTGTTGCCACCGAAAAGTCGGTTGTCAAAGATACTGTCGCTTGGGCTATGTTTCCCAACTGTGCTATTAAATATGTATCTATGTCCGCCTTTCCTATCCTAGTTGCATATTAGACTTATGTTAACGTGTGAAAAGAGCAGTTTTTTTCCTTATAGCAATCATCATAGCTCCTTAACGCACTTCCTGGATGACGGTGATGTATGCATAATAGCAGACAAGGGCCTCTGCTAATTGTTAGACAGAATGTAACATGTTGGGTCTGAACATTCCACGTGGAAGTAATACTTGTAAGAGTCGCCAGCCAAACAAGGGCTGGGCAGAAATTTAAAACAACTTTCTAGAAAGGATGAGTCGAAGAGTGTACACAATATCAACTCATTACCGACTTGAACATAAAAAGACCAAGCTTTCACAGCTGGTAATGAATCAAATAAAGATACAGGTGCAGCCATCTACTTGAAAGGCATTAACATCAATTTTCATAATCTATGGATAACTTACATTGCAGCGCTTGACGCCTTACTCCATTACAAGTCTCTATCGTTGTGTTCTAAATAAGATTGTCAGTAAAAATAATTATGAGGGTACAGATGATTTAACGAACTCTTTCCATCTTAAGGAAGATAGCGTTATAGCTGTTGTATTTCTTTGAAGAAGTTTCTGCAATAATTTGGATCTATAGTTAGTGTTATCACCTTCTATAACGCCTATAGAGAGCTATAGTAACTTGTGAAATGACAGGTTATGGTCAATATTACAAATTTGTTCCTCCTTCCATTTAAAAAAGGTAAAGTTTGGCTTTCCTGCAGGCAAGCTACTACTTCAAATATCCACACATATACATACACATGTAAAGCAAAACTTGTTATAAGTGTTTGCATAACCAAAGACAACCTGCTGGACTAGTCGAAGCAACTGAGATGTAAAAACACAATTTATCGAATAAAACTTTGGAAAAAAATTCAACACCCAAATGCACAAAGAAATATAAAGCCGCCTTGTAACAGTTTCTCCAAACCAAAAATATATAAAAAAAAAAAAAATCCAGCACACATTCCAGCAAACGAGGAGTGAAACTCACAAGGACCTATTATACGAGGCGACATCATTAATCATTCGGATCAGGGGGAAAAAGTCAATTCCGCATGATGCCGAAACAGCAGTACATCATATTGAAGAGATTCTACTCCAACACAACAGGAAAAAGAATCTTCGTATCTATCCGAACAATATTAACATTTTTTTCTGTTTTGTTTTGTTTTGTTTTGTTACTTTTTTGGTTTAGTTCGGGACCTCTGAGCAACATTTGTGTACGGATTTGGTTTCGTTTTTTTTTTCCATTTAACAAGGACAAAAGACTTTGGCATTGATGCCATTGAAATCCTTTCATGGCTTAGAGAAGATTTCAGCATTTTCCGATTCAAAAAAAAAAAAAATAATTTAAATTCGTAAAGTCATTCGCTGTCACAACTGCGGATCATAGTTTTTTTCGTTTTTTTTTTTAAAGGATTTAGCAACAATAATATGGAAAAGTGACTAGACGGGCATATGTTTCCCGAAATGGGGGGTGTGCTCGTATGCAATTCTATCTTTTGGAGTAGAACTGGAACTGAATCAAGTTCACCTGCTTAAAATTCATTATTCACTTACGATTGAATTGATGACATTCGACGAACTGTCATTGCAGCAACATTTTGTCGGTTGAATTTGTTTGGGTAGAAATGTGTTTTGTACACCCTTATGCGGCACTGTCAACAAAACTCTCTTATTAGGGAACCATGGGTAATTTTGATTAATGGTCAGTGGCAGTTGGTTAACTATTTGTGAGTGCACCTACTCGTTCACAACCCTCTCATGATTCTATTTTGTTTCTTTATTTTGACCGAAAGTAATGTTTGACTTTTGGACTTGTATTTATCTTTGAATGATTTTTCATTCATACGTCATAATGGTTACTCGGATTATTGGGTCAACTGGGGGTTACATACAAAATAATGGACATTTAAAATGAATGAGTATGCGAGTACGTACTGTGCTAGATGTTTATCAGATCTCAGGTTATGTTTATTTACTACGATGAATTATGTGGTAAGTAGGATGGCACATCTAAATCTATTTGACTTTAAATTGTTTTGTTTATCTTAATAGAAAGCCGTGTCAGAAAAGAAAGCTGTCATTGTTGAAATCTATTATAATCCAGTACATAGGCCAACACAAGGTCTACGTGGTGTACCTGGATTTCGATCAACAAGCTTTTCTAGCAAGCTCGATCTCCCATCAGCTGCATTCACTGACACACCAAGCTGGTTGATGTATCCTTCAATGGTATTTTCGTGTGCCACCTTTCGTGTTAGAATTGAAAAAGGGCCGGATCTGTGGTGTCCATTTGCTTAACACAGGTAGCCATCTCAGAAGTAGAATTCTTTGACTGCTGACTAAACTCCGGGTGTAGAGATCGCAGAGTTCGGGATTGAATCTCCTCCTCTCCGGGTCAAAACAAATGGGGCCGAAAATCACACGCAGTAACTCTCTCCCATCTGCTCTTGACAAGATTCAAACCTTCCAAGAACCGGGATGATGATGTTCTGACTGACGTGAGAGATCTCCATTATAACATTGCTTTCTGCGCACATGTTGTTCCCTCTTGTAACTCCGGTGTCAAGGAATATGATATTGCCAATATTGTCGTTCTAAGATAGCTTTCGATGGCCGGCGTCCTTTTTTGATGACAGCATCAAGTTTTGTTTCTGCGCTTTTACGTACAGACCCATTTTGGTCTCCTCAATACTAATAAAAGCTTCTTAAACGGCTCGCTGTGTTCCTCCAATCACATCAACTGAAAAACATCGTGCCTGAACTTTCTGGACTGAAACAGCACTAATATGGAGTGCTAAGTTGTTCAGAAATGGGTTCAGATGCTCACATAATACGACAAAAAGGACATTAAAGGCGATGTTTAGGAGACCTTTTGATCTATAGCATTCGTGGTCAGAAGGGTTTCAGTTCTTGTGAATTGGACAAACGATGCTGTGATTCCATACATGTTTTCCTCAGATAATATATTGCAGATGAGCGAGTTCCTAATCAATTAAACTTCAGCTGCTTTGAATAGGCTAGCAGCTTAATAAGACTATAGCTGCGATAGTGGCATCTTAATTCGTCTGAAGCAGGGAAACAGAAATCTCAGTCACCTACGTCCATTTTCATATGCAGAAAATTCGGAAATCCAGACTGCCGGACGAATATTTGGCTACCATAAACAATAGACCGAAAAACAGTTGGTTCCACCATTCATTCCTAGACACAGGTTTAGCAGAGGCTATGCTAAAATAATGAAGATCAAGAAGAACATAAAGAAAGTTCATATTTCATGGTTTAGATGCTCGCTACATTTTATTCACGTTATTGGGCTAGACTAGGTAGTTAGTAAAGAAAATTGGCGTTTCGATGTCGGATAGCTTTATGTTATTTGTATCGGAAGAATCTTTTCATCCAATTCGTCAGCTTTGGCAGTACTCTGGAATAGTATATAACAGAAATTAGCAGTTTGTGGAGTTGTGGCAACTGAGAGTATGTTGAAATATTTTAAGAGTTTGAAAGGGAAACCTCTTGGCTCGGAAATCTTGTGGTACAATCACAATCGGTGTTAAGCACATGGAAAAATCGTTTTCGGCAGACTATATAACGGTTGAAATGCCGAATATCCTCCTGGCAGTCGGTATAGACTGTTCAGCTTAGACAATGATAGCCAAAACTTTCGTCCACTTGACCAAAACGAAGTAAACATACCAAGATCTAAGCTGATCTAAGACGGTTAAATTGCAAAGGTATTCAAAGGTGCCGTAAATGATATTTCGGATAGCCAGCACCAACTCATTTCTTAGATCTAGGCAGATGCCTGATAAATTAGCATCACTGTATCGTTTGTCCAATTTATAAAAAAGGAGACCTCTTCAACTGCGCCAACTATGGAACTATAACATCGGATACAAGGTCTTATCTGCTATATTATGTGAACGCCTGAAATCCTTCGTCAACAACCTCTCTGAACCCTATCAAAGCGGTTTAAGCCCAGGAAAGTCCACTATTGACCAAATCTTCATACTCTGCAGATCCTAGAACAATTCAAAAACCCCACATCGATACCCATCATCTTTGCATTGTCCAATTAAAAGGCCTATTATGACAGCATTTATAGAGATGAGCTATAGAAAGCCAAGTTTAGTTTTGGCATTCCTGCGAAGCTCTTCCGGCTGCCCGCAAGTTTTTCGAATTTTATACGGAGTGCCAATACAGTAAACCATGACATTAGGTCGTGTTCACAAGTAGGATAGCAAATCAACTGACTTGTAGTACGTAACTAAAAGCAGTTAGCTACAGATTCAGATTCCAGATTCACCCCGAATTGTAGTGCCAGCTAAGGACATAAGTGGAGGAGAAAAAGGTGTAGATGGTTCGATGGTTAAAGGTTTCTACGTCTTAGGTTCATGGAAATGCAATAACTATAAATCTTTTTCCGATAATCCAACAGGAAGCTACCTTTGCATCATGTACTATATGGTAGCCTTTTCGAAACTTATGGACATGTTCCTATCGGGATTTCTAAAAGCTGCTTGCCATCAATGCCACTGATTCGTAGTACTTGATGCGGATTGTAAGAGAATAGACGGGATGTTGTGGAAGCAAGTTTAGAGCGGTTTGTTGATTTTGCGTTGGTTCAATGATTTTGAGATTGATGGAGCAAAGTATCACTCATCCAATATTAACCTATGTAGTGTTCTTACGACGAGAAGCTCCTTATTCTTCATCCTTGGTTAAAACCAGCCTCAGCCTTCAACAAAGTTAACAGATAATAAAAGAAAAAAATATTTTCAATTGTTTATTCAAACCGATTTCTACAGAAACAATAATTAAACAACATCTCTGCAGCATACTACTGAGTTAGTTACCAAGCGGCTTTGACAACAGGGCTTGACCATCCCTCACCTAATGTTGGGACAGATTTGACGAGAGTTGGTGCTGGCAAACCGATTGGGGTCGAACTGATTAAACCTGGTGCTGGCAGACCGATTGGGGCTGATCTGATGAAACCTGGTGCTGGCAGACCAATGGGTGCAGATCTGATGAATCCTGGTGCTGGAAGACCGATGGGGGCTGATCTGATGAAACCTGGTGCTGGAAGTCCAATGGGTGCAGATCTGATGAAACCTGGTGCTGGAAGTCCAATGGGTGCGGATCTAATCAGGGATGGTTCCTGAAGACCGACTGAAGCTGAGTTAATATAAGCTGGAGCAGTGTATGAGAGTGGAACAAAGTTTAAAAGTGGAGTAGCATAAGAAATTGGAGAAACTGTCTTCACAATTGGTTCCTCTATGGTCTTAATTACTGGAGCTTCAACGATTTTCTCAGTCTTTAATTCAACTTCAGCCTTTTCAATTGGTTTACGGTCTACAACAGCATTAAATCCACCAACACCAGCAGTGTATTTGACAGTTCTAATGAAACCATCGGCATCCTTCAAGGAGTATTCACCGCGAACTTCATGTCCATCGCTGGTTTCAACTTGATTTTTTAAATCTCCGGAAATGGTATCATGAACACCGTATGCAAAAGCGTATCTCGGATTTGAAGCATACAGCTCATAAGGTCTTAGAAGATGCTCATCACCAGCAATAAGTGGTAGTGGAGCCAAGGATGCACTAGCAACAGCAGCAAAAGCAAGGACTGCAATAAACTGAAAATAAATGGAAAAAACAAATTAACACTGTTTCGTAATTGGAAAAAAGTGTTTTAAGGTTAGAACTTACTCTGAAAGCCATTTTTTTCTAATTTGATTCTGCGGTACTATTCGAAAGTTGGTTCAAGAAATGAATGTCTCTTCGGTGAAATTTGTTTGCATTTTATACCAAAATTGAAAAGCTTTGTCGTACCGTTTTGGTGTAAAACTAGTTAGACAGTTCTTTATTCGCTTTTCGTCTGGAGTTGTGCCATTAGTTGGTCATCACTAAACTTGTTCTGAAGCAAACTGGATTGAAAGTTATAACGCCGAAGGGTGCATCGCAAATGAACTGGCACATTACCTAAGGCAAATTGCAATTTGTTTGTAATCAAATAGTTGGACGACAAATAGATTTCGAAATTCGTCGAGGCCTAAATGTGGTTCAAGTTTATTTGTCTTATTTCCAAATCAGTATCACGGAGAAGAAGTAGTTTCCTTTGTCCAAATTTGATATGGAAAAATGTTTAATTCGGAGAATAGACTTCCTTGGGTATTGTGAAATGTGGCAAGACCTACGAATAATGGTGAAGGACCATTTTTAACAAATTTCCGTTAAGTCAACATTTGCCTATATTAAGCATAATAAAACAGAAAGTCCATGTCAACTCAATCGGGATGGGCGATGATTTCACAAACAGCGACACAGAAGTTCGTCCGAGCCAAATTGTTTCGCGTGAAGTCCTGAAGAGTAATCATATCTTCAGTTGGATTTACGAGAAACCTTATGTTTGGTGTAAGACCTGAAAGAAAGTCAACCTGTCAGTCTTGTCTAACTGATGATTCTGATTTCCTGCGAACCCATTGTGACCTAAACTCCAGATTAAAATGAATAGATTCAGACTTCACGTTGAAGATGAACATTCTTCAGATTCTTCACTCCTTCACTGAACAATATAATCTTGAAGGGCAGCTGGAAGTTTTCCCAGTAAGAACTTTTTTCTGGAATGTCGCATTCAACTGAGATGGCGGCCCTATATTCTTAAATACTTTCTGGAACTATTCGTAAAGATTTGACTACATTTTTAGCGATAGTCTGTTCGCTGTTCATAGGTCATGTTTTAGTACTTTTTGCAACTGTCGCAGTTTCGGTTTCAATTAGGCTATTAAATTTCCTCCTTTTTATAAACAAAATCGCCTCAATTTAAAAAGCATTAAACAAATTGTCGCCGAACAGTGAATAACCAAAGTCACCATAGGAATAAATATGGGACGAAGCCTTGCAAACAGAAACTCTTTACTTCTGTCATTGTATAACATACTCGTATTCACCAAAGAAGGCATCCGTCATATCTAATTCTACTACTGCCTGTGGATGGCATGTTGAATTATGGCCACCAGATTGTGAAATGTATTCTTGTTAGGCCTTCCACGTTATAAGCTTTTTGCATTTTAGGTAGTGGATGCATTCGCAGTGTAGTTTTGAGTACACGAACGAGGCTAAACTGTTTGCTTCATTTCGAACTGGTGGTCCTCAAGAAGCTCTTAGTGAGCGGGTTGTCGCCTTTTCCGATTTTTCGAATAAAAGGTACCTTTTAGTATATAAGATAGTGCCAAGCAAGTAACGGCGACTTCAACCAGTGTTTAGGCAGCAGCTGCTGAGTAAATGCCATGAATACTATGTGCATTTAGGTCATAAAAGAATGCAAGTGTAAATATGTAGTACTTTTCGAACTTTTGTCGCAGTTTAAAGCCCATAACACGGCCTCAGTCAACAAGCGTCTATAGCTAGCTCTATTTTTTGCTAGCTGCCTCCAGTTTTGCTAAGTTGGATGAGGTCCTCTTCCACTTGCGTGCGCCACCTGAGAGCCGGTCTTCTGCGCTGTCCCTCGGAGGCGGATTCGAAGACTCTTCGGACCAGAGCACTGGTATTCATCCGCTCTACATGAACCAGCCATCTTAGTCGTTGGACCTTCACTCTTCTGACTAGGTCGTTGCATCTCCTCCTCCACTCACAGTCCATCCAGATACGACCGAAAATCACGAACGCCCCACTGAATCACGCAGCTTTCTATCGATTATGTCAATATCATCGTGGTATGCGAGTAGTTGGACAGACTTTTAAAGGACTGTGCATCTTGTGTTTGCACGTGAGTTTTGCACTATTCTTTCAAGTACTCGTACAATGTTGAAGCAATCGCATGATAGCGCATTGGCTCATCTTAATCCTTTTTTGACGTCAAAAGATCTCGGTGAGATATTTCTCGATGTTAATGGAGCAGCATGCATTCACCGTCGTTATCCTGTAAAGATGGATTAGTTTAGCAGGGATGCCAAAACTAGACGCTGCTCTGTATAGCTCATCTCTACAGATGCTGTCACACGCGGCCTTAAAATTGATGAATAAGTGGTGTTCATTGATCTGAATGTCATGGGTTTTCTCTAAGATCTGCCGTAGTGTGAATATAAGGCCTATAATGGACTTTTCTAGACTGAACCCACACCGATATGTACCTATCAGGCTGTTGATGAAGGGCTTCAAGCGTTCACACAATATGGCAGACAAGATCTTGTACGTGATATTAAGAAGACCGATGCCACTGTAGTTGGCGCAGTTCAGAGGGTCTCCTTTCTTGAGAATCGGACAAACGGCATGTTATTTTCACCTTTTGGCGAAACTTCCGAACCTCATTCCTGGAGTAGCATCTCTCAATTTCCTCGACCGCGCGCTTCTCATGCTCTTTCTTCTTCCTCCTAAGAAGCTGGTGTTCGTCTCTCCTCTTCCGCTCATAGAGCTCATGAGCAGCTCTGGTCTTTCTAAGCAGCGCCGCGTTATATGCATCTTGCTTAGCTGCATGTGCTTGCCGGCATTCATCATCGAACCAGGGGTTTCGTTGTGGTGGACGAGTGAAACCCAGCACATCAGAATCGGCATCTCCGATGCGTTTTGGCAGTGTTTCCAATGGTCTTCGATGCTTGATGGTGGCGGCATTGGACCTCTAAGGAGACTAAGAGACACTCGATCAGAAAAGAACTTGGCGTTGTCTTGCGATTGTAGCCGTCTGACGTCGAATTTTCTCACAGCATTAGTTTGTCTTGGCGTAGTTTGGGATATCTGCAACCGTACCTTGACTACAACAAGGTAATGGTCCGAGTCGATGTTGGCTTCTCGGAACCTTCTGACATCTATAACACTGAGGTAGTGTCTTGCGTCGATCGCAATGTGATCAATGTGGTTGATTGTTGATTGATCAGGAGTTCTCCAAGTCCCCTTGTGTATATCGAGATGTGGGAACCGCGTGCTAGCCACGACAATGTCTCGCCCCGCCGCAAAGTCAAGTCGATTAGCATGAATCCGTTATCGGAGGTTGTGTTGTGCAGGCTATATTTTCCGATTGTTTCACCAAAGATACCCTCTCTTCGTAGCTTTGCATTAAAATCACCGAGGACAATTTTAATGTCATTGCTAGGGCATTGCTCATAGGTCTTGTTAAGGAGCTCATAGAAGGCATCATTGGTGTCGTCATCTTTCTCCTCTGTGGGGGAACCTTCATGCTATACGAATTTCGTTACCCCGTCGTCACAACCTCCAATATGGAGGGACAATTCCATTTTATGATACCTCTTAGACGAGGGGTTAGTAACACCGAAGCCAGTTACCTGTGCTGTTGCTGGTCCATTAAGAGCTCCAACACCTCTTTTGCAAGACCTGGACTTAGTCTCGAAAATCCTTATCGGCCAGAGCTTTAAATATGTCGTAGTAGCCCGAATAAAGTCTAATTTGTTTAGGGAGGTTTTTCCACCGTTGGCTCCATCTAGGATTTCATCCGCTGTTCCGTTTATAGTGCTGTTACTTTTTTCTGCTGGGCAGCACTCGCGTCTATAAGTTTAGTAAGTCCAGCCCCGATGAAAATTGACCAGTACCCGACGGTTACCACGTGGAGGTATTATAAGCACAATTGTTGTGTAGAAACGAGTATCAACACTAGATATGGCCAGGTTGACATCGCTTAGTGCCTTTCCTATTTCTACAGCACACAACCGTCGGACAGGTCTTTAAGTAGCTTTAAATAATAAAATAAATGCACTTTCAGTTAAAGGTAGGTATAAGGATTATCTGTGCAAGGAAACATATATTACGTTATTATGTGGCAAATAGAGAAAATCAGATCTGACCACTGCTGGTGTGATAGAAGAAATGCTGCTGGGCATAGCCCTTTTTCTTACCGCCTGTAGGCACACATCCACTACTTTAGGTAGCACTTCCGCACCTCTACATTACTTGTTATTGCGAATTGCTCAAATTCGGAGTGCCACAGAGAATATGTTAGCTTCGTTGTAGAATGCCTAAATTCTCTGCTTATGTGAGTACTACCCGAAGTGATTGCAAACAAATGCATATCCATTCGATGTCCTCTTTTCTGATAAAAAGTCGAATCAGAATGTTTAATGTATTCGATATTTAACTTTATAACAATCAACTTTAACTCCTGTTAAGATAGTCGACTTTCAGAAACTTAAAATTTCAGCTACACTCTATATAATATTACAGATCTTTGATGGATGCTATGGAAACCATTTTCAAATGAACTTTTTGCTAAAATACAGATGTGCTCTCGCATACATTTATAAAGATCTATTCACGAATAAATTGAATGTATCCATCAAGTCTTCTACATCCTGTTCACATTTAACCAAAAGAATTTTTTCGGTGAAGAAAAAAACCTACTTCTTAACGCCGTTTAAGGTCTGAATGACACAGAAACACATACAGAAATACTTGAGATATACTTGTTCATTTTCTTATTTTAAGAATAAAGTAATTAACGAAATTCTAATCAATCAATCAACTAGCTCGACACTGTCACACGGTAGCTGCGGATAGCTGCTTGCTGAGTGTTAAAGTAAAATAAATTCATGTTTCCACTAAATGCCTGCTTCCAACATACTCGTCGTACTCTTTTGGGAATTCACTTCACATCGACGGATACATTCTTTGAACGCACTTTGAAAGGGTGTCAGTGTCATCCATTTAGATACTTTCGGATGTTTCATTCAAAAAGGATGCCATACCATATACTCCTAGGTACAATCGCACAAAACAGGAAAACCCTTTCTCCCATCGCTGGTTATACTCGTTCTTTTGGTGTTACTTTTTGTGGGGGGGCCATCTTTTATTCCAAGCATTGAAGCGAACCAATGAGATAAGCTCTACTTCAAGTCGATAGGGTTAGGGATGTGCAAAAAAGGATACGACTATCCTACCAGAGAAGCGGATATGTAGATACACAGCTTTGTATATCTTCTAGTCACACCGGTTTGCCTATGATTTACCTGCAATGGATATTCATAAATTTTCATTTCTGATTAAGGAGCAGAAGCTACTGCAGCAGGATCAGGTTGACGACAGGATTCCTGCTGCAACATAAGATTTATGATATGCCCTCAACCTACAAACCAACACAACAGACTGTCGATGACAACGACTCAATAACTTTTGGTGTACGAGAACGAGTTAAAGTATCTGTATCTGCATATCAAGTGTGTGTTGGGAGAATTTTGGAAAATTTCATATCAGTTCGATGCTGAGTAAAAGGAAGCAAATGGCAAAGATAATTTCCTCGAAAGGGAAATTCCTCTTTGGATGGAAATTCCCAACAAATCTAAACTCTTGGTTGCAGACTTACATCTGAGTCCAAATGAATTACCACCGGAATATTGGAAACACTTATCGCAGTTCGCTGAAATACGTATACTCCTTTTGGACGTTCTTGTTTCCTGCGTAGTTTGGTGTTAATTTTCCAAAAGAGATGGCTGATGTCGATTTGAGGTTGCATAGTTTGAACCTCAAACGGATGTGAAATTGATCTTGATTTTGAACTTCCTTTCTTGTTTCAGTTGTCAGAACAGTAGGTACACTGTACATAGTAGGAAAATATACTTTCAATGCGTTATTTGCCCAAGGAATCAAGGTTGAAGCGACTCCTCTGGCGGAATACTTCGAAAAATTGCTGAATCCACCAGTGGACCGGAATGAAATACAATTTGCACTGCCGTATTCCGAAGTAAACTCCTTACACTCCCCCATAACCCTACAGGAAGTTGAAAAAGTTATAGATAAGTGCCGCCTGAATAAGGCTCCAGGGGGAGATCGTGTTACTTATGAATTCTTCAAAAATCCAACTGACCACTTCCTGCAGAAGCTCACGGAGACATACAATTATATATTTACAACCGGCGGAGTTCCAGAAAAACTATAATTTTTCCGATTCTCAAGAAAGCAGATCCAAATGATCCATCCAACTATAGAGGGTTTCGTTTCTAAATGCTGTTACTAAAATTTTCACAGGAGCACTTAACAACCTGGATATGTGAAAACGACCAGCTAAGCGAGTTTTAAACCGGGTTCCGTAAGGAGTACTCCTCGATTGACAACATAATTACTCTCACAAACATCGCTCGGATTTACTTGGACCGAGGAAAAAAACTATACGCTTTCTTTGTAGACTTTAAGGCGGCTTTTGACTCCATCGACCGAAGATCACTATTTCTTAAACTCAGCAACATAGCAGTCTCAATAAAAGTTCTAAAGGTTTTGCAATAATTTTACAAAGGCAATACAGCTGCGCAGTGGGACGGGAATATCTTGTCTAATCGGTTCCAAACATACAGAAACAACGGAAGAGGCGAATGTACACTGTGCAATCTGGGAACGAAGGAGGATGTTCGTTATTTTATTGGAACGTGTCCCATGTTAAATTGAATCAGGAGATCCTTTTATCTCGGTGCTTTCCTCCATGATGTTATGACATCTATGTAACTGGATTAGCATTTAAGGTGATCAGAATACTATCAGAGCTCTTGAAGGAAGTTGATTTATGGAAAACACTTGCTGGATGTAATGACATTTTGTCCCCTTTCGAAGTTGATAAGGCTCAGCCGGTTTTGCAGAGATGGTGTAGACTTTGCTTTCCAACAATTCTACCGAAGATGCTCTCCCTAACTAGTTCCAGTCATGTTACAGGTTTTCATACTATTTTTAGACGGGCTTCTTGGATCAAATAATCTCTTTAATTTGAGGTAGGTTTATGTGGAACAAGGACATATAAGATGCCTTAAACATCTTGAAAATCTTCGATTTAAGCGATGTAAGATAATCCCAGCTGGTAAGAACATTTCGTTAACTGGAAAAATTGTCTTGCCAGAGAAGTAATGATTATCGATAGAAAACACAATGTTTATCAGTTCAACTTTTATTATTCAACGTAATTTAGTCAATCTCTTTTCTAGTAGGCAAATTCCTTTTGAAGAAAAGTCTTCATTTTGACCCTCTCGAAACGCTTCTATAGTGGCCATCACCTGGTTATTGTCTTCAAATTTCTTACCCCTGAGCTGCTCTTTAAGTCGGAAAAAGAGAGAGAAGTCGCTGGGAGCCTGATTTTGAGAAAAGGATGTTTTTTCAAGAAATTTGAAACCCGCTTCTCGAATAGGAGCTATCGCGACTTCGGCTTTGTATGGTGGGGCGTTGTCTTTGTGAAACAGCACTCTGGCTCGAAGTTTTCCGGGCCTTTTTTTCTTGATCGTTTCCCGTAATCTACCGCGGGAACTTACGACTTTGAATTTCTTTGGTGTCAGTGAAGATATGGACTGTTGTTTCGTCTAAGGATCAAAGTGACGGATCCTGGTCTCGTCCGTGATTATAAATCTTTTCAAAAATCTGTCCTGATCAACTTGATTGTTTTCAAGACTTGCTTTTGAGAAGGCAACTCGTTTCTTCGTTTTTTTTTCCATTTTCGTGTTATCAGTCCGACTACTCGTATTTGTATTCTTATTAATATAGTTCTAGGGACAACGTTGTATTAATTTTTGGATCATCCCTAGTATGTTATATTATGTACTTCAAGTGCACTTTCATACCGCGTTCGAAAAAAACAACCACTTCCCGTTAGCAGGCAACATGCTTACATGTCTAGGTGCATAAGACATCCCAACAAACTTGGGGAAGGCCCAGGATTGCAATAAAATCAGTTACCATCTCAATTTAAGAGAGAAAACAATCAGCAGATCTGCGTTAAATGTTCGTGCACCGGTTAGGGTATGACGGTGAATCCCAGTTCATGGTAACCTGCAGACAAGTAACAAAGCTTAGAGAAGTATATCTCGCAGTTGTCTACCTGTTAAAAGGTAACTACAGCGTTGTGTAAGCTCTGGAAAAATAAATGCACACTAAATTCAGAATTCGATTCTTCGATATTGGATAAAAATAAGCTCGAGAGATGGAGAAATGGTTTACGATGTTAAACTACTTGCATGGCTGAGATTTAGCACTGTTTCAGAGCAGAGAAATTAGCTGTGTGTCCTGGCCCATCACGGCAAATGAGGCCCTAATAAAGAGGGTTGATAAGTATGGAAGCATACTTACAGAATTATTCCGAACTGATTCAGTGTGTTCTCAAAACTATTAAAGCTTTTTTTATATTTACCTGTAATTGGTTATGGAGGACAGTCTAATGCAATGCGGAAACCCGCATCGTATGTAGTACCATAGTTTCAAAGGACACCTAGATTCGACCTTTGTTATCGAACGAGCAAACTTTAAACGTGTATCATCCTAAAGATGCGAGTTATTACTTATATAAAAAGTGCAACCTTTAGCATGCCTGCATATCCGGAGCCTTTCGCACCTGCCCAACAGCGGCTATGGACACAAAAATAGGACTAACGCCCCTATACTTGCACATCAGCAAAGTGGCTCCACGCAACTTAGCTAGTCTGGCACAAACCAAAGAGCTAGATCTCCACGTACACCCGAACCTTAAGATCCTACTCTCTGACGTACCAGAACTAGACATAATCTGCGCGGTCACATACCGCCTTCAAAAGACTTTGTGCTTCAACAAAGGTTTCTCCACCGAGATTCCCAGCAAAAAGCATAGGTTATTAAGCACCCAGCAAATAGCCAAATTGGCATACAGTGGTATACGGATGGTTCTAAAATGGAAACGGGAGTGGGAGCTGGAATACATGGACCGAACACAAACATATCAATTGCAATGGGCAAGAGTCTTAGTGTATTCCAAGCTAAAATACACGCCATTCAAGAATGTGCCAATCTGATACTCAACTCTGGTATCAAAGGTGTAAACATCTATATATTCATGGACAGGCAGGAACTATAAATACCCTTAGCTCGCACTTTATTGACTCCATATCAATCATGCACTTCTAGAAACTAAGCTCTCTAGAAACTAAGCTCAAGAAACAAGAGCAAAATATGGTCGGTTCCTGGGTATGAGGGCATTGACGAAAACGAAAAGGCAGACAAACTGGCCAGAAAAGGTTCAGAAAGCCTCTTCCACGGACCTGAAACCGTCTGCTGCACATCTAAAACAGCAGTAAATTTAGTCACTAAGTGCTGGGGGCCCTCAAATTGCATCTAATACTGGGAGGAGACTTCAGGGCTAAGGCAGCCCAAACGAGCCGTCATACCCTTTAATAAAAATGCCGACAGATGTCTGAATCTAAATCGGCATGATATCAGAAACCTAGTAGGATACCTTACACGGTTTCAGATATCACCTCAGCAAAATAGGACTTGCTGAGTCCGCAGAATGTCGACTCGGCCTCGGAGACAACTCCCTGCTGATGGAGTTGTTAACTTCATTCGGAAGGTAGAAACCCTACTGCTACTTTCATGAGAGTGAATCGAAAGATCATATGATAGGCATTGCGCAGAAAGGGTGTTTTCTATGAGTCACTTTGATTGAGACATTTTTATGGACTTGCTTTCGAATAGACCTATGATGCTTCACTAAATACGTCAAAACTTAGGATTCCAGACAAGCATTGTAAGGCTTTAAATAAATGCGTCTTAAACCAAAGCCTTTGACTACCTTCCTCAAACTGAGCATTGTTGAAAAAGAGATTTAAAAGGCACGTAAATTTCCTTATTTTGTGAACATAATTCCTGCTAACAATGACATCGATTTTGATATGGAATAGATAAAACAAGAGCTGCAGTCAGGCAAAAAAAACTTCAAAGCAGTAAAATCAAGCGTAGACTGTTTTACTGTAAAGTTATGTATTGGTTTAGTACTTGGAAAGTAACAACTATAGTACTGGCAGGAAAGCTGGAAACTTTTGGCTATCTATCGCTACTTATCACGCTGAAATTTTCCCTGTTAAACCCATAAACAACAAGATACGATGAAAGAAGAAAGTCACAGTGAATTGGCATCGTGTTCCTAAGGAAACAACAATGGTTGAGATGAGTTACCTATTGTTAGTTACAAATTGGCTGCCGGTTGTTTTATTCTCGCTTGGGCTACGGATATGTCAACTATACAATCATTTGTAGGAGCATATAATTCGAGTAAACAAGAATCGTTTTCACAGCACGGATATTCTACTGTAATGCACAAACCGGCTACATTGCATTGCTACATGAGATGATATTGCAGAAAAATAAATCGCTCTTCAAACTTTTTTTTTTTAAATTTTACTTGACCATAAGGCTTTCGATTAAAATGCTGCATCAAAAAGCAAAAATATCGCATTTGAACCCCATGCCATTATTAGGATGCTGTCGCATCCACAATAAGGCACTATTTGGTGTGTTTTGCAGGCCAGCGTTCGGCATTTCTTCATAAATGATGGCGAACAGAACGTTACATCGAATAAAAAATGTCTAGATCCATGATTATTGACTTTTTTCAGACCTTAACCTGATGCATTTAACGAGGAAGAGTTGCACGCACCAAAATCATTTTTTTAGAGCAAACATTGAGAGCCTATGAGCGACCTGGAAGTCAAAATTTACAGGCTATATACGGCTTATGCAAAACGGACCCGGCTGCCCGAGAAAGTGGTGGCCATTATTTTAAGCGCTTAGGCCTCCACTGATAAACTTCTCTTATTATCGCTGTCTCCGGCCAGCTGCGCACTATAAGTTGGTTAAGGACCCCTTCCACGCTCGTCATTTGAGGCGAGATGTTTCTCTTTGGACTTTCGGCTTGAAATAGAAGACTTTTCAAGCTGGAACGATTGTTATCATTTACTCAATGTCACTGTTTAGCTTAAAGGACTCGCTCTGTAAGTCTTCCTTCAATACCAAAACCTACTGGAATTATTATACGACCAAAACGCGCAAACTTCTACACTTTTGGGTATGACTAAGTGATAACAGTCTTAGGTAATGTCTCTTTATTTTTTCAGGCCGATGGAACATGGATTGGCAAAAGTACAAGTAGGTACCTCTTCGTTTGATTTCTGATGAGGTGTCGATATCATAGTCAACAGTGGACTCCAGGTTTACGAAGTCCCTGACTACTACTGTTTTGACATGTTAGATGCAATAATTTTTTGTGTCCATTGTTGACAGCATATTCTTAGTTTTGCTTTCGTTCACGACTAAACCGATTTTGCTGCTTCTGTTTTATATCTCATAAACCACAAGTAGCAACTCGCCACAGACTTTTATAAAACTGTGCCGTTGGTGTAGAATAGCGAGCTTCGCACAATTTTCCCAAGCATGATGTTGAGAAAGTTACATGATAACGCATCAACTTGTCGAAATACTATTTAGACATAAAATGCCTCGAAAAGATTATTTCTTATGTCTATAGGGCAGCTGGTGTTTTTATCATCATTCTGCACAAAATGATGCATTCGCAGGGATACCAAGGCTAGATAAGGCTCTGTAGAAAATTTCTCTATACCTAGATGCGTCCTTTTAATGGATAAAAGTTGGTGCGTATCGATTTGGATTTTTTTTTGGTTTGATCTAGAATCTGCCGCAGTGCAGTTCAGGCATCTTGGAAGTTGTTGGGTTCAATTTACTACATCAGTTGCAGCGTTCTTAATAATTTTTTGAGATCGTTGCAGATGGAATGTCGAGAGGTTGAATATTACGCTATCGGCAAAGATTCTCGGCAGCCGTAAAGGCCGTTAAACGTAGAATCCGCTCATACGAACATATTTCTTCGTTCTTGTGGTATTTGAGATATATTGACTACAACGCGATGGTGATCCGAATCTATCTTCGCTGCTCGAAAAGGTGTGTCCTGCGTCGATCGCAATATGATCAAATGGGCTGACGTTCACGTCTCTGCCTTATCTATAACTATAGTGATATTCCGCTTTGCAGTAAAGTCAGTTAGCCTTTGTCAGTGGGGCGTGAGCTCATACGAAGCCAATGCTGTAGCAATTACCATGTTCTAATTCAATTCGAATCCCTCCTTTGAAACAAACACCATTTTCAAGGATGTTCTTTTCAGTTATTTCTGACTTTGCTTTAGGATTTTATTTTTGCAAGAGAGTAGTTCTGTTTTACAGTCTAGCCAATATCTGTTGAATAGTACTGTTTCGACCTCAAAGAAGGCAAAGATCAAGGCCTCAATATATTGCAGTGAATTCCTTAGAAAACCAACTGACTTTATTGTCCTACCTAATGTTTTAAAGTAGCAGCTATATACATACCTATTTCATTGTCCTTTAAAGAAGTTGGGATGCATATTAACAGCCTTACTTTTGAATAGCAAAATGTCTTCATCCTTTGTAAAAATGGCCCAGAAATCCAGTTTGAACTAAAAGTAACACCGCAACTAATTAATCAGCAGACCTACGAGTATTATTGACCCTCGCCATAGAAATGACACGTATTCTCCACAACTCTGAATAAAAAGGCTTAGCTGCGGTTAAATCTGTCTCACAATAGAGCTGCGCAGTTTTCAAAAGAAAATTCCACCCAGCTGAGGTTGAAAAAAAAATAAAAAAAAAAATTCAGTAGACTACATGGCAAATGTGAATAAGACGACACGCGCACTACAGTCACCGCAAACAATATTCGTCTGCACACCAAGCCGCATCAATTGTTTGCCTCCGTCGATACGTTGCGTCTGGCGTAAAATAGCCAACTGGGAAACCTGTCAAAAAACTAAAAAAGATCTTCGAATAAAGAACTCGTACCGGCAGCAGCAGGAGAAAAAAATGAGTGGCACTGTTCGTCATTCTTAGGCAACGAAATGATCTCGCAATGAAAAATGATCTTTAAACCATTACCAGTATGCCATCACCACCACTATGACTATTACCACATGAAAGGTAACCAGCAAACGAACGGTTTTGGCTTAAAAAAAAAAAAACAAAATTGCTTTAAGCTCCTCGAGGAGTTTGGGAAGAATTTGAGGAGCTCGAGCTCTGAATGTTCAATATTTGTGTGATTAATCAATGAAATGAAATGAAACGATCCCCCTGACTGCCGCCACTTCTTGGTTGATCTGTTGCTTTAGTCAGTCAACAATCAGTCAGTCGGCTCTGAGTTGGCTTCAAGATTTAAGATCATTATTAATGGTCCTTTCGGCAGGTACTATGGTTCGGTTGTAGTACTGTGGTGGCGGAACCTTTAATTCCGCCTTTGAACAGTTTGATTTACTCTGAATTACTTACGTTTTGTTAACCGATTCGTGACGAGCTTCTGGAGCAGCAGTAGACGTTAAGATGAGCGTTTTCTTTAAAAAAAAAAAAAATACAAAAAAAAAAAACTCAACTAATGGAAAAAGTACACTCGGTCGGATCTTCTTATTGTTACGGGTGTTGAAGGTTATTCAACATTTTTCATCGTTAGGTTGTGTCTCTCTTTTATTTTCTTGGCTTCAATATTTCGATAATCAGTTGCAAATTGTATTCGGTAGCTGCTGAACGAGTATAGTGTAAATGATTGTTGGGTCGTCAATCTCTGCATGTCATACATAATAACTTTTTGAAGTCGTTTTCACTCATTTTCAAAAAATGCATTTTCAAAAACGTCTGTGATCTCCCAATATCATTTAAGGTTTCTTCGTTTTATTTTCCAACATAGTCTTCTTCGAGCTCAATAACCATGTCCAACGTCCAACGTCCAACAAAGTCCTTAAAATAGGAGTTCGTTTGAGTGCTAAATGAGCCATTTGTTCAGCTTTGGACAGATGAAACAGCCACTGGGTCTGAATCCGGGAGATATCGGGGACTTAGCAGCATTCCGTAGCCCAATTCATGAAATTTCGCCACGGCGACTACGTAGAATTGCACCCGTCCATTGTGTTGATGAATTGTAAGATCACATTCTTTCTCGCCAAATGCTGTCGTTTTTCCTTCAAATTGTCGGTGAACCAATTTGGTTTTGAAAGTCACCATAATATTCGCCATTCATCATTTTTCTCTTTTAAAGGAACTCGTTGTGGATAAAGATGGCCCACCCGCCGTGGTCTTCTTCGACGTCGGGGGTAAACCCACTGTTTCAATCATTACTTGGTCTCCAATGTGTCGTGGTGGATCGCTGTTTCGTGTACTATTATAAAAATGGTCTTGATGGCTATCTACTCGTAATTAAGCGAAATTCATTTTATCCCTTTCAATTGATGTCGCCTACAATCTTAATAAAGTGATTTGCCGACAATTTTTCAGCAGTCTGTTGACGGATGTGAGTTGACGGAAGCAGTGTTGGCTTTCAAATTTCCGAGGTGCACCTAATCTACGAGTAATTGTATTCGTAAGGCAATTGTAATACCATTGGGATAAAGTGCAGGTTTTAAATCTACCCTTGGAAATAACGCGATTTTTTTAATAAGATCACATAGATCTCGGAAGTGAAAATTTACAAGGCAGTTGCGGACTAAGTGCGCCACAAACTCATTGTGGGGAATACTTAAGAGTTGAACATAGCTTCCAATCAGGGGCGTATTTGCCCTACGGCCAAGAGGGCCATGGCCCGGCGCGGCAGGCTGCTAGGGCGGCAAAAGGGCTTCATTTTCTTTGTATGAAGAATCTGTTTCCATAAATGAACAAATTATTTTGAAGTGGAAAAGGATCCAGCTCTGTGATTAGTTAATGACCATTTGATTACTTTTCAAAAAATGGTTTCAAACAAAATGTTCCTGACGAAGATTTTTCGAAATCTAAGCAAAGCTCTGATGACCAATATCACTTTTTAAACAAAAACTTTCTAAAAAACTATTTAATTTATTCGAAATTACTTGTGCCTGAATTTTGTGGACAATGTCGCCTTTTTGAAAGGGAAAAGATAGGCTTGCTTCAAGCCAAGGCTTCAGTGATTGGAAACACGTAATGTGATGCTTAGATGCGTTGTGGCTACATGTGGCCTTTCTTTCCATGGCAAGACAGATAAATTTGGATCTATAAGTAATGGAAATTTCATGATGATTTAAGAAGCAATTTCCGAATTTGGTTCCGATTATAAAAATTATGTCAGATAAGGTCACAACAACGTAGGAGCGTAGATTCATCTCCTTATATTACTAATGTAGATCAGCTTTCTTTAATCGTAAGATATATTCAGGAGAATGCAGGGCACGTTGAACGACTCTTTTGCTTTCTGAATGTTTCTGCCATTATCTGACAGGTTTCTAGCCATTATGGACACTTTCCAAACATTAAATATGAATATCGACAATTGCAGAGGTCAATCTTATGATAATGGTACCTTGTGCCACTCATTCTTTAAAACTAATCGGATCATCGGCAGCTGATTCTTGCTCAGAAGCTGCAAAATTTTTCTGGTTACTGCAAAATATACACATATTTTTTTTTACGTCATCAACGGAACGGACAAAACTGCTGCAATCGTTTTTTCAATACTACTGACAATGTCACTGTACAAATTTTATCACATACGTGTTGGTCAGCCAGAGACGATGCCTGTGAAAGCCTAAATAAAAATTGGAACCAATTAATGTCGGCTTTCAATGCTATTGAAATGAGTCCACCAAAACGCTTTGGTAAAAAACGAAGCTACGGGACTATTGACCCAACTTAAGTCTACGGAAACAGCAATATTGTCGGAATTTTGGGGATGCAATTTAATATGGTTTCTAAAATATTACAAGGCGTTGTTACAGATGTAGAAACAGTGTCTACGCTTTATGAGTCACTGATCTCTTTTGTAGAAAACAAACGAGAATGCTTTGATACATTTGAAGAGATGAGCAAAAAGAAATCCTCAGAAGATTACAGAAACGATCAAATGAGAATTGTAAAGAGGAAAAATCGACATGAAGATTGTCGCGAGGGGGAAGTTGTATTTCGAGGCTGTGATAATTTTAGAATAAATACTTACTTACTTTAGGTGGCGCTACAGTCCGGAGTGGACCTGGGCCTCAGTCAAGAAGCTTCTCCAGCCAGCTCGATCCCTGGCTAGCTGTCTCCAGTTTTGCACGCTAAGTTGGCTGAGGTCCTCTTCCACTTGCGTGCGCCACCTGGGTCTTGGCCTTCCTCAACTGCGCTGTCCCTCGGGAGCGGATTCGAAGACTTTTCGGACCAGAGCATTGGTGTCCATGCGCTCTACATGACCCAGCCATCTCAGTCTTTGGATCCTCACTCTTCTGGCTAGGTCCATGTCGCTGTACAGTCCGTACAGTTCGTCGTTGTATCTCATCCTCCACTCACCGTCAATGCAGATGGGACCGAAGGTCGCCCGAAGAATTTTTCTCTCGAAGCAACCAAGAAAAACCTCATCCATTTTTGATAATGTCCATGCCTCTGCGCCATAGAGTAGGACCGGTATTATTAAGGTCTTATAAAGGGTGACTTTTATTGTCCGAGAGAGGGCTTTGCTAGTCAATTGGCTTCTTAGCCCAAAGAAACAGCGGTTGGCAAGAGTTATTCTTCGTTTGATCTCAGCGCTGGTGTCGTTGTCAGTGTTTATAGCAGAGCCTAGGTAGACAAAGTCCTTATCTACCTCAAAGTTATATCTGTCTAAGGTGACGTTCTGCCCGAGACGTCGGTGTTGGTTGTCCTTTTTGCTTGACAGCATATACTTGGTCTTGCCCTCATTGACCGCTAAACCCATTTTCACCGCTTCCGTCTCAATACTCGCGAAAGCGCCACTGACATCACGCTGCTTTCTCCCGATTATGTCAATATCGTCGGCGTATAGCTTCGATATAGCTATCTTCACTTCATCCAGGTCGGGTGGACGGAATTGTTGGTCATCATCGTCCAAGTTGAAAGGTTGATTCTGCCTGACAGCGGTATTTGGTCCGTCATCGCCGTTATACAGTCTGCAGAAATGGTCTTTACAAATCCTCAGCATCGACTGCGATTCTAATACGATGTTCCCTTGTTTATCTCTACAGGCTTCGGTTCGGGGTTTGTTTCCGCAGCATGTCATTTTGACCTTTTGGTAAAACTTCCGAACCTCATTCTTGGAGTAGCATCTCTCAATTTCCTCGATCGCGCGCTTCTCATGCTCTTTCTTCTTCCTCCTGAGAAGCCGGTGTTCGTCTCTCCTCTTCCGCTCATAGAGCTCATGAGCAGCTCTGGTCTTTGTTTGCAGTGCCGCATTGCATGGTTTTTGCTTAGCTGCATGTACTAGCTGGCACTCGTCATCAAACCTGGGGTTTCGTTTTGGTGGTCGAGTGAAACCCAGCACATCAGAAGCGGCATCTCTGATGGCGTTTTGGCAGTGTTTCCAATGGTCTTCGATGCTTGATGCTGGCGGCATTGGACCTCTTAAGAGATTAAGAGACACTCGATCGGAAAAGGACTTGGCGATCTCTTGCGATTGTAGCCGTCTGACGTCGAATTTTCTCACAGCATTAGTTTGTCTTGGCGTAGTTTGTGATATCCGCAACCGTACCTTGGCTACAACAAGGTAATGGTCCGAGTCAATGTTGGCTCCTCGGAACGTACGGACATCCATAATGCTGGAGGAGTGTCTTGCGTCAATCGCAATGTGATCAATCTAGTTGACTGTTGATTGATCAGGAGTTCTCCAAGTCCCCTTGTGTATGTCGAGATGTGGGAACCGCGTGCTAACCATGACAATGTTTCGCCCCGCCGCAAAGTCTATTAGCCTGAATCCGTTACCGGAGGTGGTGTTGTGCAGGCTATATTTTCCGATTGTTCCACCAAAGATACCCTCTCTTCCTAGCTTTGCATTAAAATCACCGAGGACAGTTTTAATGTCATAGCTAGGGCATTGCTCGTAGGTCTTGTTAAGGAGCTCGTAGAAGGCATCCTTGGTGTCGTCATCTTTCTCCTCAGTGGGGGCATGAGCGCATATGAGGCTAATTTTGGCGAATTTAGGCATGCGCGCATATGAGGCTAATGTTGGCGAATTTAGGCTTGATGCGGATTGCTACGAGGCGCTCGCTCACATGCCGGAAGCTGAGGACTTCTTGTCTTAGTCTGCCTCCGACAACAAATCCGCATCCAAATAAGCGCTGCTTTTGCCGTCGATAGCAATTACCGTAGTAGATATCGCAGTTTTTCATCTTCTTTTTGTCCGGCCCATCCCATCGCATTTCTTGAATGGCAGCAGTCTAGGGCCTCCGCTAATTGCTCGGCTGCACGTGGTCTATTAAGGGATCTAACGTGCATATCCAAAGCTCATTGTCCTTAAATCGTTTGCGTGGGTTGTCAACAGTAAATCCGTCTATATCCGAGGCTTGTTGATTCTTCGTAACTTCCTTTTTTTTTTAAGTGGCCGGGCAGATACCCCGGCGGCACAACCCCCAACCTGGTGGAGTAGAATAAATACTTTTATAAAAATATGTGAGCAGTTATTGAATGAGTTGAAGAGACGAAATTCTTCTTACGAAACTATAACCACCGATTTTAAATATTTATGTAAACTGGATTTCATGTCTGATGTCCACCGTCTGTATACCCCACCGATCTTGTGAATGATCTTCAAGAAGAATGAGTTCTGCTTAAACATTTCTTGGAGTCAAATATAAGTAAAAATATGAGTATGAGGCAGCTTAACCTCCTTATAAAACAAAAGGGTTTGAAAGATACATTTCATATGTTGAAACAACAGTACGGATGCTCTTGTGCACTGCAGTGACAGAGCTGAAATGTCTTTTTCGGTTCATAAGCGATTAAAAACGTATCTAAGGTCCCGTATAAGCGCGGAACGCCTTCATAGTTTAGCCATACTTAATATAGAAGCTGAATTTACACAAGGTTTGGATAATGAATGTATTGTTAATGAATTTAAAATCCCATATGTCCATAGAAAAAAAAAGTAAAAATACTTTGTATCAATATTTATATCTAATAACATAATTTTAATAATTTAATATTCCGACTCCCACCCCTGGAGGGTCAATATCGAAACCAAATATATCTGAGTTTTAAGCAACTGTTTCCACAACAATGTTTTCCTTTCTCCTCTTTCTATCTTCCCGCCCGCGCCCTGGCAATAGTAAAAGGGTATCGGAAACCCCTTGACGCGCACGTAAAAAAAAAATATATATATACTCGTATAATTAATATAAACTTCTTTAGTACCTATAGCCGATATATATCTGCACCATATTGATGCGTAATGTAATCGGTTTTCTCAGGATTTGTACCCGCATTTTTGAGTTCCAATTGACAAAGCCCAGACATAAAGAAGTTTGACATAAGTTAGAACTCGTTTCATTTGTAAGAATTTGGTCCATATAGATGTGACACCTGCCTTAGCTGATGAGTGTTATTCAGAAAGCTGTTGAGAAGAAAAGACCATGCATTTGTCGCATGCATTTTTACACGCATAGCAGCGAAGTTTTCAACAGACCCTGTGTTTTGATGACATATGGAATTTGAATGAAGTTTGACCAAGAAATATAGAATAGTTGATTCCCTAGGGCGGTAATTTCCTAAAGGTGGATGGCCGTAGTTCAAGCGGTAGTGAACTGGTTTCCAAATCAGATGGCTCGGTGTTTGAATCCCAGCCGTGCCCGAAAGACTTGTATTTTTTCAGTCAAAAAAAAAATCCAGTAAGATGTGTAGTTGACTAGAATACGATTAAAACACCAAGCCAGCTTTCACTTACAATTCAGTGTCCCCTTAAATGTTGGATGCTACCCATGTGGTTAAATAACCACTGAGCCCAAACATCTTTTTTCTCTCTCCGTCCAATTTTCTAAAAAAAACTTAACACATGCTGCCGCATTATAAGTGTATTCATGTCCATTTGAGTGTTTAATTCTTTTTTTTTTTTTTAAATAAAAAAATTTATTTTAAGAAATGCAAAGTGGCGCAAAAGTTGTCACCCAATGTTCGTTGGCTGTGATTTTTTTTATGAATAAAAAAAAACGTTGGTTCTGCTTTTAGATTATTATTATATCGCCTTATTGGCCGCTGCTAGAATTGATGACCATTCAGGTCCGATTTATGGCTTTTTCCATTACTATTGTTGACATAGATTCATGACTTCTAAAAAACCCCACAAAAAGAAGTCTGGAACGGTTAAATTAGGCGTTCATGCCCCCTAAACGAGAGATTAGGTGGTGTACCCCTCAGAATTTCAATTGTGGCTCGTGCAGTATGCCCCGTTGCTCCATTTCCCAGTCCCAATTCACCAAATTGAGGAAGAGAAAAGCTATTGAGCATGCCTCTGTAACGCTCGTCATCTACAGTAGTCATTTGACTAACGGCGTTTTCGAAAATAAGGCCCTATGCTCCAACGTAAAAAGCACACCATGAAGTTACTTTGAGCGGGTGCTCTTAGTAGGTTATACGCAGATTTTCGGTGCCCCAGAAGCGATAATTTTGTTTATTCACATATCAACAGACATGGAAATGGGCCTCGTCGCTCTTGATGATTTTCGAAAAGTTGACTCCCTTGTGGTCGAAATTTAGGATGGCTTCACTGCAGGTTACACACGATTGACGGTCAACTTCTAACATCTAATGCACTGTCTGCTCTTTGTAAGGGAACATCTTACAGTCGCTCACCAAAATTCTCTGTAATAACCGTCGATTGATGCGAGCCATGTCATCTGGTCGATACCCCGGGGTTCTCTGCGACTTCCACAGCGGCGATATTCTCAGAAGAACGGTTGATCTGGGGCCGACCAGACCTGGCAACATCTTGTGTTTTCCCATGCTCTTCAATGCGAGCGGCTAAACGTTGTAGTGCTTAGCGTCAACACCACCAATAAATTATTCCGCAAACAAATTATTCGACGTTCTTTGGGAGTATAGCAATTTATGTTATGTCGACGTGTATTTTGTATCAACTTACTTCACAAATGTCAAAGTAGAATTGATATTTTCCGCCATTTACAAAAATGATACATGTTCCGATAGGGTGACGACTTTTACGCCACCTAGTATTAGACGATTTGTACACGTTGTTCAACGCTATAAACTTTCATGGTGATTTGCTATATATTTCTCAACAATTCACAATAAATTTGAAAAATGTTGGTTAATTTATAACATCGTTATTGAAAGATCCTGTACAATGCATCAGAGGTTCCGTAGCTACACCAGGCTAGGCTTTCCCTAACAGCATATCTTGATACATGACGCCGATTTGAGACGAATTGCTCAAAGATGCATAGGTGTATATATTAACCTCATCACCACAACCTTTGACGGATACCAATTATAGTGGGTTGTATACGTAATACTCAGCTCTAATGCAGCACTGTATCTGGAGATGGCAGCTGTTTGTACGCCGAATGCAATCCTCTGGCAACCTGAAAACCGATTTTCGAGCATGAGACTAAGAATCTCGAATATATGAAATTTGTCAAACATTGAACAAGTAATTTAATGATCTATTTATTAAGTTGTTATCTACGAGTACTACTGTACAATGTTGATGCCCCACCTATGTACACATTGAATAGCTTAACACTATTTCACTATTTGTATCAGTTGTTGCAAGGCTATAAGAGCTAAGTACTCGTTCAATGAATCTGCAATTCAACGTACTCATTACCGTAAAAAGAAATCTTAAGATAGTGACTTTATTTTCAAAAGCTAAGGGAACCCCATCCATTTCAGTTGAAAAAAAAGAATGTTCCTCCTGCTGAAGAACATTGTTGCAACGAATTTTCGTTTTTGTCTAACCATTCTCACAACTGCCATCACACAAAGTGACTACAAAACAAAATGAAGACAGAAATTTTCAATTACAGCTGAATTCGTTCCAGAAAATGGTCTGCCCCGACGGTTACGTACCGCATACACAAACACCCAACTGCTGGAGCTGGAAAAGGAATTCCATTTCAATAAATATTTATGCCGCCCCCGAAGAATCGAAATTGCAGCGAGTCTAGATCTTACCGAAAGACAGGTGAGTGAAAATCGAATATAGCTTTCAATTCTGAATTTTAAAACTGCATTTGATTACAACTCTTCGTATCCTTTAACCTTTACCATCGATTTTGTTGCAGGTTAAAGTGTGGTTTCAAAATCGACGCATGAAGCATAAGCGACAGACCCTCTCGAAGACTGATGACGAAGACAACAAAGACAGCTTAAAAGGTGATGATGACAATCAGTCAGATAGTAGTAAGTTGGATTGTGCTTACCAAAAAAAAAACAAAAACAAAAGACATATACACAGCAGACAAAAAAAAATGTACAAACACACATTTAAGGGTTGTAGATGCACAAGAAAAAAAAATATAAATAAAAAAAAAGTTGGCAATAGTTTCTCATCAATCACTGTCAAGATGAAAATTTAGTTCCTCCTTGCAATCATTTGGTTTGGTGGATTCTAATAGACGATTATCCTTTCTCTCTCTTTGTAGATTCGAATTCGAAAAAATCCTGCCAAGGCTGTGAACTACCATCGGACGATATCCCTGATTCAACATCAAATTCCAGAGGGCACAACAACAACACTCCAAGTGCAACCAACAATAATCAAAGTACAGGAAGTTGTAAGTTACAAAGATGACAAGTTCCATGCTTCAAAAGTCTAATTTGATTTGTTTCGTTGCAGTGACTCCGAATTCGACGTTGGAATCGGGTGTCTCGTCGAATAACAACAATTTGGGTAGCAATACAGTGTCTGCATCAAATGTGATTAGTGCCGATTCTAGTGTAGCGTCCAGTGTTAGTTTAGATGATGAAGATGATAGCCCAGCCAAGGTTAAGAAAAAAGACAGTGAGCAGGTTTGTACCCACAAATACCTTGATAAGACAAAAGTTGTCTTAAGGATTTTATTTCTCATAGATTGTGAAGAAAGAGGCTGTATCAACATCATCAAAGCATTCGCCATTCAGTAGCTATGAAATGTACCGTCGGGACTCGGATGCCAGCAGTGGCGGAATCTCCCATCAAGGTCCCCAACCACCGCCAATTACTGGACCAACTCAGGTGCCAGGTTCAACTTCACACTCGACCACCAAATCGAAGGGTAGATACCAAGCGAATAATACAACAAGTAATGCAATTCACGATGCTAGCTACTTTCCTGGGTACTATGCCCAGCAGAAACAATCGACAACGCCTCTTCACCAATCCCCACAAACAGTAGCCGTAGCACAACAGCCACACCAGGACTACTACGGAAAGTATGATATCGAGTTTGCTCCTCATCACCAGCAACAGAAGCTCCTACAAACCACTCAATCGCACAATGGAGCAGTTAGTACGGTTCAAGAATTTGTTCACCATCAACAGCAGCAACAGCAACAGCAACACTCGAACCTCATCAAATCGCCGGAAATGAGTTCACTGAAAATCCACGATTTTCAAAATAAACCGCCACCGCCACACTCCAATTACAATCCACAACAGAATTCAGCTTACTATCATCATGGACAAGACCCGAATTGTGTCACAACTCCATATCCAAACCATGGTTATGCCTACAACGAGTACGAACCTCCGGCCTCTATGAACTCAAGTGGCAACTATTTTCATGACCCGAAGACACAAACCGGATATTATGAAAACTCATTTCACCATCATCCACACCATCAACCGGACTATCATCATTCTGCAGAGTCCACAAGCTACATGCCTACAGGTCCACAGGCAACTAATATTGTGGACAACTGCGATGGTTACAACTTCCCCGGATACTATGAACAACATCATCCACACACGCCACACCATCCACATCAAATCCAAGGCCACAACCAACAGCAACAACAACAACAGCAACAGCAAGTACCATCGCATCATCAGCAAATACACATCCATCCAGGGACGGCAGCTGGCAATGGAAACTTCGTCAACGGTGTAGCTCAACCATTTCCGATGGCGCCCGCTTCAACTGTTACAAATTCAAATCTAACCGGTTTGGAAAATTCAAACAGTTCATCAGATTTCAATTTCCTTAGCAATTTAGCGAACGATTTTGCCCCCGAATACTACCAACTGAGTTAGTTAATTAGTTAAAACAGAAAATAGTTAAACCGTTATTCCAAACCATCACTGACAAACATAGAAAAAAGAAGAAAAAAAAATATTTTATAAAATTTTCCCGTTTACTCCAAGTAGATACGTAAGTCGATTGTATGAGCATACGATTAGTTATAGATACATCCATCTAGGAGAATAGTTCAAATGATGTTAACGCATCCACGGGATGCCAGATAAATATTTCTAATATCATTATTATTTACCCTTTTTTCTTTTGTAAATATTAGCGCTGTAAGAAGTTGGAAGTTCAACAGGAGGTACTAGTGTAACTTACTGATAAGCAAACAAAAAAAAAACAAAAATACAAAAATTAATCAAAATATGCTTACAAATATCAGATCGTACTCTAGGTATTGTAAATGGAAACTTTTAAAATTGTTATTTGTAAAAAAAAAAAAAAAAACAAACAAACATAAGGCGCAGCATCAAGTTAGATATCGAGCGAGTTTTGTTTCTCCTTGTTAAGTTGGCAATGAAGTTGAATCGTTTAAAAGATAGATTCAAGTGCAATTGAAATCACATTTTTATCGTTCGTTTACCTACGAATCAGTTACGAATATGATTTTTTCTTTTTGTAAAATATAAAATAAATTTATATATATATAAATATATATATGTACACAAGTATAATATATTAAGTAAATCTAATTTAATCATTTTCATATCTATCACACAACAAAAAAAAAAAAAAAAAAAAAACAACACTTTGTGAAGAAATAATACGTAAATATAAATAATGTGAACATTAGAAGGCGTAGTAATTTATTTGCGAAATACAAATGAAGCGTTCAGTCTTAGTTATCGGTCGTTTATCTAAGTACCTAATAGAAAAACCATCAACCGCTCTACATAATTACTTTTGTGGTCCTAGGCCTTAGCACAAAACACTTCTTGTCTGTGAAGTTGTCTTCCACTTGTGGGCGACTCCTTAATCGAGTTCGATCTCTATAGGGTCGAATCGTCAATATTTTTTGGATCTACTTGTTGTACTGATCTCAGGCGATATATTTTATCCTCCACCTTTGACCCAAAAATCGCTCGTAAAATTCTGATAAGATGGACCAAGGATACTTTCATCCGTCTTCCCCTACGTCAATGTTTCTGAGGGCAATACCATAGTCGGGTTGGAAACACGGGCTTAACCAAACACGCCCTCTGATTGGCACGATCGTTCATCAATTCTCCTTAGTGCCACACTCCCAGCTATATGAGGTTCGCTTATGGCGCCTACACACGCGGCCAAGTTCGGAACCAATTTCTGATTGCAAGTTGCAACCAGTTGGAAAATTGCCTCGTGTTTAGGGCGGTTGGACTTTTATCAAACCAAATCAGCAGATTGGCTCGGGCAATCTTAAAATTTCTGTTCTCCTTCCTAAAAATTGTGCCGTGTGTAGGTAAAGTCCCACTATTTCACCCTCAGAATTCACTGAATACGGTTCTGTTGCAGGTGGAATTAAAACATGTTTGAAAATGAAAAGAAAAGTTTGATGCAGTTAATTAAAAAAAATTTTTTTTTCGATAGCAGCTACATGTAATCTATTCATATGAAATCCTAGATTGTGCTGGCAAAGTGGGACGTGTGTAGAGTAGCACAGAATTTATTTCCACTCAAATGTCCTAGAAATTGTGTGTACAAATTGCCGCGTGTTTAGGGGCTTTTAGACTTTCGTGTGTCAGCTTAGATGCGGTCGTGTTAGCTGTGCCTTTTCTCGAAGATTTTTTAGGAGCTGGAACGTCAATTTGCTCAAAATGGCCTAGCCATCTTAGACGTTAGATTTGTCTCTATACCTATAGACAGACAGGGTGTGCCATATATACCTATGTAAACATTAAATTACTTTGACATTTATCAACCGATTGACTTGAGTAGATATGATTTTGGTCAATTCAGTACAATTTTAACCATGAATCGCTTTACAGCGAAACAACGCGTTAAAATAGTGGCGCTGTACGTTGAAAATAGTTGTTCAGTTGTTTTAACACAATGTGCCAATCGTCGAAAATGTCGTAGCCAACAAGCACTGTCTGACAAAAGTATTCGTCGTTTGTTGTCGAATTTCGTTGAGCACGGGACGGCGGGAGATCGTCGATATGTCGTTCATCAACGCCCTAGACATTCGAACTGATCGAAGCGTTAAGAAAGAGTGTTGTAGAAAACCCGCGCTCAGTAATTTGGAACCACTTTATGGCGCATTTTGAAGGATGATTTGCATTTGTTTCCATATAAAGTGCAATTGGCTGAAACAATATTGTCGACAGACCATCCGCGTCGGAATACGGCCAAACAGACAATCGAATGATTGACACTGAACCTGATTTTTGGAAGCAAATTTTGATAACCGACTAGCCCATGCCGCACTGCAAATCAAACAAAGCAGTTTCTGTAACGAAAATTCCATGGACGTGTGCTGTCAAAAAATGGCGATAGCAAAGTGTACGCCATTGACGAGCTTAAGGCAAACACTTGTGCGGCCACTTGATTGATGTTGTATTCAAAAATTAGTCCAAAAAAATTTTTAAGGACTAATTTGAATAAAAATATCTAATATATAAAAATCGGTTGTTTTTCTTAAAATTATTCAATATTCACATATCGACATAAAAGATGACGCACCCTGTAGCATGAAGAGTTCATGGTTTAAACTTCTCTTCCATATTCCGTCGTGGAATATATAAAATGGAGATGTTTTGGAGACTAATTAAAAATTTTAAATTTTATCCCCAACATACAACTGGGATAAAAAAACAAGATAAAATTGTTTATAACTTTCAAATTCTTTAGTACTCCCCTCCCGATACAATACACTTCTGTCGATTTCCGGAAGGGCCTTCAAAGCGGCTTTTATCTTGTCAATCGCGTCAAAACGGTATCACCGGAGCGGTCTCTTAAGTTTAGGGAATAGCCAGAAGTCATATAGTCATCATAGAAGTCATCAGATAAATACGGTGGTTGTATAACGATATGAGTTGATTTTTTGCCGAAATGGTCCGAAGATCCAATGCAGTGTAAGAATGTTTTTTTTTAACAAAATGAGATTTGACTTTTTTCAGATACAGAACATTTTTCAAAATGATCTAGACTGATCCAATTAGCAAGGTTTTTAAATATCAATCAACGATTTTTGATCATTAAATATTTGATCTTTCCTTGAGGTGTTGTTCGTCAGTCAGTTGATGGGCTTCATCGAAAATAATTCGCATAATTCATATAAATAAAAAAAAAATACGGATTTCAAAGATACAAAAGTACAAAAAGCTTCTGCGCCAATTCGGTAATACAGTTTATGAAAATTTTAACAAAAATAATCACGTTCTAGTTCTATTTATGGATCCCAGTAAAGCATTCGATACATAAGACCACACAAAGTTGATATCGGCGTTGGAAAAAATCGGCATTCGAGGTACTTCAAGTAATTGGCTTTGTGATTACATGAAAAAAAAAAAAAAAAAAAAAACTGTGGCGCTGGCAGCCCGGTATGGGCAATGGCCTAGCTTCTTGACACTTATTTGTGTTGCTCATGTTCTCATTTTTGCCACATCTGAGCGGGGCCTACGGTTTATCGCCGAGTCCGAACGGCACTCCTTAGAAGCTTTTTCGTAGGCAATTTTACTTTCGGGATTTTGGCATTGCCCGCCGAAAGGGTGATGGCGATTTGAAAAATTGTTGGTGACCCAGCCAGGAATCGAACCCAGGCCGTCTGCGCGATAGCCCAATGAGCTAACTATCGCGCCACTACTATCGCCTGGAACTCGAGAAATTTATGTGTCCAAATAGACATCATTTTTTGTAAGAAGAAATTAGTTAAATACGGAGTTCCACGGATCCAAATTGGGACCATTACTATTTATTCTCTACTCAGTGGAATTACTTCAAGTATTCAGAAACAGTATCCTCTTCGCCTACGCAGATGATGCAGCTATTGTTGTTCCACATAAGTAGATGCTTGATGACACACGCTTCAATGAAACAATTAACCACGCTCATAAGATCGTACAACACCTTTGGAAACCTGGATGCAAGTTGTCTTCTACAGAACTTGCATCCAGGTTTCCAACATTATTTAACGAACTTCCGTGTAGGTTAAGGAATTTTGTAAATTTCAAAACAAAGAAAAAATGCTGAAAGATAACTTTTTTTTGTAAGTTAACTCACTTGAATCTACCCTGCTGCCGAGAAGACAATAAGGCTTCGTAGAAAACAGTGACACGTACACAATTTAGTTAATAAATTTATGAAAGTTATATAAAAGTTAAAAAAAAAAGTTATGTTAAAGTTAAGGGTTCAAGGCGATCTTTGTCTTCAATGTTTTCTCTGCCTTCTTTCAGTTGTAAACTTGTAAACATATTTTTGTGACATAGCCTAGTAACCGCAAGTCTTTTGCAACATTCTCAACGTTTCTGCAACCGAAACTTCGTTGAATGCAACTTCTTTTCAGAACTAAATTAGACATTGTAAAATTTTCTAAATTTACTTTTTTTTCTTAACAAAATACAAACGCAACTGCTGAACAAATGCAGATTTTGTCATGAAATTTGATAGAGATATCAATGACCTGAGAAACAATATTTGGCGGAATCGAAGGGCCCTCGTATTTTAAAATTAAAATTTCACTTCATTTTTTGATCCCTACCGTGATAGATACTGTAATAGAGAGTCTCTATTAGAGACGCACAATAACGATATAGAGGTGGTCTTTACTGCGAGCTTTGTTTAGGGTTTCATTAGGATTACCTTTACCTAACTTTTTGTAAAAATTACCAATTCAACTTTGATTTTTCGAATTTCCTCTTTTTCCTTCTGAGAATTTTACTTTCGGCTCTTTTTCTTTGCCAATTTTTGTGCGAAGGATTTTTGAAATGACGATGACGATGGATAATGCACGCTGCTCCGTCAAGGTCAGTAAGGGGAAATGTTAGACCTTTAGTGCCAGAAAAAGATTTAAAAAAGGTGAATCCTTTCCTCAAAGAAACTTTAGTTTAGTTTCAATAGGTTTTACAGCAATGTTGTGATTTCTTGTTTTGATTTTTTCTTGCTAAATATCCAGATAGAATATCTCCATTTCTTCTGAAGAGGTGTTCTTCTACACAGGCATAACCACTGCATAAGCTTTTCCATCAATTCTTATCTTTAGGGCACTTTCTAAGCAGATGGAAAACAGCATTTGTCCAGCCCGTGCCCAAAAAAAGTCGAATCTTCTTCACTCTCCTCTAACAGAACCATTGCACTTACGTCCCCTCTTTCCCAGTTCATGGAAACGCTGATAAACCGTCAGCTCATGAAATATCTCGAAACAAGAAAACTTCCTAATGACCAGCAGCATGGTTTTCGTAGCAACAGTGATTTGACGGAATGTTTCACCGAAAAGTGGACATACGAGCATACCTAGTACATAAACCTGGCGAAACCAAGATAGTTTGGCACCGTGTTCTTTTATTGAAAATGCGTGCCTTTGGATAGACGACTCACTTCTTAAATGGATTGAAAATAACCTTTCGGAACTTTCAATTCAAGTTGTCTTGAATCGTTTTAAGTCTGATATTCACAAAATAAATGCTGATGTGCCCCAGGGCTCCATTCTATTCCATTTGAGCGTATGTTAAGCTTATTAAGAAGCATAACTAACTGCGGAACTATCAACAGAGTGAAATTTAATGATTCTAAAGCACAATGCTGTTTGAGCGAAATTCAAATACCCAGCCATTATCCATAAATAGCACTTGCATCGTTGAAACTGAAAACTTTTCAGTTCTAAATAGTATGTATCTTAATGACAAATTACGTTTTAACGATCACACATTCGAAGTCGCCAAATATGCTGCGAAATGTCCATCTCGCTATTAATGCTCACTAAGCTTACTTTCGGATATCGTGAGTCTTTCTTAAGCCGAACAACTTGCTCATGGAATGCCCTGCCGTCCTTTTTGCTTGACGGCATATACTTGGTCTTGCTCTCATTGACCGCTAAGCCCATCTTCGCCGCTTCCGTCTCAATATTCGCGAAAGCATCACTGACATCACGCTGCTTTCTCCCGATTATGTCGGCGTATGCGAGTAGTTGGACGGACTTTTGAAAGTTAGTGCCTCTTGTGTTTGCTCGTGAGTTTTGCACTATTCTTTCAAGTGCATGACAGTGCACCGGCTTGTCTAAAGCCTTTCTGGACATCAAAGGTCTCGGTGAGATCTTTACCGACCTTGATGGAGCAGCGTTCATTCTTCATCGTCATCCTGCACATATGGACGAGTTTGGCAGGGATGCCGAGACTAAACATTGCTCCGTATAGCTCGTCTCTATAGATGCTGTCATACGCGGCCTTAAAATCGATGAATAGGTGGTGTGTATCGATCTGAAGCTCATGGGTCTTTTCCAAGATCAGCCGTAGTGTGAATATTTGGTCGATGGTAGGCTATCCTGGTCAGGTTGTTAACGAACGCCTTCACGCGTTTACACAATACGGCAGATAAGATTTTGTATGCGAGACCCAAGGGCCTGTTAAAGTCATACGAACGGCCAACATTATTTGCGAAAGTCGTAAGTTAGGCCTGAAATTTTGTCACATGAAAACAGTGCATTTATGTTAAAAAAGAAATAAAAGGAGTCCCAACACAGAGCCTTGAGGAACATCCAAATTAGATAAGCGAATCTCGCTTCTCACACCATCACTCTTCATCAATCCACGAAAACCAGCTCTTTCCTTTTTTTCTAACAGTGTAATATGGTTTACCATATCAAAGTCATTTGTGATATCAACAAATAATTCAGCAGTGATTACCTATATATTTGTAATCGTCAATATTGGAGCAAAAATTTAGAAGGGCGTTTTCGGTAAACTTAAAAACCAAATAACGTTGGAGCGAAAAACTTAACCTTATTCAAATAAGACATTATCCTCTTTTTAATAATCATTTCGAAAAGTTTCTTTTAGGTAGCCGGAAGTGAAATAGGCCATATCTTCTGCAGAGCGTTTTTTTAAACATCGGAATTACGTCAGCGCACTTGAGCGCCTCGGGAAAGGTTTCAGAGAATGTAATGCGGTTTTTTTAGAAAGTTCGCAGTTTTTCACGCAAATTGAAAGAGGTTCTCTGATAGAAGGAGACTTGTTCAACATATCATTCACTTCCTGTCGTTCTGATTTCAGGTTATCCTTAGCAGAAATGAATTTATTTCGGTAATAGTTTTTGCGGCAAAAAGCAATCTATTTTTTTTGGTACAAAAAGTGCACCTTTTTAATTTATTTTTCAGCCTAAGGTGAAGAGGATTCTTAGAGCACTTTATTCTTAGCTTAATTTTTTTGTTTACTTTTCCAATGAGTTAACTAGAGATCCAGGGTTTTAGTTAAATTTTGCCAGGGTTTCTGTGGAGGAGCTGTTTGATATACTCGTAAACACATCATAGGAAGCAGAAGCATCGCTTTCCATGTTAACATCGCTCAAAGACTCATAAAGTAGAAGATTTTTTAGCTTCAAGAAATCAATTTCTTTCTTTGCTGTTTGGGGGCCATTTACTTCGCTAGGGCTGGTACTTCTGCTTCGAAAAGTGTTTACTATCCGACCTAGCATTGAGTGATCAGTGATTTTTCGTGTTGCTTTTACCTCTATACAGTGAACTTAACTTTACCAACCGCGTTTAAATCCAGGATTGCCGATTGGCGCTTGTATGTTAAAGGATATGTGATTTGGTTTGTGCACCATAGCCAAACGAATTTAAGAACTCTTTCTGTCTATTAAGAATTTTGTTGATCCCAGTTAGCAATTGGCTCTCCTTGTCTTTGAAGTATTTCGGTGATTGAATTCCTTCTGATTTCTTTCATCGGTGTCCTGCAGCCTTTGAATTATAGTCTCGTTTGTCCGTACATGAACGTGGTACTGCTGGTGGTACTTGATGGTATATATTCTCATTTCAAATAAAACATAATACTTCCACTGCTGTTAGGCGTGTTCTAGCTACCAAATTCTACACAAATCTGTGTATTCTGATACTACTATCAATTGTGCCACTGTTGTTAGCTTGCGAGTTTGGCACAAAGTTAAATATAAAAGATGTCTGGATGAAATTGCTTTTGAATTTTAAGAAATAGCGATGTCTCCTCCTCATCATTCTCTCCATCGTCATTCTGCACATGGTTACGAAACAAATGTCAGATCAGTTAAAATATGAAAAGCACAAGCAATTGTTATACAAAGGAGACCGTTGATTAGTACTCCTTTGTGGTGGGTCTGGCAAACGATGCTTAGATTCTTTTCAGACTTTGTTTCGCCTAAATCTTTGAAATGAGTTTATATTTGTGCTCAGCCAACTCATCTCCTGCGGTCCTAAATACCCGGTTAGGTACAGTGGATTGGTCGAACTGGATATCGATTTCTGAACCTGAGTTTGGTCACTTGGACAGAAGCCTACATAAGCTGCGACCATTTGATCTGTCTGACTGCGAAAGTGGAATCCTCTCTGTCGTTTTGAAGTTGTCTAGACTAGACTAGAATTCCTTGCTCATATCTGCAGTTTTTTGTAGAGGCATTGTTGGCTTGTCACGTTCCTGGACTATTAAACGTCTGCTTTCCAATTTCTCGATGTTTTGCCTTCCTGCAGTGCCTATAGAGTGCATGAGCTGCTTTAAAATCCAACACATCGTTGTGTCTTTTCAGATGGTGTCTTAAAATCGAAGCTTCTTGGTCTTCCGCATTTAACACTGATTTTGTAAGGGTCTTGGCATAAGTTAAATGGTGTCAAGATGTTTGAAACTCTTCAATGTTAAGCTCCCTTACAGTATTACTACGCTGTCTAGGGGTCTGAGTTATTCGTATACATACCTTGCCTGCAAAATTAATAACACCAGAAAACTTGGGCTTACATAAGACGATGAGAGTCTATCGAATGATCAACCAGTGGAGGGTGAGCTTTACTAAGAACCTAAAGGCATAGCCAACACAAGAAAATGCGGCATTTTCCGATAGGCGAAACCAATGTCGCTTTGAGAATATATGAGGGAGTTATTCTTCTTCTACCAAGGTGTAACACAAAGTCTACTGCAGCATGTAACCGGGTCTGAAACGCTTTCCATTTTTAACGCTAAGAAACACACTCGTAATAATTACATTGAGTAGTTTGAAAATCTGTATTGCTGTTTTCTAAGCCCCACTTCTGACATTTATTTACGAGTAGAAGGAGACATCGTGCCAAAGTAAGAACAAATGAAATATTTGGCTTCTGATGTATGCCACAAAAGAAATTTAGAGAAATAATGTGATTACCAGGTGAACCCTTGGTCGGACTAAATAAGTGATTCAAATTGGAGATGCCTGCCAATGCCTACAAATTTAGTCAACTTTAAGAGTGATGAAGTAGCAATGAAGATGAAGTCGTGTAAAGTAAAGTAAAGTGAGTAAAGGAACTAATAAAACCATTCAAATAACTGAGTTGCCAACTTTTGTGCTTAACAAAGATAAACGCTCACTTAAATTGCGTTGGAGCTGCATCAATGTTCCCTAGGATTGTGATGGTTTCAAATATTTTTACCAATTTCTTAGGAAACGGATGTTTTATCTAAAGCCTACATCAAAACCAAGCTAACTTTATTGTTGTTTTCTTTCATTTTATGACAGTAATAAGGTACAACAACAACTAAGCCATAAAGCCGAATGGACCACACAAATTTTATCATTCTCATTTTACTGCTTTTTTATGGTTTTTTCGCACTCTTACCATCGTTTCTTCTTTTGAAATAATTATGAGCGTAAAGTATCACATTACAAACGATTAGAGTTTTGTTGGCATGTCAAGGACATCTTCTGGTCGTAATCAAATTAACAAATACCCGCCACGATGGTCGTAAGAAAACCACACATCACTCAAGGGAATTTCTGACACATTCGCCGGATACCATGGATTGCCATGGAATCATATTAATAATTATTAGAATTACTTTTTACACTCTTTTGACAATGGACGGTTTTCCATTTTTTTTTTTTTTTTTTTTTTTTATACCCGAAATTCTCCTGACGAGTGATCAATCTTAAATTTTCACCGCTTATGTCAGGGTAACAGAAGCTGACACGTACTCTATGCCATTTCCACCGGCCTGTGTTGGGCTGCTTGCTGAGTTGCTGAGGTGCCGATGGGATGTACTCGTATCCCAACTGAAGCGGATTGGAATATCAAAAGTTGTTGACATCAACACCATACCAAATTGTCCCATACTATCGTCGGATAAGTATAGTACTATCCATATCCTCCTATGTATTTGCTTCCAAACTGACTGCAGGGAGAAGAAAATTTTCCAAATTCTGCATCAAAGGCACAAAATGAAAGACGAACAAACAAAAAAAAAAAAAAAAAATAAATAAATTTTCCTTCGGTAAAATGTATCCCTCTGAAATTTGTCCTAATGCTGGTCCTGAGAGAATTTGGTGGCACTTTCACAAAAGTAGGCAGGTCCCCGGGAACGGACATTGAAAAACACACACCTCATCCATCTTGCTGTCTGTCAAGTTTAGCTGGGAGACGACAAGACCCTTTTTCCATTGTTATCCGTCCGCTGTTGGACTATTGTAAGTGGATGCTAAAGTACAGCGCTTTACATAGAAGATTACACGATATATGTCATGAAACTAAGTGTACGAAAATGTGATACGGGTAAATGGACATAGCGCAGATGTCGATGCCTGACGAAGGTTTCAACGTACCACATTTGAGTTGTGTATCCGAGTGCTCAGGAGAAATGTGTTGATGGAAAATTTTCAATTCAAAATGACTTAATTATGTATGTTTAAATAATTTAAATAGATTTATTGTAATATACGAGTAAAGTTAAAATTTACTGACTTAAGGCGTCCTTTTAGGCATTTCTTCAGAACTTAATAAATAGATTTGAACATGCTTATTTAAGGACAAAGTGTGAATGACTATCTTACTTCGTATGTGTACTGTATATCATCAGAAAGCTAGTTTTCACAAATAGTGAAAAGTTTGGGGTATCGACAGCAACAACTCAGAAGAAGTATGGCCAAATCACATCTCCGGGGTAAAAACCACGCCAAAAAGTCAATTTTTAGATTTAAAGGGCGTTTTCTTAACCCAGTACCAATATCAGACATTTACTCGTATATCTGTCAAACCAATTGTGCAATTACAGTATCTTATAGAGCACTTGCGCCATCTGAAACCACTATTGGTCGTATTTTTGACCATTTTCGCACAAAATACAAAATACCGAGTCGCGTAAGAAGAATGCGTACTGAAGAGAATATTGCATCCGTTCAGGAGAGTGTTGAAAAGGACCCAGATTTGCCAAATCGACGTCTTATACAACAGCTTGTTTGTTGTCTGTCCACTTTATGGAAAATTTTACGCAAAGATCTTGGTGTGGCGGTTTTACAAGATCTAGTTCGTGCAAGAATCGAAGCCGAATGACCGTCGTTTGCGTCGAAATTCCGGTGTATATGCCGAAAATCAACTGGCATTGGATCCGCTGTTGTCTTGAAAAATTGTGTTCATTGATTAGGCGCATTTTTGGCTCAACGGTGTAGTTTGTCTACGTTTACTTGATTCAACGTAAGTAAATCGCTTACTTATTTACTTTAGGTAGAACTATAGTTCGAGGTGGACAAGGGCCTCAACCAACAAGTATTTCAAACAAGCTCAGTCTTTCGCTAGCTGCTTCCAGTTTTTTTACACTTAGTTGTCTGAGGTCACCCTTTACTTGTGCGCCACAGTAGTCGCGGTTTTTCTACAGCGCTGTCCCTCGGGGGCGAATTCGAATATTTTCGGTCCAACCACTCTATATGACTTAGCCATCTTAGTCGCTGGACCTTCACTCCTCTGACTAGGTCGATGTATATCCGCACATTTCGTCGTTGTATCTCCTCCTCCACTCACAGTCTGTCCAGATAGGACCAAAAATCACGAACGCCCCACTGACATCACGTTGCTTTCTTTCGATTATGTCGATATCATTGTGGTATGCGAGTAATTGAACGGACTTTTGAAATATTGTAGCTCTTGTGTTTGCGTGTGAGTTTGCACTATTCTTTCAAAGAAGAAATCACATGACATCGCATAGTCGTGTCTTAATCCTTTATTGACGTCAAAGGTCTCGGTGAGATATTTACCCATCTTGATGGAGCAGCGTACAATCTCCATCCCCATCCTGTACAGGCGGACGAGTTTGGCCAGGTTGCCAAAACTAGACGCTACTCTGTATTGCTCATCTCTATAAATGATGTTATACGCGGCCTTAAAATCGATGAATAGGTGGTGTGTATCGACCTGAAGCTAATGGGTTTTCTCGAAGATCTGCCGTAGTGTGAATATAAGGCCTATAATGGACTTTCCTGGCCTGAAGCTAAGTGATATGGACCTCTCAGCTTGTTGACGAAAGGCTTCAGGCATTCTCACAAAATGGCAGATAAGATCTTGTATGCGATGTTCAGAAGAGTGATGCCTATGTAGTTGGCGCAGTTCAAAGGGTCTCCTTTCTTGAGTGTTAGATACATAATTCTGAGGTTCCATTCATCGGGAACCATATTTTACAGATGGGTTGAGGTGTGTGCTGCTTACCAAGTTATCGCATGCCGCTTTGAATAGCTCTGCAGTCAGGCCGTCCGTTTTGTTGGACTTCAGCTTACATATTGCTATCTTCACTTCCTCCAGGTCGGGTGGACGGAATTGTTGGTCATCATTGTCCAAGTTGAAAGGTTCATTCTGCCTGACAGCGGTATTTGTTTCGTTGTCGTCGTTATACAGTCTACAGAAATGGTCTTTCCAGATCCTCAGCATCGACTGCGACTCAATTACGTTGTTCCTTTGTTCGTCTCTATAGGCTTTGGTTCGGGGTTTGTGTCCGTTGTATGTTTTTTCTCTCTTTTGGTAAAACTTCCGAAAAACATCTCTTAATTTTTACTACCGCGCCCTTCACTTGCGCTTTCTTCCTAATTAGCCGGTATTCGCCTCTCCTCTTCTGCTCGTAGAGCTTGTGAGCAGTTCTAATCAACTGTAGCAGAGCGGATTTGTATACGTCTTGCTTTACTGCATCTGCTTGGCTGCACTTATCGTCAAACTAGAGGTTTTCGTTGTGATGTGGTGGACCTGTTAAACTTAAGAGAGACTCGATCGATAGAGGATATGGCGATCTCTTGCGATTGTAGATTGATATACAGCATTAGCTGGAGCAAGGTAATGGTCCAAATCAAAGTTGGCTTCTCGGAACCTTCGAACATTTGCCTGAGTCTGCCTCCAACAACATATTCGCATCCAAACAAGGGCTGCTTTTGCCGTCAATAATAATCGTAGTACTGGATATCGCAGTTTATCATCCTCCTTTTGCCCAGGCCATGTAATCGCATTTCTTGGATAGCGGTAATGTCTGTGTTGCAACAGTCTAGAGCCTCCGCTAGTTGTTTCGTTGCCCATGACCTATTAAGGGACGTTCTTTAGCCTTGATTCGTTTACATGGGTTGTTAACAGTATCCGTGGCTTGTTTGTGTTTAAGAACTTTCGTTTTTTTTCCATGGCCGGCAGTTACCCTGGCGGCACAATCTTTAACCTGTAGGGCGAGTTTCACTTTTATACCCCTAGGACAAGGGGACGGTTAGACGGAAGCCAGTACCTCATTCGAGGATGTGAGCCTTGGCTACAGTCCAAAAAGGGCACATCCCCCACCATCTCTTTTCAAAGACCCTGACTTAGTCTCGGATATCCTTACTGGCCTAAGCTCAAAAAATGTCGGAGGAGCCCAGAAAAGGAATCATTTGATCCCGGATTTTAGTTCACCGTTGATTCCATCAGCGGAACCCATCCGTTGCACCAGTTATAGTGCTGCTATTTTTATCTGCTGGTCAGCACTCGCGCTTATAAGTTTGTCAAGTCCCAGCCAGAACCCGATACTTACCAATTAGAGGTAGAATAAGCACAATTGATGTGTAGAAACAGTTGGAATACTACAGTTGCCAGGCTAATCTATATCTACAGTAACCAACCGCCCCCATCGTAAGGATCTACTGACTTTAATAAAGGTTATCGAACATTTTCATGTTATACGTATGGCCGGGCTATACTGTGATACAGTAGCTCTATAGTTTCTAACCTTGAAAAATAAAACGCCTTCAATAATACTACTAACGTATGCGACGTAGGGCCGGTAAGTAACATCATAACGCAAATGCTCTATCATGGCGCTTTTGTGTGGATCTGAACTGCAATCATTGTGAGAAAATAGAAGAATCGTTTTCCTCCAGACGAAATAGCTTGATCGGGCTAGTTCAGCTGAACTACGAAAATCTTACCGACCGATTAGTCTCACATCCGTTTTCCTCAAAACTATGCAAAAAATTATGGACAGACACATCAGAGATGGGACTCCACGTATATACCCCTAACACAAAAACCATTATGCCTACCAAGCTGGGAAATCAGCCACCAACGCTCTTCTGAATCTTATGTCAAGAAATGAGAAATCACTCAAAGACAAAGAAGTAGCGGTTGGTTGCTTCCTAGATGTCGAGGGAGCGTTCGACAATACGGAACGCAGATACATAGATGCATCCACAATACAGGGGTAGATAATACCACATGTAGGTGGATAAAAACTATGCTCGAGAACAGGAATATCCTATCCAGACTGGGCAGCAAGCTACAAAAGGATGCCCCCAAGGGGGAGTACTTTCTCCTCTATTATGGTCCATTGTGGTAAACGAGTTACTGACAATACTTAGCGATGACGGGTTCTATGTCCTCGGATATGCAGACGATGTTGTAATCCCAATCAAAGAACGAATGAAATGAAGAAACCGTCTCGGATCGCCTACAGAGAGCACTAAACCTAGTCACTAAGTGGTGCCAAAAGGTTAGTCTAAGCTTCAACTCCAAAAAAAGCACCATAGTTGCGTTCACTAAGAGAAGAAAGCGAGAATAACTAAGAAACCCCACACTCGTGGGCGAAGCAATTGCGTTTCCAAAAGAAGTCAAATTCTTGGGAGTAACCCTTGAATATTCACCTCTCAAAGACAATAGACAAATCCAGAGCCTCACTATGGGCCAGCAATAGTCTGGCCGGCAAAAATTGGGGCCTAAATCCCAAAATGGTGCTGTGGATGTACACTGGCATAGCGACACCCATTGTTACCTGTGCAGCACCTGTGTGGTGGCATAAAACAAAACAAAAGTCCGCACAAGCAAATCTCAACAAACTACAAAGACAAGTTTGTATTAACACTACCGGTGATATAAGAACAACTCCCATCGCAGCGCTGGAAGTCGTTCTCAACCTTCCACCCATTAATCTCCACATAACGAAAGAAGCCATAGTTAGTGCCTATATGCTCATCAGTGAAGATGAATCTAACTCCAAGGTAGTTCACCCAGAGCTTATTAAAGCAATGAAGAACAACGAATTGCTTAGAATTACTTTTACTCGTATAGACAGATGTCTACCAAAGTACAATTTCACAAACAACTTCAAAGTAACTTTCCCGGACCGCAGCAACTGGGAAGAGAACAAACACACATTTGTCAGAGATTCCCTCGTTTGGTACACGGATGGATCTAAGACAGATGAAGGAGTTGAAGCCGGAGTATTCGGACCCAGTTCAGGAACTTCTCTATAAGCAAGTTTAGAAATAAGCAACTCCGTTTTTCAAGCCGAGATTCATGCAATAGAGCTATGTATACGAGAGAATCTAGACAGACGAACCATAAATAAGAACATCTACATACTTTCGGACAGCTAAGTGGCACTGCACATGAAAGGCACATGAAATCAGATCCAAGCTAGTATGGGACTGCGTTCAGCTACTGGTAACGCTAGTCAACTCAAATAGAATCCATCTCATTTGAGTGCCAGGACACAGCGGCCACGACGGAAACGGAGAAGCTGATAAATTAGCCAGAAAAGGAGATAAGGAACATCATTACTGGGTAAATACTGAAGATAACAGATAATCCAAAGCTTCCCACAACAAATCGAAACAACTCCTAAACCTAATCAGAAGTCAGATTCGAATGGTCACGGGCTTTCTGACCGGACACTGTCGAGTCAAGAAGCACATAATGGTCATGGGAATAGCTCAAGACAATATCTGTAGATTTTGCAACGAGATCGAAGAGTCAGCAGAACATAAACTATTCCACTGCAGCTGCCTAATCGGAACACATCAACGTTACTTAGGTAAATTCTACCTCGAAGCAGAACACATTTCTGTCAGTTCCCCCAAAGATCTGTCGGCATTTATTGTCAAATCCGACATCATGGTTGAACTCAATTGAGGCTGCAGTGAGAAGGGCTTATTTTCCACCTTTTACGTAACCTAATCCCATTTAGTTCAGCTGGTGAGAAGTGATATATGTAGATGGTGAAAAGCATCAGGTGACGATGTTCTGTTGGTGGACATACCACCTAATGGCCTTTGACCAAATTGACCAAGAGTGGCAATTCAAAAGCATACTGAGCACAGTTTTCTGTTTTAGTTCTACAAGTCTAGTTGTTATGCAAAATGTGACGTTTCAGTGCGGTGACAACCAAAATATTTGTTTACATCGCTACTTCGACGTCTCACAAAAAAGATTTTGCCACTCCTCACACTACAGACTAAAGTGTTATCAAAATTTTTGAATACGGCGTGCATAAGGTAACTTAAAATAAAACCACTCTTCACCTATTGTACTTTTTTTATTTGTTAAACCTAAACTATGATCACAATTTTAGATTTTGTCCAATGGCCGAAACAGCGTTTGTAGTCCCACAATGGAAACATTTGCGATTCAATGTTTAATGGTGAGCGAAAGTGACAGCAGGAGCATCAGCAAATGCAACTGGAACCGACTGGAGTACAGCTGGAGCAGGAGCATAAGTTAAAGTTGGAGTTTTGACAACTGTTGCAGAAGCAGCCTTAATTGAATCTGCTTCAACGACAGCATCTTTTACCAATGGTTCACGATGGACAACAGCATTGAAACCATTCACTGGATCCGCACTGTATTGTACAGTTCTCCGGAAGCCATCAGGATCGTTGAGAGCATACTCGCCCTGAACAACATCGCCGTCACGTGCTTCAACTTGCCTCTTAGAGTCGCCAGAAATGACATCTTCAACATCGTAGGCGAATTTATACTGTGGATGCGGATCATATTCATCCTCGGCCTTAGCCAACACCGGTTGGGCTATTGTTTTAACCTGAGCTGGTACTAAACCGGCCCTAGCCACAGAGATGAAGGCAAAAAGTACAACAAACTGAAATAAATAAAAGATTGTGGTTTTGTTTTTTTTAAGTTACAAATATATCCGTTATCCAAATTGTATGAATGGCCGCAGTAGTATGTACAATAGTTAGTTAATTTCGTACCTTGAATGCCATTTCGAGAGAAGTCCACTTTAGGTTGTCCTCGTTTGACTCAACAGAAAACACTGAATACTAGAATCGCAGCGCTGCAGACGTATTTATATCCGCGCACAGCAATAGCATCTCTGGAACGGTCCTGCTTTCTTAACCCCTTTTGTTACTCGTGTTTTGCTGTTCTGTTTTTTTTTTTCTTGTGTAGTTTTTGTTTTCTCCTCTGGACGCATCTTTTTCTTATGATTTTGCATCTTTTGTGTAGTTTTTTTGTGATACTCGGATGTATAATAAAATTCTGGTCACCGACTCCAAAGAAAGGGAAACTCAATTGCAGCTTCTTTGAGTATCTGAGTGTACTTGTATGAAGACTCTGATATAAGATGGATATAAAGTAATTCCGACCAGGTGTGGCCGTGAGGCTCATCATCCTCATCATCAACAATAACAGCAATAGCACAGAAGGAAGGGATAAACAATGCACTGCAAAACACGTAGACATCGCAAATGACTGCTGCTGCAATGCTGGCCTACAAGAAGATAAGCACTCGTACACATACGATAAAATGGAACAAAAAAAATAAATATTTCTTATGAAGAAGTAGAAAATCATCGGAACGAAGTTTTTTGGTCATTCCCCTTAAGCGCTCCATCCAGTGGAAGTACCAACAAACGTCCTTGAATTTAATGGGGCTTTAACTGGCTCTGCTCAACTTGTCAGCCTGGATCCAAGCCTGATGCTTAAAACTCCTGAGGATCAATAATATTTATTTATTTGTTTGCCGTTGGGGGAAACAGTATGTTTAACAAGTAAAATGTACACCTTTAGAATGCTAAATTTAAAAAAGTTTGTTTTGTTGGATCAGGTTTGGCCATTTGTTGGTTTATTTTCGAATCAAGCTCTTTATGAGCTTCAAATTCAATTGATAGGAACTCAGTCGCGAAAGAAATGGATGGACTTGCCCTTCAACAACGTTAAGAGATATTGTAAAGTAACTTCCAAATTGGATGTTTTGTTGCCGAAGCAGTGCGAATTTTGAAAAGAAATTTCAATTGAAATAGCAGCTGGTGCCAACAAATTTGTAAACAAAGTTCGTAAGACTAGTTTGCCGTATAATCAAACATATTTCCGTGTTTTTCATGTGCACTCAGCGGAGAATATTGCAGATGTTGCTGAAAGTGTGCGCCTAAAACCGAAAACCTTAACGCGTGCAAGATTTCAGCAACTGAACATCAGTCGCAATAGCTTGAGAAGAATTTTGCATAGAGATCTCAATCTCTCATTCCAATTGGCTTAAGAATGGAAGCAAAATGACCAGTCGCTTCGTTATAGCTCCTTTGTTTGGGCCTAATAGCACCTCGAAATTGCCTAAAATTTTGCTCAAAAAATCATCTTTTCAGGTGAAGCACGTTTCCAACTCGGCGGCTACGTAAAATAAGTAAAATTGCCATATTTGGGGCTCGGAAAATTCACACGTAGTCTTCTTTCTCTATGTCTACCAATGAATCCAGAACGTGTGACTTTATCGGGTTTTCCAATAGGAACTTGACAACTTTGAATTTAACTTGTGAACGCACTCTTTCACTAATCATCAAACTCTCACTGCCAATTTATTCAGTAAACTCAACATTTTCATCATGGTAAAGTACACGAACGTGCAACATCTGCAAATTAAAAAAATTTTCTACCGAAATTCGGAGTCGGTGACTGCGACTTTAAGAGCGTTAATTCCAATTTTCGGTCGTAATTCTCACCCTAGTAGACAGGCAATAACAAGTTTAGTGCAAAAATTTGAGTCTACATATTCGTTGTGTGATGTTGCCGTATCAGTGAGACAACGAGTTGGTCGAAGTGTCGAAAATATCGCTGCCGCTTAGGCGTCCGTAGCAAACGATCCAAATCAGTCACGCAGACACTGCGTACTCAAGAATTGGGCATCGCTCAGACCACATTATAGCGTATTTCGGAAGATATGGACTTGGACGACATGTGGTTTCAACAGGATGGTGCCAAAAGCCACACAGCACACGTGGCAATTGATTTATTGAAGAGTAAGTATGGTGAGCGTGTTATCTCAAAAAATGGGCCAGTCGATTGGCCGCCTCGTTCTTGCGATTTAACACCATTGGACTATTTTCTGTGGGGCTGCGTTAAGTCATTGGCTTATGACAACAAGCCGACGACGTTGGAAGAGCTCAGAGCCAACTTTGAACGCGAAAAAGCGGCAGTTTCGGCCGAAATGTGTGGCCGAGTCGTTGAAAATTGGGTCCAACGAATCGACCACTGCAAACGTGCCCGCGGTGGCCATATGAACGAAGTCGAGTTCCATTCATAAATATTTTGATTGTACTTCAAGCCGATAATAAAGTTTTTGAAATATCTCAAAATTGAGGAAACCAAAAATTGAGGTGTTGGTCTTGGGCGCGCTGTGTTTTTAGCAAGAAAGGGCTACATCCCAAAGAAGATGACTAACAATGTATTTATTGAACACTAAGTTCAATAATTGTGTAATCAATCCTTTTGGCGATGGTACTTGACCGCCACTGAGCTGCGATTTGACGCCGTTTAATTGTTTTTTGTGGGGTGCCGTTGAAGATCGATACTATGCGAACAATCCAGATACGATTCGGGCACCCAAGAACAATATTGGTTAAACTATTCGTGAAATAGGAGCCGAATTCATCGAAAATGTATTAAATAATTGGTTTGACACTTTGGCCTACTGTTGAGCCAGTCGAAGCAGTCATTTGAATGAGATGATGTTCCATAATTAGTCGGAAGGCTTACACTTTCAAATAAATAACAATTATTGCAAAATATTGAACAGTGTTTTCCTTATAGCCTCTTAAAGCTAAGCCAACTGATAGTCCACTCTTTTTGTAAGTAAATGCAAACAACCAGGAATTTACTTCTGACAATCTGATTATAGTTTTGTAAAAGACTAGAAACAGACTTTCTACATAACAGTGTTTCAAGGCTTTGTTTTCGATAAACAAGTATTGCAAGAGGGATAATTCTTAAGCCATTCTGTCTATTTGATAGTTATGTTCAAAAATTTATCATAGAAAGACCTGCAACTGAAATAGATTTCCGTGTTTTGAAATTCGGCCTTCAACCCGTGAAACCTATAGAAGACTGCTTGAGTTTCTCGTTCTAACTTACGATCAACATAACTCACTATGCGATGTGTTGTGGATAAATTTCGTGCAGTCTAATTAAAGCAAATCCAACAACTCGTCAACGAACGGCCCATACAGATCTATGGCTAACGTGGTTGGAAGTGTAGCGGAAAACCTAGAAATGTCAATTTGCTTATCCCCTATTCGAAAACTTCATCGAAATCTTTTCGGTGTACGGTGTTAGGCATGATTGGCAGGTGGAAGTGGACCTTTGAAAAGGACGGATAAAGTAGGTTTATTTTCTACTTTTTCAATCCGTTTTATGCGTTGGAAGTTCACAAATTCACATACTAGATTCACGCATAACAAAGTAAGCACTTTCAATGGTGGAGGCATTCAGAGAATGAAGAGAAATTGTCGTAGCAACAAAAGAACAGCAATAACAAAACGTCATCGGCTGTTATTTTTATCTTCTGACTCACTGGTGGTGATTGAGATCACTTCGACCTAAGAAGACCTTTTGTGCTGAATTAGTCAGAAAAGAAAATTGGGCTAGTAGAGTTTCTACCTTCCGAATGAAGTTAGCAACTCTACCAGCAGGGGAGTCCCTTATTTCTGAGATGTCGAGTTATTCTCCGAGGAAGGTGTTCCGCCTGATTTCATTGAGGGCTTGACAGTCACATAATATGTGTTCAGCTGTTTCTTCGTCTTCGAGACAGAGTCGGCATTCTGCGGAGTCAGCAAGTCCCATTTTGTTGAGGTGATATCTTAAACCTTTGTGTCCTGTAAGGTCTACTACTAGGTTTCTGATATCATGCCGATTTAGATTCAGACATCTGTCGGCATTTTATTGAAGGGTAGTTAGGTAGGTAGTGGCACGTTCATCCTGTCTTATGCCTGGAGACTCCTTCCAGTATGAGATGCATTTTGAGTGCTCACAGCGCTTAATGGCTTAATTTACTGTACATTAGATGTACAGCAGAAGGGTTCAGGTCCGTTGAAGGGCATTTCTGAACCTTTCCTGGCCAGTTTGTCTGCTGTACTCGGTCAACGTATGATGCGACGGATTATATGGGACCGTCATTTCCGTCAAATACGTCAACGTCAACATATCCGGTACCGCAACGCAAATGCAAAGGATTCTATGGGCCGGGCCCTTCACTCTCAAAATTAATATTTGTGCAGTTCTCTTAAGTGTTTTCAGCTTCAGTTGGTGTCTCAGATCGTTTGTCTTTTTGAGTGAAACATCTTTAGAGCGGAGTCCCTTAAACCTGTCTTTAAAATTAGTTCTGCCAGGTTGGTCAAAAGCAAAATATGTCGAAAGTATTCATTTTTCCACTCCATGTTAGAACCTAAACTGTACAAAGAGGTGTTAACAAATTAAGGCTCCATTAAGTTAGCTTAGAATGACAGCAATATGGAGTAAATTATGGTCGAATTGCAATCATTGGGGATAATTTCCTTCGCTCAAAACATAGAAATGAATTCGTGTATGCTTCCCATCAAGTGATCTCCCGCTTTCAGAAACACTACTGCAAGTTTCTTGTTGTGTTTACCTTGGCTTGGGTGGGTCGCCATAAATCTTTGCTTTCATCGTTGAATGATCCAACCTACAGTTTGCAGAAAAAGTGTCTCAGCGCCAACATCTAAAGGCAGTTCTTCTAGTTGTTATGTTTCAGCAGCTGTCAAAGTTACCAATGACACCCAACTGTCAAAATAGTCAGTAAGGTTACCCATTTCATCATACATCGTTTTACAAAATATTATAAAAATTTCGGCTCAGATAATTGTGCAGGTAATTCGTCGCACCGTGGAAAAGTTTGAGCGTGAGTACACTCTTTGGATGTAACAAGCAGACAAAGATTGTTGCGAAATTAAGAAAACGTAACCTCCGCAGGGCCACCAAGAAATGTCGATTCGGTGCCGATTAGCTGAATTAAGCATCGCCAGAGAGTCAACCCGAAATATTTTGCGGTTGGTTTCGGGCTTACATCCATATAAGATTGTGCTGATGCAAGAGTTGAAGCCGGTTGACCATTGACAACGCCATGTGTGCGCCAATTGGGTGCTGGAAGTGTTGGCCTGAGATCCGGATTTTGACAAAAAAAATCATCTTCTCGGACGAGGTCTATTTTTGGCTCAGCGCCTATGTCAACAAACAAAATTGTCATTATTGAAGCGAATACAATTCAAAAGTGTTCGGCTTAGCATCAATGCATCCACAAAGATTGAATATTTAGTGCGATATCATCGGACCTTATTTCTTTCACAATGAGGAAGGATACATCGTTATCGTTAATGGTCTCAGAGCGATGTTATCCGAGTTTCTGTGGTCAGAGCTCGACAAAATCGATATATACGAGCTGTGGTACTAACAAAATGGCGCCTTATACCATACAAGTGATGCAACGCTTAAATATGTGAAGAAGAAATTTGGCGACTCGGTCATCTCACGGCGAGCGTTCACCAATTGGACGTCGCTGTCATGCGATTCGACACCACTTCATTATTTTCTTGGAGTTTCGTCAAGTCCTTAGTCTACTCTAACAAGCCACCCGTCACTTTGGATGACCTCGAGGCCAACATTCAACACGCTATTACCAGAAAAACGCCGGAAGAAGAGCTAATTTTATTCTTTTTGCGACGCCGCTTTATAAGCGAAATGTTTTTTTTTTCATGTTTTGTTTGATTAGTCAGGTGAAGCCCAGCACATCTGCTGTGATAATTCAGAATTCTGGAATCTTCTTGGCATCAATGGCACTGATTTTCAGCTCCCAATACTTTCACTCAAGTAAAAAATCGTCAAAAACAGTTCTCTGCCTTAAGTGGTATATTGTTATGTTGATTTTCTTCATAAGCGTTACATTGCCTACATCCATTGGAAGTGATATAAACTGAATACACTCTACGAAAGCTAACGTTTCCTTCCGAACTTAGTAGTAGTACGTATAAATATTTAAAAGGACACTTTTTTGAGAATTTTGAAGAATTCATCAAAAATTCCGGAAAGTTTGTATCTGCCTCAGTTTCATTACCAAATGACACTAATGGTCGGCATCATTTTAACTTTGAGCGACCTACAGATGAGGATGTAGCTGAAGCAATGCTGTCAGCCAAACTGGTTTAAATTAATTCAAATTTTTTGAAAATTGTTTATGGGTCGTACAACAGTGCTAGCTTTGAATACCGAACTGTTGCTACCTTGATTTTCTTCTCAAAAGTATTTTAGAAATCCACCACAGATGCAGATATACATCACTTTTAAGAACATTTTAAGCCACATCCAGTCTGGCTTTTGTGCCAGAAGAAGCTGAAAGCTGCACTCTTATTTGCTGTAGACGACATTCGCAAAGCTATTGACAATAAATCTGCGGCTTTTTTAACATTAGATACTAGACTACCGTCCGACATTTTTGATATTCTTTAAAAATTTAAGAAATGATTTCGAAATTTATTTTTTTGGCACCTTGACCCAGAAATTTCTATTAATTAGGTCGTCAGCAATGTGTGTCTGTGAGAAATCACATGTCCTCTTTTCTGGCAGTCATGCAGCGGTACCTCAGGAATCCATTATTGGACCATTAGTTTTTGCGCGGAATGTTGTTGAGCTTCCTCGATCTGAGTCTAAATTTGTATGAGTAACTTACTTGGACTGATAATGCAGCTAAAGTTCAAGGCTTCTCGTTTAAGTGTTTATCTGTTTCAAGGCATCAGTACAGGACAATTCAAAACCTGTACCTAGTCCAGCCATAAGTTCTTTTACATTTTAAAAGTGCAATAAAAAAAGGTCTTGGGATCTTTTACCATGAAATTTATTTCTTACACTAGTTCACAACATATAAGTTTGAAGCCAAAGCCTTTAGCTTTGACGCAGGCTTTTAAATGCTATGGCTATTGCTCTATAGCGGCACGCACTGTCTCGATGGGAATCGACGACGCTGCTGTTATTAAAGCTGTCCAAATTTCGAAAGGGAGTCCTACAGGCCATGCTCTCCAGCTCTGACTACAAACTGTAATTCAGCGGACTTCAATCTGGACTACCTGATGGTCAATCTGTGTGTGTGTGCCAGAGCAGAGTCTTGTTGAAAGACCCATCTTTTCCCGTTGAAAAGGGTATTTGTTAAGCCCTTGACAATATCTTCGAGAACATTCTCCTGGTACACTTTTACCCCTGTTTTCACTCCTTTTTCGCAAAAATGCAGTGATGTGACACCTTGATGCGATACTCCCCACCAAACCATTACACAAGCGGGATGGTGTCCGCGCTGACCCCTTGGAACAATTTTTTTTGCTTCTTTAGATGACGTTGCATAAACTTTGTAATTCTGTTTGTTAGAAACTTCTTCTATTGTAAAAATATTTTCATAAGTAAATAAAATATTTTCATGTCCATTAACCGCGTGCCACTGTTACAATTTTTTGCTTCTCTCAAGTCTTATTTTTTTCAGGTTGGGAGTTAGGAGATGCCCCCTTGCTCGACGACAGGCTTTCATATGGAGATCATCTCGAATACATGGATCTTGACATGAATATCTAGCGGATATATCCAATTCTCTGGAGATTATCTTTTGTTTCCGAAAAGGATTTATGCGAATTCGTTCACGTACAGCCTTAATTTTCGCACTCGTTCGAGCGACTCGTGGACGACCACTTCTTGATCTGTCTTCTACTTCTGAAAATCCATTAAAACGTTTTATAGCCCGTTAAACAAGCATTTTCGATATACCAAGTGGTTTGAGAAGTTCTAAAAGCGATTACCGCGACACGATTTTCTTTGATGCCCCACTCTACATTAGCTGATCAAAAGCTTAAACCAAACTAGCTTCTATTCTTAACTTATAAGTACAAGCGTTAGGGAAAAAATAGTTAACGGGATTATTTCTGTTGAAAATTAGGAGCGAGGGGTACTTTAAATCTTGTAACAGAATTTATGGCTAGACTAGCTACTTTGGAAACAATAAAGGAAGTAGTTACTACTGGCAATTTGATCATAGTGATTAGGTTCGTATATAATTGTCAATTACCAATTCGGCAAGCTTGTGGTATTTCTTGTGAAACACACTGCAGTGGTTTGTACATTCAAAACCAGTTTCACTTCGCTCCTATTGCAACCGATTAAGGGAGTCTGGATTGTGCTTTTGCCTGTTGCATCACAGTACTATCCGTAGGATTTAGCTCGAGTTCAGAAGATGCTGTTTTAAATTATTTTTTTTTTACTTAAGGTTGTAATTTGGCCAGGAACCCTTTCGTTTCTGGGCACCAGCAAGGGTTCCAGTGAAAACAAAGAAAACACCTATACCTACTCAGGCATAGTAAATGACAGAGGGTGCTGTCTGGTGCAGGTGGTCACTCTTGGGGACTGGTCGATTATAAGAATGCATCTCTTGTGTTGTTTTTTGTTTGCAATTGTCTGGGAAAATGTTATCCCTTTGATCATGGTCCAAGTTAACAACAATGTTAAGTGGGATAACAACCTGGTAACAGTGTATCTCCCTTTGTTTTGATTGTGATTCTCTCTGACGCTGACATCGTATTTAGGTCAGTAGTTTTCGAGGATGTTTTCGGCTTCTTGTCGGTCCTTTTTAATGTGGGAATAAAGTTTCAATTTTAGCAAGTTGAATTTTGGTACAGAAAAAGTTGCTATAACTAACCAAAGAGTTGTAGTTCCTATAGATTTTGTAGATTGAAATTTCAATCGACTTAGGATAAACATCAGAGAGAAAAACAAGCAAATGACAAAGACAAACAAAAATATGAATCATGGAGTGAAGGAGTATTAGAGGTCATTGCACTTTGATGAAATCTTTTGAGAAGGAACTTTCAAATGAAAGAAACATCGGCATCAGTCTGCGATGGTATATTTGTGAAATGAGAACTTGTTTTCGGCGTAAAGGAAGTTTATGAACCCTATGAGTGTTTTGGTTTTATTTTATTTTATTTTATTTTGAAAGAGGGTAAGTACCTTTATTGAGTTGCATATGACGATTATGCTGCTTTCATTAAATACAATTGATTGCATGAATGAAGGGGGATAATGTCTACGCAACGTTATAGTCGGCAAGAGCTCCTTTTATTTGAGGTTATTGACATGTTGTTGAATGCAGAATGAAGATGTTTGTTGCGTGATTGTTCACGCATTGGATTATGAATACCATTCCCGCAGAAATCTCCGATTGCAAATGTAAAATTCTAAGGAAATGCAATTGTTTGTCGCGAAGCGCTTTTTTTTTTTTGTTTTGTGGCAACTATAAATAAAAAGCTGTAAAAAGTTCCATTTAAAGTAGGTAAAAAAAAATAATTAAATTAATATTATTAAGAGAAGGATAGCTAACGATTTTTCTTGTGAATTTTTTTACCTAAACAAGTTTTGCTTAAAAATAGATCGGTTATGTGAAATACCTTAAATGTTAAAGGTAAAGGTAAAAAAAGTTTATTTTAAGGCTGTTTAGCTAAGGGAAACTTAAACTAGACGGTCTAAAAAACATTTCTTCATTGAATAACAGAATACCGGTGGTATAATCTATCGAAGGAACGAAGCGCAAGATTTATCGCACTGGCTAAAGAAGTACTTCACAATATAAACTGTATCGCAGACTCACTTAGCCCGCAAGAAATGTGGAACAGCATGCACGAGGAATGCATAACAGTCGCAAAGTCCCATCTGGGGACTATATCGAAATACCATCACGTCGGCAAAGAAACATGGTGGTGGAATGACGAAACTAAACGAGCTGTGGCCGACAAGAAGAGTGCATTCCAAGCGTGGACAAAATGCGATTGGAGCGACGATATCGAAAAAGCTCGACTGGCTCTTGAATACGAGCGTCTTAAAAAGATCGCAAAGAAAGTCCTGGCTCGAACTCGAGCGGCAGAAGCGGAAAACCTGTACCAGGAGTTGGAACAAATATCCTCACGATCGGCGGATAGAAGACAAGCTATCCAAGAAGTTCAAACGTCCTACAGCACTAAAATGCCAAATATTTTTAAGCTCGCTGCACAGAGGAGAAAAAATACAATGGAAATAACCTCGCCGAAATACATCAAAAACGCAGACGGTCGCTTATTAACAAATGAAAGGAAATTTGTGACCGGTGGCTTGAATACTGCAAGGAGTTGCGTAACAAACAGTTTTCACGTGATATCGTGCCGACAGCTGGTCTATTCAAGGAGGAAGTTTCGGACTTTTCAATCGAAGAAATAAGTATAGCATTCCATCAGAGTTTTGGTCGAAGATGGAGGGGATCGGCAGCGTTTGGCTATCGAAACTTTTATATAAATTAAAATGTAGACAACCTATGCCGAATCAATGGAGAAGTAGCTTCTTGGTTCCATTATACGAGTACAAAGGAAAAGGCGACATTCGAGAATGCAACAACTACCGTTCAATCAAGCTTATGTCACACACAATGAAAATCGTCGAAAGAGTCTTAAACGAACGTCTTCGGCAAATACTCGTAATAAAGCTCGATAATAGCCAGTGTGGATTTGTTGAAGGAAGATCGAGGGTGGACGCTATCCAAAGCCTACGAATAATAATGGAAAAGCACCGGGATTCGTCTAAAGATTTACACATGGTATTTATTGACCTGGAGAAAGCATTCGATCGAGTGCCTAGGGATCTCATATGGGCCGCTCTGAGGTCTCAAAACGTACCGGAAACGTATGTTAGAATAATACAAGACATGTACGGAAACGTGAAAACTGCGGTTAAAAGCTCTGCTGGACTAATGAGAGAATTTCCAGTTAATGTCGGAGTGCATCAAGGAAGCGTACTTCGCCCTATCCTCTTTAACGTAGTATTCGACTATCTTTTAAAAGACTGCATGCGCGAAGCAAATGTAACGCCAATTCTCTTCGCTGACGACGCAGTTATACTTAGCGATAACGTCGAAGATTTACAGAACGCCTTAGATTCATGAAGAAATGCGCTAGAGAGAAACGGGTTTAAAATAAGTCGTTCAAAGACGGAGCATTTAACGTGCCCATTTGCGCATCCGTTGCGACCTGTTCCGGATATAATGTTAGACGGAATAGTTCTTCCGAAAAGCACTATCTTTAAGTACTTAGGATCAATCGTTAACATGGAAGCGAAATGTGACGGCGACGTAAACCACAGAGTGAGTGTGGGATGGATGAAATGGCGGGAAAATTCGGGAACCTTTTGCGACCGAAAATTGCCACGTTCAAAGAAGATCTGCGGAAAATCCGGTTAAAAGGCACTATCAACTACGGACACTCCAACTGTAAGAAAACGAGGTCGGAACAAGAATTCCTGGATTTCTCAGATGGCAAATGCGCAACAACGCCTGGGGCTTACCACTGAAGCGTTAAAAACCAAATATTTTTCAAAATATAAATTCTTAATAGAAAATACCTAAAAAACGAGTTATTACTTTATACATATCTTAAGGGGCACCACTAGTTTGTGTGTTTTCTTTTAAGAAAACTACTGAATAGAATGTTTTTATGTCTTAAGACTTATTTGGATGAAGACTAATAAATTGGAGGAAGAAGAAAACAGAAAAAAGAGTGCCTGCTTTAAAGATTTGCGAAAGATAAAATATCTAAGTCTGGTCAAAGTGCTGAAAAGAAACATACGAGTAACATAAGATCAGTCAGAGGCAAAGACTGTCTTTAATCAGATTGGAAAGCTGATTTATAACCTATCTATCCTATCACCGAAGCTGCACGTAATCTGAGCTACACAATTCGATCTAGCTATGAGAATGTGTCGCAACTATAACCTATATGTCTGTTGTCTGTTAAAATCATCTTTAATCTCACTGTTACTTTTGCTAGATTCCAAAGAACGTGCTAACTGAGCTGCATGTGCGATTTCCCTAGTACGTCTGCCTATGTTCTAGATCCAGCGATGGATCTCCCTCTCCTTGATATCCATATCATGGATGACCCGGCATTACCCTGCATAACTCTGGTCTTATGGACATACCTTCTGACGCAATGACATCAGAAGTCTTTTTACTGCGAGAGTATGAAATCTATTCTCGAGAATAATTTTGGTCAGGTTTTGACATTGAAAAGGTGTTAAGTGCAGCCCTAATACTACGAGTATTGATAGAACAACGTTAAATTTAACTTTTCATTAGGAAAGTTTGCATCTGTCTCCCAAGAAAGATATACGCAATACAGATTCGGTTAAGCTTTTCGTGAAGAGGCGGAGGAGTAAGCGAAGCGTTTTCCTCATTAAATACAAGCAAGTTTCAGTCGGTTTTACTTGAACCCTCTCACCACTTCCAAGCTAGTTTGGGAATGAATCTCGAGGACCGAGACGTAGGAAATACTGTAGATTCCAAACTGGTTGCAAGCACCAAAGTGTTCTAGGTATAAATGACATAACAACCTGACATGCATGCAGTTAGGCAGATGACAACACCGCTGAGCGCTAAATCAGGCCAACGCTTGCATTTAATTACTGAAGCGCTGACTTGCCTTTATTCTTTATTCGATGACTTAAATTAAAAAAATGAACTCAATAGCCTGAGCCACTTTTCTTTCTTGTCAAAATATGAAACAACGTGCAGTGGTTGGTTCCATCGCTTCAAAGACTGTGATTTAGTTATAAGTTCGTGAAAGCTATTCAAAGGGCTGCGTGGAATAACACACCTTTATTTTATACGAGGACGGATACGAAATAGAAGGCAAATATCACGTGCGCCCCTACACAAAACCTATTTGAACTATCTTTCAAATAAGGTAAAGCAAATGCTGCGGATTTCAGGAACCGTGAAACACCACGTTACCTTGAAAGCTTGACTGCCGACAAAACATCAAATTACTCACTCTGGCCTACCAAGAAACCGATAATGCACTCTCCACTAATACGGAAAGCCAACGGTGAATGGGCAAAAATAGACGTAGAGAAAGCAAACTTATTTGCGAACACTTGGAAAGAAACTTTCCAACCGTTCGAAAAACGACAACTTACTGAAGATCACGATGTCAGCACAGGGCCTGACAATTATAGTATAAAATGCGTATCACTGAGTGAGTTTCGGGAAATAATAGCAAATTTCTAAAATAATAAGACTCCAGGATACGATCTGATTACGAGCGAGATTCTAAAAGAACTTCCCAAAAAATGCGGTAGTCAAGGTACTTCATATAATAATTGCTTCAATAAGAGTTTTATACGTTCCCAGCCAATTAAAAGTCGCCCAAGTTATAATAATTCCGAAACCAGGGAGAAATCTTAACGACAAAAAATCATGTAGGCCAATTCTGCTCCTGCCGATAACTTCAAAAGTATTCGAAATTCTTTTGCTTAAACGGCTGAAACGTATAAGTGAAGAGAGACGACTTATTCCAGATCACCAGTTCGTCTTTACGGTCAAGCTTTCGACAATAGATCAGGTATATCGGATCGCAAAAACAAAACGCCTTAGAAAAAAAGCAATTATGCTGTAGCGTTTTTTTCGATGTGTCACAAGCCTTCGACAAGGTATAGCACGAGGGCCTGAGGTATAAGCTAAGGCAAATCTTACCTAACAAATTATGCAAAAAAGTTAGTTAATATCTTAAGAACCGGCTGTTTCGAGTTAGAAATAGGTCTGAATACTCGGAATTCAAAGAAACTCACGCTGATGTGCCACAAGGAAGAGTTCTTGGTCCGTACTTATTGCTACTGTATACAAGAGATATAACTTAGGATGAAGACATAGTAGTAGCCACGTTCGCGGAGAATGCGGCTATTCTTGCCACAGGCCAAAAGGTAGGATCTTCGACGATAAAACTCCAAGGAGCCCTACACAAGTTGTTTGAGTGGGCGAAGACCTGGAGAATCGTAATAAACGAGACCAAGTCGATTCATGTCAATTTTACTAATAGAAAAATAGATAATTTACCTGTATTTATTAGTTCTATAAAAATTCCCTATGCAAACGAGGCAAAATATTTAGGAATAACTCTTGACGCGAAGCTGAAGTAGAAATCATACGTTAAAAAGAAACGTGAGGAACTCGACAACGCAACGATGGCAACGATTAGTATAAGGCCTCGTAGAAGTAGCATCTTCCGGCAGGTGCTGGTTCTCTAAATGACGAGAATGAGCCTCTGCAGCCGAACAATCTCACTAGAGATTGCGAAGTGAAGGGGGCAAACGGCGAGTTTCCTGCGCCATAAATCAGGGTTAGTGTCGGAAAACCAAAACAAGACCTTAGCCGTGGCTAGCACGCGGTTCCCACATCTCGACATACACAAGGGGACTTGGAGAACTCCTGATCAATCAACAGTCAACCAGATTGATCACATTGCGATCGACGCAACGAAACCCATGGTTTGATGACAAATGCCGGCAAGAACATTCAGCTAAGCAAAGAGCACGCAATGCGGCACTGCCAGAGCTGCTCATGAGCCCTATGAGCGGAAGAGGAGAGACGAGCACCGGCTTCTCAGGAGGAAGAAGAAAGAGCATGAGAAACGCGCGATCGAGGAAATTGAGAGATGCTACTCCAGGAATGCGGTTCGGAAGTTTTACCAAAAGGTTAAAATAACATGTCACGGAAACAAACCTCGAACCGAAGCCTGTAGAGATGAATAAGGGAACATCGTAGTAGAATCGCAGTCGATGCTGAGGATTTGGAAAGATCATTTCTGTAGACTGTATAACGGCGATGACGGACCAAATACCGCTGTCAGGCAGAATCAACCTTTCAACTTGGACGATGATGACCAACAATTCCGTCCACCCGAGCTGGATGAAGTGAAGATAGCTATATCGAAGCTTAAGTCCAACAAAGCTGCTGGAGCGGATGGCCTGACTGCCGAGCTCTTCAAAGCGGCAGGCGATAACTTGGTACGGAGCATACACCAACTTATCTGTAATGAATGGAACCTCAGCGTTGTTTGTCCGATATTCAAGAAAGGGGACCCTCTGAACTGCGCCAACTACAGAGGCATCAGTCTCGTTAACATCGCATATAAGATCTTATCTGCCGTATTGTGTGAACGCCTGAAGCCGTTCGTCAACAACCTGATAGGTCCATATCAGTGTGGCTTCAGGCCAGGAAAGTCCACCATCGACCAAATATTCACACTACGGCAGATCTTGGAGAAGACTCATGTGCTTCAGATCGATACACACCACCTATTCATCGACTTTAAGGCCGCGTGTGCCGGCATCTATAGAGACGAGCTTTATAGAGCAATGTCGAGTTTTGGCATGTCAATGCAGGGTGACGATGGAGAATGCACGCTGCTTCATCAAGGTCGGTAAAGATCTCACTGAGACCTTTGATGTCCAGAAAGGATTTAGACAAGGCGATTTTTTCAACATCGTACTTGAAAGAATAGTGCGAAACTCTCGAGCAAACACAAGAGGCACTATCTTTCAAAAGTCCGTCCAACTACTCGCATACGCCGACGATATTGACATAATCGGGAGAAAGCAGCGTGATGTCAGTGGCGCTTTCACGAGTATTGAGACGGAAGCGGCGAAAATGGGTTTAGCGGTCAATGAGGGCAAGACCAAGTATATGCTGTCAAGCAAAAAGGACAACCAACATCTACGTCTCGGACAGAATGTCACCCTCGACAGATATAACTTTGAGGTAGTTAAGGACTTTATCTACCTAGGCTCTGCTATAAATACAGACAACGACACCAGCGCTGAGATCAAGCGAAGAATAACTCTTGCCAACCGCTGTTTCTTTGGGCTAAGAAGCCAATTGACTAGCAAAGCCCTCTCTCGGACAATAAAAGTCACCCTTTATAAGACCTTAATAATCCCGGTCCTGCTCTATGGTGCAGAGGCATTGACATTATCAAAAATGGATGAGGGTGTTCTTGGTTGCTTCGAGAGAAAAATTCTTCGGGCGATCTTCGGTCCCGTCTGCATCGACGGTGAGTGGAGGAGGAGATCCAACGACGAACTGTATGGACTGTACAGCGACATGGAACTAGCCAGAAGAGTGAAGATGTAAAGACTGAGATGGCTGGGTCATGAAGAGCGCATGGACACCAATGCTCCGGTCCGAAAAGTCTTCGAATCCGCCCCCGAGGGGCAGCGCAGTAGAGGAAGGCCAAGACTCAGGTGGCGCACGCAAGTGGCAGAGGACCTCAGCCAACTTAGCGTGCGAAACTGGAGGCAGCTAGCCAGGGATCGAGCTGGCTGGAGAAGCTTGTTGACTGAGGCCCAGGTCCACCCCGGACTGTAGCGCCACCTAAAGTGAAGAAGTGAGAAACTCGACATTAGGCGTAGTGAAATGTTGTTGGAAGAAATTCCAAACTAAGCATATATAACAACCTGCTTTTATAAAAAGTTTTCCAATTGGGACTTGACAACTTTGAATTTAATTTGTGAACGCACTCTTTCACTTATTATCAAACTTTCACTGTCAATTTATTCAGTAAACTCAACATTTTCATCATGGTAAAGTACACGAACGTGCAACGTCTGCAAATTAAAAAAATTTTCTACCGAAATTCGGAGTCGGTGACTGCGACTTAAAGAGCGTTAATTCCAATTTTCGGTCGTAATTCTCTAGTAGGCAGGCAATAACAAGTTTAGTGCAAAAATTTGAGTCTACATATTCGTTGTGTGATGTTGCCGTGTCAGTGAGACAACGAGTTGGTTGAAGTGTCGAAAATATCGCTGCCGCTTAGGCGTCCGTAGCAAACGATCCGAATCAGTCACGCAGACACGGCGTACTCAAGAATTGGGCATCGCTCAGACCTCATTATGGCGTATTTTGCGTAAGGATCTTAGTTTACACCCATACAAGATCAAGTAAGCAAATGCTTAAACCATGTTGGACGTATGGTATACAATTTTAGGGTTGTACTTAACCAAGTAAAATATGTATTCTACAAAAGTTTCACAACAAAGCGCTAAGAGCAATCGTGAATGCTCCATGGTATCTAAGGAATAGCAATATTCACCGTGAACTAGGATTTGCTCTGCTTGAATTCTTCGTACTCGTCTCGTGCATCACTGCAACCCAGAAATAGTCCGGACATTGGACGAGACCAACATTTTGCGTCGACTACGTAGAATAAGCCCTTTCGACTTAGCGCCGTAAGGACAAACCGTATAAATTAACGGAAACGCTGGAAGGCTACCTAAAAAAACGTGAACATTTTGCAGAAGATGAAACTACTTGTTACGGAAGCTTAGTCGTAGTCTGGAAGAAAATGGGAGGTTTTTTAGTGATTGATTTCGATGTTGACTGCAGTCTGCTTGAAGGAAGGCCAAAATCCTTCGAAGTCGCGGAATTGGAGGCAGTGATCGATGAGGACTCGTGCCATATGCAAGAAGAGCTTGGTTCAACATTAGGAGTTAACCGTCAAGCCATTTCTAAGCGATTGCATGCGTTGGGAATGATTCAAAAACAAGGATCTTGGCTTCAGTATCATTTGAAGCCAAGAAACGTTGAGCGTCATTTTTCGCCTGTGAACACCTGCCCCAGCAGGTCCACCTTCATGGATAGCCTCAAAAGATTAACACTTTTATCGTAACGGTATTCGAGCTCTACCAGAAAGTTGGGAAAAAGTTGTAGCTAGAGATGGGCAATACTTTGAATGATTCATTTTCAACCATATATCCACAATAAAGTTGCATTTTAATAAAAAAAAAAAAACACCGAGAACTTAGTTGATGCACCATATATACCAAATTGATCATTCCCGGAATAACCATCGTGTGGCGCTCCCTTTGTTCCAATTTGAGTTTTTTTTTTGTTAAGTTGGTACATCTGTTGTTGATATTCCCTCTAAATCTTAGCCATAGCTTGACATTTGCAAAAGTTACGTAGCCAAGAATACATCTATCTCTGAGTGTGTTGGCGATTTTTTTACAATTTTACAAATGAATTTAAATTTGCAACAACGAACTTGTATAAAATTTTGCGTAAAAAACGGATTTAATGGTACGCGAACGTTGGTAATGTTGGAAAAGTGTTTCGGCAGCGATTCTCTAAGGAAAACGGTGGTTTACCAGTGGCACGAGCGGTTCAAAAGTGGTCGTGAGTCAATCGAAGATGATGGACGCAGTGGCAGACCATCGACATCGAAAACCGACGAAAACAAGGAGATGTTGGCCAATAACCGCAAATTAACCATCAGAGAGATAGCAGAGGACTTTAACATTGCTGGATGGATGGATCCGTCCAATATATTTTGGTTAATGATTTGGGTTTCCGTCGTGTAGCAGCAAAGTTGGTGCAAAAAGACCTCAATTTCATGCAAAACAGAGACCGTGTTGACGTCGCAAAAGAGATGATTAGCGAGGATGAATCCGATCCCACATTCATCAAAAGGATCATTACTGGAGACGAGACCTGGGTTTATGAATAAGACACGCAATCCAGTAATCAGGTAAGTGAATGGCGTTCATCAGATGAGCCGAGACCAACAAAACCACGTCGTTTTCAATCCAAAATTTAGATGAATAAACTTTTATTATTAATTTAATTTCGGGATCATTCTGATCAAGGTGGTATATATTAGATATATTATATACTTTTAAAATTAAGAAAATTGCTTTAACAAGTATGCTGGATTCATTCCATTCTTTGTGACTCTCAACCTCAAGTGGGACTGCTTGGACATTTTTACAAAAACACTTTAAGTTTGAAAGTTATCTATCAGATCACAAGTGGGATATGGATGCCGACAAATGTTTAATTGTTTACAAAATAAGATAGAATGTCATTTAAAAATATTTATAAACAAATCTCAATAATATTTTTGAATGAAATAATACCCGACTAGAGGTAACTGTCATTTATGTGTAAATACTGCTTCAGTATTGTTTTTTCGTACAACATGCGGCACCTATCGAATATAATTTAATAATGCACCACTTGATCAGCAGTCGCTTTCTGAATTCCAAATATCAATTAATCATTCCTCAAGCAAGGCAAACATAGGGTATAGTCTAGTTCCAGTTTAGCCAGTGTTGTATTAGACTGCCACCCCCTCAAATGGTAGTTCCGAGCAGACATTGCGGTGCGGCCATTGCGCAACGACGACAATTTCTTAAGTGCTGCAATCAATTTGATTGACCTAGATTTCGACAAAAATCCATTCACACACAATGAAAACTGAATTCGCCAAAATGACATTCCATAGATACGAATACTCATAGTTCCTAAGCATGCGCGCACCTTAAAAAAATATAAAAACTTTGCTACTTAGACTCCAGGCGGGATAGCGCATTTTGAATCTTATAAGAGCACTCATACTGGGCGTACTGTAATGACTTAATTTCTAGCTGACACATGAGTACGTACATATGTACGAGTATGTGGAGTAAATGAAAGTGTTTAAATCATTAAATAATCGTTATAATAAATTAAAAGTCAATTGGCAGGTTGCGGTTAAGCTGATGTTTTGTTGAACGAGTGCCAAACTCTCATGGAACACAACCTTTTACGTTTACCTAGACGTGTAATGAAATAATTGACGAGACCAGAGCAGACTCATGGTTTCAAGATCATTTTAAATATTTTAATCACGGATTTCTTTAAATGGTCGGTTAGTCTATTTTTCAGCTTCTGGCTGTGCTGTGCCGCTTAACAATGCGATATGTGGTCATTTATGGAAATTTGGATGGCGACTTACGAGTGCGAATATGCCTCAATCCATTTGAGTCATTGGGCCGCAGAGTCGTGAGCGTCTCGGAATTTTGCTGTATTTTTCTTTCTTTTCATTTGTTTGTTTGATGTGGCTTACAATTTGTATTTTTATTTTATTTTTTTATTTTTTCTGCTGTTTTTAACAAATTGCTTCTTAAGAGGCTTTAACGGTGTATAAATGAGCGGTAAAGCGTTGGATATTCCAGCTGAGATGAGATTTACGATAAATCGGTTAATGGTAGTTTTTGGAAAATAATTTTTGTTTTTGCTTGCTTTTACGTCTCGCAACGTTCAATGACAGCTTTTAGTGTGGCAGAAAGAAAAATTACTTGTTTTGTGTGTTTAAATTTTTGTTTTTGTAACAAAAATTAATGAAGGCAAGGACGTGTGAGCAAAAAATGCTTTAATTATTATTTGTTTTGTTTTTCTACGATTTTGAAAGGTTCGAGTTTGTCACTTTGAAAAAATTGAAGACCGCGAAAACGACGGAGTTTAGTTGAGTGCTGCAGCTTATGGCCTATGATTAGTTCTATAATTACGATAAAGAAATCCATTTAACACCTTTCAGTATAATTATTTTAAGAGGATTGTACGAATTTAGTGTGAACCAAATTAAATATTTTTTTGAGGGCCATGAGGTCGTGTAAAACTTGTCCACCACTAAGCCGTAGTCCGTCCAAGATGGAATAAGCATTGGAGACATTGAAATTGTTCTTTAGATCTGGATTTTGACTGAATTTCCGACTATCCAACGAAAAGAAATATCAACTTTCCCAAAGCAACACTCATTCCTAATTTATGTGAATACACATCTTTCGATCTATGTGATCTGACTTAATGTCCATTGTATTTGCTTTAAGATGGGGCCCTCAGCCAACTAACATCTTCAGTCACCTTGACCCTTCGACGTCGATGTCAAGTGTCCTTTCTACCTGACAGCATTTTCGCCGCTTCTTCCTGAATACTAGCGAAAAGGCCATTTGTTTACGCTGCTTTCTTGCGATTATGTTAATATCGTCGGCGTATGCGAGTAATTGGACGGACTTTTGAAAGATTGTATCTTTCGTGTTGGCACGTGATACGAGGGCGGGTCAATAAGTCCGTGACTTTTGGATTAAAACACAGATTTTTTTATAAAAAAATAATTTTATTTTTCAACGTAGTCTCCATTGAGCTCTATACACTTTGTCCAACGCTTCTCCAATTTGTTTATCCCTTCCAAAAAAAATGATTTGTCGAGGTTCTCAAAATAGGCCTTTGTTTGCGAGATGACTTCATCATTGGAGTCAAATCTTTTTCCACCAAGCCATTTCTTCAGGTTTGGGAACAAGAAGTAGTCGCTCGGAGCCAAATCTGGAGAATAGGGTGGATGAGGGAGCAATTCATAGCCCAATTCATGGATTTTTGCCATGGCAACTGCACATGTGTTTGTGGTCGACTGTGAGCAAACGCGGCACCCATCTTGCGGAAAGCTTTCTCATGCCCAAGTGATCATTCAAAATTGAAACCACTGAGCCATGCGAGATCCCTACGGCTTCCACAATCTCTCGCACTTTCAATCTTCGGTCGGCCAACACCATATCGTGAATTTTTTCGATTGTTTCGGGTGTAGAGACCTCAACTGGGCGTCCAGGACGTTCGGCATCTTCAGTGCTTGTACGGCCACAACGAAATTCAGTAAACCACTTTTTTACCATTGAAATCGATGGTGCAGAGTCCCCATAGTATTTATCAAGCTTAGCCTTGGTCTCGGTAATGGTTTTTTTTCGCAAGAAATAATGCTTAATAAGCACACGAAATTCACTTTTTTCCATTTTCTCCTCAAATTAGTGAGTAGTCTGATAAAAATACGAGTAGCTGTCAAACACAAACTAACTGACGCAGCAAGTTTAAATTTTGACAGGAGTCAGCTGATAGATGCCTGTTGACAGGAGCAGTGTTGCTGTTTCAGTAAAGAGGTCAGAAATTCAAAAAGTCACGGATTTATTGACCCGCCCTCGTATTTGCAATGTTCTTTTAAGTATGATGTTGAAGAAATAGCATGACAGCGCATCGCTTGTCTAAATCCTTTTTGGACATCAAAGGTCTCGGTGAGATCTTTACCGACCTTGATGGAGCAGCGTGCATTCTCCATCGTCATCCTGCACAGACGGACGAGTTTGGCACGGATGCCGAAACTAGACATTGCTCTATATAGCTCATCTCTGGCTGCCGTCATACGCGGCCCTAAAATCGATGAATAGGTTGTGTGCATTGATCTGAAGCTCATGGGTTTTCTGCAAGGTCTGCAGTACTGTGAATATTTGGTGGATTTTTGACTTTCCTGGCCTGAAGTCGCATTGATTTGGATCAATCCGGTTGTTGATGAACGGCTTCAGGCATTCACATAATATGGCAGATAAGATCTTGTAAGCGATTTTAAGAAGACTGATGCCTTCGTAATTGGCGCAGCTTAGAGGTTCTCCTTTTTTCAGGATCGGACCAAACAATGTTGAGGTTCCATTCATCGAGCTATGTACTTATATCCGACCATGTTTTACAAATGAACACCACCTCATTATTGAGTCATCGCCTGCTGATTTGAAAAGCTTGGTAAGCAGAACGTCCGCTTCAGTAGATTTGATAGAGTTTAGCCTAAATAGGGCCGTCTTCACTTCATTCAGGTCGGGTGGACGGAATTGCCTAGCAGCGGTATTTTGTTCGTCATCGCCGAACAGCGTACAGAAATGTTCTCTACAAATCCTCAGCATCGACTACTGCAGGTTTCGGTACAGGGCTTATATCGGTTGGATGTTTTTTTTCTACCTTTTGGTAAAGCGGCACCGCTTTTGTGTGCATTGCTTGCTGGCACTCGTCGTCAAACCAGAGGTTTCATTGTTGTGGGCGAGTGAAACCTTTTGGAAGTTTTGCCACTCGTTTTCAGCACTTTATGGTAGCAGTGAACATCTTAAGAGTTTAAGAGAGATTCGGTCGATTGTAGCTGTCTGACGTCAAAATTCTTCTGCGCTGTTGAGAATATTTGAAACTGCATCTTGGCCGCAATAAGGTAGTGCTTCGAATCGATGTTGGCTCCTCGGAACATTCTGACATTCATAACGCTGGGGTAGTGTCTTGCGTCGATCACAATGTGGTCAATCTGGTTGACGGTTGATTGACCAGGAGCTCCCTAAGTCCCTTTGTGAATATCGAGATGTAGTAACCGCGTGCCAGCTACGATAATGTTTCGTCCCGCCACAAAGTCGATTAGTCTGCACATGTACGAGGGTTGTCTGAAAAGTTTCCGGCCTAACAAGGATATTTTATTGATTTTTTTTTATTTTTCTACATAGTCTCCTTGTAACTCTACACACTTCTCCCAGCGATGCTCCCATCTCTCTAACCCGTCCAAATAGTACTTGGCGTTTTTCTCTGCAAAATAATTGTTCACGAATTTGATTGCCTCCTCATTTGACGAAAATCTCTGTCCTCCGAGGGCAGTTTTTAGATGAGGGAACAAAAAGTAGTCGCTTGGGGCTGGATCTGGTGAATAAGGCGGATGGTCAAGCAGTTCAAACCGTAATTCATAAATTTTCGCCATGGCAACCGCTGAGGTGTGAGACGGCGCGTTGTCTTGATGAATCAGGATTTTCTCTTTCTGCAAATGTGGCCGTTTTTCCGCAATTTCTGCCTTCAGCTTGGCAAGTAATGATGCATAGTATGCTCCTGTTATGGTTTTTCCTTTTTGAAGATAATCGATTAAGATAACTCCTTTACTATTCCAAAAAACAGTCGCCATCACTTTCCCAGCCTAAAAAAACACTTTTTGCTTTTTTTTGATCCGGCTCGCCCTTTGCAGTTCACTGTTTTGACTGAATTTTTGTTTCGGGCGTGTAATGGTGTATCCAACATTTATCAACAGTAATTAATCGGCGCTAAACTCGGATTTATTGCGCCAACAGAGCGTTGGAAATGTTCATTCGAACACGTTTTTGGTCTAACGTAAGCAAACGCGGCAGCCAACGCGCGGACAGCTTTCTTATGCCTAAATCTTGATTTAATATGTAACAAACACGTTCTTGGACATTTTCATAACCTCTACTATCGTTCTCACTTTAATTCGGCGGTCGTCTAACACCATTTAGGGAACTTTAGCAATGTTATCGTCAGTGGTTGAAGTTCTTTGAATTCCCGAACATTCATCATCTCCCAAGCTCTTACGGCCAGGTTTAAATTCAGCTGCCTAAAATTTCACTGTGGTAAATGATGGTGCAGAGTCCAACTCACTTTTGATTTGCGTAGGCGTATTGCCTTTCAAAAACAAGAATTTAATAACAGCTCGATACTCAATTTTTCCTATTTTCACAAAAAACACTCACATCGATTCACTCAAACGACTGTCAACTAAAAACTGCGCGTCCAAAATGACTGAAACTTTGGTAAGTAACTGTCAGAAGATGCACAACTAGCATTCACTAGCTTTCATTGACGAGTGCTGCTATCTTTACATTGCGGTCGGAAGCCTGTTATCCAGGATGTCCGAATACGAAGCCTTTTTGAAAAGATGGAAGGTTAGCACTAGATGAGTCAGGCCAGTCAGTTTTTTCGATCTCGTAAAGGGAGCAATCTCAGTTTTTAGAGAACTAATCGACGATCATGTCTAGGAATGTTTGTGCTCTAGAGCAAATGGTAGCAAGACACGATCCAACAAACAGTACAGCCACATTATCTGCATACGCTTTTACACAGACAAATGTCACATGTGTTTTACGTAGGTACCTGTTGTGAAGGCACAAGCCTACGGTGCGTCTTCGGACGAGATATCAAAACAAAGCGTTGATCAGCGCCTTTCGGGTAGTACAAGTACCACTACCGGTACCAGATTCGAAGTCGTGTGTAAGGCACGAGCTTCCTATCCTAGGCCTATCTAATACTTCAGCCATTCTGTGGATCATGGCACCCGGTTGCAGTACAACTCCGCACCGTATAGACCAATTGATTCCATAGCAATCAAATGGCTAAGCTACGACATGTGTTCAACCATGAGATGTTCAAGCACCATTTGGCCTACTCTCCCCGCGACTTTGGGTATAAACCACAGCCACCACGATGCTCCCACAAGGGGCCAACTCGTAGGTCTCACCATTAAAGATGATGCCAATAGCATGCAAGTCCCTAACATCCGACTAATTTGGGCACTCACACAGAACATGCAGCTAGTCCACGTGGGAAGCTCCACATGAACAGCTCGCCGCCCCGCTAAGCCCTCTTTTATGCAAAAATGCATTACGAGAGCCATTCCCCGTTAACAAAAAGCCCTGGCTGAAGGTAAAGCTCCGTTCAGGAAACTCCCGCATGGTCAGCACATCCCTAAGAAAGCTCTAAGTAACCCTGCCATTTTTGCTAGAGTCCCATCTAGATTGCCATCTACTTTAGATACAACGCATGCGTTAAGCCTTGCGGGAGGCTTTTACACGGCCAGTCAGAACAATTGAGCGGTGAGACTACGAAAATGTACCACAACAGTGCAGATAAAACGCCGCCTTACTGGCAACCTCTGTCTACGGCCGCTGTCAAATAATAGCCGCAGTCAGCATGCTCAACCCGTATCGTATTCACCAGCATTGCTTTGATCCAGTAAACCAGCGATTGGTCTACGCTGTGTTGTCCGGCTGAGTTACACATGCCGTCAAATACGTTGTTGAAGCACCCTTAATGTCGATAAAAATAGCCATCGCCAGTGCTGTATGTAGGGGAGGGCAGTTCGGGCTACTGCACCGGGCCTCCACAAAACAGGGGCCCGAACAATAGACTTCGATAAAAAAACAAACAAAAAAAATCAAAGCGCCATCATCTTCAAACACAGGACCGACGAAGATGATAATCATTTTTAACATCTTTGAACTAGAACTTCAATATTCTCGGTCCCAAATAGCGGTTAATTGCAGCGGCCCGAGAAATTTGTGCTTTAAAATGACATTGGTCTTTGGCCTGACCGCATAACAAATGAACTGATCGAATATAGGGCTGAAAATGGTTCCACAAAACTACAAAATTGCGATGAAGTATCTCTGCAGAATTTAGTTCTTCAAGATCAGTCGCGAGATAGTTCGAAGTTTGTTCGGAAATATTCAAAGAATATGGTTACATGCCACAATAAAAATCAAGAGACCGTCAATCGATTCTGGCTTTGCTTATCTCCAACTACGGGGAAATTATATTGTTATGCGTGTAAGTTAATGTCCACTCAAAACGCCAAACTCAATGGAGAAGGCTTCGGTGATTGGAAGCATGCATCCGATCGTCTACATGGACATGAAATTTCAAAGACTCATATGGAATCAGTAATGAGTTTAGTGCAAAGGGAAAAAGTCACAGGACGCATCGATCAAGAGCTAGCGATACAAGAGGCACAAAAAATCCAGTATTGGCAAAATATCTTCAGAACTATCTTTAGTACTATCAAATTCATTGCTAAGCGTGGAATAGCCTTTCCAGGTGACAATGAAATTATTGGTTCACCGAGAAATAGAAATTTTCCAGAAATTTTGGAGTTGCTAGCCGAGTATGGACCACTCCTGGCAACCCATTTGAAAGAGGATGGAAATAAAGGAAGTGGTCATGTCAATCACGTTTCGTACACGATTTGCGAAGAACTGATCAGTTCGATGGGTGACAAATAGTATCCAGAAAAAAAAATCGACGAATCTCATGTCGATCAACTAACTATAGTTTTTCGATATATTGAAGAATCGATGCCAAAAGAAAGATTTTTCACCTTTTTACCAAACTGCGGCCATACCGGCGAAGCAATTGCAAACGCTTTACTAAAATTTTTAGGTGACCATCAAATATTTAGACATTTTGGGCTGCCGCGGCTAATCACATGACAATATTCTAAACATGAGTCGTAAATACAAAGGAATGCAGGCTCTTATTTTGGAGAAAAATCATTAATCAGCAAAAAGCAGACAATTTTACGTTTTAAAAATGCTTAGCAATACTCGTTGGTCTTGTCGAGCTGAAGTTACGAAAGCCATTGTCGATGGTTATTCTGAAATCGGAGGAGCTCTAACCAGCATATCTTCTGAAAAAAAGCAAAAAGACATCGTGAGGAATGAAATATCGCACCTTCTACAAAAGATGAGTTGTCTCGAAACCGCTTTATTTTCCAGGATAAAGGAAGTTATCAACATTTTCAACATCGTGTCTGGTAATATTAAGTTAAGCTCGGGTCAAAGCTTGGTCGATTCAATAAAATTTCAATGGTTGATGCCAGAAGTAAAGTTAGAAACTGCAATCTTATGTGACGTCTGAAAAGTCATTATAATATTAAAAGATCGAGAACTTATGCTTGTGTTGTGTTCTACCATCTTAGGAGTCTTATGGTATATGAAGACTCCAAATGTTTATGGTATCGCTAGGCACGCCAAGTCCTAATTTGCCTTTTTTTCCCACAAGTAACAGCAATAGGAATAAACGGTTTTGTATATTTTTTAATTTTATTTTTCACTTAATTTATTTTAAAAAAGAAACAACATTCTAGCGTCATTTGGTTTGAGTTCTTGCAGTCAAGTCACTTAATGGTGGTAGGCATAAGCTGGAGCGGCAGCATAAGCTGGAGCAGCAGCATAAGCCAGTGGAGCGGATTTGTATACAGTTGGAGCAGCATAAGCAACTGGAGCAACAGTCTTGACAACTGGAGCAACAGCCTTAACAGCAACACCAAGTGGTTCACGGCTTACAACAGCATTAAATCCATTAACTGGATCAGCGGTATATTGAACAGTCCTTTTGTGACCATCAGCATCAATCAATGAGTATTCACCCTGAACCACATCACCATCACGGCTTTCAACTTGGCTCTTACTATCTCCCGTAATGCTATCCTGAACATCGTATGAGAATTTATACTGTGGATGAGGATCGTATTCTTCAACGTTCTTTGCCAATACTGGTTGAGCGACAGCAACAGCTGGTGCAGCATGATAAACCTGAGCGGATGGAATGAGTCCTGCACTGGCGACAGTAACAAAAGCAAGAACAGCAATGAACTGCAAAAAAAGAAACACATTACGGTTGAAAATCTGCTTCCAAGAAAGGAACCCTTCTAGGTGTACTCACCTTGAATGCCATTTTAATAAGTGCGTGTGGTTTGGATTATTCAACAGAGAAAAACTGAATGATGCTGAGATGAAATTCGCAAGTTGCTTATATACAAATCACGATGATATGTTGGCCAGTTGGCCAAAACCAAAATCGTATCAAACTGGATCTCTTTGTTGCTACCATATTGTCTCAGATAAATTTAAACTTGCCGGCAAATTACGAATACAAATCAAAGTGGACAGAAAAATATTGACACATTCCTATATAGGTACATGCGTTTCTGCTCTGTGAAGTGGTAGATACAAAATCACAAACATATGGAAGTGAAAGGCATGCCAAGTAAGTTTTTTGCGCAAGGACGTCGTTTTTGTTTCTGTTTTTTTTGGATTTTACAGCCACAGTAGGAATTCTGTAATAAAATATCCCTTCTCGGGATATTTAGGTCATTTGCTGAAGCGACCTTGACTCAATTCTTGGCCTAAGAGAGGTAAAAAAGTAATCATCGCAATTATTTTACCCGTTGCTGTCTGCCACATGCAATGAGTGGATCAGAGAAACATCAAAGCTTCTTTGAGATGCAATCTGATGACTGAGGACTAAGCAATTTGATGAACATTTGCGATACAATTTTTGCTTCATCTTATGTTTTGGGTTAATTCCTTAGCCTATGACCTCAAGACCCTGTGCCTTTATTTTCATATACCTAAGTATTCATATATGTATAGAATATCTGAGAATAAATTTAATAGATCTTCACATGAATTAAGGAGATGACATGGGCTCTTATATAAATTAAAAAGAAGTTGAGTGAGGAGTGGCATGTTATTTAATGTGCCGCTTTCATTTTGGTAGTTCAAAATTGACACAAAGAAAATTAGCAAGGAGAGCTAGAGGATATTAGAATTGTTACAAAGCGTGGTGTTACAGTTAAGGATCAGCTTGGGCCTCAACCAAATCCCAATAATGCGATAATCACCTACAGACCTACAACGAGTTGGATTGGGGCTTTCTTTACTGTGTAGTTCACTTCAGGTAGATTTTTAAAAATCTTCGAGCCGACGCGACGCTTTCAGAGCTGAAAAATTCTGACAAGGCTTTATACCTCATTATGCCCATTATTACATCTTTTTCTCTATATTTCAAAAATACCTCAAATAAGTTGTCACTAGAAGTTACCAAGGCACAAGGTCCGTGATGGAATAATAAGGACATTCGCTTTCATGGCACTAAATAAAGATGACGTTATCCAGACCACTTTTTGTTCGAAGGGTTGTACCTAGTCAAGTCATAAATACTGGTACACAGAAAAATCAGCGCCAAATGACAACGAATTAATATTTAAACAATTTTTTTTGTTTTTATTGGGGTTATTCAATGGCTACAAATCTTAGAACAACTTATTCGAAATGACTTCCATTTGCCATCTATGTGGCCACTCATCGATTGTGAGACGCACTTCATGTATGGGGAAATTGTCCACTGCACGGACAAGGGCTCGCTTCAACGACTCAATATTTGAGTGTCGAGTAGAGCAAGCCTTTAATACGGACCAAAACTTGTAATCCAACGTGTTGAGGTCTGGCTAATCATCTGTTAATATGAAGACCGGAAGTAGTTTTTGAGCCACAGTTGAGTCGTTTTTGCTTTGTGAGCTGGAGCAGAGTCTTGCTGGAAAGTCTATGGCTTGTTGCCATACCATTACAGACGCGGGATGGTGGTCTCTTTGAACCCTCGCGATGAGTTGGGATGCTTCTCTGGATGACCGAGCATACATACGATCGTTCTGCTTATTGAACGATACTTCTACAGTGAAGATTTTCTCGTCAGTAAACAGAATTCGTCTGTTAGCTTTCTTCGCGTACCGGCTAAGTAACTCTTTCGATTTTCGCTTGCGTTTTTCCTTCAATGCGGCCATGAGTAGGTGTCCAGTGTCCTAAATCTACTTTGATAATGCGAGACATGGATTTTTGTGAAATTTGCATTTCCCGCGACAAGATTTTCTGTTTTCGCAGCGGTTTTCGGTCGATTCGTTTCTTCACGGCTTTGATCGCTGTCGGAGTTCTCACAGTGCTCTGACGGCCGGATCTTTGACGGTCTCGTCCTCCACCAGTATCCTCGAATAGCTTCACAGCACGATTCCCAAAATTGCGAGTGATTCCAAGCGGTCGAAACGTCCTAAAGATATCGCCTTTTTCCATGTTGCATTTAAGTAGGCCAACTACAAAAATACGATTTCCGATGTCGCCCCATTCCATGATTGTAAGCAATTAATGTCAAAAACCTTTTACGTCACAATGAAGCATTAATATCAACTGTCAAATCACAATTAACACGAAATGGATGCGCCCAGTGTTGCATTCGTAATGAGTGAGTTCAGTTGTGTACCAGTATTTATGACTTGACTAGGTACTTGTACTTGCTGACAGGTCAATTTTGGTCGTCTTTGCCATCAAAAATCTACAGAATTTCCATTTTTCAGAATTGACTCTGTTCCATAGTTTCTGTTTCGGATTTGTTTGTTTTCACTTTCTTTTAGAAGTTCCGAATAGCAGACGCTTGTGTTGGATGTGTAAAACCTGACAAGACAGACACAGATAGCTTGCGGGCAATTATACTAAATATTTGTGAATTGCGTTGAATAGTAGCAGGTTAGGATTCCTTAAGGCATTTCTGCATTTACGTATGTCGGTGCACATGATTTTTGCTTACCATTGCCTAACTTCCGCAACTTTTGCCAAAGATCTTTTCCAGTTTGAATGTTAGGATTAAAATAATTTTCATAAAAATCCCGGTTCGCTGGTTGGATGCGTAGCACAACCAATTTGTGAATAGAGCGATAAATGTCGTAGAGCACATGGAGCAGCTTATAACGTTTCCAGCGAATGTAGGCTAGATTACGTTTGTGAATCAGTTCTTAAATATCTCCATTAAACCAAGGAGGAGAACTGCTTTTATTATCTATCTTGTGGCGGAACGTGTCGATCGAAAAGTGTTTTTGCTATCTAGCTTCAAGAAATGATACCTGCTGATTAACTGAGGGCATACAGTATATGTCTTCCCATTTTCCTCAACAACGTCAGACCGTAAATTCTGATAATTGATGTTTTTAAAATCCCGGTAAAAGAATACGGTTTCAGTTGTAATTATCTGCATGTCATAGGTTAAGTAGATCAAGTCGTGTTTCGAGAAGCCCGCCGCTATTAGGTAAGATCATTTGAAAAGTGAGTTGCTGTTGATACGTTAGCAGGTGTAAGGTCAATACTCTCGAAAATTTCAGCTATTTGAGCAGAGGAACGTATTGTACATTAAGTAGATTGCAGTAGAGGTCGCCGCAAACAATGATATTCGGCGTCGAACATGATATCCCATCTAGGGTTCTGAAAACGGGAGTCATATCTATAGCTATGCTCTTATTCAGTCTGTATATTACTGCAAGTAGCAAATGCTCAATACTACATGCAATATTAAGGAACAGATAATCGGATAAGATAATCAAGCTTTGTGCATTTATGTGGCAAACATGTAAGCCTCTTTTTTAAGAATGCAAAATCCGAATCATCTGAAACATATTTTCATCCACATCACTCTCTTAAGAACCGAGCCCACCACGCGAAACACCTGACTTCATTGGTAAAGGTTTTTAAAAAAAAATAGATTGTAGAGGGACTAAAACGCAAACAAAAACAAACAAAATCTTGTCCATTGATAAGCACAAAAAAAATAGTAAAATAGAGGTTACTGTAATTTTTGTAAAAAGAATGCATATCGATATCTTTTAGATATATAAAGCGGTGCCTTCTTGTTCTCTTAGCTGCAATCTCTCGGCAGCGGCATTTAAACTGTCTAGGTCTTCAACGGCTACAGTTTACCCATCTTTGTTGATTCTGACTTGTTGTGTGAGTTCAGAAAATAACTGCCCTTATTTCTTCATACGTACTGCGTGCCGAAGAATAGTTCGATTCCATGGGGTTAAACTCTCGTTCACCAACACGTTGCTGTTTGAGTCAAACTCTATGTAACTTAACGAAATCGGGCGCTTTGACTTGTTTCGGTAATTAGCGAGGGCTTTCAGCATTGAGTTTCTCTCTCCTACTCTGTTGAACTGGAGAATGATAGGTGGCTCGTGTTTGCTGTTTCGGTGCTTGATGCGAAAAACATTCTTCAACGCTGGTGGTGTTACGCCGATCGCGATGGTATTGCAAACATTTTTGAAAAGGTTGTGTAAATTTTCATCAGCGAAGTGTGGGATTCCAAAAACAACAGCGTCGCTGTCGGGCTAAAAATCTTTTCTTTCTAGCATATCACAGCGTTTCTGTAGTTCAGATACCTCCTTACTTAGAACTATTTTCACGTTGGTTTCGATTTGGTCGACCCGTTGAGATAGATTGGAGATGGCTGAGTTGATGTTTTTGACGTTTGCACTCAATTGATTTTCGATATTGTGTACCTTAAGCAGTAATTCCTTGCGTCTTTTATCCATCTCGTCTTTGAAGGTTGCTATAATAGAGAGAGGCCTGTGTGTGCAGAAGTTATTTGCGTGCACGGTGGAAAATTCGAGTTGGATGCAGTGAACATGTTATTCGTCGCTTATTTTTGTGTGAATGGCTTAAAGTTCTTCTTTTCAGAAGCTCCTGGCTTGCCATCGATCAGTGTTGCGGTCGAGCTTGGTTTGCTCTGCTGTTGATTGAAGACGACATTGTGTGGTGTATGATTCAATATAAGTATGTTAATACGGGAAGCACTGTACAAATTTAGAATTTAATTTTCTTTCTATTTAAGAGAAGGGATGTAAAGTTTAAGACTCAAAACAAAGATTCAAAATGTAGTGTTTGTTTCCGCACAATTTTATTGCTAGCAGAGATAAAAAATTGCGACTATTCGTTCTCGAACATGATCGATCAGAAGAATGTCGTTTGCAAGTTTTACAAAAAAAAAAAGCGAATTCGCCAAAATTGTAAAGCCCGAACAGAAATCTTCAAAGATAGAGAGAGTAACTTCATGGTGGAACCACAGTCTCTAAAAAATATTTCTGCAAACTGACGACGAACAACAGCCCAGCATCATGCAGAACGAACTATTCAACCTGGAAGAAGACCAATGAAGTCAGGACAGCCATTTTCACGTTTAATTCCAGCAGCAGCAGGTGATGATTGGATGCGAAATAGAAATCAACTCACATCCAAAACATAGATAAACTAAAGTGTAACAGACGAACGTTTGTCTGATTCTAGAGAGGCAAATAAGTCTCCTCAACATCGGATTCAAAATTCTGTATTATGTGAACACCTAGGACTCTTCGCAAGTACTCTAACCGGTCATTTGACCAAGGAGTTCAAAATCCATACACACCACTTGTTCATTGATTTGAAGCCGTATATGACCGCATCTATAGAAATGGAATATACAGACTCACGTCTTATTTTGGCATTCTTGCCAAGCTCATTTGCATATGCAGGATCACGGTGGAGAATATATGCTGCTGTTTCTAAACAAAATCGATCAAAACTCACAATTGCAGGCGGCTCATCTTTCAAATACTCGCATATACCGACGATATTGACATAGTAGGAAGAACACAGCGAACTTACAGTGGAACGTTTGGGACTATAGAAGCGGAACGGCAAGGATTCCTCTCTCCATACACTGCTCATACCGTTTGCATCAATGGACAACTAAGACGGAGTTTCATTGATTTTATACTGATGCCATCCCGGACTGTGGTACTATCTACGCAGCATTTTTTTTTTCTTAAACGTACATGGTACCATTCTGTGGCATGATAATTTAAGATTTCATGCAGCACAATTAACCACTAAGATTGGAATATGAAGTTTTGTTGTATTTATCCTACTTAGCAGGCTTCTCGAAGTTGAATGCAATATCCTTGGGTTGATCTGTAGAATGATACTCTAGGCACTGAACTCAAGCATAAAACGCTGTTACGTAAAGATCTATCTGAAGCACAACCATTTCCAGTAGTCTAAAAAGGGGGCGAAGGTCAGTAGTTAGACCGAGATCCTGGGTAGAATTGACTTTGATCTTCAACTACTCGTAAGAAAGCAAAGCCTGCAGAATATATTTCTTCCGCAAAGTCTGGTAAGGTTCCAGCCAAGAAATAATACACTGTTGTCCATTTGAATTAGCTACTTTTATTTAACTTCTAAATGTTTGGTGTAATAGGTATAACCTTAATGATGATAGGCTGGAGCAGCAGAGTAAACTACGGGAGCTGACTTAACGATGGACTGAGTGGCATAGGTAGCTGGAGCATGTGCATATTGCAGTGCTGGTGCGGCAGAGTAAGCTACTGGAGCAGCCTTGATCAAAGCTGGGGCAGCAGCATATGCAACTGGAGCTGATTTGATATAAGCTGGAGATGCATAGGCAACTGGAGCAGCCTTAATCACTGGGGCAGCTTTAACTGCATAATCAAGAGGTTCGCGGTGCACAACAGCGTTAAATCCATTGTGATGATCAGCAGTATATTGAACGATCCTTTTGTGACCATCAGCGTCGATCAATGAGTATTCTCCCTTCACAAGATCTCCGTCACGGGATTCAACTTGGCTCTTGACATCCCCAGTATGTTCATCATGCACAGCATAGGAGAAATCGTATTTTGGATGCGAGTCATACGATTCTACAGCTTTGGCATAGGATGGTTGGGCTACAGAGTATGCTTGTGGAGCAGCATAGACCTGAGGAACAGCATAGGCTTGAGGAGCAGCATGATAAACTTGCTGAGCTGGAAGGATTCCAGCACTAGCAACGGTGACGAATGCAAGAGCAACAATGAACTGAAAATGCAGATAAAATCAATATATGTAGAGTTTTCGAATAAGAAATATTCGTTGGGTGAATTTCTTACCTTGAATGCCATTTTGGATAGAGAAAACTTGGATATGAGTTGAATCGATCGACGATAGAAAGCTGAATGATATCGTTGGTCGAGTGAGTAACGCCTTTTATGCAAATTTGATTTGTCTATAAGCGACTCGAATCAGACCCGAATTGTTGGTCCATTTGTCATTCATTAATTTTTTTATGAACGTCTAAATGGCAAAGAAAGTCTACCGTCCGTCTGGTTTGGCAAATGTGAAAGGCATACACTCAAACCAAGCATAAAGACAACTAGAGCAACTTATGTTTAATTACGGTTGTCAGCGTGTATGACCAAAAGCTTATCTGGGGGTTATCTAGATTGATTTGATGTCTATTGAGTTTACTAAATTTATTTTATTGCTCAATGAAAGCTAAATTTGCGGAGAGAAGTTTTTGTGGTGCTTGCGTCACCGTTGAAACAGAAGCAAAAGTAGGCTTGCCAGCAATGACGGAATGTCAAAAAATATGTGAGTAACTGCAAACAGTTTTACGAAAGTAAGAAGGACGTTGTAAAATACCTCAGCTTGGAAGTAAGAAGGTGGAAAGAAGGCCAAACAAGTCTGTAAAAATGGACATATTAGGTTCACGTTTTTATATAATTAGCGCTCGCTCAAGGGGCTATTGGCACACTTAAAATGTTTAAACACAGTGCGGCCGATAGAAAGTTAGGGTGAAAAGAACAGAGACGTGCCGTTTGTTCGTTGTTTTTGAATGTTTGCAAGTCATAATGACTAGGAAATAAAGAGCTCAAACGAGCATTCCGTAAGCGAGTTGTACGGTGCATTCGACTAGGACAAGCTGGACAAATGCTTGGAAAGAATCCGTATGGGTAGGAGTGATGAAAAAGTTGAAGCAATGGTTTGGCAACGTTGAAGAGCACCTATTCAGAAACAATCTGGACCATTGGATTTGTGATTTTTAATATCTTTAAGTGCTCTTGCTACTACGCGAGTGGGAAAGTGCCATTAAAGTCCCATTAAATGTTCGACACACTTTAGGGTAGGCGGGGAAAAGTATAATGTTGGGTCATAGCCAAAGGAGTAAAGAGCTGGAATTTCATTATAAATGAGAGCTGGAATGGAGGATGAGGCAGGATTTCTAACATATTTGACGATCGGTGAAAAATTATTGCTCATTGCAGCTCGAGTTGTAGCACGCCTTTTGTGTTGGTCTACTAATTTTCATCCGATTATCAAGGATATTTTTTTTTTTGGGAAAAAAGTGTCTTTGTTAGGTAAAATAACTTAAAATGGAAACGTTCTTAAAATACAAGTAATCTGCTTCAAAACTTAATGATGAGGGATAGAAGACATTAATGAGAAAATTGAAAAACTTCTTCTGCAGACTGTATAATGCCGAAGAAACCCATCATCGCGCTGTCAGGTAGGACAGACCTGTCGATTTAGATGATGATAGACAAAACTTTAGTCCACCTGAAGTAAGGATAGCAATATCTAAGCTGAGATCTAACAAAAAACTCGCTTATGGTCGAGGTATTCAATACTGCTAAAAACGCCTTTGTGGAGAGAATACCAATGCACTTCTCCATGTGGTTTTTTGTAAAACTCCAGATGGTGACTTACTATCTTTTCTTCAATTTTGAGACCGCATGCGTGAGCATTTATAGAGACGAGCTATTGACAGCCAAGTTCGTCCGTCTATGTAGAACGACGTCTGAGAATGACTGCTGCTCCGCCGAAGTCGGTAACGACTCAGACAAGATGTTAAAAAAGTTTTAAAACAAGGTGTCATGTGATTTCTATATATGTACGTCGATGATATTGACGTAATTGGAAGATTGGAAGAGCGCATCGGGCTGTGCAGTGGTTTTCTATAACTGAAACGAAGGTCTTAACTAGATGTTTAGTTTAAACAAAAAGGCATACGAAATATCGACGAATTACACAGAATATCACTGTCGACATGTATACCAAGGTATTAAGAAACTTTGTCTACCTCAGCACTGTTAACATTTCTTGTAACAACACCCCAGTTAAAATTAAACGCAGAATCGAAGAATTTCTTCTATCTATTGATGCATCACAATCCTACTTCATGGCTCTGAAAATTAACTCCATCGAAATTGGATGAAAATATCAGTCGTTTCGGAAAAAAATCCTTTGAAACGGTTGAATTTTATTTAATTTCAGAACAGGCCGTAATCTTTTTTATAATTTAACGTGGATTGTGCATAATTTCGCGTTTAGCTTGAGTCACAAGTTCCGCTTGGTTTGCATAGGTGTTTGCACCTGTGTCAAAAGGCAGACCTAGATCCCTGGGGTAAAGCATACAAAATGGTGATGAAGAGGCTAAAAGGAAGCTGATCTCCACAAATATCCTACCCTGCACTGCTAGAAATTTTAGTAGTGCACCTTTTTCCGTGTAAGCCTACCACCCTCCCTACTAATATTAGGAAGTACACTGCAGATCGCATTCCGACAATCACACTGGAGGAACTGCAAGGAGCATGCTAAAAAAATATTCCATATGAAAGCGCCTGGACCCGAAGGAATCCCAAACATCGCAGTTAAAGCGGCCATTAAAGAGAGACCGGACCTCTTTACAAGGACGATGAGGGTGTCTTCCTCGAACCATGGAAGCTTCAGCACTTGGTCCTGCTATCAAGGGGAAACAAGCCACCCGGAGAACATTCGTCATATCGCCCAAAATGTCTATTAGATACACTCGGGAGATTCTCGAGACAATTTTTTTAAAAAGATTGTAAGGTGGCTCAAGAAAACGGAGTTCTGTCGGACGATCAGTTTGGCTTCAGAAAATTGCGTTCTACCGTCGATGCCATAAAAGCGGTAGTAGATACAGCTGATGAGACTATTCAAGGGAAAACGTGGCGATGGGGAGGAAAAGAGTACTGTGTAGTAGTAATGCTTGCCGTTAAAAATGCATTTAATTCGGCGGACTGGACATTTATCAGAGGGTCCCTAGCAAGAATGAATACGCCAGATTACCTTATGGATATAGTCATGGATTTCTTCAGGAATAGGAAGTTGAGATACCAGACTGACAATGGTGTAAAATACTACAATGTTACTGCCGGAGTACCACAAGGTTGAGTCCTTGGACCCCTCCTGTGGAACATTATTTACAACGGAGTTCTGGGGCTAACACTACCCGAAGGAGTCCGACACAACAGTGGCAAAACATATCCACGATGTTGAAACCACCACAAACGAAGCAATCACGGGAATTAACGGCTGGTTGAAGTCGGCCAGCTTGGAGCTTGTTGACCACAAGACTGAGGTCGACAGCTATCCTTATTACAAGCCGCAAGACCGTAGAATATGCGAACTTTATTGTAGGGTATCAAACCATAAAATCAAAGGACTCAGTAAAGTACATAGGAGTCACGCTTGACAACAGGCTTCATTTCAAAGCGCACGTTGAATAGACCTGTAAAAAGCCATTGCTAATGCAGGCAGTACTGGCATGTATGCTTCCAAATATTGGAGGACTAAGCAAGGCTTTTGCTTTCCAGAGTAGTGAGCTTTGTCCTTTTGTACGGTGCCCCGGTTTAGGCAGGTGCACTTACAACGGAGGAAATAAAGAACAGACTATCCTCGATGCACAGGCTCTGCGTGATAAGAGCAATACGCAGATTCCGAACGATTTCGGACGAAGCCGCTTATGTGATAGCAGAAATGATCCCCATAGATATTCTGGTAAAGGAGATACAAAGGGTCTACCTGAGACGCAGCGGCAATCGTCACGAGTTCAATTTCACATAGAGGGTTAGACAAGAAGAAAGGGCAGCCTCTATTGCTTTGTGGCAGGAAATATGGGATAACACCGAAAGAGGCAGATGGACCTATAAGTTGATACCCATCATTAGACATTGGTTAAACAGAACAAGAGGAGACTGCAACTATAATCTTACGCAGTTCCTGTCTGGACATGGCGGTTATCGAAAATATCTCCAGAGGTTTGGACATGATGACTCGCCTGTCCAAAATGCTCAGACCAAGAAGAAAACGTGAAACATGTGATATTCCGGTGATAAACTATATGACGGGATCGGAGAACGATTGGTCAAGAATCGATATGCAAAGAAGAGCCGCAATAGCCAACCTCCTCATATAATAGAAAAAAAAGCAAAGCGGTTATCACAAGACGTAACGCTTGATGAGCTTATCATCCCCGCGAAGTAATACCTAACAGCTGTCCCGTGGGGAGAGCGGTAGTAGTCTGTGAAGACGGGGTGAGTTTTAGTCCGTAGGCGTAACCTTCTGGCATCTACCACCCAAGCCAGGACAGGCTATGAATCGGGCATGCCATGGCACTTGTCATTGCCACCTCCTTGGCGGAAAAAACAGGTTCCGGATAATTTCGGTTAACCTCTGTCGCTTTTTGTTAAAACGTTTGAACCCACGACCAGATAGTTGCATGCTCAGCCCATCACTTACTTGTTGAATATTGAAGTGAGTACAAAACGTGCAACGCGTTTAAACGGACGAAGCGCCGTACCCTTAATATTGCTCAACCTCGAATGCGGTCTGATAGTTTACGAACAATTATAATTTAAACTTGCAAACAATTCTGCGTCCTTTACAGGAGTACGCACCTAGAGGCAGTAAGGTAAAAAAAAAACGGGCCAACTGGAGAGGCTTATTAGTTTGGGGCCAAGTTCTTTCCGAATCGTAGAGCCGCATAAATAAGCTAGTACCTGGTTTTCCTGATGTTGGAACTGGCATCAATTTTTTTAAACACTTTCCGCTCTCTCAAATGTTCTTGTGAATGTCCTGGGAGTTGGTATATGTCTTCTTTTCTTTTGGTATAACATAATACGATGAATTGAAAGCCCAAAAATCTCAGTCGGACTTGGAAGTATTACTCCTTAAGTGTGCTACGCATTTACAAAATAAAACAATATGTGGTTGTTGTAAAAAACTTAAAAATAATTCATTTTATTTATTTGACATCTTTATATCTATCAAAACAGTTTGATTGTTAGTGTTGGTATGGATAAGCTGGATTGGCCTTAAGGACCGATTGACTAACATAAGCGGCGGGAGCAGATGAATATTGTAAGGCTGGTGCGGCAGAATAAGCCACTGGACCAGATTTTACGAAAGCTGGAGCAGCAGCATACGCAACTGGGGCAGCCTTGATAACTGGGGCAACCTTTACACTGAGTGGCTGACGTTCAACCACGGCATTGAAACCATGATCATGATCAGCAGTGTAATGGACAATTCTCTTGTAACCATCCGAATCGACCAAAGTATACTCGCCTTGAACAACATCTCCATCACGTGACTCACTTTGGCTTTTGATATCGCCGGTATGTTCATCATGAACGGCATACGAATATTGATACTTTGGATGTGGGTCATAGGATTCAACTGATTTAGCGTAAGCAGGCTGGGCAACAGAAATCACTTGGGGTGCAGCATAGTATCCTTTCGGGGCTGGTAGAACTCCTGCACTAACAGCAGCAAGGATTGCAAAAGCAATGATGTACTGAAATGTGACAAATTTTGATGAAAAAAATTCGAATATGGTAATTTTGGCCAAAAGACATGTCCTTACCTTGAATGTCATTTTTGGTTTTTAGAGTGATTTGATCAGTGAATGAAAGCTGAATGATATTTCTGATTACTGGCAGGTCCCTTTTATGTAAAATTATCAAAGTAAATTAGATAATGATAGCTCGTTAAACTGAGTTAAATGGAATTGCAAATGTGAAAGGCATAAACGCCCACGGAGACAACTACCATATGCACAATTGACTACGCTATTTGCAATTATCATTGCTAGCGATGGAAATCTGTTGTTCGAATATAGTCGGTAACAGTGTACATGAAAAAGATTATGTTAAACCCTGAAGATACAGCAGATATGAATCTTGATAGTCTCTCTTACTTACTTAACTTTTTAGATTAAATGTATCGTGAATGTTGGTATGCTAATTATTAAGGATACATTTTCTTCATATGTTACATAGAAGTACTCTATATGAAGCTTCAAATAAGGTTTAAGGGCGCGGTCTTTGGATATGCCTGAGAGACTGTAAGCCATCTGTTAGTTTAATTTTGAATTATATGTTACTTTGATATTTAACATATTTCCGTGATTATCTTGTGCGCTCAACGGAGAGTATTCCAACTGATTCCAAAAATGTGCGCCCAAATCCGAGTGTCTTAATGCGCAAAAGATCTCAGTGACTTAAAATCAGTTGCATAAGCCTGAAAAGCATAAGGTTCTTCGATTTTTCACTTACGAGATCGAATTGACTCAGCAATTTAAGCAAAATGACCACCCGCTTTGTTATTGCTCCTCTGTTTAGGGATTAGAGCAGCTCGGCTGGCTATGGTTCCAGGAAGAAGATTCATACTTAGTTTACAATTCGTGTAATCAGTCGTTTTGTTGATGTTGCTTGGTCGCCACAGAGCAGCGATTTGACCCCGTTGGAATTATGTTTTTTATTAGGATCCATAGATCAATGCTAAAGGAACACTCCAGGGACAATTCTGGTACTCAAAAGTATAATTGGTGAAAATGTGAACGCAATCTTCCAAAATGTAAGAAAAATTGTGCTAGCAGGATGACCCACTGCCAAGCCAGCCGAGGCAGTTCTTGGTACAGACAGTTTACTCACGGACGTAACTCAGAGTCATGCATACAGGGCATTATGCAATGAAGAGGTATTTTGTTGACGGCATGACTCTGAGTTACGTCTGTCAGTAAACTGAATGTACCAAGAACTGATAGTTTGAACTGGAACAACGAATATCTTATGATACTTCACATAAATGAGATATCTTGGAGGTAAATCAGACTGATTTTTCATGATTCAGGTGATCTGAATGACAAGTAATGAACAAGTACTGGTACAGTCATGCGTAATACATTTTAGATGCAGGGGAAGCTATTGATGTTGACAATTCTTTTGTGAGTGATGATACGGAAGAAAAAATAGAGCTCCGATAGAAAGAAATCGTATCAGGGAAATGATGCCATTAGCCGACAAAAACTAAGCTCAATTTTCGCGAAAACTCAAGTAATTGAAAGTGTTAAATCGATGACATATCAGTCAAATGATCGTCTCATGAGTTGATGAAATTGGCGATTCCATATCTCCATCCTGTAGGAATTAACAGTGCTCGAGACTCAATTTAGAACCTGTCTTTGGCAATCACAAGTTACGGTTGCGATGTGCCAATAAAGGCCAATAACTTTTTCACTGCAAGTGCATAACCTAACAGCCACTTTCAGGGGTTATGATGGCTCTAGGTTAATTTCATGCGGATTCTCCGTGTCCCGAAAATGCAATTTTTTTAAAATTCTTATAAGCACTTACTAGTAAGTGGAAATAAACTGCGTCGCTCATGAACTTAGATTCGAAATAATCCTCTTCTTGAACCAGGTTTAACAGAGCATGGGAGTAAGTTAACCTCACTTGATGTCCAAGAGATAGCAATTGGTGAACGGTTTGCAATTTGTGAGGGAACATCTTCAGGTCTTTCAGCAAAATTTGACAGATCAAACGTCTGCTGATGACAAATCAGCAATGCACCATTATCTTGTCGATGTTTGTGGACTCTCTCAGACGTACTCAGTCGAACGACCAATATTGGGCCAGACTCTTCTGTTGACATCTATAATTAACCCACGAGACGCTCAGTCAAATGCTTAACTGTTTGCGCACATAGTGCAGGACGATGAGAAAAATGAAAAAGAAATTCGTGCTGCGTGTATCCTTTCAAAAATAATTCGAAAAGGTGAGTTCTGATTAACAAGTTTTTTTTAGTCAAATTACCTTTTGATCAAAAAGTAACCGGAATTTCCGATTCAAACGCTTTCTTCTTTAAGGTTGGAATGTCTGTCTTCTGATTCTCAAATATGTGTTTGAGTGACATTTGATAGCTTTGTAAACACGTTAGTTGTTGTTGTGCTCTGCGAATGTCGGTACAAAGAGTTTTAAACGGGCCGTTCTGTGGTTGCCTTGTTCCGGTCGTCCATCTACCAGTATGACTGACATGAACATTGAAAAAGTTTAGAAAATTATCCTCGCGTGAGCATCAGGGAGATAGCGGCCGATCTGGGTGTCTAGTTCGAATCGGTACAGAGTGTTAAGTACGATGTTTTGGTCATAAGTCAAGTTAAAGCGCGGCTTTTGCAGAGAGTGCTGAATTTGTTGTTATCGTTTTCTTTGATTTCCGTAATGTGGTCCACTCGAAACAACTCGTTGTTACTTTACAACGACAACGCACCCGCTCACACATCTCTTCTTATACTCGACTATTAAATCAAAAACAACGTTCATACCGTTCCGCATGCTCCGTATTCACCTCACATGCCTTCTGTGACTTTCGCGGAAAGCGTTTTGAGACGATTGAGGCGATAAAGGAGAATTTGCAGAAGGAGCTGTTGAAAAATGTTTCGAAGATTGGAGGAAGCGTTGGAGTATGTTTATTGCTTGCAGTGGAGACTACTTTGAAGGGAACAAAATGAATATCGACGAATAATTGACCTCTTTTCGTTTTATTGAAAAATTCCGTGTACTTTTTGACCAGAAGGTATTGTTGCCAGGTCTGATTAGGTATATAAGATTCAACGAAACAAAATTAAGAAACAATCCCCGGGTGCCGACTTGAATGACTTAAAAAACGCCTTTTTATATCGTACAGCTTGAAAGACTCTTAGACAATCCGAAGCTTAAATACATTTGTATACATATTATATAGATTGTATGTTGTATACACAAAGGATAATATGCGATGACCTTACCAGGTCTTAGCATACCAAAAATCGAAATTAAAAATATGCATCTGCAATGTGGCTTCGAATGATACGAGTATTGTTAAAATTGGATGAAAGTTAAAGATCAACTTCTATTGCAGTTAGATACATTACGAGTATGTTTTGACTAGATTATTATAAACACACATATACCTTGTCCTGCCATTAGTTCTGTTACAAATATAAAACGCTATAAAAAAAAAACCAGTGAACATGCTGTATTCAAAATTGTTTCATTAATTAGACCACAATATTGGTTATTAAAAAAAAATTAAATTCACCTGAAATGAATGCCTTTTTCTTTAACACAAGCTTCCAAACGAGGTGGCCATTGGGCTATAGCGGCACGTACGACGTTGGTCTGGTTAATGCAGTTGTAAGGTTTTCAAAACTTCTGTGTGGAGCCATGCCGGCCATGTTCTCCAATTCTGACCACAAACCATTATCCAGTGGATTCAGAACTGGACTCCCCGACAGCTAATCTTCTGCTGCTATAAAATCAGGAATATTGACTCTGAGCCACTCCTGCGTGGTTTTGGCTTTGTGCGTTGGAGCAGAGTTCTATTGGAAGATCTAACTGTATCCATTGAAAAGGGTATTGGTCAAACTCTTCATAACATCCTCTAGCAAATCTTTGCACCAGTTTTTACGCCTTATTCACAGAAATGGAGAAATGTTAGAGACCCCCCACCTAGCGGGATGATGTCCACGTTGAACCCTTGGAACAACTTTTTTCGCTTTAGTGGCGTAAATTCTATCATTTTGTTTGTTGAAAACTTCTTCCACGGTAAGAATTTTCTTATCCGTAAACAGAATGTTTTCATGGAAATTGCCTGCGTGTCACTGCAAAAATCACTTGCATCTTTCCAGCCTAACTTTTTTAGTTGAGTAGTTAGAAGATGACCCGTAGACCGACAATAGGCTTTTATATGCAGATCATCCCTAATCAGCCTAGACATGGATCTGGTTGATACTCGTATATCCAATTCCTTGAACATGATCTTCTGCTTCCTAAGGGGATTTCTCCGAATTCGCTCACGCATTGCCTTTACTACCGCATTCGTACGTAAGCATTTTTTTCCATCATGTGTTGAAAAGTGACTGCCTCCATTATTGTTTATCGTTTGGGCTCTTGTTGTGGCATTTCTTATGGTTTTCTTCAGAACTTTGGGCGATAAATTCTTCTCTTTTTGAAAGATGTCCTACTTTAGGGCTGCCACAGTTTGCGATTTCTTCACAAGACCCCAGAGAAATCGGATGACCTTACCGGCCAAAACGCAATATAATACGCCCGGGAAATGTCTGCTCTAGATTATATACCTGGAACCGTATGTCCTCCGGTCCAAATTCATTCAATTGAGAAGTGAAAAATTCCTTGAACATTGCACAACACGTGAACAGCACAACATGCAGTGACTTTTTGAACCACGAATTTTGTTTGTTCACGTATCCACATAGGTGGAAATGGGCCTCGTCACTTGTAATGTTTTTAAGCAAAATCGTCCACTTCGTTGTTGAGACTCAGGAGCGAGCGATAGTAGGTTAGATGCGTTTCAAGGTCAACCTTCCAAACTTGGCTATATGGATATGCACTTAGTGATGAAAGGAAGTCTGAGTGATAACATAGCAATAACTTTGGCGTGCTATTTTGGCATAAGATACTATGTACAATAAATTTTAAACTGTTTTCGAATAACCTTTACGACCCAAGTCATTTAGAAACTAACAGGTAAACGAATAAGATGACCTTGTAGATGAATTTTGTTCAACTATTTGGCAGCTACACCACTTGATGGTTCTTGTTCTCAGACATCCTTTTTTTGGCTTTTCTTCAATTCTTGTACATGAGGAGCGATTTAAGTGCGACATACACTTATGATGTCGATGATGCCAATTTAGCCCAAAAACTGGAGTGATTTCTTGAAGAAATCTGCACTTCTTTCCTCTGACATAGTCTCGAATAAACACTGGGATGTTTTGACGATATCACTTAGTGAATCGCCGATTGGTAGAGTTTGTTGTTTTATAGTTAACGCGTTTCCGATATTAATAATTGCCAAACGATCTGTTATTTGTCTGTAAAGTCAAATAATTCATCGTGGATTGATTTACATAATAGAAATTTTACTAAACTAATGAATTTTATTTTCAAAATCAGTGATAATTTCAATTACTCTCTACATGACTTAATGGTAACAAAATTGAGGAAAGTAATGATGAGTTGCGGCTGTAGATGAGGCCAATATTTATGAAGGTACAAATTTGTCATTTCACAGAGGCCGATAGCTTGTGCTTTATCCTTTCACATCTCGGAATACTTTGCGGTATTATTTTGGGCATCTCTCCTCTCAACTAAGCGCTTTCTTAGGTGCTATTAAAGGACACTGTCTAGTATGTAAGCAATTATGTATGCAAGAAAGCTTAGTGTTTTTAAAAACAACTTGTAGAGAAGCTACATGGACAGGAGGAAGAGAATATAATCCTCCATCTTCTTTGTACACGTCAATCTATTTCCTAAAAAAGAAAACTTCCTTCTACAACGACTTAAGCGATCTTAACAATAACAGTCACCAACGCTTCGTAAAAAGCTCTAAGAGTAGTAGGATCACAGATGCCATGACCATGGGCCAATTGACCAAAGGAGGTTGGATTTTCTAACAGCCACTCTAATCTATTTTGATTTATGTATGTGTAGGTACTTAAATTATTTTCATGGTACACTTTTGACCTGTACTGTTGGTTTGGCTTTTTTTCCAAAAACTAACAATCTACACCGTCTTGCACACCTTAATGTTTTATTAAATGTAGGTTTTCAAAAGAAGCAAATGAAACGGACCCAAATCCAATATTGCTAATTGAAAGACCACCACTAAGTACTTTGTCTACAAAGGGTTTTTCCTGCTAACTAACCTCATTTGGAGGAATGCTAAATCAATAAATCAAAAAATGTTTCACAAGACAATCTCCAGAGCATTGTAGATCATCATCAGGCACTTTTCAAATATATTACAAAAATACATCTTTATTTACTCGCCTTAAGTTTCTAATTAAAAAAATTGAGTTAATGATGATAAGAGTAAGCCGGAGCAGAGTTTTGAATGGATTGAGCTGCGAAGGCAGTTGGAGCATGAGCGTACTGTAAGGCTGGAGCAGCACTGTAAGATACTGGAGCTGATTTGATGAGAGCTGGTGTAGAGTAGACAACTGGAGCGGCTTTGATGACTGGAGCAATCTTGACGTTAATTGGTTGACGTTCAACGACAGCATTGAATCCATGGTCATGATCAGCGGTGTAGTGAACGATTCTCTTGTGACCATCAGAATCGACCAAAGTATACTCGCCTTGAACAACGTCTCCATCCCGGGACTCACTTTGGCTCTTGATATCACCGGTGTGCTCATCGTGTACGGCGTATGAAAATTGATACTTTGGATGTGGGTCGTATGATTCAACTGCCTTCACGTAAGATGGTTGAGCAACAGAAACCACTTGTGGTGCAGCGTAGTATCCTTTTGGTTGCGAAATGAGTCCTGCACTAGTAACGGCAAGTAATGCAAAAGAAAAGATGTGCTAAAAAGAAAATCGTTAATTTCGAACGATTAAAAGGATTTTGTGAAATGTTCTTACTTTGAATGCCATTATGAAATGGAATTTGGTGGAATATGAATTGATCGGGGATATAAAGTGGAATGGTACTTTTAGTTGAGCGAGAGCAGCTTTTATATTGCAATATTCACACAAGCAATTGTGTAAGTAAAAATCTGCAAATCTAAAAGTGAAAGGTTAGCAAGCTTTGTGACCATTGAAACGCGAAACCAATAAATGCCAATATCTCTTTTTTGTAAGTCGATAAACGCAGTTGTATTGTTAAACTAAGTTGGGTGTATTGTTATCTACAATCAGGCTTATCAAAGTTTAGAGATACATTATATCTACACATATATGTACCTACGTGAGTGATTTCAGATGTATTCAAGCAATCGAGGTGTGAAATCGGATGTGTCCATTTAAAGAATATGCCAGAGAGGTCTTTTTATTTTTTCCAACACGAAACTTTTTTATCTCGATCATACGAGTACATGTATTTATCCGAAGAATTTTTCTCTCAAAGCAGCCAAGAGTTTCCAATAGAGGGCTTTGCTGGTCAATCGCCTTCTTAGCCTGTTCTGTTCGCGCATAAATTTTGCACTTTCAGGAATGATGTTGAAGAAATCGCATGACAGCGCACCGCTTTGTCTTAATCCTTTTTTGCCATCTCAGTGAAATCTTTACCTTACTTGATGAAGAAGATGAACAGAGGGATGCCAAAACTAGACGTTTCTCTGTATAGCTCATCTCTATAGACGCTGTCATATGCTCTTAAAATCGATGAATAGGTGGTGTGTACCGATCTGAAGCTTATGCGTTTTCTCCAAGATCTGCCGTAGTGTGAATATTTGGTTGATGGCGGGCTTTCCTGGTCTGATTTTTTTTGACATTCCGGCGCCTAGCTAGTCGAATCCAACAGACTGGAAACACGGTAGAGCATGCAGGGCGTGGCCGCTACCGAACTGATCGTTTGGCCGAGAATATCGCGGCTGTGTCGCTGAGAAAGAAGAAACTTCAACCAGACGACGTGCCACGCAATTGGGAATCACCAGATGAACCCCACAGCGAATTTTAGTGAAAGACTTACACATGTTCCCGTACAAAGTGCAAACAGTGCATCAGTTAATGCCTCCTGATCGTCAGTCGAGTGTAAATTACTGTCAAGTCATCCTCAATCTCAACAACAAAGAGGACGATTTTGTGTCGAAAACCATCATGAGTGACGAGGCGCATTTTCACTTAAGCGGTTGCGTCAGTAAACAAAATCTTAGTTTCTTGGGCACTGAAAATCCGCGTGTGATGCACGAAGAGCCATTACATCCACTCAAAGCCACTATTTGGTGCGGCGTTCATGCGGTAGGAGTGATTAGCCGTATTTTTTTGAAGACGCCATCGGCAATACAGTGACTGTTACTGGGGAACGCTACAGGGGCATGATAAACGACTTGAACATGTGGTGTCAACAAGACGGTGCAACCGCACACGCAGCACGAGTCACAATGTGAAGGAAGCGTTTCCTGTTCGCGTAATCTTCCGTTTTGAAGATTTGGCATGGCCAGCAATACCGCCCGATTTTTTCTTTGGGGCTACTTGAAGTCGCGGATTTATGCCAACAGGCCTCAGACAATCGCAGCCCTTAAGGAGAATATTCGGCAGCAATGCGAACAGTTATCATCGGAAAACTTGCGGAAAGCCATGGAAAATGCGATAGAGCTGGCACAAATGTGTATCAAGACTGGCGGCAACCACTTAACAGAAAAAATTGTAAAGGTCCATATAAAGATTTCCATCACTCAAAATCATTTTTTTATTAATTAAAAAAGAGGTTCAAAACCAAAATTAGATGATTAATTTTGCGCCCCCTTGTACTATAGTTCGATTATAATTTACACATGACTTGGTGTGTATGTCATCGCCAAGTCATAATGCAACGTCCTATACTAATGCCAAGAAAAGAGTGTATTGTGATGGATTTGCAAATAATACCTATTGAGTGGTAGTCAGACTAAACCGAGTACCCAATTCTATAATGCCCACAGAGAACAAACTAGAGAAACAAGATTTTGAAAGCTTGATTGAAAAAGTGAGTACAAGTACGCTTAGCACAATAAAAATGGGACTGGTAACTTGGTTTAATAATAAGACGAAGGCTTTAGATGATGTCACCATTTGTTGAAGGCAAGCCAGTTACCACCAAAGTAGTTATTTCAGAAAAGAAGAACTCTACAAAGATATTCCTGCTCTCTAAGCGGATGAGGCTTAGGACAAGAAGTCTTATGTTGGTTCTAGTCCCTTTTCGGTCAAAAAAGGAAGCGCTTGAATCCTTTAGCGCTGTCAATCATTAAAACTGTCAGTGCCTAAGCATTACTGCAAAGCAGACAAATCGCTTTGAAAAGACGCTGTCTATCTGGCAGTGGATCAGTTCCAATGACTAGAATCAGTTGCCAGTGCAATACTACAAGGAACTTTTACAACAAATTGCCCCGACTCTACGCAAAAGCGTCCATCCCCTTTTCTTCAGCCACCCAGGGTTGCTTGCGTCACTTTTCAAAATTAAAAAAAAACCTCAGATATGTATGTCGAAACGATTGTCAATATTAATCATTTTCTTTTGAGAAAAGTGTGAAGACTACTGAATTATTCTTCTCAATCTCATGGTAAATAAGTAACTTAAATAATCCAAACACACTGGCGATTGGCCGCTTTAACCAACTTCAATGAAGAATCAAAGAGAGCTTCCTAAAGAAGAACTTTACAGAACCTGGAATAATTGCCACATGATTGTTAGCATTAATTTTTAAGAAGTGTCCGAATGTATTCGTTCTTGGAATTGACTGTGAGTCTATAAAAGATTTTCTCGTTTTTCCAACTTATGATTTTATTTGGAATTGTTTTGTTCCTGCCTTTTTAGGAAACTTTGTAAGCCGATCAAAAATATCCTACGAACGTAATATATATGTTCATATTCTTCCCCCCATCCTAATCACGATGCTTTCTGGTATGCATCGTCTTCTTATGCAGAGGGGGTTTTAATGCATTGCCAAATTAGTTAATTGACTGTCGGGGTTTAGCCAAGACGAATACTTCGAATTGGACAATCCGTCCAATATATGGCATCGATTGCTAGAACATCAGCGGAAAAATGGAGCAGATACTGCACATTTTCGACTGAATTCCAAAAACAAACTTATAACGAGAACAAAAAACAAGGTATCTTATAAAACTTATAATTAAAAAGCATTTTAAATTAACTACAGAATCAGTGGTTTAGATGGAATGCGCTGGGGTAGCTACATGGACAGGAGCATGTGCATACTGATATGCAGGAGCAGCAGCATATTCAGATTTGACTAAGAGAGCAGGAGCAATCGATTTTAAATCAACTGGTTCTCGATGGACAATGGCATTGAATCCATGATCATGATCAGCCGTGTACTGAACAGTTCTCTTGTGACCATCCGAATCAATCAATGAGTATTCTCCTTTTACCAGATCTCCATCGCGGGACTCGGTTTGGCTTTTGATGTCCCCAGTGTGCTCATCATGGACGGCATAGGCAAATTCGTATTTTGCCTGATGGTCATATGGTTCTTCAGCTTTTCCGTATCCTGGTTGGGTAGAGGATACCAATTGGGGTCCAGATTGATATTCTTGATATGCTGGCAAGAGTCCTGCACTGGCTACAGCCAAGAAAGAAAATACTGCAATGAGCTATAAAGGAAGAGAGGAATTGTTATTTAGAATTTTAAAGTTTGATAAATAAAATAATTTACTTTGAATGCCATTTTCTCAAAATTTACTTGCTTGTGAGTGGTCGGCTGCAGGAAGCTCAATGATACATAATGTCCCATTTTATGTACAATAATATGGCTCTGCCACAAAGTGGACTGGATTACTTACTTCAGTTGTCGATTGTGCGATAAATTCGAGATAATGTTGCAAAGAAAGGTTTCCAATGTGAACGAGTAGAGACAGCATGTACACGCGGTTTAAAATGTTATCGGCGCGAGTAATCATCATCATTTCATTTACACAATTATATTTTCTTTATGATTAGCTTTGGTATTAGTTTTGAATATAATAAGAAATTAAATTAAAAGATCGGGAGATACCGTCAGTGATAATGAGTTACTGTTCCTGAGAGGGGTTACAGGCACCTGCATTGAAGTATAAGAATAGCTGTTACTTTTACCATTGAGAGTTGAATCACTGGCTGGATTCGACCCCAATTTATATTAATTGTTAGAAAATTATCTTTTACTGACTTAGATAAGGCTACAGTCTGATTTGAAGCTACGGATCAATCAGAAGACGCTTTCAGATGACTGGGCCAGCCAGATGGAGAATTGATGCACATCCACTCTACATACTCTAACCACGGAAGGTTTCTTATCAAGTTGGTATCAGTGTTGATGTTGTTAAGCTTCGATATGCAATGTTTTGGACTTACTCGAAGTTATAATCATTTTAGCCTGTTGTTGCATATTATTCAAGACGTCGGTATCATACTTCCTTTGTCTCGTCTAATCTCCGGATTATTTCCTGGTTGCAATAAGGCACAATACGAGTGCGAAGTTTACGAGCGAAGCTTGTTACTTCGTCTTTCACGGTTGCAATTCCCAGATCGTGGTGAATATCGCTATTCCTCATATATGAGTGCCATGGAGCATTTACGATTGCTCTAAGCGCTTTGTTCTGAACTGTCTGTAGGACAGACATATTATTTGGTTTGGTACAACCCCATAGTTGTATACGATACGTCCACGAAGAGGTTTTAGCACTCGCTTATATATAAGCAGCTTGTTATATGTGCTTAGTTTAGAGTATCTTCCGATAAGCCAATTCATTTCTCTTAGCCTAAATTTGAAGTTTTACAGTCGAGGACTCAAATGTTTGTCCTGTGGCGAGAATCGCTGTGTCGTCCGCGAACGTGGCTACACAGTCTCTTCATCTAGAGGCATGTCTCTACAGTAGGAATAGGTATGACCCCAGAACGCTTCCTTGTGGAACGCCAGCTTGAATTTCCTTGAATTCAGAGTATTCAGTACCCGAAACAGTCTATTTTCAAGATAAGATTCGAGTATTCTATTCATTTCTCCCGGTAAAATTTGTTGTAGTTTTTCTTTTAAGCCCCTCGTGCCATACCTTGTCGAAGGCTTGCGATACATCGAGAAAAACGTTGCTATCTCCTCCGTGCTTTCCTTTTTTCTCGTAAGAAGCCTTCTATATCGCATATATTTGACTTTCCTGTTTTATTCCTCTTGTTCGAAAGAATATGATTTGTTTTACCTTCACTTACCACTAGTCTCATCTTCACCATGGTTTTGCTTCTCTCCTTTCAGATATAATGACATTGTGCTAGGTTCTCCCGTCAAAATCAATATTATCCACATAAGCGAGCAGTCTTATTAACTCTTGAAGGATTGTGGCTTTGTTGTTGAACTTCAAGTTCTCTATAACTCCTGCAAGCATGACCTTAGAAAAAGCATGAAAGTAGATCGCCGTATCTACAGCCTGTTTTCTAAATAGAAGGAAGATCTTTACTAACTTTGACTATTAAGCGTGCATTCCCTAGTTGACCATCAAGTTTGGCAGATGAGGCAAATTCAGATTTCTGCTCATGTCAAAGTCACGTCTCTATGAAAGGTATCATAAAACGATCATTCCATATCTTAAGCATTTGCTTATTCCATTTGATTCGATTGACTTCGAAGACTCGGATTTTATCGCACAGAGAAATGTCTTTTAGTCTTTTGTTAAAATTTATCTTAAGGAAAATAAGGAAGTTTAATGTAGCCTTCCTTCTTCCGCAGCATACAGGGACTAGTTCATCGAAACCATAAAAGATTCAGGGGTATAGAAGATACCAGATACTCTCGTAAATCACAAGACTAAATTTGTAAGAAAATATGGCTTATAAACAAATGCACAATCAACGGTAACTGAAAGGAACCGATAAATGAACAGAATATCTGTTTTTATCATCCCAGCATTTTTGAAGGACTCAATTTGGATTTTGGACTCATAATCTTACGTTGAAGCACGACAATGCTAGAATCGTGTACTCAAGCAGAGGGCAAAAAAACGTAAATCCAAGGAATTTAGGAGTCAGTTACTTATTATAGGTGGCGCTACAGTCCGGGGTGGACTTGGGCCTCAATCAGCAAGCGCCTCCAGCTAGCTCGATCTTTTACTAGCCTGAAGCTTCCCTGGTATGGACCTATCAGGTTGTTGATGAACGACCACAATACGGCAGATTAGATCTTGTATGCGATGTTAAGGAGACTGATGGTTCTTTAGTTGGAGGAGTTCGAAGGGTCTCCTTTCTTAAGGGTCGGACAGAAAATGCTGAGGTTCCATTCATTGGGGTTCCATTGTCGGACTTAAATTTAGATATTGCTATCTTCACTTCATCCAGGTCGGGTCGACGAAATTGTTAGTCTTCATCGTCCAATTTGAAATGTTCATTCTGTCTAGCAATCACCGTCATCCTTATACAGTCTACAGAAGTGATCTTTCCAAATCCGCAGCATCAACTGTGACTCGGTGCTTCTGTCCGTGACATGTGTTTTTACATTTTGGTAAAACTTCCGAATCTCTTTCCTGAAGTAGCATCTGTCAATTTCTTCGAGCGCACGCTTCTCTTGCTCTTTGTTTTTTTTCTTGAGAAGCCGGTGTTCGTCTCTCCTCTTCTGCTCGTAGAGCTTGTGAGCAGCTCTAGTCTTTCTTTGCAAAGTCGCATTGCGTGCTTATTGCTTAGCTGCATGTGCTTGCCGGCATTCATCATCAAACCAAGTGTTTCGTTGTGAAGGTCAAGTGAAACCAAGACATCGGAGGCAGCATCTCTAATGGCCTTCTGGCGGCGTTGCCACTGGTCTTCAATACATGATGCAGGCGGCAAGGAGTCAGTTAGGATTTGAAAAAAAAATCAATTTGGAGATGGAAACTTAATTCCTTTTCATACGAAATCCTAAGGTCACGAAGTATTTGAACTAGGCGGACAGATAAAGTGGGAAGAAGTTAAAGTCGGTAAGGACACTGATTGCAATTATATGACTGGAATAGAATGAAGAATTTGAAGAATTAGCTTTAAAAAGAAGAGTTAACTGCTTGTTGTAGCAAACAAGTCGGCAGACAGACTAACCTTGTGCGTTTTACTGATCAGATAGCCCGTAGATTAATGCATTGCACCTATACTATAATCGTTTACCAGCGGGTAAAATATCTAACTCACTTTGCTCTAAAAAATACAACTGACTGCACCATCATCATCTTAATGGGCTCTCGTTTTGATATTGACACTTTGAGTTGTTCGTTCGGTTAAACATCTGAGTTGCTTATTTCTGTTAGATTTCTCCTTTGCTTTATCGCTTTCCTGTTCAAAACATTTTTGTCCTAAGTAATCGTCTAAGTAACTCAGTCTGCGTTGTGTTTAAAGTCTTAAAATGGTTCATCGCGTCAAACTGTGATAAGCTAGGTAATAATCTGACCACATTCTATACTTCCCGACCAAATATCTAATGTGCAGCTGTCCTGAAAGTTATTCAGGAAACTCTATGCCAATGTAAAACAAAAACATTTAGATTCAATTAATTCCTCTAGCCACTTGAGATCAATGAAGCTTCGATAAGATTAAAAACAGAGCAAGTACTCGTATAGATAGATTGACGTATGATAGCTGTTTTTAAGACAATTGCGATTTTATCTACTATACACCAATGAAATGGGTGTGTAACTTTTAGATACCTACTTACAAATGATAACTCAGATATTTAATCCAGTTCACTACCATGTAGAGCCAACATTTTTGGCATAAAAGGGACATTCGTCTGATTTATGTATCATTCAGCTAACTTCAGTCGACCACCATTGTTAAATTGGCGAAATGGCATTCAAAGTAAATCATTTTGCTTATCAAACTTTGGAATTCTAAATAACAATTCCTCTCTTTCTTTATAGCTCATTGCAGTATTTGCTTTCTTGGCTGTAGCCAGTGCAGGACTCTTGCCAGCATATCAAGAATATCAATCTGGACCCCAATTGGTATCCTCTACCCAACCAGGATACGGAAAAGCTGAAGAACCATATGACCATCAGGCAAAATACGAATTTGCCTATGCCGTCCATGATGAGCACACTGGGGACATCAAAAGCCAAACCTATTCCCGCGATGGAGATCTGGTAAAAGGAGAATACTCATTGATTGATTCGGATGGTCACAAGAGAACTGTTCAGTACACGGCTGATCATGATCATGGATTCAATGCCATTGTCCATCGAGAACCAGTTGATTTAAAATCGATTGCTCCTGCTCTCTTAGTCAAATCTGAATATGCTGCTGTTCCTGCATATCATTATTCACATGCTCCTGTTGAAGCCGCTCAACAAGTTTCTAAGTCCGCTCCTGTATCTTATGGATATGCAGCTGCTCCTGCGCATTCATATCAGCACTAATCCTGTAAAAAATTAAATTTCTGTATAAATGTCCAAAAATTCTGTATTTCATTAATTTTGTTCAAATTCCAAACCAAACTGTAACAAGTTTACTATGATGTAGGAATCGCGTTGTATGTGCTTAATACTACTTAATACGAGTACATGTATGGCACTCACAACAATTGGTCACAAATATCTGCTACCGGTTATGGGAACCGAGAATAGGTAGAACATATTTTGACGGCACCTTCTTCAGTACACGAGTAGAAGATACCTAAATATGTCACTCAAGTCTACAGCAAGATTTGGAAGTGAATTTCGAAATTCCCTTCAACAAAAGTTGATTTCTTACTCATGAAACCGATTTTCAACCGTTGTGTTTCGGAGAAATCCTTAATTATTGAGCTACCCAGCTTTATTTGTTTTGCAGTATATTTTGCCATTTCCATCCGTCCAAAATCTGGAAAATTCTGCTTACTAAATGTCTTGAGCCCAGAATGAAAAAACGTACTAAGTCGCTTGACCATTAAGTATGCCGGATGTTCAGTGATTGGGTTTTAAATCAACTGGAAGTTGACCCAGTTTTTTCAATATAAAATTTTGCTTAGTAATGAGGTTTAATTCAGGTTAAACGGTCGCAAAAGCATGCGGAATCGCCGTATTTAGAGCGTGGTCAATTCTCAAAAAGTTCACTAGATCCCATCGTATTACCGGCTCTGATTTGTTTCAACCTTAGGCAGCGGTACAGTGCGATGATGAACGAATCCTCGTTTCCGATTTTGCATAATTTCAATGTATCTAGAAAGTCTGTTTTTAAAACAGGACAGTGCTTCACTCCATACTACAAAGAAAACCAATAGTCAGAGATCATAAAGTATGAAAAGGACCCATGTGAGACAACTAAGGTCCAAAACCATCAAAGTAGGCGTAAAACGGTTCAAAGAATTAAGGTGATTACAAAGGATTCTACTTCGGGTAGATGAAGGATGTAGCCTACAACCAAAATACTCCACCTGTACTTGACTAATACGGTGAAACACCCGCTGAGAAAAAAACCCTGGTGGTGGCTGAAACTGGAGGTCCAGCCAGCACAAGTTACTGTTCCGGTGGACGGAAGTTGGACGTCGCTGGAAAATTCAGCTTTAAGAAAACCACTGGCCCACTTTGAAGGATGCCTCGCTGGGGCTTCGAACTCGGAAGTTTGCCAATCATAATAGTCTGAACGACGCAAATACTGTGTCCATCAACTGTGGGATCTAGTCCAAGCCAAGAACGTTCGGATTGAAGCATGGGGCTACGATCTAAAAAATCGAACTCTTATAATGAAGTTTTTCACGCAGATAAATTTTTAATTATTGAGCAAATCTATGCTGAAAATAACGTCCATTCTGCACCTTCTAAGTACACATCTATTTTGTGTACTCAGATCAACCTTTAACATTCCAAGTATGCCACTGCAACTCTATGTAGGAGGCTTTCCGTGTCGAATACAAATAATCACATATTAGCCACACAGGAACGACGGGTGTAGGACAAAAGGCATCTGTGGTTTCAGATGTATAAGGGGTTTCATACTATATGACGAGTGATCGAAAAGACCGAGAACTTGTCTTTATGTGCACAACTCATCTCCAAACAAGAAAATTTCTAAACCGGTCAAGTTAGACCAATTTAAAGGAAGACTGGAGTATTTATAGATCGAAGAAAAAAGAATATAAGAAGCTAATTCGGATTTCGGAGAGTTCATCTTATAAAGACTTTCGCAAAAGAACCAAACTGTCGATAAAATCAGGAGGCGAAGATCAACGAGGGTGGAACTACTTGCAAAATCTGATGGTACCTACATTCGAGCTCACAAGCGGCACCCGTCTTTCTTCACCAAACCGAAGATTACTTGGTGATAGTAGGGTGAGACTCAGCATGTAGTTGCATGGTTTGTGGTGGCACGTTGGCAGCGTTGCCACTGGTCTTCTGTACTCGATATTGCCGGCATGGGAGTTGTTTAAAAGGGAGTTGTTGTTGTTCGGCGAATATTCTAGCGGCCTTTTACAATTGCAGCTTTTCAACTTTATGTCTTCTAATAGTTCTGCATTCGGATCGTAGCGGTAACAAGATGTTGATCCGAGTGACTCTGCGCTGCTTGGAACGTTCGAACGTCCAGAATACTGAAGGCATGCCTTACGTCTATTGCAACGTGATCAATTTGATTTAGCCTTTCATGATCCCATTACAGTCATTGTCTCCTTTTTAAAATTGAGGATATTGAGGATAATTGAAACTAAGAATATTAATATATATTCTCTTCTCTTCGAGACACAGAGCAACCAAATCCGTGTCCCTTCTTTGAATATTATTCGCTATAGAATTTGGAGGCACAATGTTCTCAAAGATAAATATGACTTAAATCTTCCTCTTGTTTAAGTTAGACGTTTAGTGGCATTATTTTTGGCCGATGAGACGGTAAGCTAGTGTTGTATGCTACTTAAATTCCACTTAAATCGGTGTCGACATCAATGGTTGCTTGTTAAAAATGCTGCAAAGTCAAACAAGTTATTTTAAAAACCAACGTAAAAAACTTTATTTACAATTTACTAAATAGTTTACAGTCTTATTGTTAATGATGATAATTATAAGCCTGTGCAGCGTCATGACTTTGAGAAGCATGTCCATATTGCAATACTGGTGCAGCGGCATAGGCGACTGGAGCCGATTTGATGCCAGCTGGTGCGGCATAAACTGCTGGAGTAGCCTTTACTTCATAACCAAGTGGCTCACGGTGTACAACAGCATTGAATCCATTATGATGGTCGGCGGTATAGTGCACAATTCTCTTATGGCCATCCGAGTCAACCAAAGAGTATTCACCTTGAACAACATCTCCATCCCTGGACTCGCTGTGGCTTTTGATATCACCGGTATGTTGATCATGAACAGCATAGGAGAATTGATATTTTGGATGTGAGTCGTACGATTCCTCTGACTTGCCGTAAGCAGGTTGAGCTACAGCGTAGGTTTGTGGAGCAGCATATGCTTGAGGTGCTGCATGGTATTCCTGATGAACTGGTATAACTCCAGCACTAGCAACAGCAACGAAGGCAAGAGCAATTATGAACTGTAGTAGAAGAATTTGAATTCAAAATTAGGAAAAACTCAATTGAAATAGAGGAAATTGTACCTTGAAAGCCATTTTTGAACAGTTTTTGGTTGATGTCAGTTGGTCAGTGGTATGAAACTGAATGATGATGTCTGTCAGTTGAGCGAAGGCTTTTATGCAAAACAATTTTGGTATTGCATTGAGCGAAATGAAACTGGAATACTTACTCCATTTGTCATTCATTAATTTTATTTTATGAACTTGTACCTATTACCTAATCCGTCAAAGAAAGTCCACACATTTTGGCAAATGTGAAAGGCATACATTAATGTGCACATGAAAGACACAACCAACAATTAAAATCAGTAATCGCCAGACATGATCATGTACATACATATGTATCTAGTGGTTAAAAGACAATCCGATACCTTATCTGCTGGTCAAGTGTAAATATTTAACAATGACTGCTCTAGATAGTTGGTTAGGGAAAATATTTTTTTTTATTATTTTCGATTAAGACAATTGAGCCTCTAGTGAGGTTAAATGTTTGCTTGGTTTTATTTTTTGTAAATGAGCAAATAATTGGAGCAGTGAGGCAACATGTCGTATTACATGAATTAATGAACACTATGTGCTAAGCTGTTCGGAGAGTCTTAAATCGATATAAGTCACTTCTTTATAGCAGTTGCTGGCAGTCATTAACTTAAAGTCTCGGGGGGAGTATATATGAGATCTTTTGGATAAATAACTTGATTGCAGGTAGTTACTGACCGTCAGTATCCTCCTCAGGTACACTTTTACGAGGATTAATATACTATGACAGGGAAAGATTTTTGACAAACAAGAGAATGAAAAAGTAAAGACACTTCTCAGAGTGGCGATATTTTCATTGGATAACTGTTTTTGTAATGAGCCGTTTAGGTCTAAGCAGCCCATATTTGCTTCCCACAACATCTCTTTTGACTTTGTTAAAATGCTATTTTTCTTTTCTGTGATTTTTGAGCAAGCGGACTTTCTTTTCTTTTAAGTGGCGCTACAGTCCGGGATGGACCTGGACCTCAGTCAACAAACGTCTCAAGCCAGCTCTTATAAAGGGTGACTTTTGTTGACAGAGAGGGCTTTGCTACTCAATTGCCTTCTAAGCCCAAAAAAACAGCGGTTGGCAAGAGTTATTCTTCGTTTATTCTCAGCGCTGGTGTCGTTGTCTGTATCTATAGCGGAGCCTAGTCTCAATACTCACGAAAGCGCCACTGACATCACGCTGCTTTCTCCCGATTATGTCAATATCGTAGGCGTGTGCGAGTAGTCCGACGGAATTTTGAAAGATAGTGCCTCATGTGTTTGCTCGTGAGTTTTGCACTATTCTTTCAAGTACGATGTTAAAAAAACCGCAGGACAGTGCATCGCCTTGTCTAAATCCTTTCTGGTCTCGGTGAGATCTTTACCGACCTTGATGGAGCAGCGTGCATTCTCCTGCACAGACGTACGAGTTTGGCATGGATGCCGAAACTAGACATTGCTCTGTATAGCCCGTCGATGGTGGACTTTCCTGGCCTGAAGCCACACTGATATGGACCTGTCAGGTTGATGACGAACGGCTTCAGACGTTCACACAATACGGCGGATAAGATCTTATATGCGATGTTAAGGAGACTTATGCCTCTGAAGTTGGCGCAGTTCAGAGGATCTCCTTTCTTGAGAATCGGACAAACAATGCTGAGGTTCCATTCATCGAGCACACTTTCGTTTGATCATATTTTACAGATGAGTTAGTGTATGCTCCTTACCAAGTCATCGCCTGTCGCTTTGAAGAGCTCGGCAGTCAGGCGGTTCGCTTCAGCAGCTTTGTTGGACTTAAGCTTAGATTTAGCTATCTTCGCTTCATCCAGGTCGGGTGGACGGAATTGTTGGACATCGTCCAGGCTGAAAGGTTGATTCTGCCTGACAGCGGTATTTGGTCCGTCATCAGACGTCATACAGTCTGTAGAAATGATCTTTCCAAATCCTCAGCATCGACTGCGATTCTACTACGATTTTCCCTTGTTCATCTCTACAGGCTTCGGTTCGGTGTTTGTTTTCTTGGCATGTTATTTTTACCTTTTGGTAAAACTTTCGAACCTCATTCTTGGAGTAGCACCTCTCAATTTCCTCGATCGCGCGCTTCTCATGCTCTTTCTGCTTCCTCCTGAGAAGCCGGTGTTCGTCTCTCCTCTACCGCTTATAGAGCTCATTAGCAGCTCTGGTCCTTCTATGTAGCGCCGCTTTATATGCATCGGGCTTAGCTGCATATTCTTGCCGGCATTTGTCATCGGACCAGGAGTTTGGTTGTGGTGTATGTGTGAAACCCAGCACATCAGAAACGGCATCTCCGATGGCGTTTTGGCAGTGTTTCCAATGGTCTTCGATGCATGATGCTGGCGGTATTGGACCTCTTAAGACATTAAGAGACACTCGATCGGAAAAGGACTTGGCGATCTCTTGCGATTGTTGCCGTCTGACGTCGAATTTCTTCACAGCACTAGTTTGTCTTGGCGTAGTTTGTGATATCCGCAACCGCCTCTTGACTACAACAAGGTAATGGTCCGAGTCCATGTTGGCTCCTCTGAACGTACGGATCCATAATACTGGAGGAGTGTCTTGCATCGATTGCAATGTGATCAATCTGGTTGATTGTTGATTGATCATGAGTTCTCCAAGTCCCCTTGTGTATGTCGAGATGTGGGAACCGCGTGCTAGCCACGACAATGTTTCGCCTCACCGCAAAGTCGATTAGCCTGAATCCGTTATCGGAGGTGGTGTCGTGCAGGCTATATTTTCCGATCGTTCCACCAAAGATACCCTCTCTTCCTAGCTTTGCATTAAAATTACCGAGGACAATTTTAATGTCATAGCTAAGGCATTGCTCGTAGGTCTTGTTAAGGAGCTCATAGAAGGCATCCTTGGTGTCGTCATCTTTCTCCTTTGTGGGGGCATGCGCGCATATATGGCTAATGTTGGCGCATTAAGCCTTTATGCGGATCGCTACGAGGCGCTCGCTTACATGCCGGAAGCTGAGGACTTCTTGTCTTAGTCTGCCTCCGACAACAAATCCGCATCCAAATAAGCGCTGCTTTTGCCGTCGATAGCAATTGCCGTAGTAGATGTCGCAGTTTTTCATCTTGTTTTTGTCCAGCCCATCCCATCGCATTTCTTGGATGGCGGTTATGTCTGCTTTGCAGCAGTCTAGGGCCTCCGCTAGTTGCTCGGCTGCACGTGGTCTATTAAGGGATCTAACATTCCACGTACATATCCGAAGCTCATTGTCCTTAAATCGTTTGCGTGGGTTGTCAACCATAGATCCGTCAATATCCGAGGCTTGTTGATGCTTCGTAACTTCCTTTTTTTTTAAATGGCCGGGCAGTTACCCCGGCGGCACAACCCCCAACCTGGAGGACCAGTTCCATTTTTAATGCCCCTAGGACGAGGGGTTGGTTACACCGAAGCCAGTAACCCGTTCCGGGATGTGAGCGCTGCCGTTGGCCCATATAGGGCTCGTGCTCTTTTCCAAGAGCTTGACTAAGTCCTGGAAATCCTTAGCGGCCTGAGCTCCAAATATGTCGGAGTAGCCCGGATAAGGTCTTATTTTGTTTGAGCAAGCAAGCGGACAGTTCCTGAATTAGCTCTTCATCAATATGTATCGTATGTATCACTAAAGAGGTCGACTTTTGGGGTGTTGTCCTGCATACAGATTGATATACTCGTAAGGCTAAGGTATTGATCAAGTTGTCACCTAGTACTTAATATCGATTTTTGCATGAAAAACCCAACAATATTTAGACAAAATTAGTTTTGGGGGTCTAAAAGTACAACCTGTACTCCAAAGATAATTTTACTTTCCAATGTACAGTGGAAAAATTGATAAATAAGTTAAAACTTAATTAACATTTTCGGACATCTTCTTTTTGGCTCCCACAGCATTCAAAATAGTACCCCCCCTCCCAGCAGTCAAGAATACTAAAAAATGGTTCTAACTGAGTTTAGGATGCATCGGTCTGCGAATTCAACAAATATATTGCAGTCCAAACGCTCAATATGACATATTCAGAACAACTTCTGAATTAAGGCGGGAGTATGAGTATTTCAAATACAAGTATCTTTCAAAAAATTAAATAAAATAAACAAGTCTTTTCCCCCGTCGAAGTGTCATACTGACTATCCACCACGGTATTGACTCTTCTCCAATTACCACTTCTCCTTCTTCAAAGTTGACTTTGTCGCAATAAAAATAACTCTCCCCCTCAAGTCCCTTTACGTTATGTGTTGCGACATCCCACCAGCCCAACCCATTGAATCCTATCAACTTGCTATCGATGCAATCGACCATTTAACTGATCTGTCTGGCTCTATTGACGATATTCTTGTTTTCGGCGACTTTTATCTTCCTCAGCTATAGTGGACTCCATCAGATGATCAATCATTTTTCATCGCTTCTAATCCCAGTTCAGCTAAGGAATGTCTCATCCCCTTGATCGCTTAACAGACTCAAGTCAATGCCAAGTCAGCAGCATATCCAACTACATGGGCAGTTAGTTAGACCTTATTTTTACAACGGATTCAATTAACTCCTCAGTCCCACTATGTCCCCTATCTCTCTCAATTGATAACTACCACCCTGCCCTTCTTCTCTCATTTTTTAATAATTCTTCTGTCCAGTCCACTCTCCCCACAAAACGCTCATCCTACAACTTCCATAAAGCGAACTTTTCCAAAAACAGTGACTATCTCAGCAGTTTCCCCTTTAACTTTCACAACTTTACTATAAATGATGCTTTATCCATTTTTTATAGAGCAATATTTAACTCTTTTTCCCTTAAGATTCCGTTTTCACGCCTTAAAACATCATCCACTTGTACTCCCTGGTATAATCGGAAACTTCGTTCCTTACGAAATAAGAGAAAGAAAGTTATGGGCTGTTTTCCTTCATACCAGATCCTCTTCCGACTATTCCAACTATCTCGGTATTTGTCTTCATTTCACCGAACTTTACGATTCCCTTTACCAACGCTACGTCACGCGGAACTCAACCTTATAAACGACCGTAAGTCCTTTTTTCAACTTGTCAACTATAAAAGAAAATTCGATGATTACGCTCTTTCTCTTCATTTGAATGACAAGTCATCAACCGATCCACTCACCACTGCCTACCTATTTGCCACATTTTTTTATTAATCCTTCACTGATCCTTGTACCAAACCCATTCTATTTTAATTATTTACCGAACCTCACCAATGGCCCATTTCTCTCACACACCTTGGATCCGTCTCTCATCAAGTATAAGTTATGCCAACTAATTGACGAATTCACACCAGGCTCAGATGGTCTCCCTACCATGCTTCTTAACAAATGCTTTTCCTCTATTTCCCTTCCCCTTGCAATTCCCTTTCGTCTATCCATTTCACAAGGATTATTTCCTCATATTTTGAAAACCTCCTTCATAATCCCGATTCACAAAATGGATCAAAGAATGATACGAGGGCGGGTCAATAAGTCCGTGACTTTTTGAATTTCTGACCTCTTTACTGAAACAGCAACACTGCTCCTGTCAACAGGCATCTGTCAGTTGACTCCTGTCAAAATTTAAACTTGCTGCGTCAGTTAGTTTGTGTTTGACAGCTATTTTTATCAGACTACTCACTAATTTGAGGAGAAAATGGAAAAAAGTGAATTTCGTGTGCTTATTAAGCATTATTTCTTGCGAAAAAAAACCATTACCGAGACCAAGGCTTAGCTTGATAAATACTATGGGGACTCTGCACCATCGATTTCAATGGTAAAAAAGTGGTTTACTGAATTTCGTTGTGGCCGTACAAGCACTGAAGATGCCGAACGTCCCGGTAGCCCAGTTGAGGTCTCTACACCCGAAACAATCGAAAAAATTCACGATATGGTGTTGGCCGACCGAAGATTGAAAGCGCGAGAGATTGTGGAAGATGGGTGCCGCGTTTGCTCACAGTCGACCACAGTTGCATGTGCAGTTGCCATGGCAAAAATCCATGAATTGGGCTATGAATTGCTCCCTCATCCACCCTATTCTCCAGATTTGGCTCCGAGTGACTACTTCTTGTTCCCAAACCTGAAGAAATGGCTTGGTGGAAAAAGATTTGACTCCAATGATGAAGTCATCTCGCAAACAAAGGCCTATTTTGAGGACCTCGACAAATCATTTTTTTTGGAAGGGATAAACAAATTGGAGAAGCGTTGGACAAAGTGTATAGAGCTGAAGGGAGACTACGTTGAAAAATAAAATTATTTTTTTATCAAAAAATCTGTGTTTTAATCCAAAAGTCACGGACTTATTGACCCGCCCTCGTATATATAAATATAGACCCATCGCCAAACTCTCCTATACCCAAACTCTTCGAAAGAATTTTGTATGAAGCCCTAAGCTTCCAATGCAAATCACTTACATATCACCTCTAGACAATATGGCTTCCTGAAGGGCAGGTCAACCACCACTAACCTCGTTGAATTTGTATCCTTTGCCCTTTCAGCCCTAGAAAATGGTTAAAAAAAAGTCGATGTAATTGCAACCGATTTTAGCAAAGCCTTCGATACGATCTCCCATCGATTTACACTCTTCAAATTATCTGCTCTTGGCCTTGAGCCCATATTGTTAAAATGGATTGCCTTTTACCTTGAAACCCGTTTTACAGTGTTCGTTGTATGTCAGCCGATTCGGATCAATTTTTTGGCACCTCTGGATTTTTACAAAAATGTGTGTAAGAGTGATCGCAAATTGATTACAATGCATCTATCGTTGCAAGCACTCATGTGGTAGACATATGAAAGAAAACGTAAGCGATATGAGATGCACTCTTAATGAAAATAAATTATTATCATATTCAAAAACAGACGCAAAAATTACGAAAAATATCTGCCACAGATCGACAAAGATGGAGCGGACTTCCCACAGTCAGAGATACAAAATTTTTAAATCATCAAGCACAAAACGAAAAGCATCAAAATGAGATCAGCCGCAAGTCAGTCTAGAAACTTCCAGTCAAGGAAGTCCATCCAATTTTCCATACCGACTTTAGTAGAAAATGCAAACAACTAAGCACGGCGTAATTTCCCCTCGTGAACAGATCGACTTCCCACCAAGTCTTTAGTAAACCTGTAAAAAAACCAATCAATATACGATACTTAACTACTGATGCATCCCAGTTTTGTTCTGAAACATGTAGAGGATTTAGTTGTCAAACCTTTGGCCTGCAGGTCACTCGAATTTACAATACTAATTGCACCTCATTAATGTCACAAAAAGAATTCAATTCAGAAAACAAAAGTGCAATTATTTATTCGCAACTAACAACAATTTTAACGATTTAGCAATACAGTTTCTTAAATCACTTAATGGTGGTAAGCGTAAGCTGGAGCTGCATAAGCAACTGGTGAAGATTTGACAAGAGTTTGGGTGGCATATGCAGCTAGTGCATGGGAGTAAGCAATTGGAGAGGATTGGATTAAAGTTGGAGCATATGACTGGGTGTATGCGTTGTGGGAAGCATAAGCCAAAGGAGCTGATTTAATCAAAGCTGGAGCAGCAGCATATGTTTGAGCGTAAGCACCATGGGCAGCATAGGCTGGAGCAGCAGCATAAGCCAAAGGAGATGACTTAATCAAAGCTGGAGCAGCAGCATAAGTTTGAGTGTAAGCAGCTTGGGCAGCATAGGCTGGAGCAGCAGCATAAGCCAATGGTGCCGACTTGATGACAGCTGGAGCAGCATATGCAACTGGAGCAGAAGCAACGGTCTTCACAATTTGACCAAGAGGTTGACGGTTAACAACAGCATTAAATCCATTGACAGGATCGGCAGTGTATTGAACAGTCCTCTTGTGTCCATCAGAATCGATCAATGAATATTCTCCTTGAACAACATCTCCATCACGGGTTTCGATTTGGCTCTTTGAATCCCCAGTATGAGCATCGTTGACTGAATACGAGAATTGATACTGTGGATGTGGGTCATATGACTCCTCAGACTTGGCCAACACAGGTTGGGCAGCATGAACGACTTGGGTTGTTGGAATCAATCCAGCGCTAGCGACAGCAACACATGCCAAAGCAATGATAAACTGTTGGGAAAAAGTAATTGGATTAAATCAGATGCCTTCATGAAGGTCAGTCCTTCTGTGAACTTACCTTGAATGCCATTTTGAGAGTTCGTGTGATATTCCTTGATCAACGGTGAAGTTGTGAATGATACTTAGTAAGAATATGCGAAGCTTTTATACAAAATTAGTCCACGAACTACTTCGGAGCATTAAACCTGATTGTTACCCTTTCTTTTATTTTTGTGTGGAAGCGAAAAATCATTAAAGCGGTGCTTCTTTGTTCGTCTTTATAGGCTTTGGTTCGGGACTTGTACCAGTTTTTTTTTATCTTTTGGTAAAACTTCTGAATCTCATTCCCGGAGTAGTATCTTTAAAATTCCCTCCACCGCACGCTTCTTATGCTCTTTCTTTTTTTTTCTTTGAGAAGTCAGTGTTAGTCTATTCCCCTCTGCTCACAGAGCTCGTGGGAAGGACTAGTTCTTCTATAAAGCGCCACTTTGTATGAATCTGCTGATGCTTTCCAGACTACCTTTTAAGTTTTGACGATCTCTTGAGATTGTAACGGTTCCACGTCAAATTTCTTCACAGAGTATTAGATTTTCTTTTAGATGTCCGATTTTGGCTTCAAGAAAGTAGTGGTCCAAACCGATTTTTGTTCTTCTGAATGTTCGGCCATTCGTAATACTGGCGCAGTTCCTTGAGTCGATCACAATGTAGGCTATCTGGTTGATTTTTGATTGGTATCCAAGTCTTCTTGTTAGTATTTAGATGTGGGAATGTTTCGCCCCAATCCAAAGTAGAATATCTTGCGTCTGTCATTGGAGGTGGTGTCGCGCCGGCTATACAGTACTACCAAAGATGCCCTCTCTACCTAGTTTTGCAATAAAATCACAGAGAACAACACCTTGTTACTTGAAGGACACAAACGCTCTATTGCTCAATCTAGCCTCTCCCTGGTACAGATTTTTTGATTGATTCCGTTGTCGGGTTTTGTTCTTGTGCAAACTTCTTGAAGGAATTCGAGGGGCTATCAAGCTGTTTGGTTATCGTCTTCAGAAAAGCCACCATCTGGTTTCATCAGAAAAAATAGCAATCCCGCTTAAAGTATTAGGGTACGTGAATTTTACGACTAGCTGGTTGCCCATTTAGCAGTATGCCATGCAAGAGCTTACTTTAGCGGTGTAAATAACTGAACAAATAGTCAATCAGTCGAGTGCGATACACTTATGTATATGATTACAGTTGTTTAAGTTGGAATAAGTTACTTGTGACTTGATTGCTAGTTTAACAGACAACTTATTCAACCAGAATTAAAACCACAATTTCTTAAAAAATTCAACATCAGCAGAAACTTGCCTTTCGATTCTCATGCTTTCTACGTCACCACTTAAGATGTATTCAGTATGTTGTACAAGAATAATGGAATGAATGATCCGGGAAAGCAACATTGGTCTATTATCTATAAAACGAAATCGGCATGCTGATGTTCCCTGCACATCCAATCCTTGTGAAGAACGTGAGATTCACACATACCAGATTCGATAGACTGGGGTTATTGCAAATGCTCGGATAAAGAGAGTCGCAACTTTACCGAAGAAATCCAACTCAAGCTAGAACAAATCAGTGCAAGATCAATTCATACTCTCCTTCCAAAAATGCGGAAAGCTATGTGAAAAGCGAAGAGTAAGTTTCTTAGTTTAGCATAAAGCAACACATGATTCGACTGCAAGCAATTCTAATTTTAGAGGATACGAATAGTCACCTCGTGCCCATTTCTGCTGTACGGACTTTGGCATTCCGTCAATAAGCCACAAATATCCTAAGCGCGCACATCTTTGATTCCAAATCATTAACGTACTGGTTCAAAACCCTCCAAAAACTTTGTTCAAGGAACACGTATTGCTGGCAATGAAACGGCCGACGAACTGGCCAGAAAAGAATCAGAGACTTCTCTCAACGGACCTGAACCCTTTTGCCGCACCTGTAAAACAGCAGCAAATCAAGCCAAAAAGGCATCTCGTACTATGAGGAGACTCCAGGTCTAAGACAGGCCAAATGAGTCCTCTAACCCTTCAACCAAATTGCCAATAGATGTTTCAATCTAAATCGGCATAATATCAGACACCTAGTAGGGTACCTACCAGGACATCACGGTTACTTACTTTATTTGGAAGGGAGAAAACCTACCAGTCTAACCAAAGTTCTGACAAACCGGTGCTGATCTTTTAGATCGCAATTGGTGAGTCAGAAATGAAAAACAAAAAAAATTCATTCCGTGATACTACGAAGTCAGTGATTTGACCTAAATAAGCCTGCTCGATTCAGGCCAGGTAAAACAATAGCACAAGACAAGGAATACTTTTAGGCACAGTAGCGTATCCACTACAAGGGGAACCAGCAACAGGCCTCCATGTAACAAGTACTTTAAGAAAAATGAGCCAAAATTATCAAAACTTCACCTTAACTCGACTTCGTCTACCTATGTGTTTGAGTAAAACAATGCTTCTTAAAGGTCGAACGTTCAATTGGAAGATATACCAGGATACTTCTTAACAAGTGACTTAGAATTAACTTCAAGAAATACGAAATATTTAATGATCACTGCAGAGAGATGAGGTGGCTTCATTGAAATGGTCCTTCCTATGCAGGATAAGACTTTTCCAAAATGAAGAAAACATTCGGTGAGATTAGTGTGTTCGCCAAATTGTAAAATGAACCATTTGAATCACAGCCCAAATCTCATGTAGAGACCATCAGTATCATATCAAGATGGTATACGTGTATGATCTTCAGTCATTGAAACTGTTGTTGCTTCAAGTAAACATTGAATACACAAAAGTTGAAAACACAAAAATCAAAACACGTAAACTTGCCGATCATCATATGTATTCAAAAGCAGATGCCAAATTAAAAAAATGTTTCAAGTGTTGTTTGCCATGTGTGATAAAATTGAATGGCAATGCAAGAGATAATGATACAGAATTTATAAATGATCTTGCCCAAAGAGAAGACATCAAAAACAGAGCCACCGCAAAGCAGTCCAGCGATCTCCAGCGATCTCCAGTGATGATAAACACTATACTGGTGAATAGTTGACATCCCGCAATAAACTCAGTGAAACACCCAAACCAAAAAGATAAAACACAATAAAAGCTCTACAAAAAATTGTTTTTGTCTCAAAAATCTGCATCATATATGTACTCGTACGAGGGATGCATCACCGCAGACTTTGCTTTGAATCAAATACCATATCTACGTACGAGTATCTGTATCTCACTAACGCCATTAAAAGATATATTGTAACTTAAGAAAACAAAAGTGCAATTATTTATTCACAACTAACAACAATTTCAACGATTTGGCAGTACAATTTCTTGAATCACTTAATGGTGGTAAGCGTAAGCTGGAGCTGCATAAGCGACTGGTGAAGATTTGACAAGAGTTTGGGTGGCATATGCAGCTGGAGCATGGGAGTAAGCAATTGGAGAGGACTGGACTAGAGTTGGAGCATATGACTGGGTGTATGCGTTGTGGGAAGCAAAAGCCAAAGGAGCTGATTTAATCAAAGCTGGAGCAGCAGCATATGTTTGAGCATAGGCACCTTGTGCAGCGTAGGCTGGAGCAGCAGCATAAGCCAAAGGAGCTGACTTAATTAAGGCTGGAGCAGCAGCATATGTTTGAGCGTAAGCACCTTGGGCAGCATAAGCCAATGGTGCTGACTTGATGACAGCTGGAGCAGCGTATGCAACTGGAGCAGAAGCAACAGTCTTCACAATTTGACCAAGTGGTTGACGGTTAACAACAGCATTAAATCCATTGACAGGATCGGCAGTGTATTGAACAGTCCTCTTGTGTCCATCAGAATCGATCAATGAATATTCTCCTTGAACAACATCTCCATCACGGGTTTCGATTTGGCTCTTTGAATCCCCAGTATGAGCATCGTTGACTGAATACGAGAATTGATACTGTGGATGTGGGTCATATGACTCCTCAGACTTGGCCAGCACAGGTTGGGCAGCATGAACGACTTGGGTTGTTGGAATCAATCCAGCGCTAGCGGCAGCAACACATGCCAAAGCAATGATAAACTGTTGGGAAAAAGTGATTGGATAAAATCAGATGTCTTCATGAAGGTCAGTCCTTTTGTGAACTTACTTTGAATGCCATTTTTGGTGTTTGTAGTGACTTTGGTTGTTAAACTCTGGATACGGAATGCTAGTTTTGGGGAATCTGTTTGCTCTTTTATACAGAAAATAATATTCAGTGAATTGGTTGGGTTGTTTTAAGTAAGGTACAATAGTACTTAATGCCATGTGCAAGGGAGAAAGTAGTCAAAGAACTTGTCCACCCTGAATGTGGAATGAACTAAATTGTGAAGGGGGGTTTAGTTCACGAATTGAGTAAATGGCATTGCAATGATACGTATGTAACTTAAAAGAGTTATATGAGTAAGATTATTGCAAGTGACCAAAGGAGAGGGATGGACTGTCGAGATAGGACATGACTGTATTTTTCTTGCAAAAAGTTCAGATATGAGTCTAAGACTTTTTAGCTAAAATTAATTGTACTTTTATAAATCTCCATTATCTCCATAAATTTGCGAAACTATTGTTCTTTGAAGGACTTGACAGACTTTGGTTTCATTTCACATTTTGTTATTAGTTCTCGTATTTGTATCTTTTCATACTGTACTGAGAATTGAGGTCAGAACTAAACACTAACTTTATGTAGCACTACAATCTGACTTGGGCCAGTGACTCCACAAAGAGTTCTCTTCATTTAATAAGACTTTACTTCCAGTTGTACAGAAACAGTTCGGTGAGGTTTTTTCCACTTAAGCGCCACGGCTAAGGCAAGATTTTTCATTACTACGCTTTCAATCAGAAATGTATTCGAAGACACTCTGTGATGATGCGGTGGTGGTTTTGCAATCAATATGGGAAAGCCTCCCGAAGAGATGTATAAAAGCCCTTCGGACAGCTTCAATTCCGTTGAATAGCGTAAATAGGAGTCAAGATGGGTTTTGAAGTAAATATGGTCATATGCAACAAAAAAGTGGTTATTGAGTCGTTTCGCAGTTTTGCCGCAGGACAATGATGACCTAAACCAACCTTAAATCACATCGGTGAAGGCGCTTCAGATTGTTGGTATAGGAATACCTACTCAGACTGTTTCGGGGTTAGGTGGACGAAATGCTTGTCGATCCTCCTCCAGATCCAATGATTCTTTCTACTTATGAGCGTAGTTAAACTGTTTGTGAAAACAATTCTTACAATTTGTCAACACCGACTGTGACTTTTATGTTATATTGTATATTGATCCTTCTCTTGTCTCTTGGGTCACAAATAAATTATTTTCAGATTTTGGTAGAACTTCGGAACTTCAGTTCTTAGAAGCCTTGCTTCTCCAAAGGGCATTATTCTTTCATTTTCCTGACGAGAAAACCGACCTTCTTTTTGTTTTTTTGGCGCACAGAGTTCAGCAGGATCCTTCACCCTTATTTGCAGCACCGTCTTATATTCCCTTGCTTTCGCTGCATGCGCTTGGTAAGCTTAAAATGTTTTTGTTGGCTTAAGGACCTCGCTAATTATTCAATAAGTAAGTCCATCAATACCCGAGTCTGTTTTTTGCTTCACGACGTACAGTGTTTTAAGTGGTCGTTAAACCAATCTGACCTTTGTGCCAGATGGTCAGTGTTAGCTCCAGTAAGGGTTTAAAAGCTCCAAATACAGTGCCAGAAATGGGCCTCATCGCTGAACAAAATATTGGTCAAAAACCAGAGTTTTTCACAAGCTGAAACGACTGAAATGAAGACATGTCAGAAAGCCCGCCGGCTACAGTTCGTACAAACCGTAAAAAATCAAGATGTTCATATTATCGCTCGTTACCTAAACTTTGCAAAACGCGACCAACACTCGATGAAAGATATTCAGGACTAGCTTAACTAGTTCGGTGTCAAATAAGAACATTATTTTACTTTTAGAATGCTTTCCATTTCTTACCTTTACTACTCGTATCAATCTGCTTGCTTCGGTTACAGAATTTTTTGGTCATTTATCAAAGGTCCAAATGGCCATCTGTATGCAATATCTGGACACTTTTGAATGACAGTGGTACAAAATACTGTGTCCAAAAACAAGTACTGACTCTGCAGAACAGCATATTTTAACGATTGATACTTCAGCTCTTTCCTAGAATTCTCAACTCCTCATCGACTGTTTTTCGCCATATTTGGAGATGCGGTTCGGCCAAAAAAAATTCGTATGATGTAATGTAGACTAGAGGTCTGCAATGAATGTCTTGAAACCAGTTCCAAAACATTCATTTTATTTCAGGTACACTTCATTACTGCAGTAACAGCTTGAAAAGTAAATTGAATGAATTGCTTGATACCTGATTACTGTATGAGTATTGCACTCGTTTTAAACTAAACACTTAGTGCCGTGTACTCATAAAGAACTGGTATTCACAAATAGGTATCCATAAAAAAAGTGAACAATACACTGAGTATACTGAGTACAACGGAAGCAACAGATTCTCTTCTCTTGCAGCCACAGAATCTAAAGACGAGGAAGATCAGGTCGAAACCTTGAATAGCAGCATACAACTGCTTCAACAACGAGTGCTCGAAATCAAAGCCAAACAAATGGCAAGAAGAGAGAAGGGGGCAAAGCAACAACTCCAGAGCCCACAACAACAACAAAACACAAGTGAAAAGTCACCACAACAACAAATAAAACAGCAGTCATCAAAACAACAAATAATGCTGAAACCGGTGCAGCAAATAACAAAAACAAATTCACAACTGCAATCACAACAAAAACATAAACAGCAGAAACAACAACAGAATATACAACAATGTCAGCAAAAGCATCAGCAACAGCAGCGACAACAACAGCAACAACACCACAGAGAGATCAAGCAAAGGGTGCCACCAATCAACACCTATAAAATGGAACTTAAAGAAACAATTGATCTATGTAAGTCAGCCATAGGCAATCACTTTTTTATAAAAAGATTAAGTAACGATAGGCATGCGATCCACAGCAGCACAGTGGAGCGCTATAATAAGATAAAAAGCTTGTTAAAGGATTCGACGACGGAGTTCTTCTCCTTCACCCCGAAGGGGGAAAAGCTGCAAACTATGCTGCTGAGGGGGTTAGAACCGTCTACTAGTCCGGAGGAGGTCCTCGCACTGCTCAAAGAGAAAGAGTGCGACGGTCTCAAATTCGTGGGGGTTAAGCCATTTGTTACAGCCAGAGCCAAAAGGGAGAGACGGAAGCTACCGTTCTTCCTGGTGCAGCTCAGTCCCGAAAGCCATCAATGTCCTAGACTACCAGGTGGTTCACTGGGAAAAAGTAAAAAGGCACGAAAACATTTTGCAATGTGTTCGATGCCAAAGGTTCGGGCATGCCGCGTCGAACTGCGAAATGCAGCCTCGATGTGTCAAGTGCGGTAAGAACCACAAATCAGAAGAATGCGCTCTAGGAAGGGATGGAGCGTCGGAAAAAAGTCAATTCTCTTGCGTTTTATGTAAGAACACGGTACACACCGCAATAAAATTCGGGCTGTAAACACCAGCCACCCGAATATGTTCCCGCAAATAAATAAAATATTTCGGAGGAAAGATCAAGACGACCTTTCATGTCTTAAAATCGCCCGAACGACTGACAACGAACGCATACTCTCAACAGCAGGCATAGATCCAAATGAAGCTGTTGATGATCACTACTTCTTTGTGATCGAAGATCCACAGGAGAAGGTCGAGGCTATAGGAGCGACTTTCCAGGAAGTGTATAAGATAAATGACATCATATTGGTCCGAACCACGACCTGGAAAATCGAGTCCTTATGCACAATTTCTACCTTCGAAATGAAATAGTGAACTGGCGAATCGAGAACACGGGTTTCACCCAGTTCAGTGACGAGAATATGGCAAATAATGTCATCGCCAATGAAAGGGAACAACCCCCGTTCATTTCGAAGGAAGAGCTTCAAACGATCTTCGACACAATAAGAAGTAAGAAATCAGTGGGACCCGATGGAATACTGAACATTGTGCTTCGACATCTCCCACTAAAAGCGGTGGACATTTATACCACCCTGTTTAACAATGCAATGAATAATGCATATTATCCAGCGCATTGGAAAATGGCGGTGGTACATCCCAACCCCAAAAGGGATAAAAACACCTCCAATCCGGCGAATCTCGGGTCGATTAGTCTCCTTCATCCGAACAGTAAGGTTTTCGAAAATGTCATCAATAGAGTCCTGACAAAATGGGTTGAGGACAAAAATATAGTTTCTGATAATCAATTCGGTTTCAAAGCGGGGCACGATGTTATTCATGCAGCGTCTTAACTGGTTTCTGATATCCAATGGAACAAAGCCAAGAAACAATGTACGGGTGCCTGCCTGATTGACTTGGAGAAGGCCTTCGGCCGCGGTATTAGAAGGACTCTCCTACAAGTTGAACAGACTGGGCATTAGTAAACCACTTCTGTATATTCTTTTCAATATGCTCACCGACAGACAGAATCGCGATGTGACTTCTACTGGTGCATTACATTAAAAATGGTCTGGAACAAGGTGCGGTTAATTTGCCAATCTTTTTCAACATTTACACAAGCGATCTGATAGGTTAACTTCCCCATGCCATAGCGTACGCAGGCGACTTAATCGCGTACAGATCAGGTCCAAAGATTGAGGTTATAAATTTGACTTCGATAAAATTAAACAACATTACGACGACTGGAAGTTGAAGATCAACTTTCAGAAGTCGGAAAACATTCTGTTTAGGACGCCTTTGTCTGGGGACTATGCGGATACCAGAAAGAATTGGCGAAAGTTTCAGATCGTTGGACAACACGGGCAGCCACTTGCTTGTCGAAATGTAGTCAGATCCTTTGGGATCTGGCTAGATCAATATCTGTATTTTAACAAACATATAGATGTTGCTCTGGCCAGAGCCAAAGGTGCTCTTGCCCTTACAAAAGGCCCTTTTATAAAAGGCAACTCGATGCGAGGGTAAAGGTGATCTGCTACATGGCCCTTATTAGGCCTATGCTTGTATTTGGTTGTCCCGTGTGGTTCAACGTGAGAGCAAGTCTTTTGGAAAAGATTCGGGTGTTTGAGAGGGCTTGCCTTAGGGCTTGTCTTCGCCTATACAGAACACCAGAGTCTGAAATTCATTCATTTATAAAATTCTATCCTAACGAGGTCTTGTACAATAGGGCAAACCTAATAAGAGTGGACAATTTTGTTATTAAGTTGATTCGAAGGCACATTGCAAGAGCAATGGCCTCGACGAATAACCTGATCTCTGGGGCTTACTACCCCAATTATATGTATCGCGAGAGAGTTCGCTTTGACGGCTTTATTCCTCCAGAAGCGTTCCTCTACCTCGACAAAATAGGACTGATCCAGGATAGATTAGCGGTGCCGTTAATCTTCCACGTCGCTCGAACAGCTGCGGACAGGCGACTCAACTACAACAGAGACGTCGCACACGGCGTCTAATGACATTAAGACACATAATCTCGATTGTCAGTTAATGTTGCCGAAACTCAAGATAACCTTGCTGTCGAATTTGTCGTGCAGACGATCTACTGCGAGCACTGTGTGGTGTAGAACCACTTGTCATTGGGATCGTATCTTCTGAATTAAGCCCAAAAAATTGGATATCATTGCACCATACCTTGCGCCGATAACCGTTATGAGGGTGCCAGCTTTATTTTGATAGAACTACGATGCATTTGCAACTGATGTGGATTTGTGATCTCTCCCCAAATGCGACAATGTTGATATAGCCATTCATGCAAAAATGGGCCGGAGAGGATTCTCCATCCGAAATTGGAGTCCACTTACAACTGTTCCAAAGCCCAGTCAGCAAATGTTCGATGCTGGCAATTGTCTCTTACATTCAGTTTCTGTGTCAATTTTATACAAGTGCAGACATAAGCCCTGAAGCGAAATTCGCCAAGTTGACGCCTGCGAATGGTCAAGTTGTTTGGTGCGACGAGGAATAGGCTGCCTTAATTCTTTAATTCTTTACTAAACCAGTTGATTTGAATTTGTCCGCCAAACGGCGAAAACGATGCCACATGGAACGAAGCTTGAACTAAACATTAAACATAATGGTCAAGTTTGCACCCGCTTCCCAACACTGTATTTTTTAATCATAATTTGCCAAACATTAATTACTATAACCTCTTAAGCTGTACTGTGCGAATACTATAACCTTAACCTCATACACCGACAAAGTTTGAGCGGCCTAATTAAATTCTGAACCATTGCAGCCGTTTCATTCAGAGCACTCAGTGTACTCACAGTATTTTGCACAGATAACAGTGTACCCCATTTGCTCTCACCATTCTGCTGATTATATCAAGTTCGGTGCAAACGTCGGCCAAGACAATGCTTCCTGAATGTGGAAACTTTCCGATTTTCTCGACCTGTTGCCCGGCAATGTAGAGTTGTGCGTCGGAGTTTGAAATGCTCAGAGCTTTTGTTTTTCCTGCATTTAAATGAAGCTCAACTTTGTTTGGCTTAACTTGCACATTGTATACGGATTGTTGGAGATCCATTACTTTATGTGGAAGGAGCCAAACATCCTCAGTGTAGTTCAGGTGATGAGTTTCTTTTAATCATTATGGCCGAAATACGTCGGTGATGACTAGCAGGTATAACAATAGTGGAAGTAGACAGACTTCACCTGGTCCACTATGGACTTCAAGGTCGTCTGACACCTTATCATTTTGCAGAAGATGACGTTTACCATCTTAGCCTTAGCCTTAGTTATAGCTTTATGTATTTTTGGGAAATCTCTCCTTCGCAAGGCTATCTAGATAACATCTCTGTTTGATCTGTCGGAAGTCTTTTTTTAAGTTTCTAAACAGTTGATGTAGCGGAGACCTGAACTCAACGCATTGCTCGAGATTCACAGGATGTTGGTGTGATCTAATTATGTATAAGTATCTACCCAAATTCCCGCCTGTGTGGTATCGAATGTTGAGTCTTGATGCTTTTTTATACGGTCTGGAACTATTTTAGCTACTGTCATGATTGCTGCTGAGAGAATGCATATTCCTCTTCAGTTTCCACATTTCATCAAATTGCCCTTTTTCGGAAGCTTGATGATTAACCCGCTTATTTACTATTTTCCAGATATACTGTCGACGTAGTAGGCCCCGCTTTTAAACGCTTGGTAGGAATACTTTCAATGTCTACCGATTTATTTCGTTTGAGGGATCTGAAATGGATCGTTGGCACTATGACGTCGTCGCCTGAACTATTTAACACAAACGCAAAATGTTTCCACCAGTCCTCAGCCGAAACCAGTAAACCGCCGTCTAAACTTTTCTCTGAATGTTGTTTAGGATTCCGACCAGACCACCAGTAGGTCATTTTGGAATTCCTTTGACGGTCCTGCGGTCGCACCTGCTAGCTGCTTCTTAATCTTCGAGACAAATGCTTTAATGTATGAACGCTTTTCATATCCGACACTCCTCAAGATTCACTAGAGCTATGTTGGTGAACGTTTCGACCTGCAACGCGTATCTTGTAATCAATCATGGTGTCTTAAAAACTTGACGAGTGATATTGCAGAAATAGAAATTGAAAAAACTCCTTCAGGCAGTTGGAAGCGCTGTGGGTGTTTTGACAATAATTCTTGCTGATTCTTCTCTATTGAAAACGCTCTCTATAGTAAAACTTCGAAGTCGTTCAGGCTGCTGGTCCTTTAAACGACAGCAAAGCTAGTTTTATTCACATGCATGAGTTAGAAACTTGAGCAAGTCCATCATTCCGTATCACTATCTTACAAACCAAAGATGGTGTCTGTATCTGTGTAAAATGTAAGATAACCCGGCCATACTTTCAGGCTTGACCCCTCAGATGCCTTTTGGCCACAAGTCGTTTCTGACGCCCCTGAAGGTTCGAACAATTAGCGTTAAACGATTTTCAAAAATAATTTGTTTTTATTTATTTAAATCTTATTTGTATTAATAAATAGCCTTAGCTAGTAGAGATGGACTTAATCTTTAGAGAACGAAATTTCACTTCATCCCTAATGATGATGGTATGCGTAGACAGGAGCACTGTAGTAAACAGGTGCTTGATTGATATGATTATAGGCGGCATATGTAGTTGGTGCATACTCGTATGCAGACTTTACAATATTCTGAGCAGCAGGTACAACTGCTTTAACGAGGGGTTCACGGTGCACGACTGCATTAAATCCATTGACGGCATCAGCAGTGTATCTGACAATTCTTCTGTAACCATCAGCATCATTCAATGAGTACTCCCCATGGACAACATCCCCATCCCGAGTCTCAGTTTGGCTCTTTGAATCGCCACTGATCGAATCATGGACTCCATACGAATACGTGTACTGTGGGTGAGGATCGTGATCCTCAACGTGAGAAAGTCCTTGATAAACTTCTGCCGATGGTATAAGTCCTGCCTTAGTGACAGCAACAAACGCTAAAGCAATGATGATCTGGAAACAACAAAACGAAGAGGTACTAAGTAGCAATTTCAAAATGAACTTACTTCGACTTACCTTAATTGCTGCCATTTTTATGGATTCGTGAATTGTTCTAAGCAGAAGTAGCACCTAACTGTGACTGTTTTCTTCATGGACCAGTTGGTGCTTTTATAACAATAAAATTTCTAATTACCCGTCGCGGTATTATAGTCGTATTCTGTTCCGGACTCCGGTACAATTTGGCACTTCAATTAGAGCAACAACAGGTGTTACAATTTTTTGTCGATATTGTTTGGCGGGCAGTGGCGTCAAGATTCGATTAATCTTGGCACTGGCCTTGAAAACTGTTTTAGTAGTTGCTGTAGTAGTTGTTTAAAAAGAAACACCGGCCAACTCGTTTGTGTTAAGGTGAACGTTCTTGTTGTTATGTTGATTGAAATTGTTACAAAACTCAAGTGTGGGCTGTGGTTGAATGCTCCTTATCGGATGCGAGATTAACTGCTTTTATTCTTTTGCCATTTGGTACCGCAGATGGTTCTTTTGATAGTGTTTTGCTTTTGTTAGTGATAAATTGTTACATGCGCGGAACTTGAAATATTTGGTGACACCAATACTACTGAAGATATAATGTCGTTGCCGGATATGAGTTTAATGGGTGGACCTATCATCGGCGTATCTAATTTGGTCTTGGTTTTCAAATATAGAAATCACCATATAGAACCTGTTTTGCGCTTTTGTGGTATAAATCTCTGTAGCTCGGATATGGTACGCGTATCTAAGGATCTACTTTTTGTATGTACTTTGGCTGTTAGCAAATTATATATACACACAGGAAATAGTGTTTTGTGAATAAGGGGTTTTCAGATGCGAATCTGCATTGAAAGTTTGTTCCTAAACAAATATTTTTTGGTGCACTGAAGGCTTAAGGCGATATTCAAAAGTTTGTTAAGAGTCATAGGCTGTTGCACCAATTACTTACAGGTGCCCAGTTTGTGTCTTTTCTTGAGGACTCTTTCGGCTTTCCATTTTCCCGGAGTCACCCTCTATCGTAATAGACGATTCTATTCATATCTGCATGAGAAGAGTTCGTGTAGTTTGAAGATCATAACGTCTAATTCCTTACTAGTTGGTTGATTGTATGAAACAACTACCAGGTTTCACTTCCGAACTTTTCTACTAGCGAACGTCGATGATATCGACATAATTGGGAGAATTCATCGGGCTGTCATCGGTGCGTTTGCTGGTACTGAAACAGAAGCTAACAAAATGAGTGAAACGATAAATAAGGCAAAGCCAAGTAGACATGAACTATAAACAAGAATTGACACTCGACATTGATGGATAGGATAGAGAAAGTAACGAACTATGTCTACCTTAGCTCTGCTATAAATCCTGCAAAAACCCCTCAGCTGAAATGCATCGAAGAATCGCCATAGCCAATCGTAGTTTCTTTGCGCTCAGAACTAAATAAGTAAGAAAGGCCCTATTCCGAAGAACTGATTACTTACATAATTTCTTACTTTACTTTAGATGGCGCTGGCGGTCCAGGGTGGAACTGGACCTCAATCAACAAGCGTCTCCAGCTCGTTCGATCCTGTGCTAGCTGCCTCCAGTCTCGCACGCTAAGTTGGCTGAGGTCCCCTTCGACTTGCGCGCGCCACCTGAGTCTTGGCCTTCCTCTACTGTGCTGCCCCTCGGGAGCGGATTCGAAGACTTTTCGGACCGGAGCATTGGTATCTATACGCTCTACATGACCCAGCCATCTCAGTCTTTGGATCTTCACTCTTCTGGTTAGGTCGATGTCGCTGTACAGTCCATACAGTTCGTCGCTGTATATCCTCCTCCACTCACCGTCAATGCAGACGGGACCGAAGATCGCCCGAAGAATTTTTCTCTCGATCCATTTTTGATAATATCCTTGGCTCTACGCCATAGATCAGGACCGGGATTATTAAGGTCTTATAAAGGGTGACTTTGGTTGTCCGAGACAGGGCTTTGCTACTCAATTGCCTTTTTAACTCAAAGAAGCAGCGGTTTGCAAGAGTAAGACAAAGTCCCTTACAACCACAGAGTTATACTTGTCAAGGGTGACGTTCTGTCCGAGACGTCGCTGTACAGTGTCCCTTTTGCTTGGCAGCATATACTTAGTCTTGCCCATATCATCGGCGTAAGCGAGTAGTTTGACGGACTTTTGAAATATTGTGCATCTCGTGTTTGCGCGTGAGTTTCGCACTATACTTTCAAGTACTCGCATGATGTTGAAGAAATCGCATGAAAGCGCATCGCCTTGTCTAAATCCTTTCAGGACATCAAAGGTCTCGGTGGAATCTTTACCGACTTTAATGGAGCAGTGGGCATTTTCCATCGTCATCCTTCACAGGCGGACGAGTTTGGCAAGGATGCCGAAACTAGACATTGCTCTGTATAGCTTGTCTCTATAGATGCTTCATACGCGGGCTTTAAATCGATAAATAGATAGTTTGTATCGATCTGAAGCTCATGGGTCTTCTTCAAGATCTGCCGTAGTGTGAATATCTGGTCGATGGTGGACTTTCCTGGCCTGAAGTCACACTGATATGGACCTATCAGGTCGTTGACGAATGGCTTTAGGCGTTCGCACAATACGGCAGATAAGATCTTCTATGCGATGTTAAGGAGACTGATGCCTCTGTAGTTGGCGCAGTTTAGAGGATCTCCTTTCTTGAGAATCGATTCCATTCATCGGGCATACTTTCGTCCGACCAAATTTTAGAGATGAGTTGGTGTATGCCCCCTACCAAGTCATCAACTGCCGACTGACTTCAGCTTAGATATTGCTATCTTCACTTCATCCAGGTCTGGTGGACGGAATTGTTGCTCATCATCGTCCAGGTTGAAAGGCTCATTCTGCCTGACAACGTTATTTGTTTTATTGTCGCCGATATACCGTCTACAGAAGTAATCTTTCCACATTCTCAGCTTCGATTGCGACTATATTACGATGTTCCCTTGTTCTTCTCTACAGGCTTCGGTTCTGAGCTTGTCTCTGTGGCATGTTTTTTTTTTACCTTTAGGTAAAACTTTCGAATCTCATTCCTGAAATAGCATCTCTCAATTTCCTCAACCGCGCGCTTGTCATGCTCTCTCTTTTTCTTTCAGAGAAATCGCTGTTCGTCTTTCCTCTTTTGCTCATAAAGCTCGTGAGCAGATTTAGTTTTTCTATATAGCACGGCTTTGAATGTAACTTGCTTAGCTGTATGTACTTGCCGGCATTCGTCATCAAACCATGGGTTCCGTTGTGGTAGCCGATTAAGAGATTAAGAGACACTCTATCGGAAAAGGACTTGGCGATCTCTTGCGATTGTAGCCGACTGACGTCGAAATCCCTCACACTATTAGTTGGTCTTGGCGTTGTTCGAGATATCCGCAACCGTACCTTGGCTACAACAAGGTAATGGTCCTAGTCGATGTTGGCTACTCGGAACGTACGGACATCCATAATTCTGGAGGAGTGTCTTGCGTCGATTGCAATGTGATCAATCTGGTTGACTGTTGATTGATCATCAGTTCTCCAAGTCCCCTTGTGAATATCGAGATGAGAGAACCGCGTGCTAGCAACAACAATGTTTCGCCCCGCCGCAAGGTCGATTAGCCTGAATCCGTTATCGGAGGTGGTGTCGTGCAGGCTATATTTTCCCATCCGATCCACCAAAGATACCCTCTCTTCCTAGCTTTGCATTAAAATCACCGAGGACAATTTGAATGTCATAGCTAGGGCATTGCTGGTAGGTCTTGTTCAAGAGCTCTTAGAAGGCATCTTTGGTGTCGTCATCTTTCTCCTCTGTGGGGGGGGGTTCGCGCATATCAGGCTAATGCTGGTAAATTTAGCCTTTATGCGTATTGCTACGAGGCGCTCGTTCGCATGCCGGAAGTTCAAGACTTCTTGACTAAGTCTGCCTCCAACAATAAATCTGCATCAAAATAGGCGCTGGTTTTGCCGTCGATAGCAATCGCCGTATAGATGTCGCAGTTTTTCATACTCATTTCGCTCGATCCATTCCATCGCATTTCTTGAATGGTGGTTAGGTCTGCTTTGCAGCAGCCTAGGGCCTCCGCTAGTTAAGGGACATATCCGAAGTTCGTTGTCCTTAATTCGTTTGTAGATCTGTCCGTATCCGACAGATTGTTGTTGTTGTTGTTGTTGTTGCTTCGTAACTTTTTCATTTTTTTCCATAACCGGGCAGTTACTCTGTCTAACTAATTAGACTCTATATAAGACGTTGATCATCACATCCTACTATGTGAGTCTGAGCGGATAAGGAGATGAAGACATCTTTAGCCGTTTCTGGAGAAAAATGTCTCGAAAGAAATTTAGTTTCGTTTTCGTTGACTGGATTTGAAAGAGAAAACCAAAAGACGAACTATTCCAGCTCTACAACGACATCAACCTAGTCAGAAAACTTCGCAATAGTTGCTTGAGATGGTTAAGAAAAAAAGAACGAATGGGCACCATGGTTCGGCCCCTAGAATCTTGAAATCTACACCAGAAGGAGCACGCAGAATAGAATAGCTCGCTTTCTGTTAGTAAATGCATAATTCAGAGTCAAATTTCTTTTGTGACTTTTTGGATGGCTCGTGTTCCTTTATAGATGTTATTTCTGTTGGTCATACTTCAACAACGTTTTTGTATAATCAGTTTTCTGCTTACTTAATGTATATCACGCCCGAAACAGTTACTGAGGAACTTTCCTTAAATAATTGCATGAGCTATTTATCGTATTTATAATGTGCCTTCCGTAGATAATCATGTTATTTTCATTCATAAACATGTATTGTATCTAAATAAGAATTAAACTCCTCTTAAGGAAAAAACTTGTTCATTGCAGACTTCAATGTCTAGCTCCTCTTATCCTAAAATTTATGGAAAAGCGAGACACTGCCTATCGAATGTGAAAATGGTTTAAGATTGATGAGTTCCCAAAAGCTTATAGCATCTTACGGATAATAGGAATGCAACTAAAAAAGGTCCATTGCAATCATGTCATACCTCTCATATGCCTTTGAGAGAAATAAGCACAAAAAAATCCTCAATACCTCAATAGAAGGCACACTCTATGCAAGCATCATTCTGATCTCCGACGCAATAGGAGCTGCAATACCGCGCTTCTATTGATAGTAGAAAAATTAAGAAAGCCTTCTGATAGGAATCATCTGACATTCCTCATTCTATTTGATCTTTCAAAGGCCATCATTATATTCTATAAATAGAAGAAAGCAATGCATTTGTGTTGGTAAGCTTCTAAATGTTAAGGGTAGGCCAAGGTGATGAAAAAAGCTAAAGTTATCCGTAGTGGTTGGAGTCGTGAAATTGTACCAAAAGGAAAAAACTAACTTCGTCATGAATATCGAAGTAAACGTAAACGCTGATAACGACATTCCTTCTCAGTATGCACATCAGTTTAAAGAGCTCATTTCTAAATACATCCCGAATCCAGTAACTAGTTGTCCTATTGAAATATCAATTGTATTTATTAATGAAACTCCTATTTACTTACCATCAATCCGTCTTCCAATAAATGAGAAACAAATTGTTGGCAAGCAGATAGAATCGTGACTTCGAGATGGTATTATACGGCCTTCATCCTCGCTTTTTAAGAGCCAGGTCGTCTTAGTTAAAAAGAAGAATGGTTCGCCAAAAATCTTCATCGACTACAGGCTCCTAAACAACAGGACTATAAAGGACAGGTTTCCGGCTTTGTTAATTGACAAATAACATGAGACTGGATCTAAAGATTGGATATTTTCATGTCCCTCTTGAAGAGGGCAGTAAAATATTCACTACTTTTGTCACGACTGATGGGGAATATGAATTTTATCGGGTTCCTTTCAGGTTGTCAAGGGCCGCTGCCATTTCTGTGACATTTATTGGCCTGACATTTCGTGATTTGGCCAACAGAAATATCGTTTATACGTAAATGGAGTATGTCACTATATCAGCATGAGATGTCAAATGAAAATATTACGAAATTGAAGATTGTACTGGAGAACGCAACTGCAATTAATAATTTGATTCTGAATTGGTCCAAATGTAAGTTCCTTCAGCACAAAATTACGTTTCTTGGGCATGTAGTAGGGAATTTTATAGTGAGTCCCTCTAAAGAAAAACTCCACGCGGTATCTACCTATAGGTTCCCGAACTAATCCGATCCCAATAAAGCTTCAGGAATTTCTCGAAGTGAGACCTGTCACGTTTTATCAATTCATATTTCATTTTGGCAAACCTTTGACTGAGTTAACGAAGAAAATTTGAAAATTTATTATTGCAGTTCCTCAGTTCCTTTTGAAACAAGCTCTCACTAGCAAACCAGTACTCAACATTTATTAGCAAGGGGCTAACTTTCTTAGCCGATCGTCAATTATCTAGATAATTCAGCAAGAACACTTGAAGGATATCAAAAAGTCTCAAGACACAGATGACTTCGTTTAGTTCATACAAAAAGTTATCAAGGAAAGGTGAGTAATTGTTTAAAGAAGTAAACGGACAGTTATCCCACGGAATATGGAAACAGAAATTAAAAAGCTTAAACATGAATAAGCACACTTTTGAGCTCAAAAAACTATTCATCAAATATCACAAGAATATCTCTTACCCACTGAGGCGTCTAGCAAATTGTATTTAGTGCATCCTGGCAAATCAAGCATGAAGGATTCCTTCATCAACTGGACAAAGGGGACAAGCCATTCGGCCAATGGATTTGACGGGAAAAGCGTCTAAATACATTCTTGCAATCACACATGGATTTTCGAATTTCATTTGGTTATTTCCAATAAAAACGGTATTTTACGAGAACGATTAAACAGCGGATCCATTGGCAGTATATTTTGGGCCCATTCACTGAAACTTCGACGCAAAGATAGATGGTCATTCGGGTTTTTGTACAAACAGCCTTCAAACCAAGATCTTAAAGTAAGATTTTTTATTACAGTAAGTAGACGAACAAAGGCTAATTTGTTAAAAACGACGTCGAATTGATAAATTTGGATCTTCTTTAACACTCACCTAAATGGGTGCAATATTCTCTTCAGAACGCGCTCTTCTTCAGCATCTCAGCGCCACTGCACCTTTCAAAGAAAACGTACACAGCTGTCTTAGATGGTCGATTATGTCGGATGTAATATTGTAAAAGTGCTCCAAAAGAGCATGTGCATACACCATCACTTTTTATACCATTCAATGCGATCTTCCTCATTGATCTCCATGGTTCTGTAATAGAGTTTTCTTAAAGAGCAAACACAAAAAATTAGAAAACAATTTTTCGATATTTATTTAACAAGTAAAGTAATTTGGCAACACGACTCAATGAATTACTTAATGATGGTAGGCATAGGCTGGAGCTGCATAAGCAACTGGTGAAGATTTGACAAGCGTTTGGGTGGCATATGCAGCTGGTGCATGGGAGTAAGGAATAGGAGAAGACTGGACTAGAGTTGGAGCATATGACTGGGTGTATGCGTTGTGGGAAGCATAAGCCAAAGGAGCTGACTTGATCAAAGCTGGAGCAGCAGCATATGTTTGAGCGTAGGCACCTTGGGCAGCATAGGCTGGAGCAGCAGCATAAGCCAAAGGAGCTGATTTAATCAAAGCTGGAGCAGCAGCATATGTTTGAGCGTAAGCACCATGGGCAGCATAGGCTGGAGCAGCAGCATAAGCCAATGGTGCCGACTTGATGACAGCTGGAGCAGCGTATGCAACTGGAGCAGAAGCAACAGTCTTCACAATTTGACCAAGTGGTTGACGGTTAACAACAGCATTAAATCCATTGACAGGATCGGCAGTGTATTGAACAGTCCTCTTGTGTCCATCAGAATCGATCAATGAATATTCTCCTTGAACAACATCTCCATCACGGGTTTCGATTTGGCTCTTTGAATCCCCAGTATGAGCATCGTTGACTGAATACGAGAATTGATACTGTGGATGTGGGTCATATGACTCTTCAGACTTGGCCAACACAGGTTGAGCAGCATGAACGACTTGGGTTGTTGGTATCAATCCAGCGCTAGCGACAGCAACACATGCCAAAGCAATGATAAACTGTTGGGAAAAAGTAATTGGATAAAATCAGATGCCTTCATGAAGGTCAGTCCTTCTGTGAACTTACCTTGAATGCCATTTTGAGAGTTCGTGTGATATTCCTTGATCAACGGTGAAGTTGTGAATGATACTTAGTGAGAATATGCGAAGCTTTTATACAAAATTAGTCCACGAACTACTTCGGAGCAATAAACCTGATTGTTGCCCTTTCATATGAATGATTTTTTTTCCAGCTGTGTGATTTTTTGAACTCTTTTTTGGTAGGTACATTCGAAGGGCTGTTACTAATTGGTGCGGGTATTTTGAAATTGGATATGCATCATGACTAAGAGAACCATAAAAGTGCGAGTTTGGATTTCTAGTTTGCATGAGCACAAGGTCGTTTTGGAAATGAGTTATTTTGTGTACAAATATGGAGCAAAATGTATGAAAGCGAAATGTGTGTTTTTGTTGCCAACCAGATATTTTCACATTGAATTTTTTTGTTTTTTTTTATAATTTCATTTCAATGCTTCAGTTACAAAATTTGAGTGTAAATTGCTGCAAACAGATATATTGGGTTCATCTGCTTACATAACTGGATTTTATAGATATTTTATTGTTAAGGACAAAGATAAGGTTTTAGGAAGTTAACTTTAATTTAAAGTGTTAAGGCTTCACTATGACAGATCTCACTGCGTTGACTTTGTTAACTCTACAAAGCAAAGCGATTAGTAACTGGTTCTCATATGACAGGCAGGTTGCTATTATTCGTCAAACACATGCCATGCAAACTACATTCAGAAGTTTGGCAACAACTACCTTGCAACAGAAACAGAAGCAGTTAGCAGCATAGAAAATGACTGAAGTATCAGCCGAGTAAATATCATGTGAACAAGAATAAATTGCAGCTTGGTGATAAGAGTTGTTTGGAAATACATCAATACATGACGGCGAGCTGAGCAGCAAGTAGTAGTATGTAAATTTACAGACAACGGATCGTATGGATAGCAGATATAGGGCACTGGTTTCTCCTAGAACTAAGAACTTGCCAATGTTTTGAAGATCGATGAGTGATATGCGCAATACAGCAGTGTAATACAGCAAAAATCTTTCAGATTTCGGAAATGGATTTTGCTTGCGTCTGCGGTTCAATGTATGCTAAAGCTTCTAGCCGCGTCTTCTGGTTTAATATGTGGAAACATAAGCTCTACAAAGGTCGATGTCTTGATCGGTTGGAGTGCCTTATAAATTTGAATGTCTAGCGATGATTTCATATTTTTGGCGTTGAGCATGTTGGCTTGACGTTGACTTATTTGCGCTTAGATACAGGTCTAGCCAATTCATCAGCGTATAATTCCTTTAAGAGGCCCCTCTGTCAAAAAAGTACCGCTGTTTAGCAGTTAATAACAGACCCCGAAATGAAGGATCTATGCTTGGCTGTCTTTATTTATTGGAATACTAGTCGACAGAATTGGAATTAGATTGGCCCAAGTAAATGTGTGATGAATAACTCGAATCTCGAGTTGAAAGCGCAACCGAATTTTTCGAAAATCTCTGCGCGAACACCTTTGTCTATTTTAGTGCCAGGAGTCTGTAATTGAATTAAGGCCACTTATAGGCATCCAAAAATTGTCTGTTTGCGTGAGACCGCAATAAATGGTGCTAGCAACACATCTAACTTAACCTTGTAGAGTGTCTGTCAGTATAGGGGCAGAGTAAGCGATAAGCTGCATGCAAAAAATGTCTTTTAGTAGAAACAGATTTCCGAGCGCAGGTGTTTACGAGGTCATTGATGTGGCAGTGTTACTTATGCAGAAACAATTTTGCATTCTTCTAGTTCTCCTTTCCAGCTCAGATTGAAATTCGGCTATCCCGACTGTGTTGTAACCCCTGTGCAGGTCAGCAGCTTCATTACACTGAACGCATCAGTTCTCACTAACTTAGACACATGCCATTGATTGGGTAAATTGATGCATCGTGTATCCGTTTGCCTCGTCAAGGGGTCCGTTTTCTACGAAATGATAAGAAGGTGCCAACTGAGACTACGAGTAGAATATACATTTTAAGCACATTGAAAAATGTGATAATAACTGGTGACTGTCAACGCTGTTGAGACTCTATTTAAGCTGAGGGTCGGAAGTTCTGTTGAGGTTTCTTAGAAGAAAAGATGGCAGACAGGGTATGAAAACTATGTTAATTTTAGTTAACTCTCTAAACATTGTAATAAAAGATGAACAGGCTTTAGAATGCATAACAGAATGTTCCCGATTCTACTCTGTAGTTGTAGATAGCCTCAGGTTCTGGCGTCTTTTAATTTTTTTTAGTCACAACTTGCATATTTGAACTTTTTCTTACAGATTGTATCTGGGTTCATCTGTGAGCAAACATACATATATGAAACCCGAGGTTCAGCGGTCAAAGCATAGACTAGCTTTCTGACATTAAAGAACAGAATGCTAAGAGGAGAATGAAAAGCAATACTACCAATTTTCCATGAAAAGATATGTGGCTCAAAAAACGCATATATTTCCAACTGAAAACTCCACCCGTTGACAATAATCCAAAGTGAGCCATGAACTATAGTAAATAGTGTGAAAGTACAATAAATAGATTATATTTGATAAGAATATAAGAAAACACAAAGTGCTGTCACCTTGACCAAGCTTTGATTGGCGATAATTTTTGTAGAACATAAAAACGAAACTACGAGACATCAGCAGTTTCAAATGCATTTAACTAGAAGAGAACAGCTATGAATTCTAACAAGGATAGTCCTACATACTAAACCACAGCAATACCTACTTGTAGGATGATACATGTAAGACAGCCATACTCCGTTTGTCTATTTTACCACCTTCGTTTGTAATTCAATGTTGTTTCTAAGTTTGCTTGAAGAAGTAAGGATAACAACTAAAAACTATTTGCTCTGTCTTCAAATTTGCTTCATATTCATCTTCCACAATTAATTAGTCAAATATTAACATTACCTTCGTTTTAACAACATTTCACCAACTCTTTTCCGCTTTAATGATTTTTCGCTTCCACACAAAAATAAGGGAAAGGGGTTACAATCAGGTTTATTGCTCCGAAGTAGTTCGTGGACTAATTTTGTATAAAAGCTTCGCATATTCTCACTAAGTATCATTCACAACTTCACCGTTGATCAAGGAATATCACACGAACTCTCAAAATGGCATTCAAGGTAAGTTCACAGAAGGACTGACCTTCATGAAGGCATCTGATTTTATCCAATTACTTTTTCCCAACAGTTTATCATTGCTTTGGCATGTGTTGCTGTCGCTAGCGCTGGATTGATACCAACAACCCAAGTCGTTCATGCTGCTCAACCTGTGTTGGCCAAGTCTGAAGAGTCATATGACCCACATCCACAGTATCAATTCTCGTATTCAGTCAACGATGCTCATACTGGGGATTCAAAGAGCCAAATCGAAACCCGTGATGGAGATGTTGTTCAAGGAGAATATTCATTGATCGATTCTGATGGACACAAGAGGACTGTTCAATACACTGCCGATCCTGTCAATGGATTTAATGCTGTTGTTAACCGTCAACCACTTGGTCAAATTGTGAAGACTGTTGCTTCTGCTCCAGTTGCATACGCTGCTCCAGCTGTCATCAAGTCAGCACCATTGGCTTATGCTGCCCAAGGTGCTTACGCTCAAACATATGCTGCTGCTCCAGCCTTAATTAAGTCAGCTCCTTTGGCTTATGCTGCTGCTCCAGCCTACGCTGCACAAGGTGCCTATGCTCAAACATATGCTGCTGCTCCAGCTTTGATTAAATCAGCTCCTTTGGCTTTTGCTTCCCACAACGCATACACCCAGTCATATGCTCCAACTCTAGTCCAGTCCTCTCCAATTGCTTACTCCCATGCTCCAGCTGCATATGCCACCCAAACTCTTGTCAAATCTTCACCAGTCGCTTATGCAGCTCCAGCTTACGCTTACCACCATTAAGTGATTCAAGAAATTGTACTGCCAAATCGTTGAAATTGTTGTTAGTTGTGAATAAATAATTGCACTTTTGTTTTCTTAAGTTACAATATATCTTTTAATGGCGTTAGTGAGATACAGATACTTGTACGTATATGGTATTTGATTCAAAGCAAAGTCTGCGGTGATGCATCCCTCGTACGAGTACATATATGATGCAGATTTTTGAGACAAAAACAATTTTTTGTAGAGCTTTTATTGTGTTTTATCTTTGTGGTTCATTTGGGTGTTTCACTGAGTTTATTGCGGGATGTCAACTATTCACCAGTATAGTGTTTGTCGTCACTGGAGTTCGCTGGACTGCTTTGCGGTGGATCCGTATTTGATGCCTTCTCTTTGGGCAAAATCATTTACAAATTCTGTATCATTATCTCTTGCATGGCCATTCAATTTTATCACACATGGCAAACAACACTTGAAACATTTTTTTATTTTGGCATCTGCTTTGATTATGATGATCGGCTTGTGTGTATTCTTTATTGACTTGAGGCAACAACAATTCCAATCTTTCCAAGAATTAGTATCAGATCCAAAATAAATCGGAGTCTTAAATGGTTCATTTTACAATTTGACGAACACACTAATCTCACCGAATGTTTTCTTCATTTTGGAAAAGTCTTATCCTTCGGAAGAACCATTTCAATGAAGCCACCTCATCTCTCTGCAGTGATCATTAAATATTTCGTATTTCTTGAAGTTAATTCTAATTCACTTGTTAAGAAGTATCTTCTAATTGAACGTTCGACCTTCAAGAAGCATTGTTTTACTCAAACACATAGGCAGACGAAGTCGAGTTAAGGTGAAGTTTTGATAATTTTGGCTCATTCTTCTTAAAGTACTTGTTAGATGGAGACTTGTCGCTGGTACCCCTCGCAGTGGATACGCTACTGTGCCTGAAAGTATTCCTTGCCTTAGGCTATTGCTTTACTGATGACCTGAATCGAGCAGGCTTATTTAGGTCAAATCAGTCAGTTCGTAGTATCACAGAATGTAAATTTGTTTATTTTCTTTAATTTCTGACTCTCCAATTGCGATGATAAGGCACTTCGATCTAGAAGATCTTTTGCACCGGTTAGTCAGAACTGTGGTTAGGTGGCAGGTTTTCTACCTTACGAATTAAGTAAATAACCATGAAGTCCTGGTAGGAACCCTACTAAGTGTCTGGTATTATGCCGATTTAGATTCAAACATCTATTGGCATTTTTTTGAAGGGTAGGGGATCTCGTTTGGCCTGTCTAAGATCTGGAGTCTCCTCATAGTACGAGATGCATTTTAAGTGCTCCCAGCCTTTTATGGCTAGATTTGCTGCTATTTTAGAGATGCAGCAAAAAGGTTCGGGTCCGTTGAGAGAGGTCTCCGATCCTTTTCTAGCCAATTTTTGTTTGTTTGTACGATTCTCAAGTGCAAAACTTACGTACAATCTTTCAAATGTCCGTCCAATTACTCGTATACGCCCATGACAGGAAAAAAGAAGTGTGATGTCAACGGCGCTCTTGCAAGTATTGAGGCGGAAGCTGCTAAAATGGATTTAGCGGGCAACGTGGGCAAGACTAAGTACTTGCTGCCAAGCAAAAGGCCGTCCAACACCGACGTCTCGGACATAACATCATCTTCGACAGAGTAACTTTGAGGTAGTTAAGGACTCTGTCTAATTATGCTCCGCTACAAATTCGGACAACAATCGCTGTTTCTTTGGTCTAAAAAGGCAATTGACTCGCAAAGATCTCTCTCGAACAACAAAAGTTACCCTTAATACGCCCTTCATAATCCCAGTCCTGCTCTATGGGGTAGAGGCATCGATTTTATCAAAAGTGGATGAGGGTGCTCGTAGGGTCTTTTGATCCCATCTGCATTGACAAGTCCAACATCTGCTATGGCTGGGGCATTAAGGATACATGAACAAAAACGCCCCGGTCCGACAAGTCTTCAAATCCGTCCTAGAGTGACAGTGCAGTCGAGGAAGGAAGAAATAGAAGGGATATCAGTCAACTAAGCATGTGAAACTGGAGTCAGTTTCGAAGAATCAAGCTAGCTGGAGACGCTCTTTGTCCGAGGTGCAGGTCCATTCTGGACTGTAGCGCCACCTAAAAGGCTTGAAGTGTACTGTAGTTTGGTCCAAAAAATGGTAAGATGGTTCGATGAAACCTCCTTTTCATGTCCGGACTATATTTCAAAGAAAACATCTTTTAACAAGTTTAGTTACAAGTATTGTAATTTTATTTCTTATAATATCTCTAGTTAATCATTTTTAAATACTCATATTTGTGTTGATAAATCCTTTTTCTTGTCACAAGTGCATTCACAACCAATATGATAATATATTCCACAGCAATTCAAAAGCTTTCAATGCCGAGAACAATTTTACTGGAACAAAATATTTAACAACCGATGTTACTATAGCAGAAGCAAGTCTTACAAAAAACTGGCTATTTTTACTTAACGAAGTAAAAGTACAAACAGAATCAGAATCATATGACGATATTACAGCCATGAACTGTTGCTTCAAATTGTGCTGATAATAGTCCGCAGACACTACACATTGGAAGAGAGTGAAGATTACTAGTACCCACATGTATTTGTACTGCAGATAGAATAGAAAATTAGATGAAAACTATGATATTAGATTTTAAAATCACTCATTTATAGCATACTTGGCATAAATCCATATTGTGTATCGTCAACTGTTCAGACTAAACTAAAGCAATAAGTATATTGAACAGATAAAAAATTTGTTTTGAAAAATACTGATTAACTGCCTTTAGTTACGCCACTCGGTAGAATTTGTGTGAACAATTTTTCCGGGCTTTTGAAACAAATAGAACAATAAACACTAAAGTGATGTATTACCCACGCCGAATCTTTGGTGACTGCATTCGGAATGAGACCCATTTGGGACTCCGAACAGAAAAATGCTTCTAGGTGGCGAATAAATGCAATTCCAGCAAAAGTGTAGATCGTTGAAGTGAACTGAGGGATTTTTATCTCTAAAATTAAAGCATACATATTGCATGAGTTTGATGTTTTTGCGGCGACACAACCAAGTGGTATATATATGCAGATCTAATCATGTGTGGTCTCAATCGTATTCGACCAAGTAAACAATTTCAAATTCGTGCAATTAAAATTGTTTATTTGTTTTGTGATCTAAATCAAAACGTCAGTCAGGTTGAAACTTTTACCCACAACCATTAGAAATTCAATAATTAAAAATTACTGCCGAAATTCTGAGTCAGTGGTCGCAATAATCGGCCCACCAGATACTCATGGACTGTGCATTCTTTGCTGGATAAATTCGAGTCAAGTTATTCACTATTTGATGTTCTTGTCCTGTGAAGGCAACGCTCCGGTCTAAGTACCGAAAATATCACATTTGTAAGTGTTTCAGATAAAAATCAGCCAATCAGCCAGATCAGCTGATTTCTGGCAGTTCGCAGGAATTGCGAATCTCTCAGTCCACATTGTGGCAAAATTTGCATAAATATTTTGGCCTACGCTCTTACACGATCAAATGAACTCAGGAACCGAAGCCTCTTGATCAGTTGAAGCAACGAAACTTCTCCAATGAAGCTCTGCAATAGATTGAAGAAAATTATGAATTTCACCGAAAAATCACGTACAGCAGGCCCATATGTCCTTTAAGAGACTCCATTGCATCTACAAAAAGTGCGATCACTTTGTGGTGCGAATCTCATGATAGAGGTGTGATTGAACCGTTTTTTTCCGTCGATGAAAATGATCGCCTTTTTGCGGGCAATGGGGTTCGCTATTGTGCTGAATATTTTTGGTTCCAACAAGATGGTGCTTCATGTCATACAGCTGGTCAAACAATTGATCTATTCTCACATTAAAAACGGTCTGCCACAAGGTGCGGTCAATTCGTCTGTCTTATTCAACATTTACACAAGCGTTTTGATATGTTCACTTCCCCATAGCATAGCGTACGCAGACGCCCTGATACAGAACAGATCTAAAAGACGAGGTCATTAACATGCTTTTGCAACGTGACTTCGAACAAATTGGGTGATTTTGCGATGAAAAAGCCGTTGTCTAGTGCCTCTAGGGACACTAGAAAAAAATTGAGAAATTTTCGATCGTTGGACGACAAGGCCAGTCACTTGCTTGTCGAAATGTAGTTAGATACCTTGGGATCTGGCTACACCAATATCTATATTTCAGCAAGAATGTAGGTGCTGCTCTGGCTAGAGCTAAATGTGCTTTTGCCCTTACAAGGAGACTGTTTTATAGGGGCCAACTCGTTGCGAGGGAGAAAATTATTTGCTACATGACTCTTATCCAGCAAATGTTGGTATATGGGTGTCCCGTGTGGCTCAATGTGGTTCAATGTGAGAGCAGGCTTAATGGAAAAGATTCGAGTGTCAAATTCTTTCCCAATGAGGTCCTATAAAACAGGGCGAATCTAAATAGAGTTGACAAGTTTGCTATTAAGTTGAGTTGAGGGAACATTGCAAGAGAAACGACATCGCCCAATAATCTGATATCTCAGGCCTACTACCCCAACGGGCAGGGCGGTTTTGGGTCGCGATAAAAAAGATGTTGGGCCAGTAAGTTAGTTAAGTTATTTTTAGCTAATATTTAAGCATTTGTTCCGTTAGCATATAAGTATAGTACTTGTAAGAAGACTAAAATAAAATGCTGTTGAAAACTAAAACAATTAATCTATACAAGAGGAAGTTCAGTGATCGTGTTGTCTCGGGAACTGATCCGGTCGCTCGCTCGTGGGATTTATTGACGTTGGAATTCGTTTTATGGGATTGCGTTTAGTCGTTTGTTCATGCCAACAACGCTAGAGGGCCTCAGGAACAATATCGAATGTGAAATTTCCAACGTTCCGGCCGATGTGTATGGTGTAGTTGTAGAAAATTTGGCTACAAAGAATCGATTGCTGCAGACGTGCTTGAACGTGGTCGAATGAACGAGATCGAATACGATACTTAAATTAAACATGTATTCTACATTTCTAATAAATTTCAGCCCGATATATCATCTTTGAATCTCTAGTTTGTCCTGCTCATTATCTCACATTATTTGACTGGCTCTGATGTTTCATTTGAACAGTTTAATGTCTTATTTAGTTGCTCGCTTAAAACAATTTACAATATTAAATATTCCAACATACCACAACATATCTGAGAGTAGTTTTCCTTGTATGATATTATTTAACTTGGTTCACAGAAGTTGATCAATTCCATTCCGAAGTCTGGCAGCCCCTTTGAGTCGTACCGTTTTTGCTAGAAGCTCTAAACTCATCTACCAACTAAGAGGTCCTGATCTATCGATGAATTAACTAAAGAAAATGGACCAGATGCGTCTATTCTAGAATTGGAATATTCAAAAACATTATTCAAATATATCGCCACTGCTGATCACAAGGAGGATAGGTCGAGAGTATCTCAGCACCATCAATGTTATGCTGTATATTGAAAGCAACTGGTCAAATTTAACTGAGCACTTGCACTTAGTGCAAAAGCATGATCCAGGCAAAGTATAACCACGACGTCAGATTATAGATTCGCTGATAATTTTTTCTTCTAAGCAACTTCGAAACATTCGCACCCTAGGATATGAGAAATGTAGTCATCAAGACAGGTCCTCAAGGTGGAGGTATTGACAGAGGAGGTAAAGCTAAATCCCCATAGCGGGTTACTGGAACTATCATCGGAATGATCTCAAACTTGAAAGTTGTGTTGTTGGCTAAGGAACACAATAACTTTTAACCCATCTTTCTAATAACCAAACTGAAAAAGTAAAAACAACGTTTGATATGGACAAGCTTGTAATTGATGACGTCAGCAAAAGAAAAACGGATTCCAATTTTCAATTATATACGCGGATTCCAATGTTTGGTCCTTTAATAGTCCACACTCTACATGCAACCGAACAGAGGTAGGATGCCCAGAACCGCCACAATGCCGATATTACTACTATCCAAGGAGTGATGAGTTAAAGACGTGTTGTGGTTAAATTAAAAGAAATTACCCTTCCTTAGATTAAGAATTTGATATCAATTTTGATTTTCTTTATTTTACTTCACATTTCCAATTCATATTTTTGGCGCGTCTTCTGACAGTTATTTTTTGTTTTCAAAACTAAAGTCTCCTGTCAACTCTTTATTACAGGGTGACTCCAAGGCGCCACGTTCCTCCTCTTTTAGTTTATTCCAAAATGATGAGGAGCTTTTATCACGCCGCCATGTCGAGTGATGTTATCAGGAACTTGATTTGCGGTGATGGTGGGAGCGGATACCTCATCATTGGCTGCAAACTCGTGTTCTTCTACGCGAAGCTCTTGTGAATTATGTGCGGCAGAATTCTCGGTTATCATTGGGGGTGGTAGGAGTGAGGTTTCTCGGTTCAAGTCTTTTCATTGGCGATATTCCGTGTCATCGCTTCTGGAGGGAAACTCGAACGGTTTGCTTTCAGCTAGGCGGCGGCGTTTGATTTGATCGATGTGACTTCGGCCTATTTAATTGTATATTGTATAGACAGGACTTTCATAACTTGGTCTTTCAACAACCGTGATCCCAGTTAAATAATTTCAGAAAAAAAATTGCGTCTCCGATTTTGAAACTTTTTGTTTGACGATTTAAATCAGGGATTATCGGATCGAACTCTCCATCATTAGGATGCAAAGTATCTCATGCCGTACGAAGTCTCCCTCATCATGTCTCCCTCTGACATGGTTTTGAGAGAAGTCTTCAAATACCATACGTTCTGTTCGGCCATTACTGGATGGATGGTATGGAGCTGTAGAATTGTTCTTAATACCATTGGAGACATAAAACTGCTGCATTTCAGATGATACAGAGGCAGTTCCATTATCCAAAATTTTTCTTTTGGGTTGACCGTGTGTAGCAAAAATTTCTCACAATTTATTCTTCATTTTGGCGGATGAGACGCTGCGAACCGTTTTTACTTCTAGCCACTTCGACATAAAGTCTACAGTGACCAAAAAGGTATGTCCCTGAAGAGGCCAGGCAAATTCTATATGCAAAGTGTTCCATGGATCTTCTGGTAGTTTAATAAATTGCCTCGAAACAGCTATTGGATTCCCTTTATTTTGTTTGTTAGTTGGTTTAAGTAGTGCGTTGATTCACGGATGATACCCATGAAGTGATATTTAGATGGTACAATTACCCGTCTACCCCACAATACATAACCCTTGTGAGTGGAAAGTCCGGTCATTCTTCGGACATGTAAAAGCAATATTAATACTCTAGACATCATCGCAGTCTCAGTGGCTATTTCAGCTGCTGTCAATGGTGGGTGCATAGTCATCTCAAGCATCAATATATCAGCCGGACCATGATTTAAGGCGTCGACTGACGATGGTAGGGGCTAACGGCTCATTTTTTTTTTCATTTTTTCATTTTTCTCGTCCAGTATTGGTGGAAATGCTAAGGATTCCTTCTCAATATGAGCGTAGTTTCACCCATGAACTCCTAGAATGCGAGATGCAAATGCAATGGGCCGCTCCACTCCATTGTTTTATTCACAAACTTTAATACCATCACGATATGCTTTTACGCCATTTACATCAACCAATAGACTATTCATGAATTTTTTAAATAAGCCTGGAGCGGTCGAAGCACCAAAAGGCAATCTGCCCATCTTAAATAGACCCTTGTACGTATTGATGGTCAACAAATCAGCCGAGGCATAGTGAACCACCAGCTGCTGGTAGGCCTGTTGCAAATCCAGCTTAGTAAATAACTTGCCCTCTCAGATGGTCGCCATTACCTCCGTTAAAGTTTGTAGCAGATACGAATTGCTTGTTATCACCGCATTGATAGTGCTTCGATAATTGCCACATATCCGTACGGAACCGTCAGACTTCGGCACAGGTATAATAGGCGAAGCCCATTGAGAAAACATGACTGGTTCTAAAAATTTTTGTTGGACAAATTTCCCAATTTCTTTTTCAACCGCTGGTTTCAGGCGATAGAACACTGACGGTGTTTCGGAAAAATCGGAATTGATCCTGGCATTACCTCTAATGGAATTGGTGGCCCTTCATGAGCACCCAGTTCCTCGCTAAAAACTTTTCTATATTTCTCCTTCAGACTCACCGCACTTTCTACCACCTCCAGTGCACAAACACCTTGAACCGAAATTCCGAATATTGAAACCAATCTCGGCCTAACAGACACCTTCCACCACCTACAACAACAACAACTGGCAATTTATACTTCTTTTTATAATATTTTATATTCACCAAAAATGATCCCAGAATCCGCAACTTTTCCTTGGACCAGGTTTGTAGCGTATTGTTTGATGGAATCAACGGCGATTGGTGTGATCCCAGCTAACTTATAAAATCACAGTGCAAACCGCACCAGAATCAACTTCAAATGATTATATAATCCCGTTAATACACACGTGTGTCAATATCTTGTGAGAGGTTGTTGTCTGAATGTGATTAAATTCAAAAAAATAGTTCGACGCTCCAGTTATTGCATTGAATTGTTGTTCTGGTTCCTCTTCGGCTGTTGCTTTCTCTACTGCATAGAAAGTTTTTTAAAACAAGCTTTTCTTGCGTGGCCTTTAATATTGCACAGTTCTTGTCTTTGAACCAACATTTATCAACAAATGGTACGTATGGGGAAGTGTACGTAGTATACTACACTATAGTGATTGCTATAGAGAGTAGAAGCAACGCCTAATTGGATGTTGATTTAGCACCAGAAAAACCATAAGGCAAGAAGTCTTGCGCTTCAGGCATCTAAGAGAACTCTTGATTACAACTCGCGCAAATGCTAAATTTAATTACAAAACGCTGATACGTACTCAAACTCTCACTTGTACCCAATGCACGACCGACTATCAAAAAACAACATAAAGACAGTTTTTGGCGTTCCGACGAAAAGAAGGTAACAAAAGCATCATTAATGATACAGTCGGTAAATATAGATTACACGGCCATAGCCCTGAGATAGACTTCGTGGGCCTTATTAGTGTGGTTTCAGAACTGATGACGTAACGTGAAAAAGGCGATCCACTTTAATACGATTTCCTCAACATCGTAATTGGGAGTATTGTGCTTAGTAACGTTGACCATCCCATCTTTTCTCCATGGCGCAGGGCAGAGAAACTTATCAACAAACGATGAAAAAGCGTTTGGTCGTTTCAGGTGATCCACGACATCAGATCGATGGAAAGGGGGAGGCGAACATGTAACCAAGGACTTTTCGAGCAGTCTAGCAACATGACTTTAACTAAAGAATCAAAATTCATTGGCTTGGATGACTGAGACATGTCGAGCGGATAGACACCGATTCTCTAGTTTGGGAGTTCTTCGATTAATAAAAGGCATATCTCAACCAACTTGGAGTATGGAATCAGAAGCAGCTAAGAAAGGAGAAGGCTATCACGACGAGCATGTTAGTTTGAGCCCATTTCCACTGTGGATTGTAGCTAAGTAAATCAGAAAAATGTGGCCTGCCGATGATGTACTCGTACAACAAACAAAGACTGTTTATACATGTAACTCTCTTGCCTTAATCACTTATAGATTCTTATCATCAAAAATATAGTAATTCTGCTAATTCTGCAATCAAAGGACGATGAGATTCATAAAAACTTTAAGCTTTTCATAGGTTGTGCAGGCAAACTCGTCTATGCTCATAGATACTAAGCCCTCTGCTAGCAGTCTAAATAACTGTCATTTTGTAGTTTCAAAGTGATAAATAATTTCTTTACTGCTCTAACATCTATAAATTGAATTAAATTAAATAACAAATTGTTCAATTGTTACTCCCTGTCACTACGTCAATCACATTCAATGCAGCATTTTGCCAAAAAAATCGAATGATGTTTCAATTTGATACAAAATTCACATTCAATCGAATTAACAACCTCCTACAATGACAAGGGAAATCCAATTACTATCTATCACGACCATGAACTTGAATTCAAAAAAAAAAAAAACGCCCAAACAACTCACTTTCTCTTTGCACCATCAAGTTAGTTTTTGAAGTTCGTAGACCGGAGCTGCACTTGGTCAGCTGAAGGTTTATAGATACGCCCAAAAATTTATCAAATTACTTTAATCTCCCTGAAGATATAATTACGGTTTAAATATTTCAATATCATCGATGCGAGCAATTAGTAAAGAAAAAGGAATTCAAGCTTATTGCCATTTAATGAATACGTTTGTACATATGCCTACATTAAAGATATCTCCTATCGTTGGTCTGTAAGAGATTGGTACATGGATACAGGGCACTGTCGAAATATAGGTCATATATCAATACATATATGGCAACCTCGAATAAACGACTTTTAGATTAATTTTAATGAATCTGCTACCGCCTACAATTTGACCTAATTTGCGGACTGTGGAAACATTCTGCAGGGCGATCGCTATCTAAATAGTGGCAAAGGTTTGCTAATGTTTTTGTCTCTGATGAGTGTAATTTTGTATATTTTGTGTTCCAAATCGTCTTCAAATACCATACCTTTAGAGGTAAGGCGAACTTGATTTACCCAACTAATGCGAGAACTTCTTAATAAATAGATCAGCATTTCCACGAATTGCTGGCATTCTCATTTTATGTCTGTCAAAATGGATGAACGACTTCCTAATACATCAAACCCATATTCCACTTCTTATATTGATGATCGGCTATTTATATGTTATGGGGGTCCTCTTCTTATTCCCAATACAATATTCACCTACATCACACGTACTCAAAGATCTGTAATCTTGCTTACTTACTTACTTTAGGTGGCGCTACAGTCCGGGGTGGACCTGCGCCTCAGTCAACAAGCTTCTCCAGCCAGCTCGATCCCTGGCTAGCTGCCTCCAGTTTCGCACGCTAAGTTGGCTGAGGTCCTCTTCCACTTGCGTGCGCCACCTGAGTCTTGGCCTTCCTCTACTGCGGTGTCCCTCGGGGGCGGATTCGAAGACTTTTCGGACCGGAGCATTGGTATCCATGCGCTCTACATGACCCAGCCATCTCAGTCTTTGGATCTTCACTCTTCTGGCTAGGTCCATGTTGCTGTACAGTCCATACAGTTCGTCGTTGTATCTCCTCCTCCACTCACCGTCAATGCAGACGGGACCGAAGATCGCCCGAAGAATTTTTCTCTCGAAACAACCAAGAACACCCTTATCCATTTTTGATAATGTCCATGCCTCTGCGCCATAGAGCAGGACCGGGATTATTAAAGTCTTATAAAGGGTGACTTTTGTTGTCCGAGAGAGGGCTTTGCTACTCAATTGCCTTCTTTCAAATACGATGTTGAAAAAATCGCATGACAGCGCATCGCCTTGTCTAAATCCTTTCTGGACATCAAAGGTCTCGGTGAGATCTTTACCGACCTTGATGGAGCAGCGTGCATTCTCCATCGTCATCCTGCACAGACCGACGAGTTTGGCAGGGATGCCAAAACTAGACATTGCTCTATATAGCTCGTCTCTATAGATGCTGTCATACACTGAATATGAATATCTGGTCGATGGTGGACTTTCCTAGCCTGAAACCACACTGATATGGACCTATCAGATTGTTGACGAACGGCTTCAGGCATTCACACAATACATTCTGTAGTTGGCGCAGTTCAGAGGGTCTCCTTTCTTGAGAATTGGACAAACAATGCTGAGGTTCCATTCATCGGGCATACTTTCGTCCGACCATATTTTACAGATGAGTTGGTGTATGCTCCTTACCAAGTCATCGCCGGCCGCTTTGAAGAGCTCGGCAGTCAGGCCGTCCACTTTAGCAGCTATGTTGGACTTTAGCTTAGATATTGCTATCTTCACTTCATCCAGGTCGGGTGGACGGAATTGTTGGTCATCATCGTCCAGGTTGAAAGGTTGATTCTACCTGACAGCGGTATTTGATCCGTCATCGTTAAATCCGTTATACAGTCTGCAGAAATGATCTTTCCAAATCCTCAGCATCGACTGCGATTCTACTACGATGTTCACTTGTTCATCTCTACAGGCTTCGGTTCGGGGTTTGTTTCCGCGGCATGTTATTTTTACCTTTTGGTAAAACTTCCGAACCTCATTCCTGGAGCCATCATCTCTCAATTTCTTCGACCGCGCGCTTCTCATGCTCTTTCTTCTTCCTCCTGAGAAGCCGGTGTTCGTCTCTCCTCTTCCGCTCATAGAGCTCATGAGCAGCTCTGGTCTTTCTAAGCCGCGCCGCTTTATATGCATCTTGCTTAGCTGCATGTGCTTGCCGGTATTTATCATCGAACCAGGGGTTTCTTTGTGGTGGACGAGTGAAACCCAGCACATCAGAAGCGGCATCGCTGATGGCGTTTTGGCAGTGTTTCCAATGGTCTTCGATGCTTGATGCTGGCGGCATCGGACCTCTTAAGACATTAAGACACACTCATCGGAAAAGGACTTGGCGATCTCTTGCGATTGTAACCGTCTTACGTCGAGTTTTCTCACAGCGTTAGTTTGTCTTGGCGTAGTTTGGGATATCCGCAACCGTACCTTGGCTACAACAAGGTAATGGTCCGAGTCGATGTTGGCTCCTCGGAACGTACGGACATCCATAATGCTGGAGGAGTGTCTTGCGTCGATCGCAATGTGATCAATCTGGTTGACTGTTGATTGATCAGGACTTCTCCAAGTCCCCTTGTGTATGTCGAGATGTGGGAACCGCGTGCTAGCCATGACAATGTTTCGCCCCGCCGCAAAGTCGATTAGCCTGAATCCGTTATCGGAGGTGGTGTTGTGCAGGCTATATTTTCCGATTGTTCTACGAAAGATACCCTCTCTTCCTAGCTTTGCATTCAAATCACCGAGGACAATTTTAATGTCAAAGATAGGGCATTGCTCGTAATCTTGCTTAACATACTTTTGATCGGTTGCGCTATTTCCGATGTTACTGTACTTCCCCTTGACAGCTTGTCTTTTGTGTCTTATCTTCACCATTTTCGTCTCATTGTTCTTGCTTAATTTCACCTTGCTTTATTTACAAGTATGTGGAATTTAGCTCATCTAAAACCAAATCAATGCAAGCAATGCGTTCCAAGACTTACAAGATGTTTTGGTTACTTCTTATGACTGGCAAAAGCACTTTCATATTTCATTTGTTTTAATTGTGAAGTATCTTCAGGGGGTCACGAAAAATTGGAGGCATGCTGGTGTCAAGATAGAGCAGTTACAGTTCCGTCTAGAAAAAATCCTTAACTTAACCTTATCATTGATATGCACTAGTTTACCTTATGAATCTAAGAATGACAACCATGGATGTATTCTCATTTACTTATTTTTCTATTGTGTTCTTGGCATTGAATTGTCAGAAAATTAGTCATTCGTAGACAATTCTTCCTTAGACCGATGCATGCGCTCAACTCTTTAAATGTATGGCTGCTCTAAAGTTTCTTAGATATTTTGGAAGCCTCTTCCTTCCCAGGTTTATTAACTCTTTCCGTGTATATTCGCCTATCTTGCAGCACCCTATATGATAAATTATACTGATATTTTTGTCTTACTTAATAGAGTAAGCCGCTGGATTGTCTGTCTTGTCCTTAATGTAAATTTCTGCCCATGAGCAGCCTCATCCATTTTTGATAAAATCCACCTTATGCGCTATAGAGGAGGACTGGGATTATTAAGATGTTAATTCGAGAGAGGGCTTTGCTAGTCAATTGCCTTCTTTACCCAAACAAGCAGCGATTGGCAAGAGTTATTCTTCGCTTGATCTTAGCACTGGCATCGATGTGTGAACTAATATAGCTAAACCAGGTCCTTATCACCTGTTGAGGGTGAAAGTCAACAGAAATGCCCTTTTTAAACTGTCAGCATCGATTGCGATACCCTTATAGTTTAGGAAGCTTCGTGGCTTTGTCGGTAGCCCTGAAGTAGAGATGGTGTAGCAGGAAACGTGAATAAACCAAGGGTGGCTGTCATTACCTCAGCGAGACTACTGGCAACGGAGAATTCAGATGGATCTGGCTAGTGGTTTTATTACGAACGTGAGCTTCCAAGTCCCGGATTTCGTAATTAAATAAAAATTAGCAAAATAACAGCGTAAAGACAGCCAACACCTTCGGATTTGGGCGGATATAAGTTAAACACCCCCAAGCAAACTAAATGAATCAGGGCCTGTATAAGGAGTGGTAGGACCCTGAACGAAGCATGTGTTAGAAAAATGAGTCGCTGAGATACCATACTCCATTACATTAATTCAAAAAGTGTAATGGTGCGGTCAAAAAACAGCATAAAAACTGCCACAACTGCGATTACTAAACAACTCTTAGTTGTACATGTGTTTACTATTTGAGAGCTACTTAGACTTCAGCTGTCGGCATTTACGCGCACAGGGTACGACTTGTTACAATAAGCATCATGGGCAAATTCGCAAACAAACGCTAGCCTTACATTCGTGCCCCTATAAATAACAAGGATGACAGCATCAAAGACGAATTCTATGAACCGCTTGTCCGAACATATCTTCAAGGCCCCCGCTATGACACCAAAATTTGACATCTGAAATCAAGACTGGGAAAGGAAACCATCCCGGAAAACATCGGCTGTATTGCTGTATTTCAGAAATTGTAACAGCTCGTAACCATGTGGTAGGCAGCATGCAGTTCCCACATCTCAACATTCCTAAAGGGATTTGGACTCCAATAAACAAAACACCTTCAGTCAGAAGAATGGCATTTCCATCGACGCGTGAATCTAATCCAATGTTGTCAACGAGCCATCGGAAACGCTGCTTCTGAGGTGATCGGTATTGAAGTGTCAACACAAAGAAGTCTTGCTCTGACAGAAACTCCAGCAAGTAGCGCATACATTTATAAGTGCTACAGAGATGAATCTGGATAGTAGAAGAGCCAAAGTCCGTGCGGAAAATATTGAAAGACTTCTTCGCCAGACGGAATAGTGCCGACGATAGTCAAAACGGGGCTGTCAGACACAATGAACTTTTCACCCTGGAAGAAGACGATGGAAAAATTCATTCTCCCAACCTAAAATATAATAAAGCTGCTGGTGCAGTGGTGCAGAAAGGCTTCTTAAAGCATTCACCCGCTCATCTGTAAGATATGGTCAGAGGAAAGCATGTCCGAAGCAAGGAACTTCAGCTTCAGTTCACAAAATGGAACACTTTGTTTGAACGTTCTATAGATATCTAAGCCTTTTAAACATTACCTTCATGACCTTATGTTCCGTATAGTGAGGGTGCTATATCGAGTTTGTAAAGTCCACCATCGGTCTCATATTAACATTTCGACAGATGGTTGAGGGGGCTCAGGACGGATTTTTGCTTTCGCTTAACACACAAGTCTCCCGGTGTTTCTCTATGCTTTAGACCTTGTCGAAAGCGGATAAAGAAGAACTTAATGGTTTTTGGAGAAGATACTGCTCGTGATTCTCGGGGCTGTTTTGAATAACGTTGAATGTCCGGGCCATGTTGAGCTGAAAATGGGCACCGCAGCACCAGCACAAAGGGTCTTCGAATCTTACCATGAAGCTTAGAGTGTGTCAATGGAATAAGCGGTCAAATAATCGTGAAAGCTGGATACATTAAACCTATCTGGATTATAGAGCCACCTTGGTATGTAAGTATGTACAACAATTTCAGCACTTAGACTCAACGTTTATAGAGGAAGTGGACCCTATGTACACTGTCGCAAAGAAACAAATAAGAACATAGAAATTTCTTAGAGCGAAACATCTTTAATGGAATAAATACTAACAAGACGAGTAGGTGGGACAATTCAGTTTTAGTGATGGTATCCGTAGCCAATTGGAGCTGATTTGACGTAAGCTGGGGCTGAGTAGGATCCACTTGGAGAAGCATAAACTGCTTGCTGAGCATATGTGATTGGATTAGTCTTGAAGTAGCTGGGAGCGGCATAGGATACAGGAGCAAGATTCTTGTAAACAGCTGGTGTGGCATAGGTTCCATAAGCGACTGGATTGGCTTTGACTACAGCGGGAGCAAGATATGAAACTGGACCATAATTCTTAGCAACTGCAGGAGCAGCATACGTTACTGGAGAAACACTTTTAACAACAGCAGGAGCAGCATAAGCAATTTGAGCAGTTTTTACAACAGCTGGAGTAGCGTAAGCGACTTGAGCTTGTTTGGCGACGAATGGTGTAGCATATGCAACTGGAGCAACACTTTTTACGACAGCAGGTGCAGAATAGGCAAATTGCGCAGGTTTCGCTACGACATTAGTTGGGGCAGCAAATGCAACTGGAGCGGTTGCAACAGTTTTAACGGCCACACTCAATGGAACACGGGTTACAACAGCATTAAATCCATGAACATCATCAGCAGTATATCTGACAATCCTCTTAAATCCATCTGAATCATCTAAAGTGTATTCTCCTTGGACAACGTCACCATCACGGGTCTCAACATGACTCTTTGAGTCTCCTGTAATTGAATCCTTGACATCATAAGCAAATTTATACTGTGGATGGGGGTCGTATTCCTCAATAGTCTTTGTCAAGACTTTTTGCGCCACTGCAACTGGAACAGCTTGATGCACCTGTTGAACTGGCACATAACCAGCACTGGTTGCAGCAACAAAAGCAAATACCAAAACGAACTATAAAAACAGAAATACCGTTAAGTTACGAGTATTATATAAATCACTTAATGAGCTGTTAAACTATTTTATAAATTGTTAGCTCACCTTGAATGCCATTGTAAAGCCGAAGATATTTTGTTTGTGGTTTCTCGGTCAAAAGACAAGATGCGAGTGATATCTTTCCCAGATTTAACTTTGATTTTATAGCATAATTCCTTGTCGGTCATTTTATACGAGTAGATATGTGCCTTCCCACATACCATAGTAAAGCGTCAGTGAGTCATTCTACTGTATGTAGATACAATTGGCCAAATGGATCATTTCATAAGCTAAGCTTACAACAATGAGAGCCAGCATTGATTTTGCAAATTTACCTTCGGCAATGACTTTTCTCGGATTCGGATCTAAACGCGGATACATGCTGCGGTTTTTTGTCTTTTTTGTTGTGCAGAATCGAAACTGAAATAGAGTCACGCCGCATTTTAAATATTTAATTAACAGTTAACAGAATTTTATCAGATGACAGCAAATTTATTTTACGTGACGTTGCAGTATACTCGTAGAGTCGCAATTATTATTTGTGGACAATGACAGACTATAGTTTCACTCATAGAGAATATCATGCACCTTTTAGTTTTTATAAAGATACTCCTTTTGAGTGAGGATTTCTACCACAGACAGGAGCTATATCTTGTGCAGTAATAGGGCTTCAGTTTGATCAAGGGGCTTCTAATGTACAATAACCAATTGCAATCACTATTGCACTTGAGAGTTGGTTTCATAAAGTAAAACAGGTAGATCGGTGTGGAAGTTCAACATCTGGATAAGCTAATTTCAGGATGAGAATTTCCATCAACAATTTAAGATGAGGCCAGTTCTAGACACCATTTTCAGAGGGTACGGTGAACCCTTTTATGCTGTTCATGTAACATGTCTCCAGTAAGGATGGCAACGGCATCTTGCAGTTCTGCTAATAAGCCCTACTTCACGCCTCCCCGTGGCGCCATCTGGGAATCTCACTAGAGATTGCGAAGTGAGGGGGACAAATGGTGAGTTCCCTGTGCCACAAATCAGGATTAGTGTCGGAAAAACAAAATAAGACTTTATCCAGGCTACTCCGACATATTTGGAGCTCAGGCCGGTAAGGATTTCCAGGACTTAGTCAGGGTCTTGGAAAAGAGATGGTGGCGGACGAGCCCTATATGGGCCAACGGCAGCGCTCACATACCGGAACGGGTTACTGGCTTCAGTGTAACCGACCCCTCGTCCTAGAGGCATTAAAAATGGAACTGGTTCTCCAGGTTGGGGGTTGTGCCGCCGGGGTAACTGCCCGGCCATTAAAAAAAAAAACAAGTTACGAAGCATCAGCAAGCCTCGGATATGGACGGATCTACTGTTGACAACCGACGCAAACGATTTACGGACAATGAGCCTCGGATATGCACGTGAAATGTTAGATCCCTTAATAGACCACGTGCAGCCGAGCAACTAGCGGAGGCCCTAGACTGCTGCAAAGCAGACATAACCGCCATCCAAGAAATGCGATTGGATGGGCCGGACAAAAAGAAAATGAAAAACTGCGACATCTACCGCGCCAATTGCTATCGACGGCAAAAGCAGCGCTTATTTAGATGCGGATTTGTTGTCGGAGGCAGACAAAGACAAGAAGTCCTGAGCCTTCGGCATGTGAGCGAGCGCCTCGTAGCAATCCGCATTAAGGCTTAATTCGCCAACATTTTCCTTATATACGCGCATGTCCCCACAGAGGAGAAAGATGACGACACCAAGGTTGCCTTCTATGAGCTCCTTAACAAGACCTACGAGCAATGCCCTAGCTATGACATTAAAATTGTCCTCGGGGATTTTAATGCAAAGCTAGGAAGAGAGGGTATCTTTGGTGGAACAATCGGAAAATATAGCCTGCACGACAACACCTCCGATAACGGATTCAGGCTAATCGACTTTGCGGCGGGGCGAAACATTGTCGTGGCTAGCACGCGGTTCCCACATCTCGATATACACAAGGGGACTTGAAGAACTCCTGATCAATCAACAGTTAACCAGATTGATCACATTGCGATCGACGCAAGACACTATTCCAGTATTATGGATGTCCGTACGTTCCGAGGAGCCAGCATCGACTCGGACCATTACCTTGTTGTAGCCAATGTACGGTTGCGGATATCCCAAACTACGCCAAGAAAAACTAATGCTGTGAGAAAATTCGACGTCAGACGGCTACAATCGCAAGAGATCGCCAAGTCCTTCTCCGATCGAGTGTCTCTTAATCTCTTAAGAGGTCCAATGCCGCCAGCATCAAGCATCGAAGACCATTGGAAACACTGCCAAAACGCCATCAGAGATGCCGCTTCTGATGTGCTGGTGCTGGGTTTCACACGTCCACCACAAAGAAAACCCCTGGTTAGATGATAAATGCCGGCAAGCACATGCAGCTAAGCAAGATGCATATAAGGACCAGTGATGCTCATGAGCTCTATGAGCGGAAGAGAATCGCAGTCGATGCTAAGAATTTGGAAAGACCATTTCTGCAGACTGTATAACGGCGATGACGGACCAACTACTGTTGTCAGGCAGAATCAACCTTTCAACCTCGGCGATGATGACCAACGATTCCATCCACCCGACCTGGATGAAGTGAAGATAGCCATATCTAAGCTAAAGTCCAACAAAGCTGCTAAAGTGGACGGCCTCACTGCCGAGCTCTTCAAAGCGGCAGGCGATGATTCTGTAAGGAGCATACACCAACTCATCTCTTAGATTTGGTCGGACGAAAGTATGCCCGATGAATGGAACCTCAGCATTGTTTGTCCGATTCTCAAGAAAGGAGACCCTCTGAACTGCGCCAACTACAGAGGCATAAGTCTCCTTAACATCGCATATAAGATCTTATCCGCCATATTGTGTGAACGCCTGAAGCCGTTCGTCAACAACCTGATAGGTCCATATCCGTGGCCAGGAAAGTCCACCATCGACCAGATATCCACACTACGGCAGATCTTGGAGAAGACCCATGAGCTTCAGATCGATACCCACCACCTATTCATCGATTTTAAGGCCGCGTATGACAGCATCTATAGAGATGAGTTATATAGAGCAATGTCTAGTTTTGGCATCCCTGCCAAACTCGTCCGTCTGTGCAGGATGACGATGGAGAATGCACGCTGCTCCATCAAGGTCGGTAAAGATCTCACTGAGACCTTTGATGTCCAGAAAGGATTTAGACAAGGCGATGCGCTGTCTTGCGATTTTTTCAACATCGTACTTGAAAGAATAGTGCAAAACTCACGAGCAAACACAAGAGGCACTATCTTTCAAAAGTCCGTCCAACTACTCGCATACGCCGACGATATTGACATAATCGGGGGAAAACAGCGTGATATCAGTGGCGCTTTCGCGAGTATTGAGACGGAAGTGGCGAAAATGGGTTTAGCGGTCAATGAGGGCAAGACCAAGTATATGCTGTCAAGCAAAAAGGACAACCAACACCGACGTCTCGGACAGAACGTCACCCTCGACAGAAATAACTTTGAGGTAGTCAAGGACTTTGTCTATCTAGGCTCCGCTATAAATACAGACAACGACACCAGCGCTGAGATTAAGCGAAGCCGCTGTTTCTTTGGGTTAAGGAGGCAATTAAGTAGCAAAGCCCTTTCTCGGACAACAAAAGTCACCCTTCATAAGACTTTAATAATCCCGGTCCTGCTCTATGGCGCAGAGGCATGAACATTATCAAAAATGGATGAGGTTGTTCTTGGTTGCTTCGAGAGAAAAATTCTTCCGGCGATCTTCGGTCCCGTCTGCATTGACGGTGAGTGGAGGAGGAGATACAACGACGAACTGTATGGACTGTACAGCAACATGGACCTAGCCAGAAGAGTGAAGATCCAAAGACTGAGATGGCTGGGTCATGTAGAGCGCATGGACACCAATGCTCCGGTCCGAAAAGTCTTCGAATCCGCTCCCGAGGGACATCGTAGTAGAGGAAGTCCAAGACTCAGGTGGCGCATGCAAGCGGAAGGGGACCTCAGGCAACTTAGCGTGCGATATTGGATTAAGGATATCTTCATCCAATTTTGATGGAGTCTATGCTTCTGCTTCTGCTTAAGCAGGGCTGTGATGATCAAAATCTTGAGCCTTACTGCTTAGTTGCATTTTAAGCCTAAAGGAACAGCGATAGGCCAGAGTAATTATTCGATACATTTCTGATTTGGGTTATTTGCAGAATTTCACGGCCAAGTCCTCGAAATTATTGCTGTTAACTGTGGAGTTCTGTCGAATTGGTCGGTGATGTGTCGATTGTCATTCTGCACAGATGATCGAATTTGGCCCGGATGTCAAAACTATATATGACTCTACAGAGCTTGTCGCATTTATAGAGATATGACTTGATATCGATGCAAATATGGTGAGTATCCAGTTGGTCTTCTTCTTCTAAAACCACACTGATAGGAGCCAATTAGACTGTTGACGATGGGTTTTTGGATATTCACACAATATGGCCGAAAATGTAATCATTGTTGGGAGACTTATACTATATAACTATATCTACAGTTGGCGCAATTGGAGAGTCTTCTTTTTTGACGATCGGCCAAATAGTGTTGGGACTCATGAGAGAAACAGTTTTTTGACCAGATGTGTGAACCGAGTTGGTTTATGCTTGCCAGAAAGTCGTTTCCATAAGCTTGGAATACTGGCTGGTAAATCGGCAGCTGCTTTGCTCAATTTTAGCTCAGATATTGCAATTCTTACTTCATTTTGGTCAGGGGGATGGAAGTTTTGGCTACTATCGCCTAAGCTAGACGGTCTTTTCTGCATGATGACGGGAAGCTGACCTTCTTTGCTATTATACAGTCTGCAGAATAAATTGTTGAACATTCTCAACAAAAACTGGTAATTTACTACAAGGTTTCAACTCTGTAGGCTTTTGCCTGACTGAACAGGTTCCTTTTGGCTCTTTTTTTGGAAACTTTCGTACGTTATACTTGAAATACAACCTCTCAATATTTCCGATCGCGCTCTTCTCGCGCATGATTTACGTCTATCGGAATGTGGTCAATTTGATTTAGCATTTCATGATCCGGATACAGACAAGTACCCTTATGAATATTGATATGAGCAAATCGTGTGCTTGGTATAGTGATAGATCGCAAGCTCAATAAACTTAGGATCAATGCCAGAACTTGGTCCATGTAGACTATGCTTGAAAACAACTTGTTCAGTCTTTATATCATACCTCGATGTTGCTCATATGTTTTGTCGAAAAGCTTGAAGAAATATTCTTTGGTGGCTTTGCCCATGTCTTCAGAAGTTAGCCTGGATGCAGATTGACATAAAAGGCTTGCTTAAATGTCTGAAGCTCAATATTTCATGTCTAAGTCTGCCTTATGGATCGATGGGATTGAGCCCAGATGTGTTGTAATTTTCTTTTAGATCAAGAGTCGAAGTCCCCAACCATTAAAGAACCTAGTGCTTCAATGAATTAAAAGGTAAAGTCTAAGAACTATTTTGAAATAAACGTTCAAAAACACAGGCAAAATTGCGATACTTATTCATGGAACAAATCCTAAGCCGAAGAATGAAATCCATATTATAACCATACTTGGCGTCTACCAATCACCTGAATTAGGGGTAATCAGATTTCTCGACCGAAAAAACAAATCCTGCTATTTGGGCGGCAATAAAGCAAACAAGATCAATGGAAGTAGCGCATTCTTAGTCGACACTAATTTCATCTGCCTCTAAAAGTGAAATTTTTCGTCCCAGTTACATGTAAAGTTGAACGGTAAGAGTGTTAGGGACTCTAATGCTAATCACGAGTAGTTGGTCATTTAGACAATCCCCGCGGCCCTCTAAAGCATGAATGCGCTAAAGCCTCCACTTAAGCTAAAATAAAAAGAAAATAACACAAACTACTAGGGAGAAACGATTTTAATAAATAAATAGTAACAATTGGTAATGTCCACTAATTTAGTGGCTGTATCCGTAACTAACTGGTGCTGATTTCAGATATGCCGGAGCTGAGTAGGACTCAGATGTTGCATATGCAACTGGAGCCGATTTGACAAAAGATGGAGCAGCTACGGCTACAGGAGATGATTTGTAGTAGCTGGGTGAGGCGTATGCAACTGGAGCTGATTTTAGAACAGGTGTTGCAGCATAAGTAACTGGAGCAGAGTAGGCAACAGTTTTCTGGATGGGTGTAGCTTTTATATAACTTGGTGCGGCATAGGCAACTGGAACGGCGCTCTCTACAGTTGTTGGGGCTGCATAAACAACAGGAGAGACACTTTTTACAACAGCTGGAGCAGCATAAGCAACTGGGGCTGCCTTGACATAAGATGATGGCGCGTATGTTTGTGGAACAGCATATGACACTGGAGCAATACTCTTTACAACAGTTGGAGTAGCATAAGCAACTGGAGCCGCCTTGACATACGATGATGGCGCATATGAAACTGGAGCAATACTTTTTACAACAGTTGGAGCAGCATATGAAACAGGAGAAGCATTGACGATAGCAGGGGCTGCATGAACTTCCTTAACGGCCACATTAAGAGGAACACGAGTAACAACAGCATTGAATCCATGTACAGCATCAGCGGTATATTGGACGATTCTCTTGTATCCATCAGCATCGATCAATGAGTATTCTCCCTGAACTACATCACCATCACGGGTTTCGACCTGGCTCTTGACATCTCCAGTTACAGCATCATGAACATCATATGCGTACTTGTATTGTGGATGTGGATCATATTCCTCTACTCTCTTAGTCAGCACAGGTTGTGCTACAGCGATAGAGTGAGCAACTGGAGCCGCCTGGTACACCTGTTGTGGAGGAAGATATCCCGCACTAGCCGCCGAAATAAATGCGAAAGCAATGATGAACTAAAAGGAAGAAAAAAATCTGTATTAATCCGTGGTCTCATTCTTGAATATCCTCAACATACCTTGAAAGCCATTTTCGAATAGATATTTGTTTCCTTGGTATAGTCTAGGTAGACAGTGTAAGACGAATGATGCCTACTTTGATGTCAGACTACAGTTTTATACAAAATAAATCTGCCCGGACTCTGTGCTAAGTACCTTTGAGAGTTGATACAGTTGATACAGATACAGATTTCTTTGTGTCATTCAAGTAAACGAATTGACTACACGTTGTAAGGTCATAGAGGTTTGGCATGGCACTAGCGTGTAAATATCTGTTAATGAAATTATTTTTCGTAGTAACCAGTTTGGAGATTTGATTTTTTTTTTCTTGATTGGGCGTAGATTGGTATCTTTTTGTTAATTGATAAAACTGCGGGCGTACTTTGAGTATGACTATGACTTTGATCCAAGCTGTCCACCGAGGGTTATTTTTGAAGAAATATGTGTCGAGCACTTACAGTTACCCTAAGAGCTTATAGCTTAATTATTTGCTTTTCTTTGGTGTTATAAATTGCGCAATTGATAATTTGCATGGTATCTATTTTTGTCGTAGATACTTTATACACATACGAGTATTGGTATGTATATGAGTTTGCAAATTCCTAGGTGAATCTGGGTCAATAGATTTGACGTCAATGTGGTCTTGTGAGTCCTTGAGGTTGTGGGAACTCCAAAAAGAACTTCAAGATTAAATTTGTTATTTTTTGTATAAAACTAGCTGACTTCCCTCAACCACCTATCATTCACTCAAGTTTCTGTATCTTGTTCGTTTCGGGTTTTTTTGTTTATTGGGTTGATATGGCTTTTAAGGTGAGAAATAGATTCTGAGACAAAGTCAAGCAAAATTATATTTTTTATCCACTTTTCAGTTCGTGATTGCTTTCGCCTTTGTAGCTGCTGTCAGTGCAGGATATCTCCCTCCTCAGCAAGTGTACCATGCTGCTCCAGTTACTCAAACTGTTGCTGTAGCACAACCTGTGCTGACCAAGAGAGTAGAGGAATATGATCCGCATCCACAATACAAGTACGCATATGATGTTCATGATGCTGTAACTGGAGATATCAAGAGCCAGGTCGAAACCCGTGATGGTGATGTAGTTCAGGGAGAATACTCATTGATCGATGCTGATGGATACAAGAGAATCGTCCAATATACCGCTGATGCTGTACATGGATTCAATGCTGTTGTAACTCGTGTTCCTCTTAATGTGGCAGTTAAAGAAGTTCATGCAGCCCCGGCTATCGTCAAAGCTTCTCCTGTTTCATATGCTGCTCCAACTGTTGTAAAGAGTATTGCGCCAGTGTCATATGCGCCATCATCGTATGTCAAGGCGGCTCCAGTTGCTTATGCTGCTCCAACTGTTGTACAGAGTATTGCTCCAGTGTCATATGCTGTTCCACAAACATACGCACCATCATCTTATGTCAAGGCAGCCCCAGTTGCTTATGCTGCTCCAACTGTTGCAAAGAGTATTGCTCCAGTGTCATATGCTGTTCCACAAACATATGCGCCATCATCGTATGTCAAGGCAACCCCAGTTGCTTATGCTGCTCCATCTGTTGTAAAGAGTGTCTCTCCAGGTGCCTATGCAGCCCCAACAAGTTATGCTTCATCATCTTTTGTCAAAGCTGCTCCAGTTGTGAAGAGTGTAACTTACTCTGTGCCCGCTACTTATGCCAATGCAGGAGTATTCAAGGCCTCACCCTACGGCTATGCTTCACCAGCTGTGAAGACTCTTACTCCAGTAAGCTATCCTGCTCCAGTTGCCTATGCTGCTCCAACAGTTGTAAAGACTGTTGCTCCGGTATCATACTCTGCACCAGCATACCTGAAATCAGCTCCACTTTCCTATGGATACCATCATTAACATGTAGTTCTAGATATTTGCTTCTTCTTATTTATTGCATTAAAAGTTGTTGTTCCTTTGAGTGATCTTTCTTAAACAGTTTGTTTCTCTTGATGAAGGGCTAATGGTTGAAAAGAAAACTTAGATGTACACGGGTAAGTACAGCTTGGAAGAGTTGTCAGTATTGCCGTGTTCCTTAGCTATTTCAGCAAGTTATCTGTATTAAATGTTACTCGTACTCTTCTAACAATTCAGTGGTTGTAATGTCACATTTACTATGTGGTCAAACTGATGAAATACAGAAATTAAAACGGAATTGTCTTGCAGAAGAAATTCTGTGGTTGATTCAATGGTTAGCTGTTGTAGTCAGAGCAAGTTTCTTGCAGAGACAGCACTCCGCAGCGTCATTATCGCTCTCATATCAAGCGTTGCAGAATATTACGAGTATTATGCCTAGCACAACAATTATGGCGCTAGTAGTTAAATAGACTGCAAGTGGGCTTCTGAGGAACAACAGGGATTTCACTGACTTATTAGTGAAGTGGTCAAGCGTTTCCTTGGATTGCCGTCATCCTGCAGTGTCATGACATCTATTACCCTTTAATACTATTTTGCTGTGCATCTAGGACTTAACTAAGAACGCCAGTAGTCTTAACACTGTCTTAGTCCTGAGAATCTTTTGCCTGAGTAATGTCAAGCACGTTTTTTGGCATTTTCGTTGTGCGAGATTGCACTGTGACCTAGGATTCGTACGTAACCCTGTGAATAAGGCATTGCGACTGCATTCAGAGAAGTGGGCATTCTCCATCTGGATTGAAAGTCGTAAAATAGTCCAGATACTCTGCCCTATTGACCGATATTTCACTACAGGTCAATGCCATTAGAATTGCGAATATTTCCGCTTATGCGTTGTAGTACAAAAAATAGACGCGGCGTCCAAGATAGGCTTATGGGAACGATCTGTCAAACCCAAAAACACTCTTTTTCTGATTCAGATTCTAGTCGAAAATACTCGTATCCCTGGACGAAGGAATTCTGGTGAAAAGAAAGTCAATTTCGTATATTTAAAACAATGGGAGACTTGTCTCATTGTAAGCATATGCATAAGACAGGAGATATAATAAATTAACATAGATATGTAAGTGGATTCAAAGGACCCTCCTCGGTGACAAGCCCTATGAATTGAAGAAAGTCTGCACCTTCTTTACAATGTCAGAAAGCCGAAAACTCATTGAAAGTGATAGAGATGACATGTTAACTCTAAAGAAAGTGTTTTAAAGGATGACAACCAAATACTTAGTTTCCTTGGGGAATTGATTGGTGATGCTTGTAAGCACTAGATAATTGAGACCAGTCAGCTTCCCCCTACTAGGAACAAGCGACTTTGGTTTTAAGAATTTGACTGAATGCCGTTTTCTTGTGTAAAGATCATCGACCACGTCTAGGGCTGCCCATTCTTAGAGGTGGGCAAGATCCAACGGGCTGTATTGGTTCATAATCTGCATATGCTCAAACGTAGACGTTAAATTCATTGAGAGTAGAATGACTGTTTATTCCTGTCATTATATATTCGCCGCAAAAAATATCCACAATGAAGGTTCTATCCAACAGAACTGGATGCATAGTACGGCAGAGGTATATAACATATGTCGTCGAAAGTAGCATCAGTGCTAAGCACTTACTTTTTTTTTAGAAAGTGCGCCCTCAATTGGACTCACTAAATTTTAAAGCGTAATATCGATGGATGACCGTGCTAGTAGAGGTTTTGTCTCTTAGTGAAAAGTCAGATAAAAGGTTGTGCAGCTCTTGGCTAGCATGTAGTTGCCGATTTTTGATAAAAAGGCTTTTACTCCTACGCTTCGCTAGGGGTTGTGTACTTATACCTTTGGCAGGCGAGTTGTGAAGGTTCTCTTCATACCTTTTTCATTCCTCTTGTATCATAACACAATATATATTTCATTGATGCCAATTGACTTGAAGCTATCAAAGAAAGCAAACAGTGACTATAGCTAGCAGAGGTATTTTTTAGATTCAATTTGACTAACGAGTAGTATAAGACCTCGTAGAAGTAGCATCTTCCGACAGGTGCTGGTTCTTTAAAGAACGCCTCCCCGTGGCGCCATCTGGGAATCTCACTGGAGAATGCGAAGTGAAGGGGACAAATGGCGAGTTTCCTGCGCCATAGGAGATTGCACGCTGCTCCATCAAGGTCGGTAAAGATCTCACCGAGACCTTTGATGTGCAGAAAGGATTTAGACAAGGCGATGCGCTGTCATGCGATTTTTTCAACATCGTACTTGAAAGAATAGTGCAAAACTCACGAGCAAACACAAGAGGCACTATCTTTCAAAAGTCCGTCCAATTACTCGCATACGCCGATGATATTGGCATAATCGGAAGAAAGCAGCGTGATGTCAGTGGCGCTTTTGCGAGTATTGAGACGGAAGCGGCGAAAATGGGTTTAGCGGTCAATGAGGGCAAGACCAAGTATATGCTGTCAAGCAAAAAGGACAACCAACACCGACGTCTCGGACAGAACGTCACTCTCGACAGATATAACTTTGAGGTAGTTAAGGACTTTGTCTACCTAGGCTCCGCTATTAATACAGACAACGACACCAGCGCTGAGATAAAGCGAAGAATAACTCTTGCCAACCGCTGTTTCTTTGGGCTAAGAAGCCAATTGACTAGCAAAGCCCTCTCTCGGACAATAAAAGTCACCCTTTATAAGACCTTAATAATCCCGGTCCTACTCTATGGCGCAGAGGCATGGACATTATCAAAAATGGATGAGGGTGTTCTTGATTGCTTCGAGAGAAAAATTCTTGGGGCGATCCTCGGTCCCGTCTGCATTGACGGTGAGTGGAGGAGGAAATACAACGACGAACTGTATGGACTGTACAGCGACATGGACCTAGCCAGAAGAGTGAAGATCCAAAGCCTGAGATGGCTGGGTCATGTAGAGCTTATGGACACCAAAGCTCCGGTCCGAAAAGTCCGCTCTCGAGGGACACCGCATTAGAGGAAGGCCAAGACTCAGGTGGCGCACGGAAGTGGAAGAGGACCTCAGCCAACATAGCGTGCGAAACGGGGGGAAGCTAGCCAGGGATCGAACTGGCTAGAGAAGCTTGTTGACTGAGGCCCAGGTCTACCCCGGACTGTAGCACCACTTAAAGTAAGTAAATAATTTGACTAATCTTAGCCAATTTATTTCGTCGCTCTTAGTTTCATAATATTTAAAATAAATTGAACCAGAGTCTTTTTTTTCACATTTCTAATTTATTGTTGGACTCTGGCCTTTTTGAACGGTTGATCTTTTGAGGAGCTTGAAGTCAACCTTATTTTTTTTACCGAGAAATCGATTTTTTTAACGAGATTTCAACTTCAAAATTGGCATTTCTAGTGCGAAAAATCCAAAACAGACTCAATAAAAGTCTACGCTGGTAGTATCACCGATTATCGGTTTTTAAAAATAAGGCCGAAGCTCACGTTATAGTCACAGACCGACGTTTTCGAGCAATGATCAGTGATGTCTTTATGTGAAGAAACAAATTTTGCGGTTCTGGGGCACTGAAAATCCGCGAGTAATGCTCGAAGACTCATTACAACCACTCAAAACTTCCTCAGTTGAATGCTTCGGCAAGTTGAAGCAACAGCGCATACAGCAACAACCACAACCGAAATTTTAAAGTAGGCGTTTCCCCATCTTAGGAGATTTTGACTGGCCCGCAAGCTTAACCACCCTATACTTATATTACTTTCTTTACTTGTGAAGTCACGGGCTTATGTGAACACAAAGTCGGGTAGCCCCCAAGGAGAACATCGCCAGTAAAGCGATATAATTTTCAAAAAATGATGAAAAAAAACCTAAATGCCCAATTGGCGGAATAAAGAACTAATATCGATCTCTTACCTTTAGATTTCTATATGCAATGATCGGTAGTTAAGAGTCATTAATATTCAGTCAGCTTAATGGGTGGAAAGCAAACTCAAGGAGCTACGTCCAATCTTTTTAAAAGAACTGTGTTTATGTATATTTTATATATATTGACTTCACCTAGTACTAACAAAATTGTTGGTACACCAATTGAACACACTCATTCTCAGGAAACATTGAATGCATCAACTCCAATGGTTGTTTGCATGTCAGAGACGAATTCTTTTACTGATGAGAGAATTTAAAAAACAGTCAAACCAACAGAACGACATGCGTCTAAACTTGATCCGAGAGTTCAAACTGGCCCCCACCGAGCTCCATTTATGCGAGAAATGTGTCAAAATCTCGTAAAAAGTGTTTCAACCGAATATTTAAGAAAATGTTGTGGAGCCTCTGAAGAAAACATTTTTCGCAAATAATACATGGACCTCTCAACAAGACTTCGCTCAAGGTAGTACACAAAAATGAATCAAATATGGTTTAAAACCCACGTTCCGAACCCAATTTCCACGGATGACTGGCCGTCTATTCACCCAGTCCTCAATCAAAGAAACCAAAAATTATGGTCTGTTCTGAGGACCATGGCTTCCAAGTATTAACTGTTTGAAGCGCGCCCGTGTCCGAGAAGTGAAACATTTTTCAGTGCATGCGGTGCATACATAATAGTGTGTCCAGACTAACCTCGTCGTTGCCGGAAGGCAAACGAAAGTCATTTCGAATAAGTTGTTCTACAATTTAAAGTCATTGTGGGTCACTCAATAAAGGGATTTTCCCAAGCATGACGATAAGACCCATATGGTAGAAGGCTCGACATCCATGAATCAGGGATGGAGATAGAGCTTGGCGCTAAGACCTTCTCTCATCAATAGAACTCAAGGTGCTCACGTCGCCTGGCGGTTACAGCTGTGTCTTCCAGGCTAAAATATTGTCTGTAACAGAGGCTTTCAAACGCAATAATAAACGTAATATTCCACATGGATATAACTATATTCATTGACAGCGAAACTGCCATTAAGGCCATTACTGCAGTTGAGATTAAATCAAAGCTTATGAAACTTTGCTGTGAAGAGCGTAAAGCTGTTACAAATATATGTGTCCCTGGATAAGGAACTGACAGGTCACAGTATCAAACCTCCACTCCGCACTATAAAAATGTAAGTGAAACAAACGGTTCAAATCAAGGCCAATGTAAGACGGAAAAACCTTCCAACATGTGAAACTTGAAAACAATTATAAGCAGAAAGTAGCAAATCCAGGAAAAGCTCAATCGTTTGAAAAGGTAGAGCCAAACTATTGAGGCTTGTTGGATATATTACATATCATAAACGCCTCAATTATTTGAATTTCAGAAGATGACTATGTTCACTATATTTCGCGAGAGGTACTCGTACATATCAGCTTTCTCATTTACACCTCTTTTCAGATTCCCGGATGCAACAAGACCCGTACAAGGACTAAAAGACAACCAATGCCATGTGGAATATTCGCTCCCAATTCCAACGCCTGCGCACCACAATGAGTCCATACAGACCAAAACGCGGTGAGGTAAAGGGTGCTTTCCTCTGCAGATACCCCATTACCCCACAAACCTAAACTTACTTTTTCTGGACATGTCTTATCGATTTCGCAGTTTTCGTTATGCTCATTGCACATCCTTTGATAGTTTCTTTAGACTGTTAAACATACCTTGTGCACTCGATGATTCTTCTACTTCGATCCTATCAAATCGAATGTCAAATCATATTTGACATTTGTGAACTAGACTGCTGCTGTTTACAAACAGACAAGCAATGGAGCGCTATACTCCGCTCTGTCAAGCCATCCTCAATCTCAACAACGAAGAGTACGATTTTGTGTCGAAAATCATCATGAGCGACGAGGCGCATTTCCATTTAAGCGGTTACGTCAATAAGCAAAATCTTCGTTTCTTGGGCATTTAAAATCCGCGTGTGATGCCCGAAGAGCCATTACATCCATTCAAATCCCCTGTGTGATGCGGCGTTAGCGGGAGGAGTGATTGGGGCGTAATTTTTTGAGGAAACCATCGGGTATACGGTCACTGTTACTGGCGAACGCTACAGAGCCATGATAAAAGACTTCTTACTGCCCAAATTGGATGAGCGGGGCTTGGTTAACAAGTGGTTTCAACAGGACGGTGCAACCGCGCACACAACACGAGCCTCAACGGATAATGTGAAGGAAGCGTTTCCTGGTCGCGTAATCTCCAGTTTTGGCGATTTGGGATGGCCAGCAAGATTTAACCTGCCTGACTTAACCATCCCAGACTTCTTTCTTTGGGGCTACTTGAAGTCGCGGGTTTATGTCAACCAGCCTCAGACAATCGCAGCCCATAAGGAGAATAATCGACAGGAATGCGAACAGTAATCACCGGAAATCTTGCGTAAAGTCGTGGAACATGCGATAAAACGAGCACAAATGCGTATCAACACTTGCGGCAGCCACTTGGGGGATATCATCTATTCCACTTAACGGGAAAAATTGTAAAGGTCCAAATAAAGATTTCCATCACTCAAAATCATTTTCTTTTATTTAGCAAAAAAGTAATTCAAAAACAAAATTGGATAATCAATTTTGCGCCACATTGTAGTATTTATGAGCCGTTCTCGCAATGCACTGCCATTAATATGATTCGGCCAAGATCAGTATACGCCTATGCTTTACATTTTTCGGACACAATCTGTCACTAAGTTAAGTAACAAGCCGCAACCCTTGTTTAAAATTCATGAAAAGTATTTCCTCCTTAGAGAGCCTACTCAACTGATAATGAAAATGGCAAGAAAATATTTCCATTTTCAAGTACTAACAATATTTTAAGTTAAGAAATGTTTGAAAGAAAGAAAAATGGTGTCGCGTTTCATGTCTTCACAGATATCCAAGTGGACAATCAGGCAGTGTATATTATACTCGTACCTTTCTAATGACAACTAAATTACCCACAAACGATTGTGGCGTTACGAATTTGTTTCTCCATTTCAGTTGTGGTCCCATTTAGATAGCTTTAAAATATACGCGTGTCGCCTACCTGACACCTACTAGCCACTCATCAGAATTATGTGACACTTTGTAACAATTACTCGTATATTACTCGACCATTGACACGCCTCATCCATCTCGGCGGTCTGTCATAATTAGCTGGTAGCTATTGCGACTAATCCCTATACTTAGCCACAAACATTTGTTCAGCAATTGTTTCAGTTGCTGAGTGTGCCACAGAAAAAAAAACCACAAAACCGACGGCGAACAGCCGATGAACAACCACAAATTACGAGTACTCATACGTATAGCTGTGTATCTGTATCTGTAGCAAATAACCGGAAAAAAATCACTTCACTGTCTAATTGTTGGTAAGAGGTAGAGTGAAGTGGTACTCGGATAATATACCTACACACATTCACGTCATCACCATCGGTCGTATCTGTAATTGATATTCAAGACTCGTGGTTATGCTTTGTCTAACTGACGAAAGAGGGCGAAAAGTGAGACCGAAAATGCTTTCCAAGGTCACCCACGTCACGCTGATATTGAAACGGGTGGTTATGCTCAATGCTGGCCCAGTTAAAATTATTTTTTAATTTTTTTTTTTGTTTTGTTTTCTTTAACTTCAACTTCTCAAGAGTTGAGATTTTTCAACGAACGCGGATTGTAACTAAGTTTGGAATTTTGTAGTGTCCATCGGGGTAGTTGACTCATTTGATCCGTGTTTGGATGAAATACAAATTGTCACCATGTTAATTGAAGTAACGTCAGACAATGTCCGGCATTGCCGGCTTATTGCTGGATTTTCAGAAGCTTGTTTATTATTTTTCTCTATAAATAGAGCGATTTGAATATAAACCGCATCCCGGATTCTTGAAATTTCATTTACGGATAATTGGTGCTGGGTAATTTGCTCGAATTATAATTCAAGTGAGTGTTGGTATTTATCCATGAAATTGTTGTTACAGGTCTTTGGAACCATTGAGGCGTGGCGCTATTCGAATTTGGCTGCGGTTTGTCTGAGGTTGAAAATGGGACTTAAGGCCACAGGAAACCCCCGATGGATTGAATGCAATTTCGCAGTGGAGTTTTTGATATTTTTTTAGTGTCGAAAATAATTTGGTTAGGTTAGGTTAGAGTGGCTGATGGAAAACGCCCAAACCATTAAGGCCTGTTGAACCGTTGTGATGCTACATAAATCAGTGATCCTCCTACTCAAGAAAACATTTTGGGCTTTCGCCGAAACCTAGGAGACTTTTGATGTCTGTATTGCTTAAATCTCTTAAATCATTGTAGAAGAAGGGTCCTAGGTTGAGTTTTCTTCTTTGGGAGAAAGCTGGACATGTACAAAGGAGGTATGGGTATGGGTCGTTAGTTAACATGGCAACCCTTGTTGCATATAATGCCTAGAACACAGAGTCCAGTGATGACACCTATGATGGCGCTGAGATATTTTCTGTTTTTAATGAACAGACACTTAGAGCGATTAAGAATTTAGATCCAGTTTTGACCAGACTTGTTTGATCGCCAAACATGTCGATCCAACCGTTCGTTGTTCCTCAATTAGCATTCAGCTTTAGTTCTAGTTACCAACGTTACCTTTTGCAGGTATAATAGGTATAGTGGTTTCAATTTTAGCAAGATTCCTGGAATATCTCTGCATCCCGACCCCCAGCAAAAGTGAATATTGAAATGCTCTTCCATTTCCATGAGAGATGATCGGCAGTCTATAACTGTCTTCGAGTTTAAGAATATGAGCCCAGGGATTTGATAGAGGCCTGACTGCCGGACATGATGCGGATACCCATTGGAGTTATTATGTTTTTCTTCAGCCACGACAGGGGTTCATTAATTCTCAGAATCTCCCCCTAGAACACACTACAGTGATTGGAAATGTGGAAGGCTTAGGATAAGCTTGTCAGCGAAGACGTCGCCAGCAACCCCATTATGGGTCTTTGAAACGTCCGTCAGTTAAGTTAAGGCTAAGGTTAGAGAAGTACAATATCTTTAGTTTGGCATAAGAAACTTGGAAACAAGGAATAAGACCCGCTGTTCTCCTGCATTCCCCTTCCGGTCTTAATGTTGGATATTTGGTGCTGGATTCTGTAAGCTTCGAAATAAAAAAACAAAGACTTGCCCACAGGACCTATGCTTATCTTCCTTACATCTATCGGGTTTTCCAATAGGGACTTGACAACTTTGAATTTAATTTGTGAACGCACTCTTTCACTAATCATCAAACTGTCACTGTCAATTTATTCAGTAAACTCAACATTTTCATCATAGTAAAGTACACGAACGTGCAACGTCTGCAAATTATAAAAATTTTCTACCGAAATTTGGAGTCGGTGATTGCAACTTTAAGAGCGTTAATTACACTTTTCGGTCGTAATTCTCGACCTAGTAGACAGGCAATAACAAGTTTAGTGCAAAAATTTGAGTCTAAATATTCGTTGTGTGATGTTGCCGTGTCAGTGAGACAACGGGTTGGTCGAAGTGTCGAAAATATCGCTGGCGTTCAGGCGTCCGTAGCAAACGATCCAAATCAGTCAATTCCACGGCGTTCTCAAGAATTGGGCATAGCTCAGACCACATTATGGCGTATTTTGCATAAGGATCTTGGTTTACACCCATACAAGATCAAGCTGACTCAAGAATTGAGCCGATGGACCATTTGAAGCGAGTACGTCCTCCGATTGGGTTGTGGAGAAGATGCGCCAAGATGGTGAATTTAATCGCAAAATCATCTTCAGTGACGAAGCTCATTTTTGGCTTAATGGGTTCCTCAATAAGTAAAATATGCATTATTGGTCGGGTGAAAATCCACATGTGCTTCATGAATCATCACTTCATCCACAAAAAATAACTGGTTGGTGCGGTTTGCATTCCGGCGAGTTATTGGGCCATATTTTTTCGTCGACGATAATGATCGTCACGTTACTGTGAATGGTCAGCGTTATCGCGCTTTGATCACCGATTATTTTTGACCCGAATTGGAAGATATGGACTTTGGCGACATGTGGTTTCAACAGGATGGTGCCAGAAGCTACACAGCACACGTTACAATCGATTTATTGAAGAGTTAGTCTGGTGAGTGTGTTATCTCATGAAATGGGCCAGTCGATTGGCCGCCTCGTTCATGCGATTTAACGCCGCTTGACTATTTTCTGTAGAGCTACGTTAAGTCATTGGCTTATGCCAACAAGCCGACGAAGTTGGAAGAGCTCAGAGATAGCGGCCGTTTCGGCCGAAATGTGTGGTCCGGTCGTTGAGAATTGGATGCAACGAATCGACCGCCACAAACGTGCCCGCGGTGGCCATATGAACGAAGTCGAGTTCCATTCATAAATGTTTTGATTGTATTTCAAGCCGATAATAAAGTTTTTGAAAAATCTCAAATCGTTTGCGTTTTATTCAAAAAAGAAAAATTGTCACAGTCCTTATTGGAAAACCCGATATGTCACATATCCATATATGAAGTTCCATTCTGAAGAATTGATAAATTTGATGAGTGATATCAATGGCCATGAAATAGAATATAGAAAATTTATTCACCATGTAGCTGACTCCACATGTCGTAGTGCAGATATTTTGTCTTTCTTCTAGAAGAAGCATCAGAGAGATCGTGGAGTGCTTAAATTCCTTGGCTCTAGGTCACCGAGTATGGGTCTGAAACAACTAATAGTGCTCACTCTCAGTCATTACTGTTACCGCTGACTAAGTGTCGCTGAAATTCTAATGTCACAAACGAATAATCCGCAAATGCTTTGTTTGCAACGGACTCGTTATCTACAATCTAGATAGCCACTCGATTTCTACGAACTAGACGTTGAGTGCCTCTGCATCCAAATTTGATCTCTGTATTCTTATACTCTTTTATAATTCCAGGCGATTTCAGGATGTCTTAGATACTGAGCAAAAAAAACTTAAAATACCTCATGTCCCAAACTCTGGACTTATTTGCAACTTTCACAAGAGAAATTAGCTGAGACAAAAGTGGTCAATGGTAATTAATTAATTAATTTGAACTGGTCGCTGCCTTTCCTCGATAACGACTTAATTGGAGCTGCTGACATGATCTAGGCCGATATTCTCTTTGAATCATATCATTCACCGCTTAATCCCTCATAGGATGAGGTGAATCAACATAGAAAAGATAATTTTCGACAGTACAAGATAGGTCCAAGAAAATCCGAAAAAAAAGTTTGAACAAGCCAGGAATTGATGCAACTTTCACCTTGAGCAACCAAAAATTTAGGCAAGAACAGTACAATAGGTACCACAGAATAGAAATATTTTGTACTATGTCAGTATTTGTTCTGATATTTACCTCATCCGAACGCTAATTTACAATGAACTTTCTACAATTAGATGTATGGACGAGGTCAATAATTTTCCGGATATTGGTTGCGGTATTAGCAGACCTAATTTTAGTTTTAACTTTTTAATTTTTGCATTGAACACTTTAAGACTAATCCAACATATGGATTCAGCAGATATCTTGGGATGCGAAAGGTTTTTTTTTTTTTTTTTTTCAGAACAGAGCACTCAGAAAAAGACCTAGTCCATTGCACTTCTTCTGAGTTCCTTTTACTGAAATTTCCCAGTCTTTCGAAGAAAGATAAATAAGCACTTCAGTGATTAAGTCCCTGTAGTACCAACGCCCAGCAAATCAGCGTCGAGTACCAGCAGCCTGATGAGAGCTTTTCCCAGTCCATCGCAAAAGTATACTCCAATATGAAATTTCACACTTATGCCGACCACATTTACCTAGGTGCTAAGCAAAAGTGTAGTGCCCTAGCACGATGTCAGTAAGCAGCCTGCAGTCTTTCCTCGAGAGAGACAGCATGAAGGCCATTGATCTCCTAGAGATGTCAAGGAGCATTCGTTTGGTCTGCTGGAGATCTGAAGAACATACCCGTGTATATTCGAAAGACCCTTTTCGGTAACAGGCCCCGTGTCATGGCGACAACTACTATGCACTGACAGACGGCCGATAATCCCTTATCTTTAGTCCGCAAAAGTTTGATGTCAAGAAAGAGAACTAAATAATTACTCGTATAATAATTGCATAGCGATTCAAGAGTTTAATGCGTGAAGCAGAGCTATTGCAGCTCCCCACTTAAAAGCAAGAACCCAAATTCATGTAGACTATTTACGTTAACAGCTTTCGGATCATCAAAGGAAAATAATGTTATAGTGATACATAATTCAGTCTCTCCCCTCTGTTTTCTTGTAAACGGATTTTCTCAAGTGGCGGCCACTTCATATACAAACCTTGCTTGCTGCAATAACTTATTTAACCTGACGCTACCCTCGCAAAACCTATACTCAGTAATATTTATCAGAGTTCGTATGAACAAATGGACTATCGTCTATCAGGTCTATGAATTTTAGTTTTAGTGCATCACTCTGTTGTTTCGTGGGGATAATCTTTAGCTGTCTTCTTACCACTGATCCAGACGGAATAAGAGAGAGAATTCTTAGCTCCGAGAGAACTATTCGTGGCTTCCACCAATCTATTTCACTATTCTGCCCCCACTATAGAAGCAAGTCTTCTGGTAGGTAAGACTTCGACAGCACTTACCTCTCCGGCACAGTGAGTAAGTCTCACTTCGTCCTCTCCTCTTCAATTGTCCTAAAGAAAGTAATTTTTCAAAACCGTGCATTTCTGGAACCAATTTGACTAACTATCTGTAAATTCGGACGACCCTCTCTGGAAACACCTCCATCGGTAGGGTTGCTGTTAATTTTTCTGGTTGGGTCCTCTAGAATCCCATTGAATCAATTCATTGGTTCACATTAGCCGACAAAAAGAGGCGAAGAGTTTACGTAATTTCAAAAAGGTAGTGTTGTTAGATTAAGGGTTCTGGGTGATAGCACAAATTTAAGCCTGTCAAAAAAATACATGAGAGATTTTGTGTATATAGAACACAGCACCTTATACTCTGAAACTGTTGGAGCGTGCAACCGAGAACACTATTTTGGTAGTCCGAGACATCATCAGATCATACCTGCGAAGCCCATTAACGTACCTAAACATACCGTTGAGAGCGATTGTTTACTTATTCTGTGACACAGATTCCAACTTAGAATAAACTACTATACCGTATTCAATAAACGGCACTAGTCAAGTTTCAACAAGTCTCAGCCTCGTGTCTTTCCTGTGAAATTGGAAAACAACCAAAGTTTCCGAAGTCCAGCATAAATTCGACCGACAGTGTATTTTATATGGTCTACTGGGAAACTAAACGCTTCATTCTAAATTCTAAATTTGTCGCAGTATCCACAAATTGAAGTTGAGTATTGTTCGGATATATTGGGGGTAGTTCTTCAGGATTTATATGTTTTTTTTCGAAATTACACTAGTTGGCTTTTCGTGGCATTAATAATAAGCCCATTCTTCTGTGACCAGTTGTACTCGCATATCACAGATAGGTCTTCATTAAGCCTGCAAATGAGAAACAAATTTGTCCATCATCGGCGTAAAATTGAACCGAAGCATTTGAGCATACTGTAGTGAGGCCATTAATAAAGAAACAAAATAAGATAGGACCTTTTACCGAACCCTGAGGTACTTCAGATGTTAGTGACATTGAAAAAGAAATTCTATTACCGGATATGCACTTAGACGTACGGATCTTACACTAAAACCTAATTACTCGTACATTCCTAGTTTCATACATAGGATGTCATGGCTAAACTATCAAATGCTTATCAATCATCATGTCATCCATTATTTCAACTAGAGCTGTAGAGAAACTATCATTGGATCGAAACCCCGACTACATTGGAGACAGAAATTCATGTTGAACAATATAACTAGATATCTGGCCTTCAATAATCTTTTCAAAAAACTTTGATGGGCATGGGAGGATGCTAATAGGGCAAAAGTCTGTGGCCGAATTGAGATTCAGTTTCTTCTTTACGGGGCAATTCTTATGAGGAACTGCTACAGTCTTCAGCGGAGATGAAACCATCGATCAGTAACACTTAATAGGGTCATTATTATAATTTTTTTTTTTTTTTAATAGTTTCAATCTAGGATAGGTGGAAGGCTTTGAGGATATATAATTCCAATGAAATGATGCCACTTGTCACAAAGCGCGTGCCACAATGGAGTTATTAAGGACGAAATTGGGCTATTGTTAGAAATAGCCATATAAATTGACATCATTTGCATTTAGTTCTGCATCTACTACCTCTCTTAAATTCAATTCACTCAAGTATAGAAGCCAGCTGACTATGGAATGATTAGAACATACGGCGAATGCGTGCTTGAACATAAGCGTTTGGATAATCAATTTTTACACAACATTTTCTTTAGCAATAAGGCTGAGTTTTCATTCGGTGGATACCCTTAGAAACAAAATGTCTCAATTTACTGTCGAAAGACCATTGCATCCATAACAAGTCACTGTATGGTGGTGTCATTGGTCCATACTTCCTTAGAAATGAGGAACGTCTAACCGTCACCGTCAATTCTTATCACTATAACCTCATGTTTAACGATAGTTTTTGGCCTCAAATTGAAAATATGGATGTAGAAGACCTGTGTTTTTAAAAAGACGGTGCCACATCTTACACAACACGACCTTACTTTACTTACTTACTTTAGGTGGCGCTACAGTCCGGGGTGGACCTGGGCCTCAGTCAACAAGCTTCTCCAGCCAGCTCGATCCCTGGATAGCTGCCTCCAGTTTCGCACGCGAAGTTGGCTGAGGTCCTCTTCCATTGGTCCCCTTGCATTGGTGTCCATGCGCTCTACATGACCCAGCCATCTCAGTCTTTGGATCTTCACTCTTCTGGCTAGGTCCATGTCGCTGTACAGTCCGTACAGTTCATCGTTGTATCTCCTCCTCCACTCACCGTCAATACAGACGGGACCCAGGATCGCCCCAAGAATTTTTCTCTCGAAGCAATCAAGAACACCCTCACCCATTTTTGATAATGTCCATGCCTCTGCGCCATAGAGTAGGACCGGGATTATTAAGGTCTTATAAAGGGTGACTTTTATTGTCCGAGAGAGGGCTTTGCTAGTCAATTGGCTTCTTAGCCCAAAGAAACAGCGGTTGGCAAGAGTTATTCTTCGCTTGATCTCAGCGCTGGTGTCGTTGTCTGTATTTATAGCGGAGCCTAGGTAGACAAAGTCCTTAACTACCTCAAAGTTATATCTGTCGAGAGTGACGTTCTGTCCGAGACGTCGGTGTTGGTTGTCCTTTTTGCTTGACAGCATATACTTGGTCTTGCCCTCATTGACCGCTAAACCCATTTTCGCCGCTTCCGTCTCAATTCTCGCGAAAGCGCCACTGACATCACGCTGCTTTCTTCCGATTATGCCAATATCATTGGAGTATGCGAGTAGTTGGACGGACTTTTGAAAGATAGTGCCTCTTGTGTTTGCTCGTGAGTTTTGCACTATTCTTTCAAGTACGTTGTTGAAAAAATCGCACGACAGTGCATCGCCTTGTCTAAATCCTTTCTGGACATCCAAGGTCTCGGTGAGATCTTTACCGACCTTGATGGAGCAGCGTGCATTCTCCATCGTCATCCTGCACAGACGGACGAGTTTGGCAGGGATGCCAAAACTAGACATTGCTCTATAGAGCTCGTCTCTATAGATGCTGTCATACGCGGCCTTAAAATCGATGAATAGGTGGTGGGTATCGATCTGAAGCTCATGGGTCTTCTCCAAGATCTGCCGTAGTGTGAATATCTGGTCGATGGTGGACTTTCCTGGCCTGAAGCCACACTGATATGGACCTATCAGGTTGTTGACGAACGACTTCAGGCGTTCACACAATACGGCGGATAAGATCTTATATGCGATGTTAAGGAAACTGATGCCTCTGTAGTTGGCGCAGTCAGAGGGTCTCCTATCTTGAGAATTGGACAAACAATGCTGAGGTTCCATTCATCGGGCATACTTTCGTCCGACCATATTTTACAGATGAGTTGGTGTATGCTCCTTACCAAGTCATCGCCTGCCGCTTTGAAGAGCTCGGCAGTCAGGCCATCCGCTCCAGCAGCTTTGTTGGACTTAAGCTTCGATATGGCTATCTTCACTTCATCCAGGTCGGGTGGACGGAATTGTTGGTCATCATCGTCCAGGTTGAAAGGTTGATTCTGCCTGACAGCGGTATTTGGTCCGTCATCGCCGTTATACAGTCTGCAGAAATGATCTTTCCAAATCCTCAGAATCGGCTGCGATTCTCTTCCGCTCATAGAGCTCATGAGCATCACTGGGCCTTCTATGCATCTTGCTTAGCTGCATGTGCTTGCCGGCATTTATCATCGAACCAGGGGTTTCGTTGTGGTGGACGTGTGAAACCCAGCACATCAGAAGAGGCATGTCTGATGGCGTTTTGGCAGTGTTTCCAATGGTCTTCGATGCTTGATGCTGGCAGCATTGGACCTCTTAAGAGATTAAGAGACACTCATCGGAAAAGGACTTGGTGATCTCTTGCGATTGTAGCCGTCTGACGTCGAATTTTCTCACAGTATTAGTTTGTCTTGGCGTAGTTTGGGATATCCTCAACCGTACCTTGGCTACAACAAGGTAATGGTCCGAGTCGATGTTGGCTCCTCGGAACGTACGGACATCCATAATGCTGGAGGAGTGTCTTGCGTCGATCGCAATGTGATCAATCTGGTTGACTGTTGATTGATCAGGAGTTCTCCAAGTCCCCTTGTGTATGTCGAGATGTGGGAACCGCGTCGATTAGCCTGAATCCGTTATCGGAGGTGGTGCTGTATACATATATATATATAAATATATATTTTCCGATTGTTCCACCAAAGATACCCTCTCTTCCTAGCTATGCATTAAAATCACCGAGGACAATTTTAATGTCATAGCTAGGGCATTGCTCGTAGGTCTTGTTGAGGAGCTCGTAGAAGGCATCCTTGGTATCGTCATCTTTCTCCTCTGTGGGGGCATGCGCGCATATAAGGTTAATCTTGGCGAATTTAGCCTTAATGCGGATTGCTACGAGGCGCTCGCTCACATGCCGGAAGCTGAGGACTTCTTGTCTTAGTCTGCCTCCGACAACAAATCCGCATCCAAATAAGCGCTGCTTTGCCGTCGATAGCAATTGCCGTAGTAGATGTCGCAGTTTTTCGTCTTCTTTTTGTCCGGCCCATCCCATCGCATTTCTTGGATTGCGGTTATGTCTGCTTTGCAGCAGTCTAGGGCCTCCGCTAGTTGCTCGGCTGCACGTGGTCTATTAAGGGATCTAACATTCCACGTGCATATCCGAAGCTCATTGTCCGTAAATCGTTTGCGTGGGTTGTCAACAGTAGATCCGTCCATATCCGAGGCTTGTTGATGCTTCGTTCGTTGTCCACCAAGAACGTGTGGCTTGTCGCCGTTGAATTTTTTTTTTGTGGAACTATGCAAAAGATCGTGCTTATCTACACAGTCCGCAAACTCTTTACGCTTTGAAAATGAATATTCGTCAAGTTATGACCTAGTTATTACTCTATATGTATCGAAAAGTCGTCTTAAATTACTTCGTCAGAATCAAGTCCGGCAAGATCCAAACTCCACTCATAATGGCAAGATTCAAACAATTTATTGAAATTAAAATCTAATCAAAGTCTTCATCATAAATGTATTTTACTTAAATTTACTTTCGGAAGCACAAAATGAATGAACCTGCATTACACTTGTAAAATTCGAGGAAAACTCAGTTTTTTTCAATCAAATAAAAAAAAATTTAATTAACCATATTAGGTACCCACCTGGCCGTTTAAGTTGTTAATTTCTTGTATGTAAACAAAATTCTCTTAGTAATTTGTTTATACTATAATTCTAAGGTTTTCCAGTGAAAGTAGAGATCTCTTCAAAAATGCATTTTATTTATTTAAACTTGTTACAACGATGGTGAACATATCGCTAAAGCGATTCGAAGACTTCAAAGTGCCAGGTGGCAGTCGACGTGAAATTTTTTCTCTTCCAACAGCTGTTTAATCTACAAGATTCAGACAAGTAAGTGCTGTGAAAAATTGTAACTGTGCTCGCCGCTGTGAACATTGTTTCCCTAGCTAGAAATGTAGCCGAAAACTGTGTTTTCTCATCAGATCAGCAATTATGCAAATCACAATCAGCAATCCACCCAATTATGAAAATAGCCTATAAATTTAAATCGACGCAAGAACTTAAGTCTTAACTGACCATCATCAGAGTTGTTGCTTTGTCAACTTGATGCTTGAAGTTGATGTAGAATTTTATAGAACAAATTTATATAGCGATAAGGCACATTTCCATTTGCAAGGTTTTGTAAGTTAGAAGAATTGCCACACTAGAGCTTAGAAAATTTAACAATGATTCTCCGGAAGCCTATCTATCCACAATGCTATACTGTTTGGCGACAGTTTTGAGTAGAAGACATAATCGAGCTTAATTTCTTTGGAGACTGGCACCATCGAACGACGATCAATGCAAATCCATGGCTGGAACATGATGGTTATTTTTATTTCCAACAAGGTGGTCCTTCGTCATACAAAAGTAATACAATGATTGCTCTTTTGCAAAGAACGTCTCCTGGCCAAATCATTTCTCGAAATGCTTCTCAATATTTGCCACTGATACTATGCAATTTAACACCGTGTAGCTTTCTCCTTAAAACAATGTAAAAGGCAAGGTTATTGCCTACACTCCCCAGTGAATTAAAGCACTCGAAGTCAATATTCTAGTTATGCAACAAATGTCGTAGAAGCCTATCGAATAAAAGTCAGCAGTTATTTCATGTAAAATTCGTTCTTTCTTGAAAAATCAAAATGATGCACTGTTTTGGAAAACTCTCTACTACATTTGTTAGCGTTTTAATTTATAACAATCCACATTCAATTACCAAAATGAAACTTAACTTTAATAGACCGTATGCAGCTAATACAGAAACAGGTTCAGTCACCTAAAAAAAATAGTTTTTTATTTATATAAAGATTAAAATTAATTATATCACATACCACACTAGAAAATGAGACTTTTCGAGTTTTTGCCAAAAGCCTAATCAATTTGGTTTATATCGTTTATAATTCTTTTTTATTTATTCCCAAAAATCTTTTTGAGTCACTAAAAAGCAACTTCTACCTCCACCAAGGTACAGAGAATGAATGAATAGTTTTTGTGGTTTAGATACTTGTGGGCTGAATTTGCCAGCTGTAAGTTTTTTGTATCAACTATTCGCTTATTCCGGTTTTGGGAAAGTTTTTTTTTTTAAGGATACATGTACCTACAGGTGCTTTTAATGATATCTCTTTCCCCTTCTCTTTGGCGGACAAGAATTTAAGTTGAATGCTTATGGATTTTACGATTAGACTCAGTTTCTTTTTAAAGTGTTTGACATTCATGAAAGTAAAATTGTATGTTTGAATATAAGCATATATATGGTATTTATGTATGTGCATAGGTACTTTTTACTAAGCCTAGGCAAAACTATATGTGTATTCATAATAGAATAATGAAAATGTCACGATTGTGTTAAGATAGAGAAACTATGCACTATCGAACTACAATAGTTTGGAAGCGGTTAAGGTTTCAAGCACGACGATTTCAGAATCAGATACTTCTCCCTTTGCATTACCTTAGAATCAATAAGTTATCTATGCTTGTAGCTTTCATCTTTGTGAACGATCTTGGGAGGTTTGGTAAAATAAATTTCTGTATTGTTTCGTGCGACCCCGCAGGTTTAAGATCCAGCAGTTAGATTGAGCTGGCTGGAGACTTAAATAGCGATAGAACGACGTGATACAGGGGACATTACATCGATGTTAGAGGGAGTTAATTCACTGTGTAATTATGGTACCACCTATAAGTTTTATAGAACCTATCTAGCAAGAACAAAGGGGTCCTACCTGTTCTACAGCCGAAAAGCAGAGACCGAATGTAAAAAACAGAGAGTATTTTCGTCGGCAAAATAATATATTGGATTTGAAGTAGAAAACAGAAAATCATTAATGAAGATTGAGGAGAGTATAGAAGACAGAACGGAGCCCTGGGGCACACCAGTATTTATTTGGTGAATATCAAACTAAAAGCCATCCAAAACAGTTTGAATTGAATGTTTCGAAAAGTAATTACTAACCCACCGAAGGAGAAAGCCCGCATTTTCGACATAAGAGCTTAATGTCCAATTCTGTGAAGTGCATCTATCTTGCTTTTTGGAGTTACTAGGGCTTGGCACTGCACCCCGACCTCTAGAAGCTCGTTATCGACGGCCTTCTGTGCCTGGAAATGCCCCCAAGGGAAAAAGTTGACCAGAAGGATTTGATCGTAACGGGGCTTAGCGTAACGGACTCTCTGTGAGGTCACGTTTTTAAACTGACGGCTTCAAAAAAGCGGAGATGGTCTTCCACACCAACCAAAGAAGGTTATAGGGGGACTTTCGTGTGAACATCGTGGTTTCGGTTGTTGGCCCGAAAAGAAGCACATTGGGAGGGCGGCTAATAAAACCACCAAGGTGACGAACGTACTGTATAGGTTGATGCCCAATGCAAACGGCCTGGGAGAGATCACAAAAGGTTTCTTGCAACAATTACCAATTCTTTATTACTATTGCTGTAGTGCGTCGAAGTTTGCCGAAGTGTGGGCGAATAAGCTGTCGAGACAGGGTCTCGGAAAGCGTCTAACTTCGGCACAACACATCGAGTTCAGTCGGATCGGGTGGATGCGTTTACCGACAATCTCCGGCACAACTGTTAGGGTAATTATGACGAAGCGTGCTCACATGAACTGGTGTCTGTGCCCGGAAACCCAATAATATAGCGATGGAGGGGATCGAAAGAAGAAATGTGATAAAAATGTTCCTGGTAGGTGGATACACTGAATCAAAGCCCTCCTGAGTAAAGTCATAATAAGGTGAACTACTACCTTACGCTCCTTTTCTCCGTTTGCACAACATGGCATCAGCAACGAAAGCTGATAATGAGACCTGGTAATCACCCCAGAAAACATCGTTTCCGCGATGTTGAGTAGCGAGAAGGCATGAAGGACTGTGATCACCTATGATCAGTTGTAAATAAAGGAACTGAGCTTTCGGCAAGAGATGATACGACAACACCAATTTTATTCAAAACATCGCTTTCATGATGCTATATCACTGCTACTTTTATCAGATCCGAAACAACTGTCTGTCTTGGCTAAATGGAGAATTTCCCTAACACTTCTGGCTTGATGCTGAGAAAATACGTAAACGATTTTCGTTGCGCCCAGGATTGATTTCAAACCTGAGCTAGGAAAGGTATTAGGTCGGACACATCTTTTCATGAATAGAAGTTTGTCTTTCAAGCGAAAGGCAATGAACTATGTATGTTGTGGGAAATCGGGTAACGAGAAGTGAGTAAAGTAAATGAATCTGCATCGACAGTCTATCAAATTTAATCCATTGATTGCTCATTGCCCTAGTATCCGGGGTGAATCTAGGCCTCAACTAGCAAGTTTCTATAGTTAGCCCTTCTCTACAATCTAAGGGTTATTCTTTCTCTACCGCGTTAAACCTAGGAGTAAGATTCGAAGACTCTGCGACGGAGCATTGGCATCAGTTCGCTTTACATGCTTTAGCCGTCTCAGGCGACTGATGCATAGTCTTCTGACCAGATCGATATTAATGACATGTTTCGTCATTCACATTTCTTTTGTATCCGCTTTCGACAGAGCCCATGCCTCCGGTGTTCAGGTGTGAATTCTGCACAGTTTTTCAAGTATGATGTTAAAGAATCATATGTAACAAATCACCTTCCCCAAAACCTTTTTTTTGACATCAAAGGTCCCGGATAAGTTTTTGAGGAAACAGCTAGAACTCTCAATAGTTATTCTTCAATGATAGAGATTGCTCTATACCTCTACGATTGACAACTGACATTGGGCAGTTCTCCTTTTCTTTATGGATCGGGCATACGATGCTGTGATTATATTCATCACGAATACACTGGTCTAACAATGTCTAAGACGTATGTTGGAATATGATTTCTATTTCTAGCAAATTTTAAGCCGTCAGCTCCAATTTATCGATTGCTCTTGTGGTCATAGTTCTAACCGCCACTATCAAAATTCGTTAATTAATATTCGCTTTTATTGGCTATCCGCTTTAGCTGCTGGTTTGGATACATTCAACATTAAGGCCAGCAGAAGATCAGAGATACTCGTTTTATTTATTATCTTTTAGCGACAACTAGTTTAAGTCGTTGGTAAGCAAGGAACTGGAATAGTACTAGGTGAGGTGAAAAGTAACCTCCTTGGGAATGGAAAAAGTTTTTTTTTTTATGTTTTTTAAATGTTTTTGATACACTTATTCGAGCGATTTTCGAACTTCTTGATCCCGTCCGAAAAGTAATTTTCGGGAAGGTCTGCAAAATACTCCTCCGTGGCGTCGATGATTTCCTCGCGTGAGCTGAATTTTTTATTGATGAGCCATTTTTTGAGGTTTGGGAAGAGATAATAGTCCGAGGGAGCCAAATCGGGCGAATACGATGGATGCGACAGCAATTGGAGTCATTGATTTTAGCCGTGGTTGCGATCCTCTTATGCGCCGACTCATTGTCTTGCAAAAACAAAAGTGAGGCCGTTTTGCAGCGATTTCGGCATTCAATCGCACCAATAATGCACAGTTATCCTCGCTGTTGATTGTTTTTCCTTTTTTGAGGTAGTCCACGAACAGTATACCATGACAATCCCAGAAAACCGACGCTATAACCTTTCCGACCCATTGAGCCTCCCTCAGGCGTTTCGGAGCACTCGTTCCGGCTTCAGTCCATTGCCGGGCACTCATTCTGTTCTCTGGTGTGTAATAGTGGATCCAGGTTTCATCATTAACATCACATCAACAGTTACCAATCACTCCAAAAGTCCGCCCGATTCCGCATCAGCAATTCCAAACACTCTTTTGAAGTGCTTTCGCGTTGCTGTTTTTGGTCAGAAGTGAGCATGCGTGGCACCCAGCGACAGGATAACTTTGTTTTGATTCCACTTTTGGGTATAACCTGCAATCAAATTATTAGTGAACTTGTTGCTACAAAAATCATTTTCGTTTTTCGATATACAAGTATCTCCATGACACTGAAAATAAGAAATGTAAGTAGGTCTGTAGGAGGAGAAAGAAGAAGATTCACCTTTTTGGAGATGGGATTGACGAATGCTGTTTTCCAACGGCTTGTAAGGACTTCTTTAGATTGGGATTGTTGAAGAAGCTTACCTTGTAGTTTTGCCAGCGTGGAAGAACACCTCTTCTAAAGAAGGGGAGCTATACCATATGGACCAGTGGATTTTTAAATGTTAGGATCTGTAAGTATTATTGCTTATATCTTGCAAGAATGCGAAAGTGAATGCGACACACTCAACTGTAGATGGAGACAAAGCACAATATGAAAGTGATGAGCTGGCCGCAAAATTAGTGGTAGGCATGTTGGCCTTGTGTTAAGCTCTCATAACGTCAGAATGTTCGGAAAATTCCAGTTTGGTAGTCTCTTCGATTAGAAACAAATCAAAGTGGTTGAAAGTTAATTGATCAAAGAACCGCAAGTTTCCTTTCTGGATATTAAGGTTGAGAAAATGTATGTGAACTACAATCAGATGTCGATCTGCTAATTTCACTGCCCTACACACATTTTGGTGCCTAGGATATAAGACATGTTTTTAAGTATATCTTATAAGGTGATATCAAAAGTGTTAACTATTTTTTTGTATCAGCTCTAATTTGTGAGATGGACAAAAAATTAGATTTTTAAAAAAATACGGCTTTATTTATATGTTATACGTGAAGAAATTGTCTTTTTTAGGGAATTTCTAGAGTGAAGTTGTCTTTCACAATCGCGTATAATTACCCAGCAGTGAACCTCCCATCTCTCTTGATACCTGTTCTCCATTGTTTTTATATCTTGATGGAAGCGTTCTCCTTGTACTTCGCTAAGATCTCCTAGGTTATGGAAATAAGCATATCACGTCTTTATAACAGTCCGAATAAGAAGTGTGAAGTAAATGCATACTGCAGCTTCAAACTTAGTTACAATAGCTGTTTCAATTCAGTTGGTTTAATTTGAGTCCATGGTGTCATTTCTATTTTCAATTTTAATGGTTTCATTGAAAAAGGGCGCGCAAGGCGATATTTATAGGTGCTGGTAGATAATAAACTAGAGGTGACAGGATAAAAAAAAAACTAAGGGATATTGTATAGGTATGTATAGTACTTTTCTTATCTACCACAGATACAAACAAAGCTGCACCAATTTTTTTTATTTTTTTCTTGTAGGCTTGTGTTATCGTTTGTCAATTTTTTCAGGATTATTTCATTCTTCAAACCGTGGTCCCAATAAATATCTTCTTTTCTAATTCGATGTTGGTTTACAAAGCGTGAAATTCTGTGGATGGTACATTTAACGGAGCTTTGTGCCTGTGAAGCTCTCTTTTTCAATTGACTACCACTACATTTTGGAACTCCTTTGAGCTATTTTCTTACAATAGTCAAAGGACAGCACCATGGGTTCAGAACTGATTTCAGTTGGACATTTTTGGGTGAAATATACATACATGGATGGTGATAGACGAATTCTTAACGGGCCTACATTATAACTGACATATTTATTTATTTATTTATTTAAATAATTTACAAAATTAATTTACAAACTATTTTTTTTTAGGCATCAGGGCAGCCGGGCCATATGATGCCGTCTAATATTTAAAGTTTTACATACTAAAAAAGAAAAGAAAAAGTTCTTTATTTAACATATGACACATGCTGAATATTTAAAGAAAACAAATTTTAAAAATTCAAATTAGGGCAAAATCATATTTCATTTAATTTCTGATGAGCGGTTATGGCCATTCTTATTCGTTGTGTGGTCCTTACATCTGCTGGATTTAGGATTTCGGCTAGTTTCTGGGGAATGTTGTCTGATGATTCATTAGTTTGGCGAGATATGGGACATTCAACAAAAATATGCCAAATGGAGAGAACCGTTCGGCAATTCGCGCACTCCTCCGGTAGTCCACGATTGTAGAAATGTTTGGTGTTGAAAAGAGCTTTTCCTACTCTGATTCGCAATATTTTTATGCTTTCTTTTCTGCTAAGAGATTGATTGTACGGGATACGGTCGTAGGAAGATTGATGTTTTCGTAGAAATGTCTTAGAGTTCTGCCAGGTTTCTATGAGATATTTCTTTTGGTGATGGAGGAATGTTTTGCACAGGAGTTGGTAGAATTTGGGGTACTCCACAATCAGCGGATGGTTAATAACAGCTTTTGCAGCTAAGTCTGCAGCATCATTTCCCTTGATCCCGCAGTGTCCAGGTATCCATGCTAGCGTAATGTTTTTTTTTTGTGTACAAGCAACTTCGAATTATCTCCAGCGAAGGGCATTTATTTGTCTAACTCTTAAGGCCCATGAGAACACCAAGATTATCTGTTAAAATCGGACCGATCAGAAAATTGTTGAGCATAGGATATACGTTTATAAATTGCTTCTAGTTCTGCAATGTAATTGTCGGCAGAATCAGGTAGAAGTGCTTGATGAACGATAGATGACTGTGCGTTTGGTTGTAATTGAATAACCGCGTATGAGCACCAGTGATTTTCTTTGTGTGAACCGTCAGTGTACAAGATTCTATCTGCTCCTATGGTTGAGATCATTTCATCATGAAGCATTCTGTACATACCATTGGAAGTATTAGCTTTTTTGAAATTTGCGAGATTGGTGTTTATTGGGAGTGAATTCCTTTTCCAAGAAGATGGAATATCTGCTGTTATAAGCATGACAAATGCAAATGAGCTTTGGAGTGGTATTAATGAGATTATCTTACTAAGCGCTGATACAGAGTTTTTTCGTATCTTTTGTTTTGAACAGATTGGTTTTTTCAATCATTTCAAACTGCGGATTTGTCGAATTCACTAATGCTTTACTGATATGGTTAACTGCCTTTCTTTTTGCTAAGTGTTCAAATGATGTGTAGCCTATTTCCACTCTAAGAGCTTCTATATTTGTAGCTCTCAAAGCTCCAGATGCTGTTCTAAAACAATCGTTGATGGCTGCATCAATTTTATGTATATTTTTTTTTGTTGTCCACATATAAATGGTTATACCATGTTGAAACGTACCATCGACTAGAGATTTCGCAATTTGGAGGGAAGTTTCTATATAGTGCGTTGTTTTGTCGTTTTAGCTGATTAACCATATTGTTGACGTGTATGTCCCATTTCAAATTTTCGCTGAAAGTAACTCCGAGAATCTTCATTTCTTTTTTAAGGGGGATTGATGAATCTCGTAAAACAAGAGGGTTACAGATGCATTTTCTTTTTCTGCAGAGATGTAGCGCTTCCACTTTAGATGAAGGAATAACAGCACCCACTTCTTGAGCCCAGTTAAACATAGTCAAATCTGCTTTTTCTAAAGAATCTTTCACTTCTATAGGATCTCCAGATGAAACAATATAAACGTTATCCGCGTATACTCCAATGAAATCAAGTTTGTTAATCGGTTGGGAGAGTTTAACAATAAGCGAGTCAATATATGCGTTACATAAGATATATAACAGAAAGAGGAGATCCTTATGGCGTACCATTGTCCAATCTCACAATGGAGGAGTTGTACCCGTCGACATTGACTCTAAAAGTTCTGTTATTCATAAATGACATTACTACCTTGAGTTATGTTTTTGGGACACCCCATTGATATAGTTGCTTAATTACAGGTACCATCATAACTCTGTCAAAGGCTTTTTCTAAGTCAGATGACATTACTACACTGTGTTTTTTTCTCGACAAATTCTCCGCCGGTGTATGCTCTAAGAGGTGCAGGAGTGTGGATACTCCTCTATTGAGTCTGAAACCGTGCTGTACTGTGCTAGCCTTTCCTTCCATCAGCCAACTTATTCGTCTCGCAATAATTTTTTCGAGAACGGGAAGAAGAGAAATTGGGCGATATTTGTTAAAATCATGTTGATTTCTTGAGGTTTTCGGAATCGGCTTAAGTTTTGCTCTTTTTCAGTCGTGTGGAAAAGTTCCAGTCAATAGAATACTATAATAAAGCGCGCAAATTCTGTCTTTAAGGCTCTCATCGCTCAGTTTTACCATTTTATACGTGATTTTGTCCTCGCCTGGGCTGCTTCCTTTGGCCATCTTCAGAGTTATTTCTAATTCAGTTTTGGAAATATTTTCCATTAGAAGTGCACACGAGCTTTGGTTGAAGATTTTGTAGACTGAAGTTTAGTTTATTTTCAATCATACTCTCTTGATATGTACTATCTGCGCTGTATTGTTTCCATTTCTCTGCGAATATGTTTGCTATAAATAACTGACATACTCGTATTTGAAGCGCAGTACTGCCAACAGGCAACACAAAGACTGCTTGCTCAGAGTGTTGAAAAAAAGCTGTGGAAAATTTTGCGCGAAGTAAGTTACAGATTTTTCCGAGTTGGAACATAGTTAGTAGCTTTATGAAGGCTTAAAAACTTATACTCACCTTTTTGAAAAGAAGAGGATTGCGAGGCTAATAAAAAGGTGCAGAACTACTTAAATGATTAGTTTGATGGCTGGGCTTCAAAAATATTGAAGTAAACCCTCATTTCCACCAACCAATTGTAAGAGGACAACACTCTAAGTGATTGATCAGTGAAAAGTAAGGATTATACTGCAGGTGGTACTCACAATATTGATCTGGAGGTTCCGACTAACGACTTAAATAAAACCCCACAAATTTTCGCACTAGCACATGGGTCACCTGATCTATCTTCGAATTCGATAATGTGGCTCTTTATACGCCACGAGAAGTAGATTAAACTCCAACAGAAAAGACGCTATTTTTGATGAAAATAATTTAACGGGTTCAGAAAAAGTATGCCTTCTAAGTGCCAGGTGAAGAGGAGGAGAAACTAGAAAACAAACGTACAACCCTTGGAACTGAAACCCCATTCTCTTAATTCATTTTGAAAAGAACCAAAAGAAAAAAGTGTTCCATTTCTTACTCTGTCGACGATACAAACAGTGTTTTCAAAGATTTCGGGCTACCGATGTTGACGGGTGTCCTACTCGGCATTCGGAAGGATGACTACACGCTCCCAAAATATTTTAGACTAATCAATCTGTCCTAATTTATTATGAAGTGCAAGCTCAAGCTTCATGTGCGTAGAGCTGCCTTGCAATCCAAAATCAGATAATCCCTCAGGCGTATACATCGACTAACCTCCCAAAATATACGTTTTGATTACTTTGGAGGCCGACTGCCTTTTAACTGTGTCGTTATGGGAATGACTTCTAATACAATGACACCAAAACCCTCGTAGCGCCCAAAATGAAAAATCTACTTTCATTGTGCAAAGGAATTGATCCAACACCGATGTGAACCTAAGTCCTTCTGAAAGACGACAACGTAAGAAAATCTCAGCCCATATTCCGTTACCTTAGTGGCAATGAATTACAATTCTGAACCAGAGGTGGGTACACTGCCTGTTGCGAATAGAATGATGCGCTTCAAGACTTGCTGAGTCGTCTCCGAACTTCCACACTTATTTAACAATACAAGACGGTTCTGAATCGCATCGGAAGGCTTAAGTCATGGAGTCTTTTTGAAGCGCCCATAAACTTCCAAGGGTAATTCAGAGAAAAGTTTCTCTAGACGCGAACCTGAGTAAGGATTTTAAACTTTGCTAGGCGTATCTAACACAACATCTTGCGACGCTTGATCTGAGATTGATTGTTATATCGTGTACCACTATCTCTGTCAGTGCTTGGTATATGCTTTCACCAAGATGCAGGAACTTGGCGCTGATGTTATGGATACTAATACTATAATCACTTTATACTCAAACTTTTACTCATCTGCCTTCGAAATATTCATAATTCCAGTAGAGGAAACATATGAGGAGTACAAAGGACTCTTTACTGAAAGAGAATGTAGATTATAAGCCGATGCCATATGTTGCAAAGACATTACCAGCTTAAGGTGTGCTTAAAAGATCCTATTGTGCATTTCGTATGAAAGGCATACTTATTTGAAAATTTCACTGCGTCTTTAAAACTCCAGAAGTAAATATACTAACCTCGCTCAAAGTAAGAGCTATCCAATAAGCAGAATCAATAAATCGGTTGAAAGACTTAAGTCTATTTCGTAAAGACTAATTTAAAAAATCATCTTAAGGCCACCTTCATTGATTTTCAGTTTGTTGTTTTATATTTTGTGTAGTGTACCCTCGTTAAGATATCATAGCTAAGGTTAATTTAAATATAGAAATGCACCAAGTGATAGTATGATACAAATCTTGGCAATAACGTTTATCTGAATTTAGGACTTTCACTACGACTTGGTAAGTGAAATGGAGTAAGAAAGAATGATAATATTAAATACATCACTCCGAAATAATTTGCATAAAAGCAGTGACTTTCTTTGCTGCTAATATCATTAAGCTCTCATCCCACGAACAAAGAAGAAAGAAAATGGAATTTAAGGTAGTTGCAGTACTAACTATCAAATATCCTTTTCTTTTTAATTTCACAAAATATTTTCTCTTTTTTTCGTAGATCGTAGTACTTGGTTTTGCAATTATTGGTATTTCCAGTGCTGGAGTTCTGCCAGCTGAGAAGGAAACACGTCCTAAATACGAAACCACATTCACCGGAGACATCAAAAGTCCAGCCGCACTCAATAAAGGTGATATTGTAAAAGAAGGAAAGAGAATTGTGGAACGTATCATTAATGGAGGTGGTAGTTTGAAAGCTCCTGTTCAACGGCAGCCACTTCACGTTAAGGCTATCATAAGTCCTTTGAAGAAAAAGCCTAATCGTTCTGCTGCAGCGTATTTAGTTCCAGCCGCATATCTTACTAATCCCAATGCTACCTCATCCGTAACCAAATCTGATCTTATTTACTATTCACCTTTGAAGTCGACTTCAGCTATTAGCTCTGTGCCAGAAACATATTCAGCACCACCTTCCTCAACTGCCACCAAAGCTGCTCCAGTTTATTACTCTTTTGTACCGGCATCATACTCACCTAGTTCGGATTCCTATTCAGATTCAGCTGACTACCTAGCTCCAACATTCAATCCCGATGCACTTTCTTACTCATATGAACCCCCTTCATATGCAATTCCATCTGTTAAGCTTTCTCCACTAATATATTCAGTTCCAGCTTCGCAATCAGGTGCAGATTACTACACGTCAGGCTCGGATTCTTACCAAAGTCCAGATGACTACTAAGCTGAAAAATCCAATCCATGTAGCTGGTTATTTTTCTGTAGAAACACATCCTTCCCATTGCATCTGTCCATTGTTTTCAACATACCTGAGCAAAATTTTAACCAGAAAATCCCTCTTCCGCTAGCGTACTCTATACACCGTATTTAACTCGTTTTAAATAAATATCTAAATATCAATAGAATTAAACTAGCATAAGATTCTGTTTGTAAATCATATTAAGGATAACAAATATATATTTAAATTTCACTTATGTTAGTTAAATATCAATAGAATTAAACTAGCATAAGATTCTGTTTGTAAATCATATTAAGGATAACAAATATATATTTAAATTTCACTTATGTTAGTTGTCTTTCAACATCAAGATCCTTCATCCTAAAGTGGTTGCCTAGTGTAGATCATGGCACTGTGAAGAGATCATGGCAAATATCAATGCAATTTCGAGAGTACGAGTAAATTGTCGGATAATGTCCTTTCTATACCCAGCTGAAGCTAACTCATTTCTTAATTACTTAAGATGGTGTTAGAGCCCACGGTGGACCTGGGCCTCAGCAAACGAGCCTCCAGTTTCGCACGTCAAGTTGGTTGAAGTCTCTTTCCACTTGCATGCCAGTCACAATCTTCTTCAAGTGCGCTGTACCTCAAAAGTGGATTTGAAAAATTTTTGTATCAAAAAGCTCTTCATAACTCAGCCATTTAATTTTTTTTTTTTTTTTTTTATATACTCGTAATTTTACGCGCGTCTCAAGGGGTATATGATACCCTTATATAGTTGCCAGGGCGCGGGCGGAAAGATAGAAGGAGGAGAAAGGAAATCATTGTTGTGACGTAGTGATTTGAAACTCAGATATATTTGGTTTCGATATTAACTCTCCAGGGGTGGGAGTCCGAATAGGATGAAGAGTTTTTCTTCACTCGGAATGATTCAGGTAGTAAATTTTAACAAATCTACATGTCAGCGTTATGCCTTCACACGCAGATTTTTCTGACTGAGTTCCAATTACAGAATGAAAAACTTGTCATGAGTAGGATTCGAACCTTGACCCTCCGAGTGAGAAGCGATGGCTACACAACGGCCACCCTAATTTATGTTGGACCTTCACTCTTGTGGCTAAGTCAATATCGCTGTATATGTGGTGCCTATCGATTCCAAGAGCATAAGCGTTCTCCAAAATCCTGGCCTGTAGCAACACTGGTATGGACCAATTACGTTGTTGATAAACGGCTTTTGGCGTTCACACCATACGACATATAAGATCTTGTATGCACCCGTAGTTGGCGTAGTTCAGAGGGTGTCCTACTAGAGGATCAGAGAAACAATGCTGACCATCGCCCGACAGGTGAGGTGGTGTATGCTTCTAACCAAGTCGTCGCCTGAAGCTTTGAAGAGCTAGGCAATCAAGACGTTCGGTCCAACAGCTTTATTGGACTTAAGCGTAGATATGGCTATCGGCATGCTCTATTCATCCCTCCGCATCGAGTGCGACTTTACTACGATGTTCTTTTGTTTGTCTCTTCAGGCTTGTGTCCGTGGTATGATTTTTTAGCTTTTGGTAAAACTTCCTGAGAAGCCGGTAGTTCTCAGCTCTGGTCCGTTTACGCAGCGCTGCTTTTTACCCATTTTACTTAGCTGCATGTCTTTGTCAGCAGTTTTCATCATACCAGAAGTGATGACAGAGATGATGGTGTTCAAGTGAGACCCAACATGTCAGTAGCGGCATCTCAGATGGCTTTTTGACGGTATTGCCACGGGTTTTCGATGCTTGATAGTGGTGGCAGAGGACATCTTAAAAGAGTAAGATAGATTCTATCGGAAGAGGATTTGGAGATCTTTTGCGGGTCTTAGCCTTCTGATGTCGAAATTCCTCACAGTATTAGTTTGCCTTTGCGCTGTTCAGGGTATTCGCAACCGTACGATGGCTACAACAAGGTGATGGTCAGAGTCGATGTTGTCTCTTGGGCTCGTTCGGACATCCATACTACAATGTTGTAGTACTAGCTATGACAATGTTGATATGCCTACCGCTAAGGCGATTAGCCTGAACCCCTTGTCGGAGGTGATGTCGTGCAGGCTATATCATCCGAACAAAATAAGAGCTATTGCCAGTTAAAGAGAAACTTCAGAAACTTTCACATCTGTGGACCTTTAGGATCCGTTAAATAACATATTTTGCAACTGTGAAACTGGGGCTTCATTGCCCTAGCCAATGGTCACTTTGGATTGTAAATTTTGTTTTATTCACACAACCTCTTAAGTCGAAATAGGTTTCGTCGTTCACTATGATTTCGGATGCGAAATCATTCCCTTTCTGCACCAGTTTAAACAGCATAGGAGCAAGTTTACCTCACCCGACGGTCAGCAGGCAGCGATTGGTGAACGGCTTGCACTTTATAAGAGATGCTGGCGCCATCTCCAAAATTTGGTTGCGGCAAGGATGTGCAATATTTTTAAATAGTATTAAACCGAGTTCTACTTGCATGCACAGTTCGCAAACCTGAATAATTGTTGCCAAGAATAAGCCTACGTGACTGCCATAAGTTAGTACTTCGCGAGGCTGATTCGCAAATCAAGCTTTTCGTGTTGTGTCACCTGTTTCTGAAGTTTCTGCAGGTTCTGAGGCTTCCGTTGTTACTTTTGTTAGCCTTTCTTTCTCCGTATTTCATTTTGTAGAGTTATTATGAAAATACATATTTCCGCCCAATTCACATCTGATTGCAACATGTCATCTAGAACTAGCGAAGGACTGAGTAGCAGAGTAGTTCTCCATTCCATGAAGCGTGGGCAATAAAATAGCGCTGCTCCGTGTCTTCATCTTCATTTGGGCACTCGGGACAATATGGTGAGCTATTTTGCCCAAAACTGTGGAGATACTTGCGATAACCATCGTGGGCGGACATAAACTACGTAAAACATGGCTAGACACCTTTTGCCACATCTCTAGTGCACCCAGTTTACACGAGATGCTTAGCCAAACGCTTAATTGTTCGAACATATGGTTCACGACAACGAGGGGAACGATGACAAACTTTACGCTGAAAAAAACAGATCAGAAATTGATCATATACGTAGTGTGAGGGTTGCTACCTAAGTTTTGAGATATTTGCGACACCAGTCTGAATAAGTGAAATCTGACATTGTCATCAATGAGTTTGACATTTTTAATGGTAATCGTACAGGTACTTGGAACATTCATCTTGGTCAAAAATTGAACAATCTCGTGCAACGATTTTTTTTGTCTTTCGACGTGGATTAATCCAACAAGAGTGTGCCGATAAAATCGCTTCGACATCTGATAATGAGGCACCATCTCGAGCCGAACAAATTTCGTGAGGGTCGTCCAAAATCGGTTGTTATGCCAGAAAAAATTAATACTGTAATCGATGTTGCAAGATCATCATGTGACATACCGTGAGATTGAGACATGCTTGGGCATTAGTCCCACTCGCATTCATTCAATATTTGGTCGTCAAAAAGTCTTGCTCCCTTTGGATACCGCATAATTTGACAATCGCTCAAAAAAAAAAGGCTCGTGTCATTTGATGCCAAGAAATGTTGAAAAAACTCAATCTTTGATGGGTCTTTCAAGACGAGCCAAATCCAACAAAAGTTGTTCGGCCACAAAACGCTTCGAGGCAAATGGTCGCCTGATTTTTCAGAATAATTGGACAAGTCGCCACCATGGCATTAGAAAAACCTAGAGCGGTCAACTCTGAATGGTTCACCACTATTTGTTTTCCAGAAGTGTTCGGAAAAATAAGGAAAAGACGAACCATTTTCCACCACGACAATGCAAGCTCTTAAATTGACGAGTAATCCGTCTGATACGACGCCAGAAGAAGCATTTCAATCACATGTTTTGGAGGTCACACAATCGGAGTGGAAAAAGTGCTTCGAAAATTGGTTCCAACGCATGCAAAAGTATATTGATCTTTAAGCAGAATATTTCGAAAAACAATTAAGCCATTTTCGATTGTAAATACTAATTTTGGCCTGTCTAACTCAAAGCTTAAGTAGCACCGTTCGTTGTAATAACTTTGCGTTCTTCAGATGAGTATTGCTCCATTGTTTATTGTCAACTATTTCTCGATCTGTCTACTATATAAATGTCAAACCACAATCACATTTGACCACATTTACAGAGTTTATGGCACATTTGCATTATGATGGCATTAATTTTACACAAGTTTGTATTTGTGCCGCAACTCCTAGAGAGATGGAAGCAGCCACGATCGTTTTGAGCTCTATACCTTGCATTGCTCCATAAATGTTAATTTTATATTTCATACACGCTTCCCTTTAAGACTTTGGCAAGAGCTCGATACTTACCATAAGATGATCTACGCTAACAGAAGGAGAGCAATTTTAAATACATTGCAAACATAGATGGGTCTTTTGTCGTCAGCAAACCAAACCCTGGCTTGTGTTCTACCAATGATAGGAACACTGCTAGAGTCAACAACTGATATCAGAAATCACAGGAATATATGGGGGATTGGTGATAAAAGCTTGAAGGAATATTTACTTACTGACTCAGATAGATTTGACAATACTTCTCATCAGTGGTCTCGTAAAATCACTACAAGTCATTAGATAGAGATGAAGATTCTTCCAAAGTCAATTCTGCAACAAATAAAAGCGAAATTAATTGATCTCGATGTCTGTGTAATATTTTTGCAGATATCTTAAATTAGATCCAAGGCACCGCTGTTAATAAGATAAAAATCAAACTAATTTAAAGATCATTGGCACTGATAATTATATACAAAACTGGCACCTGCAGCTACTTTATTGTCCAATTTGGGCGTGTACACCTTTCACATTTGCAAACTTTCTTTCCTGACTTACATGCGAGTACTTATGTTTAACAATCAAATTAGCAAATGAAAAAAGTAATCCAGTTTACCATATTATAGTGTTAAAATGTTTTATATAAAAAGGTTCACCAAGTTGGGGAAAATATCATTCAACTTTCAACTTTCAACAACCGATCAATTAGCCAAATATTCACTATCAAAAAATGGCATTCAAAGTAAGACACCACTTCGAGTTTATTTAAATCCTTTTCTAATCCTTGTTAATAATAAAATTGTGTTTTCATTTTTAGTTAATCGTTGCACTAACCTTTTTTGCTGTGGTTAGCGCAGGAGTCTTGCCAGCCTACCAGGAGTATCATGCTCAACCATCCTATGGCAAATCTGAGGAGTCTTACGACCACCATCCAAAATACGAATTTTCCTATTCTGTCCATGATGAGCACACTGGAGACATCAAAAGTCAAGTCGAAGCCCGCGATGGAGATCTAGTGAAGGGGGAATATTCATTGATTGACTCTGATGGTCACAAGAGGATTGTTCAGTATACTGCTGATCATGATCACGGATTCAATGCTATTGTCCACCGTGAGCCAGTTGACTTAAAATCCATTGCACCTGGTCTACTTGAGTATGCATCTGGGCCTGCTCACCATTATGAACATGCTCCAGCATATACTCAACAGATTGTTAAGTCTGTTCCTGTAGCTTTAGAGGCTGCTCCAGCGCATTCTTACCACCATCATTAGAATTATAGTTAAATAAAGGTTTTTGTATGTTATTGAAAGAAAAAATTGTTTTCAATTGTTTTCCATAAGATTATTCTGAGAATGTAGTTCCAATACTACCACCTCGCCGCTGGATGCTGGTCTCGTCCGTCCTACCAAACTTAGAAATGCAAGTTTTGAGACAAAAGTGAAAGCATTATAGTTCCCTGTCAGGATTGACTGAACCTCATTATGAGAACGCACGGTGGATGAATTTACATCACTTAATCAATTAGGACTTCAACGTTCAGAATGGTATGTACCTTGTATGTGCTGCTTCAAAACATGCAATAAGGCTCTTCAGGACTAGTCAGTGTGCCGATATCGATGGTGGCTGATGAATTATAAGTTATAGCTTTCATATCCCGAAGCGAGTTACAGACTCCGCTGTATAAACCCCTTTCTCCCCAAAAGGTTATAAAAGAGCAGGACCCTACAGATTGATTGTTGTGCTTGATATGCACTATCCACTGGTTTTGACGAGGGTTATCATGAAACTCAGACTACTATCTCATTCTAAGATATGAAAACTAATATCCATAACAGCCCGAAACCAGCGAACCATTGTTAGCAAGCACAGAACTTCAATTTTCAAGGAACCAACAGCGTTATTGAGCTTCCATTAACATCCCGAATAGTTCGATACCACCTACCATGGACAATCAAAACGGCCGCCTCTCATGTGTGACCAAAAAACCGTTATTCGATGACGAATACAAATCTTGAAAATCAGGGGATATACATAGCTAAAAACAAAGAAGGATTTGAGCTCTCGAACTTAACGAGTGTACGTTTACTCAGAAGAAAAAAAGATTGAACGTGTGAAACATTCGATTGAGGCACTTGAGAGCTGCTATCAGAAGAATTAAGTTTGAAAGTTTTGCCAAAAAGCTAAATCAGAAAACCGCCAGGATGGAAAGTGAAACATCGTTGTAGAAATACTATTGGATGGACTGTTAAACATCCCACTGGCAGACAAAAAGATCCGCTAAGTCTTGACAACGACAGACAACATTATCAGTCACCCGGCCGTGATAAAGTAAAGACAACAATCTTTAAGTTCAAGTAGATACAATAAAGCTATTGAATCTGATAGTTTAAATGCAAATATGCTTAAAGTTCGTATGCCCCAGAAGTGGGAAAACAACATTGTGTGTTGCTTATTAATTTAATAAAGATGACGCTACAGTCCAGTATGAACCTGGGCTTCAGTCAACAAGCGTTTCTTAGCAGCTCAATGCGACTGAAGTTGCATAAGAGAAAGACTCTCTATTGCACTCTCCCTGGGAGGCGGATTCGAAGACTTTATGGAATGGAGCTTTGGTGTCAGCCCACTTTACAAGACCCAGTCACTCTTCTGACTAAGTCGGTAACGCTGACCAGTCCGTACAATTCGCTTCACTTAGGTCGGGTGGACGGATTTGTTGGTATGCATCGTACAGGTGAAAGGGTTCATTCTGCCTGAAAGCAGCATTTTATTCGTCATCGTCTTTTTACGGAAATGCTCCTTCCAAATCCTAAGCATCGACTGTGACTCTATACCAATATTCCCTTGTTCGTCTCTACAGGCTTTGGTTCTGGATATGTGGCCATGGCTTTGTGTCCAAACTTCCAAAACTCATTCCTCCACTAGGATTCCCCAATTTCTTCAATGGTGCGCCTGTCATGCTAGAGGTCTGGCAGCTCTAGCCTTTTTATCCAGCACGGCTTTGCATACATCTTGTTTAGCTGCATGTGCTTGTCAACTTTCGTCGTCAAACCATGAGTTTCGTTGTGGTTGTCGGATGAAACCGTACACATCAGTGGAGGTATCTTTGATGGCTTTTTGATAGTGTTGCTATGCTCTTTTTAAGAGAGACCCCATGGGAATATGGGGGTCTTTACATCATTAGCCTACCTTTGCGAAGTTCGGGATATCCGTTAATTCTACAACAGAGTAATGGTTCTAGTCGATATTGGTTCCTTGGAAGGTTCTGACCTCCATAATACTGGCGTAGTGGCTTGCGTCGATCGCAATGTGGTCTATCTGGTTGCTTCGCCTTGTTAATATCGTGATGTGGGAAACGCGTACTAGTTACAGCAGTACTCCGCCCTGCCGCTGAGTCGATAAGCCCGAATCCATTACCAGTAGGGGTGTCAGACAGGCTATACCTTTCGACAGAGTTCCCGTCTCTTCCTAGCTTTGCATTAAAAGCACCAATGACTCTGATCGGTCGCTATTAGTGATATCTCGGTTAGGTTTGTTTAGAGTGCCTGTTAGAGAAAGGCCATCTCCCTTAGGCCTATTGGCCCGTTCAGTGCGACGTGAATCTGTGATCCTCATACTCTTGGAACAATTTTGAGCTTTTGCCGGAGCGAAGAAGACTTTTAACGTCTATATTGCTTAGAACGGTTAAGTCATTGTGGAAAAAGGCTCCCAAGTGTAATTTTCTTCTGGACATGTACAAAGTTAAGTGGAGGACTGTCTCCTTTTCCTCCTCGTTCGTAAAACTTCAGCAGAAGAAGTTTGTAAACATGCCGAGCCTTCTCTTTAGATGGATCAAACATTTAGAGCAATTCCCTTAACCCAACAGTCCAGTTAAGGTTTCTTTTTTTGTAACCATGCAAGTGGTTTGATGTCTAAGTAATCTTTACGTTATGTCAGATCTTGAGAAAACATTCAAAACTTCGAAATCGGTTAACACGATCCTTTGATTAAATTCAAAGCCGCATATGAGAGCGCCTATAGGGACGAACTATTCAGTTTGCAATTTCCCAGTTTTGGCATCTCTACGAAGCTCATTTCACTGTCGAATTCACGCTGGTCCACCAGTTTCGGAAGTGAGAAACCGAGGCATTCAATGTCTCCCAATGCTCCCTCTCGAGCAACCAAAAAGACATTATACAAGATGCGTACTATTCCAGGCCCACTTTGAGAGGTGCAGAAGTTTGAAGACCGACGAAAGCAATAGAGTGCGGTCTCGGTCGCTTTAAAAAAAAGGCCCCGTTTGCTTCAATGGAGAAAGGAAGAAAACTTTCAATAGAGAACTGTACGGATGGCGATCTCATCAGAAAAATTCCATTTAGATAACTATGTCCCTTTGAATACATGGATACCAGCAGGGGATGTCTTGGAAAGCTTCATACTCCAAGCCAGATGGACAACTCGACGACCTCATTACAGGTGGGACACATAAATTGTAAGCCATCAGCATCAATCAGAGTGTATGCGCCCCTTACAATGTCCCCATCTCGGGATTCCTCTTGGCTCTTAATATCACCAGTAGTTGGATAGGGATAGGGATAAGGGGTCCTCAAACAATATGCGCCTTTCAAAGACCGTGCTAGTGGTGTTTTAGCTGAGTACTATACTTCGGCACAGGAAAACGAATTTACATTTGACAGTAGGTAAACCACGAATTTCAATAACTTAAAGAACATTAAGATACAAGGTTAATTGTTCTTGACCTTGAAGAGGTCACCTCCCAAGATCTGCGTGAACAAACGTAGTGAACTTCAACTCTCCAATCCAAGATTCAAAAATATCACGTGCCAATTACTGAGTCTTTTGAAATCTACATATTTTGACAGAAATCTGAACAGGTGTCAATTTTAATAAATCTCCAATTTAACGACTGCTACTACAATTTGTCTGCAGCACCATTAACAGCATGAATTTTCCCGTCTAGCCATTAAGATTGACACCACAAATTAACCAGACGTCAACGAGACAATTCACCTTGCCCCTGATTACGTGCCAGAATATATGTATACCTTTGCCAAATCTATGCAATTTTTCGGAACAACTAATTATATGTATCTCTCTACCTAAATACTTGCATAAACATTTCCATTAATTAAGATTACCATGGCACGCCTAGGGTAATAATTGATGTCAAAAAAAAAAAACATTATTTGTTGACACTTAAGTACTCGTATGGGCCTACGAGTATATTAAGTAAAATTAGGTGCCAAAGTTGCCTCAGACCTTTCATGAAATCGAAAAAGATATTGATACTATCCCTAGACGATATTAGGCACGGTTGCGAAATATCCATGCGGATATCGATTTCCTAACGCTGGTCCAGTTAATGTCCCATATATTTTACCAATTGGTATTGCCTCACACGAAATAAAATTTCGGTTGCATTAAACTTACTAACTGCACCACCTCTGATTAAAATGTTCGCAAAAATTGCATCAGCCAAGAAGGTGATAGAAAAAAATGTTCATTCTGATAGCTAAAACCTACTCTAAGCCGGTTTCGGTCTAAATCAAACTTTTCTTTTTATCGTAATCAATGTCAACCTGAATGCAGGCTACGCATTGCGGGCCCATCTAATAGACGCACATGCATGCAACTCCACCCATGCGTAGTGTGGATTTCATTTTGGAGAAAATTTTGTATAAATAAGCAAATCAGCAACTTCTAAGCATCATACAGTATTCGCTTGCATATCCAACAACATGGCATTCAAAGTAAGAACCTTCAAGGAGCTTGGTAAACAAATTTGAAAACTTTAATAACCCAATTTCTGTAATTTTTAGTTTGTTGTCCTTTTGGCTTGTGTGATGGTCGCCAGTGCAGTGGTGTTGCCTTTACAACAAACAGTTTTGACAAAAACAATTGAACCACTTGATGCTCCACCTAAGTACGACTTTAGCTACCAAGTGAATGATCCAACTACTGGTGATATTAAGAGCCAAGAGGAATCCCGAGATGGGGACATTGTAAGGGGCGCATACACTCTGATTGATGCTGATGGCTTACAACGAATCGTTCAATACACTTCAGATGGAATCAATGGATTTAATGCTATTGTTACTCGTACACCAATTGGCAAGCAAGTTGCTGTAGCTCCAGTTATTAAGGCTGTTCAACCAACTCTTATCAAGAGTATTCCATCAATCATTCAACCAGCTATAACTAGAATTGGCTTGCCATCTCTGTCACCAATTATTAAGACTTCACCACTTGGACTTCCCATCTCACCACTTGGAATTAATCCCTTGATAGGTTAAGATTCACAGCGCCTTTGAATCTCATATCTCCATGACTTTGATACCTTGTAAATGTTCTATGATAATGCCATTGTATATAAATATTTTAAAAATCCCTATATTGTATGATGCAGTACTGCTAACTTAAATAAAGATTGTTCTATTGCAAGCGAATTTTATATGTATTCCATTTTGTGATCTATAAGAAGAAAATTGCAGATGAGATCTGGTCTTGAAGTCCTGATAAACCCATAGGTAAACGCAAACCACAAGCAACATAGATGATACCCGCCCTACAGTGTGTTTAACAAAAGTGTATTCTTAAAAACAGAATCACCTCTCCAACTTTTGACTTTTGAAAACAAAAGCTTTTAATAGTTCTATAGTCCTGCGGTTATTGTCGCCAAATACTTTTTAAAAACAGTTAAAGCCGCCTTTTTGTCCTTAATTTTCCCTTAATGCTATATTTCGTCCCAGATATTTGCAATTATACTGCCATTCCACGACCCTTTCAAACAGCACAGATACAATTACAGTATTCCGTATCATTGTCTAGTGATATCCGGAACCTAGCAGTATTTCCTGGTACAACTGGATAATTCTTTTAGCATTGATAATCCGGTTATCAGTACCCGCGATGAACATGCACATTTGCTAGGTTTTTCACTGTTCGTACGACGAGAGTTTCAACATGAACAGCCCACAACTCACTTTGGTCAAGTAGATGCAAGTGCTCTTAGTCTTCTTTCTAATTGAATGATATTTTCTGCCTGACTATCGTGCTCCCTCTATCGTCTTCGGTATTGCTTCGGCTTGTGTTAACCTGACCCATTCTTTTTAAATCATCGGGGAGCATCTACCGTTCTTTTTAAATCCGCATTTGTTTAGCTCTGCTATTTTCGCATCGAAAAAGCTCTTCATTCTGTTCTCGTCTTTGCGGCAGCGTTGCACGGTACAGTTTCTGATTAACTGAAAATCATAGGCCGCTTTGCTGATGGCCTCCATTCAGCATTGAAAATGGTTCTTCGTACCGTTTTCATAAGATACATTAAGATCTCTTGCAATTGTAGCCGACCGGCTTTAAACCTTCTCACAGTAAGTAGTTTATTTTCGTCTTACTGCCATTGATTTCCGAATTCGTACTTTGCCAGCTACTGGGTTATGGTCAAACACAATGTTGGTATGTACCTCGAAATGTGGGAAAGTCTAGAATACTGACTGCTTGTCTTTCGCAATAACGCATTTCGGTTAAAATGCAAATAAAATTGTCAAATGAAGCAGCGTCCATGATGTGAATTAATGCTTCACAGTACAATGCATTCAGGTGTTTGCCAAGTGTATGCCTTTACCCCTGTAGAAACGAAAGACGACAGGATAAGACCAAGCTTCTGCAAATTTCGAAACAGCTGATGATTTAATTCTCGGCAATTTTTCCGGCGAAGGTGAAGGAGAATATCTTTGCTATCAGTCTTACCATAAGCCTGTTGAAGACAACGGCTTAGTAGCTGAACGATCCGGCTCATGTACTAAATCCTTTCAGAAAGAAATATTTTCGATGAAAAAACTTCCCATCGTTCACTGAACTAAACATAATGGTCTTCGGGTATTGATAGGGGAAGACATTGATCAAGGGCAAAATGATGATGCTCATGAATGTTTTTCGCACAATTCGACAATTTTACAGTCGTCATAATTGACCTCTTGAGCAATCAACTCAATCCAAAGTGACCACATTTTGCACCAGTTTCACGCTATTTGACGTCACCTACCCGTATGCTTAGAGTGCGTACAGAGGAAATATTGCTGCTGTATCCGCTACTGCAAGGTGGCGCAAAATTAATCATCCTATAGGAAGATGCTAGAATTTTTGTAAATAGTGTCGTACGTCAATCATGTTTGACAGACAAACAATAGAGCGCTATACTCCGCTGTCAAGTCATCCTCAGTCTCAACAACGAAGTGAACGATTTTAAGTTGAAAATTATCATGAGCGACGATACGCATTTCCATTTAAGCGGTTACGTCAATAAGCAAAATCTTCGTTTCTTGGGCACTGATAATCCGCGTGTGATGCCCGAAGAGCAGTTACATCCATTCAAAGCCACCGTGTGGTGCGGCGTTCACGCGGGAGGAGTGATTGGGCCATATTTTTTTGAGGACGCCAGCGGCAATGCGGTCACTGTTACTGGTGAACGCTACAAGGGCATGATAAACGACTGCTTACTGCGGGAATTGGATGAGCGGGTCTTGGTTAACATGTGGTGCCAACAAGACGGTGCAACCGCACACACAGCACGAGCCACAATAGATATTGTGAAGGAAGCTTTTCCTCGTCGCGCAATCTCCCGTTTTGGGATTGCCCGATTTAACCACCCCAAAAATCGTTCTTTGGGGCTACTTAAAGTGGCAGGGTTATGCCGACAAGCCTCAAATAATCGCATCTTTTAAGGAGAATATTCGACAGGAATACGAACAGTTATCATAGGAAATCTTGCGGAAAGTCATGGAAAATGCGATAAAACGAGCGCAAATGCGTATCAACACTGGCAGCAGCCACTTGGTGGATATCATCTTTTCCACTTAACAGAAAAATTGTAAAGGTCCAAATAAAAATTTCCACCACTTAGAATCATTTGTTTTTATTTACTAAAAAAGTAATTCAAAACCAAAATTGGATGATTAATTTTGAGCCACATTGTATAAATGAAGACCGTGATTTTTCTATTCGGGGGTACGTTCGCAGCAATTGGTATTGTGTTATTACGTGTAAGATATTGTGCAAGGATTTTGGTCTTAAACCTTAGAAAATGCAGCCACACAGCATGTGAATCGATGGACAAATTGAGAGTAATTTATCTCACGTTTTTGACCCGTAAATTAGCCGTCTAAATCGTGCCATTTGACGCCTTCAGACTATTGTTTATGGAGACAAGTCAAATTACTATGCCGATAAGCCAGCGCCACATGGCATTAGTGTGTTCAAAAAAGTTACTTGAAATTGGGCCGTCCGTTTGGATCACTAAAAACGTAGTCGAGGTCAAAATTTACATAAAATAATCTTTAAAGAGTAAATAGCAAGCATTGTTTTATCAACTTAAATAAAATTATATGCCCACACTTTTGCAACTTTCCTGTATTTAAAAAAAAAAAAAAAAATTAAAAACCAAACCCTTAAAAACCCATCTACGAGTATTATAAGCTACTGTAACATAATTGAAACTCAAATCAAGATGGTTTGTTTGAATGTGTCAATGTGCTGAAGATATGGTCTATCGCCGAGTCCGAACGGCACTCTTTAGAAGCTTTTTCGTAGGCATTTTTACTTTCGGGAGTTTGCCATTGCCCGCCGAAAAGGTGATGGCGATTTGAGAAATTGTTGGTGACTCAGCCAGGAATCGAACCCAGACTGTCTGCGTGATAGTCCAATGAGCTAACTATCGCGCCATCGCCATCGCCATAAAAATACTTAACTTCACATTAATATCACAGTCCGAATTTGGAAAATACCTGTTACATCAAAAAAATGACCGCGCGCTACGAAAACCTACGCAAATAAACTTTTGCCTTAAAGAAAACAGCATACAATTTTGTAAGAGTAAAACAAATGCAAAAGTTCAAACCAAGATCTCCACGATAACACTCATCATTAAGAACTTTTTTCAAGGCTCTAAAACCAAAAGCTTCTCAACAGAAGCCCAAGGACAGAAAACTGAACGAGTTACCAAACGGACATTGGCAACTCTAAATGCATATCAGTTTAATAGGGGTCGAATAGTAGCAGCCACAGGGCACAGCCATTCAGTGCACCATGCACACTCAGATGTGCGCTGAATAATATGTGTTGGATCTACGAGTATATCAGATGCAATTGGAAATTCACTGGCGGGTAAACACTTTTTATGGGGGGGTTTCTTTCAATTTAGTATGGTGCATAAATATTTCAAGCTACTGATTTTGAAAAAGCTTCCCCATAAGACGTTTACTGCCACTTTATGTTGCACAGATTATGGAGTTGCATGTTTTTGAAATGATAATGATCGCCCGATAATAACTCGTACTGAGGCTGATTTTAAAAATCACCCTTCTACATATATAGAAAGAAGGAAGACGACTACACAAAGGGAGCCTACAAGGAATGCTGGATAAAACTTCTAAGAATTGTCATAGTAATAGGATAAATTTGATCACAAATATTTTGTGATTAGTTTCTCTATCTCTATATTCACAAGAAGACATCTTATCAATCAGCTGACAATTAGACTAACCTGGACATCAGGCCCGCTTTCTGTATTACGAATGTTTAGACATACTAGTATGCATCGCTATTTATGGAGTATTATATTCCCAGACAAAAAGATGAACAAGTTTGACGCACGACTGCTACAATCGCAGGTTATGGCTACAACATTGCCAATTGAATATCCCTTTTCTCTTTGGATTCGTCGCATCTTCAATATGCACAAATGGTGGCGCTTTCTCGTAGACTTTAATAAAACTCCTGGTCCGACAACGTATACCGGATGCCGAAATCTCGCAAAACTTATTTCTGTACATTATGTAAGAGGCGTTCGGAATTCATGTGCACGCCGCTGGTGACACCGTTTATTACGAGTACATCAATATTTTGTCGCCTAGACTTTGCTTTAACTTCTTATTTACTTTAGGTGGCGCTACAGTCCGGGGTGGACCTGGGCCTCAGTCAACAAGCTTCTCCAGCCAGCTCGATCCCTGGCTAGCTGCCTCCAGTTTCGCAGGCTAAATTGGCTGAGGTCCTCTTCCACTTGCGTGCGCCACCTGAGTCTTGGCCTTCCTCTACTGCGCTGTCCCTCGGGAGCGGATTCGAAGATTATTAAGGTCTTATAAAGGGTGACTTTTGTTGTCCGAGAGAGGGCTTTGCTACTCAATTGCCTTCTTTCAAGTACGATGTTGAAAAAATCGCATGACAGCGCATCGCCTTGTCTAAATCCTTTCTGGACATCAAAGGTCTCGGTGAGATCTTTACCGACCTTGATGGAGCAACGTGCATTCTCCATCGTCATCCTGCACAGACGGACGAGTTTGGCAGGGATGCCAAAACTAGACATTGCTCTATAGAGCTCGTCTCTATAGATGCTGTCATACGCGGCCTTAAAATCGATGAATAGGTGGTGGGTATCGATCTGAAGCTCATGGGTCTTCTCCAAGATCTGCCGTAGTGTGAATATCTGGTCGATGGTGGACTTTCCTGGCCTGAAGCCACACTGATATGGACCTATCAGGTTGTTAACAAACGGCTTCAGGCGTTCACACAATACGGCGGATAAGATCTTATATGCGATGTTAAGGAGACTGATGCCTCTGTAGTTGGCGCAGTTCAGAGGGTCTCCTTTCTTGAGAATTGGACAAAAAATGCTGAGGTTCCATTCATCGGGCATACTTTCGTCCGACCATATTTTACAGATGAGTTGGTGTATGCTCCTTACCAAGTCATCGCCTGCCGCTTTAAAGAGCTCGGCAGTCAGGCCATCCGCTCCAGCAGCTTTGTTGGACTTAAGCTTCGATATGGCTATCTTCACTTCATCCAGGTCGGGTGGATGGAATTGTTGGTCATCATCGTCCAGGTTGAAAAGTTGATTCTGCCTGACAGCGGTATTTGGTCCGTCATCGCCGTTATACAGTCTGCAGAAATGATCTTTCCAAATCCTCAGCATCGACTGCGATTCAACTACGATGTTCCCTTGTTCATCTCTTAACTTTAACTTCTAGTGCGTTTAAAATTTCGCCGCTTCAAGAAAATATAGAAGTTAGAGTCGATAATTGTACATGTACATGAAATCTCCGATTTTGAGGTTAAAATTTAAAAGCCAATATTCGTTTTTTTATAATTTTTTATTTAGTCAAAATAGGAATTTTAAGCATCTATAAATTTTTTTCAACGTTATTCAAGGTCAATTATTCTTTTTTTGTTAAAGAAGGCTTGATTTTTTGACGCTATTAAGTCTTCAAAGCTTGTTATGACCTCTGCTCAGTTACGGAATACGTTCTGCTGATAAAATGACCCCAAGCTGCAGAAAAGTGGAAAAGATCAGGAGAGTATGGTGGATGCGAAAGAGTTTTAAATCCCAACTGTAACAGTTTTTGCACCGTGACGCCTTGTGTATAGGGTCTAGCATTGTCATGTAATTGAATCGGAACACGCCTATTTGATTGGTTTTCAGCCATGCATTATGTCGATTTTCTCACAATATTTAATTGCATTCATCGTTTCCCCTGGTTGAAGTGAATTGGTCCTTTCGATGTCCACCAGATAGTCACAATAACCTTTTCTGGATGAAGACCCTGTTTGGGAGTGTGTATTGGTTTTTATTCTGCATCCCACCATGCCCAGATCTTTTACGGTTATCATACAAAATTCACATTCCATCACGCGTGACTATACCTTGCAAAAATGGTTTATTTTGGTGCCTTAAACTCAGCGATAAGCAGATTTCTAAGTGGCGTATTTTTTAGGCCTTGTTCAGTTATTAGGGCAAACATTTTTTCTTACTTTTCCTATTAGAGCATGGTGTCGGTTTATTGCCATGTGAGATAGTCCCATATTTCATGCAATGTCTGCCACCGTTTTTGTTTGATATTGAAAAATTTAAACGCTTTTTTGAACACATTTTTTTTTTTTATTAAAATGTCCCCATCCGTTAAATTGGAAAAGTAAAAATATCGAAAGAATACTTCACAATGTCGCATTAGGTCCTATCTGTAATTTGGTCTATACGAGTAGATAACCAACCAGCCCACGCAGTCTTCAGTCGATAAATTTGTCTACAACACGAGTTTCTGTCTGGCAAATGATATGTTTACGCCTCTTAGAAGTGTTGTTATTATTTATGTGGGCTACTGAAAGTACTTACGAAATTAAAATGCGCCCACACATTTTGAATCGAGTTTCCTTAAATTTTTTTTTTTTTTTTTTTGGTTTATAAATTACGGTTAAGCAAGCAATCTACGTTGTATAAATAGCGACGTTGCTAGCTACTGCACTTTAAATTGATTCAAACGTCTTAAGAAGTTGTTAATATTGAAATTTAGATTTCTGAGTTCATTTCTGAGTTTTATTGCAGTGTTTTGTGCCAAAATATGTCAAACAACATCAAATGTTCCTGTTCTACAGCCGAAGGGCAAGGCCGTGAGCCTGGGAATGAATATGAAAAGTCGACAAGAGATCATTGATGAATATTAGAAAGAGTGTCCGAGACAGAACGAAGCCCTGCAGCACACCAACATTTATTTTGGCAATGTCGGACTTGAAAGTATTTAAGACAACTTGAACTGAACGTTCCGATAGGTAATACCTAATTCATTGAAGAAGACAGTCGTGGATCCCAAATGCACGAATTTTCGACAAAAGAGCCTGACGCCAAACTCTGTCAAATGCCTTAGGAATATCAAGTGCAACTATCTTTCACCAGATTGATGCTCATCACTTTGGCTCCACTTTTCTGTGAGATATGCTATCGATCTGTTGCTACGAAAGCCGTACTGCCAGTCATTGCGAAGATTTTGTGTTTCGAGATACTTCATGAGCTGACCTCATGGCATGACCTTTCACATTGGACAGAAAGGACGTAAGTTTTAAGTGAAAGAGGAGAGAGAAGAAGATTCTTCTTTTTCAGGAACGGGCTGGACAAATGCCGTCTTCCGTCAACTCGAAAGGAGTACAAAAGAGTAGGATTGATGAAAAAGTTGGGAGATACCTGTATGGTTAACACTTTTCTTACAGGCCATCTATGTATGGTAAACCCGCAAGAGTGATTTCTAAATGCCATAAACTAAAGAAGGAATTCAAAGCCAAAAATGAAAGTGTACCGCAAAAATTGAGAGTCAAGGTTCATATAATTAAAGAAATTTGTTGCAAATCAATAAAATGTAAGAGGAACACTTTTGAGGCAAGATTTAAGGAGAAGAAACAGGGAAATCATCAGGTCTGTCTTAATCTGGGGGCGAAAGACAGTAGGTAGAGCACCTGCGGCAGTGTAGGTACAATATCGTGGGTAATCTTAAGAAGAGGTTGAAGATCGTGGTCTAGACTTAAACTAATGGCCTAATACTTTCGATATTTTGAATAAACGACTCCTTGACAATTTTGTAAGATCTCTTTGCCGAAAGAAATAGTAGAAAGACTATACTAAGGCGTTACTTAATAAATTCCCGCACAATAACAATGTAGCGTCAAGCAGTTATGACGAGAACACATGGGATTCTACGAAGAACATAGCTATAAGGTAGTGGAATGAATGAGCCCAAGATTTGCGGGCTCGAAAATACGGTATTTAATTGTTCACGAGTACGTATCCAGTCGGGAGAGAGTTCTTATTTTTTCGATTATTTAATTGAAGCCCAGGTCAACCCCGGACAGTTTATTGAATGCTTAATACAAACATATAAGTTAAAAACTAACATATAACTTACGAGAAAATGAAAGGGGTCATGGAGCTTGGGAGGGGAAGTTCCGAAGACAGGTTTAACTGATGTTGCATTCTGGTGGTTACAGATTGTAACGCCGTAATCGATTCGGTGAACGTTGATGTGGAAGAGGGATGCTTGAATTGACATTAATGGATATGGATACCATTTGCAGCAAAGTTGGGCAGTCTATACAGCAAGTGAGTTGCATATCCTAGTATAAGCCTAGTATCGGCCAAACGAATGTAAGGTTAGGGGATTTAGTAACGTAAGGGTTAGATCATCCTTGGATCATCGCTTAGTGAATCCCAGCGAAGAATTAGCTTTTTAACAATGTTTCTCCAGCTTCATCGGAAAAGATCAAATACGATGAAATCCTGGAGATCCGACATCGAATTAACATATCGGCGACGTCGTAAATGGACAAAAGGCTTCAATTGTTGTGTTATTTGAAATTTATAGGCATGCAAATGAAGATTAACTTGTGAAATTCGTCGTTAGGTGCTATATGTGAGTAGTTGCCAGTAGTTGACACCCAACATCCACGCTTGCTTTTGGCTCACAATTCAACTGCTTCGATTTCGAAAGAAAGTCGATAAACTTTCCCTGTGACTAAGGCTGAGATCACAGGCATCCATAGATGCTGTCGGGCTAGAACAGTAGTTCCAGAATATAGGATATAGTCAGACTATTTATCAGTAAGGCCTCCACTATATAAGATTAAAGACTGGCCGACGATGACTTAAAAATGTAGTAAGTTAAATTAAAATTGGACCATCAAATGTCAGTCGCCCAAAAACTTCCAAGATGCTAATCGCATGACAGCGCATCGCCTTGTCTAAATCCTTTCTGGACATCAAAGGTCTCGGTGAGATCTTTACCGACCTTGATGGAGCAACGTGCATTCTCCATCGTCATCCTGCACAGACGGACGAGTTTGGCAGGGATGCCAAAACTAGACATTGCTCTATAGAGCTCGTCTCTATAGATGTTGTCATACGCGGCCTTAAAATCGATGAATAGGTGGTGGGTATCGATCTGAAGCTCATGGGTCTTCTCCAAGATCTGCCGTAGTGTGAATATCTGGTCGATGGTGGACTTTCCTGGCCTGAAGCCACACTGATATGGACCTATCAGGTTGTTAACAAACGGCTTCAGGCGTTCACACAATACGGCGGATAAGATCTTATATGCGATGTTAAGGAGACTGATGCCTCTGTAGTTGGCGCAGTTCAGAGGGTCTCCTTTCTTGAGAATTGGACAAAAAATGCTGAGGTTCCATTCATCGGGCATACTTTCGTCCGACCATATTTTACAGATGAGTTGGTGTATGCTCCTTACCAAGTCATCGCCTGCCGCTTTGAAGAGCTCGGCAGTCAGGCCGTCCACTTTAGCAGCTTTGTTGGACTTTAGCTTAGATATTGCTATCTTCACTTCATCCAGGTCGGGTGGACGGAATTGTTGGTCATCATCGTCCAGGTTGAAAGGTTGATTCTGCCTGACAGCGGTATTTGGTCCGTCATCGCCGTTATACAGTCTGCAGAAATGATCTTTTCAAATCCTCAGAATCGGCTGCGATTCTCTTCCGCTCATAGAGCTCATGAGCATCACTGGGCCTTCTATGCATCTTGCTTAGCTGCATGTGCTTGCCGGCATTTATCATCGAACCAGGGGTTTCGTTGTGGTGGACGTGTGAAACCCAGCACATCAGAAGAGGCATGTCTGATGGCGTTTTGGCAGTGTTTCCAATGGTCTTCGATGCTTGATGCTGGCGGCATTGGACCTCTTAAGAGATTAAGAGACACTCGATCGGAGAAGGGCTTGGCGATCTCTTGCGATTGTAGCCGTCTGACGTCGAATTTTCTCACAGTATTAGTTAGTCTTGGCGTAGTTTGGGATATCCGCAACCGTACCTTGGCTACAACAAGGTAATGGTCCGAGTCGATGTTGGCTCCTCAGAACGTACGGACATCCATAATGCTGGAGGAGTGTCTTGCGTCGATCGCAATGTGATCAATCTGGTTGACTGTTGATTGATCAGGAGTTCTCCAAGTCCCCTTGTGTATGTCGAGATGTGGGAACCGCCTGCTAGCCACGACAATGTTTCGCCCCGCCGCAAAGTCGATTAGCCTGAATCCGTTATCGGAGGTGGTGTTGTGCAGGCTATAATTTCCGATTGTTCTACCAAAGATACCCTCTCTTCCAAACTTTGCATTCAAATCAAGGAGTACAATTTTAATATCATAGCTAGGGCATTGTTCGTAGGTCATAGCTAGGGCATTGCTCGTAGGTCTTGTTAAGGAGCTCATAGAAGGCATCCTTGGTGTCGTCATCTTTCTCCTCTGTGTGGGAGTGCGCGCATATGAGGCTTATGTTGGCGAATTTAGCCTTGATACGGATTGCTGCGAGGCGCTCGCTCACATGCCGGAAGCTGAGGACTTCTTGTCTTAGTCCGCCTCCGACAGCAAATCCACATCCAAATAAGCGCTGCTTTTGCCGTCGAAAGCAATTGCCTTAGTAGATATCGCAGTTTTTCATCTTCTTTTTGTCCGGCCTATCCCATCGCATTTCTTGGATGGCGGTTATGTCTGCTTTGCAGCAGTCTAGGGCCTCCGCTAGTTGCTCGGCTGCAAGTGGTCTATTAAGGGACCTAACATTCCACGTGAATATTCGAAGCTCATTGTCCTTAAATCGTTTGCGTGGGTTGTCAACAGTATATCCGTCCATATCCGAGGCTTGTTGATGCTTCGTAACTATGTTTTTTTTTAAATGGCCGGGCAGTTACCCCGGCGGCACAACCCCCAACCTGGAGGACCAGTTCCATTTTTGATGCCCCATGCCCCCTTATAGGGCTCGTCCGCCACCATCTCTTTTCCAAGACCCTGACTAAGTCCTGGAAATCCTTAGCGGCCTGAGCTCCAAATATGTCCGAGTAGCCCGGATAAGGTCTTGTTTTGTTTTTCCGACACTAATCCTCATTTATGGCGCAGGAAACTCGCCATTTGTCTGCTTCACTTCGCAATCTCCAGTGAGATTCCCAGATGGCGCTACGGGGAGGCGTGAAGTAGGGCTTATTAGCAGAGCTGCAAGATGTTCGGCTGCAGAGCCTCATTTTCGTTATTTAAAGAACCATCACCTGTCGGAAGATGCTACTGCTACGAGGCCTTATACCAATCGTTGGAAATGCATCTGCCATTTGCAAAGCTTTGACGTTCTGAATAATTTCACCCTCTATGTGGTGGGAAATTTAGTATGTGCTGTTTTCGCAATAGCACCCTATCCTCAACTGCCTGTAATTCAGACCTTAAAAGAGATGTTCCCACCTGAAAATGAGGAGGAAGACATTGTCTTTTCCCGAATACTGTTTGGCCTTTTACAGATTGTACCTAGGCAACAACTTATTATGTTTTCTTTAGAATTTCGGCTTCACATGACTTGGCAACCGAACCGAACCGAACTTTGACAGTTCATCATCTCTTGGGACTAAGGGGCTTTCTTTTATTAGCCTCGTACTGTCCATCTGTCAGCATATTATGCCAATAGCAACTGCTTCACAATGCTATCTATAGCACGTTCCAAAACTTAACCACAAAACAAAGTCCAAAGTCGAAGCTTTCTTCGACCTTGCAAAAGTATTTTCAATATTTTTTCAATAAGCCCAATAAATAACTCACTTACAATTGTGTCAAACTATTCAACTTGGTCCATGTGGGCCGCCATGCCCTTCTCATGACACGGTAAAGGATTTTGAATACCAAATTAGCGCCGGCGATAAACCAAAAAAAAAAAAAAAAAAAATGCCAAAAACCATGTTACGCAAATAAATTCCGCTCCGAGCTATAAACTTACCCACCGACACCTAAATATTTGCGCAGTATTCGTATAAAAGTAAAATCTATCGCACCGAGAGGCATTCCATCTCAAGCCTCGAAAGAAAGCAGTTAAATCCAAAAATAGCCAAACCGTAGCAACATGGCGTTCAAAGTAAGTTCACTTGTTTCTTGTGTTTTGTCCATTCACTTGCTGATGTTGTTAATTTGTATGTTTTCAGTTTGTGGCAATTCTGACATTCGTAGCTGTTGTTCGTGCTGGAGTCATTCCCTCAGCTGGATTTGCATATTCTGCTCCTGCTACTATAGTCAAAGCTGCTCCAGTTGCCTATGGTGCTCCTGTTGCTTACTCTGGATATAATGTTCCAGCAAAATACGTTCAACAAGTTGAATATTCTCAACCGCAAGCATTTGTTCAACCAGCTGCTGTTGTAAAAGCCCAGCCAGTGTTGACAAGGGCCATCGATGAATACGATCCACATCCTCAATATAAGTTTGGTTACGATGTTCAGGATACTCTTTCTGGAGATTCAAAGACTCAAGTGGAAACACGCGATGGTGATGTTGTTCAAGGCGAATACTCATTGATTGATGCTGATGGTTATAAGAGGACTGTTCAATATACCGCTGATCCAGTGCACGGATTTAATGCTGTAGTCAGCCGTGAACCAATTAATGTAGCTGTGAAGGCTGTTGCCGCTCCAACGATTGTTAAAACTGTTTCTCCTGCTACTCCTGTTGCTTATGCTGCAGGACCTACTATTTATGCTAGTGCTCCTATACAAGTAGCTCATGCTGCCCCCTCGTCAGTGGCTTATGCTGCAGGTCCAGTAGTGAAAGGAGCTTATGCTGCAACCCCGATTGTTAAAGCCACCCCAGTTGCCTATCCCATTTCGCAAGAACATTAAGTTCAAAAGTTTAACAGACATTTAATACAATCTTTTGTTGCTTTAAGAATAAAACGTTATAGTTTTTGAATATAAGTATCTCTTGCATGTATGCACATATGATTTCGGTGTTTGAAATTCTAGAATTTCTGAAGGGTTTAGCGATTCTATTTCGAGGGCATTCTGGTCCATAGAAGTCCAACTGCTAGAGATCAACTGTGAGCAAGCAAATTTGGGGGATGAACGTATCTAAAAGTATGCAAAGGTCAAATTAAATTTCGATGCATAAACTAGGGAGCCAGTAAAGGCAGTACGTGACGGAAACGACTTTAAGCTGCACTAGTAAGGGGGGTAAGTTGTATACTTGATCAATTCACCCTTCAGAAGAAACAAGCCGTCATCCTGTCCTGAGTTCTGCAATGCGTTTTAGCTTTTTATTTTTATTTAACCTAAACGACCTCGATTTGATTGTAACTACTCTGCGCCAGTTGAAAACGGTAGTATCTCTGAATGATGTTCAAGATTCAGTTTATCAAGGTATTGTTCTCAAACAACATTTTTCATCAGATATTTGACATCGGTATTGAAACCACTTGGAAACGTGTTCGCCACTAAGTTGTGGAGAAACTTAGATGGCTAAAACAATTTGTTCTTTTCATCCTCTAAATTGTCCTCTATCGGCACCATAGCACTGAATAATAATAATGCTCCTTGCTCTGCTTTGTAATTTAAATTTCAATATTCTGTCAGTTTACGGCTTTCAGGTTAAAAGGTTGTTCTGCGGTTTCCATGTTGGCGATAGTTCTATTATACACCTCGCTCTATTGATTGGTTTTCAAAACTAAGTGCGACTAGTTTATGTTAGTAATGTGAACACATTGGTAGCCATCACCTAGGATGCCTCACTTAAGTTATCCTTGCTTCAGTTTTAAGAAACTTCTAGCTACTTCTGGCCCACATAACAGGGTATTGCTACGAGGGCGGGTCAATAAGTCCGTGACTTTTGGATTAAAACACAGATTTTTTGATAAAAAAATAATTTTATTTTTCAACGTAGTCTCCCTTCAGCTCTATACACTTTGTCCAACGCTTCTCCAATTTTTTTATCCCTTCCAAAAAAAATGATTTGTCGAGGTCCTCAAAATAGGCCTTTGTTTGCGAGATGACTTCATCATTGGAGTCAAATCTCTTTCCACCAAGCCATTTCTTCAGGTTTGGGAACAAGAAGTAGTCGCTCGGAGCCAAATCTGGAGAATAGGGTGGATGAGGGAGCAATTCATAGCCCAATTCATGGATTTTTGCCATGGCAACTGCGTTTGCGTTTGTGGTCGACTGTGAGCAAACGCGGCACCCATCTTGCGGAAAGCTTTCTCATGCCCAAGTGATCATTCAAAATTGAAACCACTGAGCCATGCGAGATCCCTACGGCTTCCACAATCTCTCGCACTTTCAATCTTCGGTCGGCCAACACCATATCGTGAATTTTTTCGATTATTTCGAGTGTAGAGACCTCAACTGGGCGTCCAGGACGTTCGGCATCTTCAGTGCTTGTACGGCCACAACGAAATTCAGTAAACCACTTTTTTACCATTGAAATCGATGGTGCAGAGTCCCCATAGTATTTATCAAGCTTAGCCTTGGTCTCGGTAATGGTTTTTTTTCGCAAGAGATAATACTTAATAAGCACACGAAATTCACTTTTCTCCATTTTCTCCTCAAATTAGTGAGTAGTCTGATAAAAATAGCTGTCAAACACAAACTAACTGACGCAGCAAGTTTAAATTTTGACAGGAGTCAACTGGCAGATGCCTGTTGACAGGAGCAGTGTTGCTGTTTCAGTAAAGAGGTCAGAAATTCAAAAAGTCACGGACTTATTGACCCGCCCTCGTATATAAGCTGCTTCGACATATTCGAATCAAAGGTCTATAGGAAAAAAGTAGCGCTTACATTCCCGAAATGGATTATTGGCACCACGTCCAAAGCAAATCTTGAAACTGGCCCTCCAGGTTGGGGGTTGTGCCGTCGAGGAACTTCTCTCCCACTTCAAAAGAGACATAGTTACGAGAGAGACATCAGCCTATTATCGGGACACCCCTTCATTTAAAATCAGGGACTATCAATTTGGAGTATGTTACCGTCGGCCGGCTTCAAGCCCGAAAGGCAGGCTCTTCGAAATTACGATGTCACTAAAGCGCAAGGAAAAGGAAATATATTTGCAGCATTTTTAACAGCCGCTAAATGGGCAAATATGGCACGAAGAGAACCTACGTTCGGTCAATGAAGAATTGGTCCCACCACCCAGTAAAGAAGAGGTTAGCCTACCTATTACAAAGTTAATAAACAATAAGTCTTCTGGCTCTGATGGTCTACCAGCGCAGGTGATGTTTTGGTAGGAAGCATGCACCAAATCATCAACCAAGTATGGGTGGAGGGGAGAATGCCTGATGACTGGACTATCAGCTCTATATGCCACATCTACAGGAAAGGCCATCCTATATCCTTCAAGAAATATCAGGGCATATCCCTGCTCCATGTCGCATATTCAATGCTTTCCAACGTACTACGTGAGCGTCTGTAGCTGCTCTGCAACACACTAATCGGCGCGTACCAGTGTGACTTCCGTGCCGGCAGATCGAACACATATACACTGAGACATATAATGGAAAGACCAAGGAATTTTAAGTCGGGATTCATCATCTTTTCATCGACTTAAAAGCAGCTTATGATAGCATTCATCGTCGGGAGCTCAACATGGGGATCTCCGAATTCTGGATCTCAATAAAACACGAGTTGCAAATTGTAGTTTGAGATTAGCTCTGTCGAATTGTTTTTAACATGCACCAGATTTCGCAAGTAAATAGTGCCGTCATGGAATCATGGTATAATTCCTTCACTCTAGTTTTGCAGCAGATTTTACACCAGTAAGGTGTTAACACGGAAGGTACTATCTTCAAAAGATCTATCCAACTACTGGTGTACGCAGACGATGTCGATCGGCCGTTCCCAACGTGCCGTAATAGATGATTTGTAGGCCTTGTGGTGAATGACGACATTCCACCTCGGTGTTAACATCAGCTCCAAAAAAAACACCTTAGTGGAGATCCGATGCTTCTTCGGCTTGGCAAAACAAATGGCAGTTCTGCTTATTGGCACCAAGTGCTTGACGATAAGGAAGAAAGCCGAGCAGATGCTAAACTCTTTCCAGAGAAAATTTCTATGACAGATATTTGACCCCTGGGTGAATGGACCAGAAGATATAACCGCGAACTCTACTAGCTATACCAAGATGTGCATGTAGTCCAAAAAGCTAAAACTCATAGACTACATTGCACCCCCCAGATCCATTGAATGGGCAATAATGCTCCAGCCAAAGAATCTTTGATTCCAAGCCCCAGGTTCGAGACGACAAGGAAGGGCGAACATCCGTTTAAAAGATCAAGCCACCGCGGATGCCAGAGCGCTTAATCTGGAAGAATCGTACCCAGGAAAGCAGAGAATATAAGGGTACGCTGTTCTACGCAGGGAGCCCGTTAAATAAAAAAATAAATAAAACTCTGAGGCCCGCTAGAGCAAAGATAAACGAAAGAATCATTGTTTGCTCTCTTAATCTTCACTATTTTTTCTATATCACTATTTTGTGTGACATTCAAAAACGGATCAATTTGGTACCAGCACAGATATTGTGCAGAGCAGGTACGCAAAGATCGATATTGCGGCATTACTATATCCAACTTTACTAGCTCCAAAGTGATACCAAAAATTGCCTCAATTATAAGCGTTACAATTTATTCGCGATCGATATAAAAGCGATTTGGTAACAGCGCGTGATCCCTATTATACACCTTTTTGTTCGAAGACTATTGTGCAGGGATTTCTGATCTCAATGGAGTAGCCTTTAGTCTTCATCGTCATCAATCAAAGAGTTTACCAAGGATAGCCCCTCGTCGCTATACTCGTGAATGCTTTCATACGCGGGATTAAATTCCACAAGACTGTACAATGTATCAATCTGAAATTCTTGAGTTTTCACCAAAATTTATAGAAGTGTAAGAATGTGATTCATTTTTTACCTTACTAGCCAACCTGTTTAAGCCATAGTGACTTGGAGCTATCAAGATGCTGAAAAAGTGGTTAAGGTGCTCGAGCAATACTACATATAGAAACCTTCTAGAAATGTTAAGGAGTTGGTGCAGTTTGATTAATCGCTGAGGTTCGATTCATCAAGCATACTTACGTATCTTCACATTTTGCAGACGATTTTATGTTCTCTCCTTTCGAAATTATCCCCCACTATTTCAAACACCTCCACCTCCTCCCTTACCTACCTACCTCCCTCTGCTTCTTAGTGAAAACACAGCCAAAATATGGCCATCGTCTCTCTGTCTGGCACAACTAAGAGGGTTTGTTGGTTAAAAGATGCAATGCGCATAGTAACCCAAAAGATCTTGTGGGCAGAGTATAATTTCTATTCGATAAAAGAGGCATAATTCGTCGACATTGATGGTGCCGAAAAGTGCAGCATAACTAGTCTTGTCTGTATCGCTAAGTCGGTAGGGCCCGTTCTGTACTTAACGTTCTGAACAAGTTAAGAACCAAACAAGGGCTTCTTGTCTTAAGTCTGGTTTAAGACCAGCTGCTTCCTCGCTTGTCCGCCTACTTCTACATTTGCTTTGAAAATGTTAATAACACCATGTGAGAATCCGGATGGCCGCCGATAGTCCTGATCAGCACAGGTTTCCCCATGGACTCTATGCCCGAAATTGTTTGCTATCGGTAATGCATCTATAACCTCCCCGTGGTGGCCACTGGTAATAGGGGGTAATGCCTTTCCTGGAGTCTGGCGAATATATTCAGGTGAAGAGACCTAAACCTTTAAAATACTCAATCCAAGGTAATATAGAATAGCTTATCCTAAAAACTGCTTAGCTAAATGAGTTCTCAGTCTCTAATATCCGCACTTGGAAGGCAAATGCGCAATAAATGCCTCATTGTACTTCTAAGGCTGCGGTGCACCTATATACACCCTCTTTCGTGGGTAAATGGAAGGTTTCAAACTCAAAAGAATTACTAAGAAGAATAGGAAGAAAATAAGAAGGTTCGTGCACAATATGAAAATGCGATAACAAGCGATTATTAAAAAAAAAAAAAAAAAACACTGTGGCGCTGGCACCCCATGTTGTCATTTTCGTCACATCTTCTGCTTCTAAGCAGTGATATGACCACGGAGACGCGGCCCAGCTTAGTTTCGCAGGTGTCGGCCTTGGAAGTGAATCCAAGTTTCTTGAAATAGCGAAATGCTGATGAAATGGTCAATATTGAGTGTCTTAGTACTCACCTCAGTTGAAATCTACGAAACCATTTTTTAACGCTCCTTAGAGTTCTGAATATTTCTTGCTGCAGTTCCAACCCCTCTTTTTGAAACTCGTACAGCATTACACGCTTTGACTTGACGGGGTCTAGCGATAAAATGACTTCTGATTCCACGATCTATCCAGTACAACAATCCCATAACACAAATAAGAGTTGCGTCATACATCTTATGAAGATCAAGTACGACCCTGAGCAATAATCCGAAGTACTCGTACTTATGGTTCACCTTCTTTCAGAAAAAAAAAATATTATAGGAGTGAGGAGGAGGTTATGGAGCCCCACCAGCCTTCGTAAAATCATACCATACCAAAAGCTCTCAATATGCTCCAAAGACTAGGATAATGTTCTGGGTGCTAATTCGGAGCACTTAAGTTCCCAGCAACGAGCTTTAGTACGAAAATAGGCTTTCACCGTTCCAGAGATTAGAAGTCAGGAATCTATTTGTAGGTCTGAATGGAAACATAGCAACACGACAATTGTAATTATAATTTGAGTCATGCAGATCTCCTTTCTGTATGAATGAACGTATTTATATTACATTTTCATCCTGGAGACGGAATAGAGTGTATCTAAAAATTTTAATATATAACGAGGTCCATTACCAAAATACCAGCACGATACCACATAAGTGTCTAATTGATTCATACAATTTGAAATCCATTACGAATCAAGCAATAAGCGAATTTAAAAGACCTTATCTAAATCAATTGGCCAGATTTGCTTGCGCAATTTAATTACCTTTTTTCTTATGGGCTACTGGCGTTTCCTCTACACATGAGTACATACTTCTATACACCATCCGATACAGTGTTTCGAACTTATAACAACAAAACCAAACAAAGAAAGTTATGCACAATTTATGTACAAGCACATATAATGAAAGTAGTTTCGCAAAAAAAAAAATAAAAATTATGTATTGTGAATTCATTGCCTCAAGTTTCTATGTAGCGGTGATTTTGTATGATATAAATTGTGGTTGGATTAAGAGGTGCCTTACATTCCATCGCAGTCACCGAAAAAGAACTGACTGGCTAACAATCCTGCTTACATCAAAATGACCATTAAGGTACGCTTTTCAACATATTTCTCAAAATTTCATCATCTTATACATTCGTATTCTTATTTTAGTTCGTAGCACTTCTAGGATTTGTTGCAGTGACTAGTGCCGGTGTTGTCCCAGCTAGATCAGAGGCATATTCAGCTCCAGTGGCCTTATTCAAGCCGTCCCAAGAGGTATATCACCAGCAAGTTTATCAAGCTGCGCCTTATGCTCAGTCAGCCTATAAGACCGCCCCCATTGCCATCATTAAGGGTCAACCTGACGATGAGTATGATCCACATCCTCAATACAAATTTGGCTATAATGTACAAGACACACTTTCTGGGGATTTTAAAAGTCAAGTCGAGAGCCGTAATGGGGATGTTGTTGAAGGCGAATATTCATTGGTCGATGCTGATGGATACAAGAGAACTGTCCAGTATACAGCTCATCCTGAGCATGGATTCAATGCTGTTGTTCATCGCGAACCTATTGCTGTTAAGACTGTTTCAACTCTTAGGGACTCCTATGGTGCCCCAATATCTCCACAAAGTCATTGAGAATAATTCTCTTTCTATCGTTGTAAGCGTAATGTGAATATTTTTTATAGAATAAACTTAATTTTTTTACGTCTTCGGTATGCTTCCACTGTCTTCTGCAAAAACAAAAAAATCGAGCAAATTGTCTTTGTGAATGGTGATGAAATAAATGCTTACATATTTCTTGTCTATCCGCAAAAAATCATGGGTAGAACCTACTCCTCGGAACCTACTCATAGTAAGCAACATTCACAGAAAAATGTTATGCTACTCGTATGTACGAGTATTTAGTTGGACCAAAAGAGATGGGTGTACTATGAACTGCGAAAGCCTGGTTAAATGATTACTGGCAATCGCTACAGCCAACAACTGATAAAACTGAGTTGAAGCAAAAACGAACAGAATATTTCCAATGACACGCATCAGTTATTTTCCATCATCACAATACTCTTCCACATGTTGCAAGCCAAGTACGAGTAAAAAACGATTTGGCAAACATAAATTGATGAATATTAGACGTCAAAGGACGAACAGTGGTATTGGCACGGAATCCATCAGTTGCAGGAAAGAGGGGAAAAAGTCTTAGCCAATACTTTCATCTTTGATTTCATTCACTACCTATGTTGTTCAAGTAAATGAATTTGTTGGGCAAAACAATTTCATATTCAAACACCTTTTACGAAGGGTCATCGAATTCGCGGTCCGGATTTGCCATCGCTGTTTCCAACACATACGTCAAATAAAAAATAGTGATTGTAGTAGGTACGACCCGCGCATTATGAGCAGATTATCGTCGATATCGTCCATCTGACCGTATTATCGGCTATAGAAAACAAAATATCGAAGAGGCTTGCTCTATTACAGATGTCTTAAAGCCTATCGATCATCGCTACAGAAAATATTGCTGCCGTTAATAACACTTTTAAAGAAGGTCCAAATCTGTCGTTTCAACTGCGAGCACAGTATTTGGGCCTTTCTTAGTACATTATGGCATATTTTGCATTTGGATTTGTATCTAAACTCTGATAAAGTTAAAATTGGTATCTCGCTAATAACACACTAATGTTGTCTTCCAAGGCGGCAATTGACGTTGGCATATCGCCATAAACGAGTGATTTGACGTATCCCCATACTTCAGCAGAACAAGAGATCAATTGCTTACCGGACTAATTTCTCAATTGATCCATCGATTCGCGTGCTATGCGGCACGTAGGGCCGTCTTACCGGAATCCCATGTCTACCAGCTCGTGAATTTTGGACAAAAAAAGTTCGAAATCAGTGCACGGGGGTAACGTTGTTCACACGGTCATCTGTAAAATAAAAAATACGGGGCAATGATTTCGCTGGACCATAAAACATGCCAAACAATGCATTTTTCTGTGTGCATTGCCCACTCTTGTATTGCCTGAGGTTGCTCATCAGACTAAAAATGACAGTTTTCTTTATTAAGATATATAGATATTTAATCTGAAACTCAGATCTTCATCCAGCTTTTCTAAGGCCAACTCACCGAAAATTCGACGCATTGGCAGCTCGTTCGGCTTCAGTTCTTGCACGAGCTGTATTTTATAAGGCGTTAAACGAAATATCTTCCACGTTTTCGAGTATCAATCTCAATTGCTGCAAAGGGACAAATTATGGTCATTTGGCAATCAATAAACTGTCCGGAGTTGACCCAAGCCTCAAAATATAATACAATCTCCATTAACACTGGCGGATACACCAGCAAACCAGCGAAAAACATTTTTCAAAGACCATAAATTTTGATAATAAAGGACTGAGGATCCAGATTACATTCCAGAGGAAATATCCACTGAAGTTGATCAATTTACAATGAAATGAATTCTGCAGACACAAGAGATGTTTCCATGAGGGCTTACAATTCGTCTCTTCTATCTAATCGGCCATCGACTTCCACAGAGGTGACTTTCACAGAGGTAGCGGGAATAATGTAACCATCAAATGCATTCAATATTCAGCCACAAAAAAGAAAACGATCCCTTTTAAGAGTTGTTGAAAATACTGGTCCAAATATCGTGCCATCAGCTGGTTGTTTTTTTTATGCGTCCTAAATATTATTAAAAATAGGCGGTGGCGCGATAGTTAGCTCATTGGACTATCACGCAGAGAGCCTGGGTTCGATTCATGGCTGGGTCACCAACAATTTTTCAAATCGCCACCACCCTTTCGCCGGGCAATGGCAAACTCCCGAAAGTAAACATTGCCTACGAAAAAGCTTCTAAGGAGTGCCGTTCGGACTCGGCAACACAAATGAGTGTCAAGAAGCTAGGCCAAGGCCCATACCGGGCTGCCAGCGCCATAGTGTTTTTTTTTTTTTTTTAAATATTATTAATTTCTTTTTCAACAATAACAGGTAGTTAACGAACGGCTGCAGGCGTTCACAAAATACGGTAGATAAGAACTTGTATCCTATGTTGAAGAGACTTATATCTCTATAGTTCGCCCAATATAAGGGTTTCGGCAAACACCCTACAGACCAGATTTGAGAAAGGAGTTCGTCTATGTTTTCTACAAAGTCATTTCCAGGAGTCTTGAATATCTCGAACAATAATCTGTCAGGTCCAGCTGCTGTGTTTCATTTCAGCTTACATATTGCTATATTTACTTCATTTTGGTCAGGTTGGTGGAGGTTTTGGCTAGCTATCGTCATCTAAGTTAAATAGTCTATTCTGCTTGACGACAGAGTTTTGGGACTCGTCGCCATTATATTTTCTGCAGAAATAGTTCTTATTCTCAGAACCGACTGTGACTCTACTACAAGGTGGCGCAAAATTAATCATCCAATTTTGGTTTTAAATTACTTTTTTACTAAATAAACCAAAAATGATTTTGAGTGATGGAAATCTTCATGTTGACCTTTACGATTTTTTCTGTTAAGTGGAAAAGATGATATCCGCCAAGTGGCTGCTGCCAGTGTTGATACGCATTTGCGCTCGTTTTATCGCATTTTCCATGACTTTCCGCAAGATTTCCTATGATAACTGTTCGTATTCCTGTCGAATAATCTCCTTAAAAGCTGCGATTATTTGAGGCTTGTCGGCATAACCCTGCGACTTTAAGTAGCCCCAAAGAAAGATTTCTGGGGTGGTTAAATCGGGCCATCCCAAAACGGGAGATTGCGCGACGAGGAAAAGCTTCCTTCACAATATCTATTGTGGCTCGTGCTGTGTGTGCGGTTGCACCATCCTGTTGACACCACATGTTCACCAAGCGCCGGGCCATCTTGCTGGTTATGACAAATCGTCAAAACAGGAGATTACCCGACCAGGAAACGCTTCCTTCACACTATCCGTTGAGGCTCGTGTTGTGTGCGCGGTTGCACCGTCCTGTTGAAACCACTTGTTCACCAAGCCCCGCTCATCCAGTTTGGGCAGTAAGAAGTCTTTTATCATGGCCCTGTAGCGATCGTCAGTAAATGTGACCGTATTGCCGATCGCGTCTCCAAAAAAAATACGGCTCTATCACTCTTCCCGCGTGGTCGCCGCACCACATAGTGGCTTTGAGTGGATTTAATGGCTCTTTGTGCATCACACGCGTATTTTCGTGCCTCTGAAACGAAGATTTTGCTTATTGACGTAACCACTTAAGCGGAAATGCGCCTCGTTGTGCATGATGATTTTCCACACAAAATTGTGCTCTTCATTGTTGAGATTGCAATTGCTGTAATTCACACGCGACTGACGGTCAGGAGGCATTAACTGATGCACTGTTTGTACTTTGTACGGAAACATGTGTAAGTTTTTCACTAAAACTCGCTATTGGGTCAATCTGGTAATGCGCAATTGCGTAGCCCATCGCGTCGTCTAGTTAATTTTTCTTCGTTATCAGCGACATCGGCAGACACATTCTCACAAATGTCAAATGTTAAATATGATTGACGCACGACTCCATTTGCAAAAATTATCACATCTTCCGATAGGATGATTAATTTTGCGCCACCTTGTATAAAGTTTCTTTCTTCATCTGAACAAGCTGCTTGTTGCTTGTGAAGGCATGAAACCCAGCATATCAATAAGGACGTCTCCGATGGTGTTAGTCTTCGTGATACTGGCAACAACTCCTATTTTGTCAGATTTTGGGATACAGAATCTTCGACAGAGATTATGGCGGTCTCTTGCGATTGCGTTTTACGTTATACCTCCTCACAGTTGATCTTTTTTTTCTGGCGCTGGGGAAATCTGCATTTGCACCTAGCCTTCAACAGGGTGGTTATCCGGGTCATTATTGGCTGCCCAAGAATCCTAGAAGGTTACCCTGCATCTCTCGGAATGTGGTCAGTTTGGCTTAGTCCTTTAATCCTTTTATGCAGAGCTCGAAAATTGCTCTCAACATTTACAAAGTTTTTAAATTACTCCCTGCTGTTGAGATTATGAAATAAGATCACTTAATAACCGATTTGTTTTACCGTACTTTTTTCGCTCTTGGTCAGAGAGAAACCCTTGCTTTATTTTTTTTTAGGTTCTGGTCAATCAATGAGATATACGAGTATCACTGAGAGAAAAAAATAAATTGCATTTACTGTTGTCGCTTAGTTAGCAAGCCGTGCACAAGAAGTGGCATTGGTTGTGCTTGGCGTTCTGGCAACGCAAGTAACTGTCGAAAGAGCTTTTTCTTCTTTACATTTTATTTTAAGCCAGAAAATGCATAGCTTAAGTTCTAAAACCCTTGAGAGTCTACTTTAAGTGAAACTTAATATTATTTAAATTATTCGTAAAACACTTTCACCACATGAGATCCCATGATAGAACGTTCTTTTATACCTATAATACTTATTATATATGCGAAATATAACGACAACGATTGAATTCTATATATTGAACACTTTTGATTTCTTTTCGACGAAAAATGCTTTAGGTTGATCAGTTCCATTTAATTTTTATAAAAAAAGTCAATAGAGGACCGATAAATTTGAAATTAAAAAATAAATCTCAAGTGAGGAGCGAAACGGTGAGTACATATATATATATCTCTGAGCAAGACCTAAATGTCAATGCCCAATGCAATATCTCTCAGAGAGAAACCAAATGAAAATAAAGGTTGAGAGTTATTTTCGAGCTCTGCTTTTATGTATATTGAGATGAGGACAATGTGTGTTTCCTTTAGAGATTTATCGTTCCGCTGCAAAGTCAATGAGCCTAAGCACGTTCCCAGACGAAGTGTCAAGTAGGCATTGATTGCTTACCAACTTTCCTATTAAATATGTCTTCCTTTCCTATGGCGTACTACGATTTTACGGTCGATAGTACAATACGAAGGTCATTATCCCTTACACATTTGCAAGTATCGTCAACAGTAAATCCATTCATATCCGAGACCATTAGTTAGTTTGCCACAGCATTGTTTTGAACCCTATGAAGGTTTAGGGCCATATTTTGCTTCTGGTTAAACAAGTCCCTGCCATTTGAATCTGCATGAGTCAGCCCTTTGTCATTATCTATTTAATACTGTGAAATATTTGCAGTTAGAATTGCATATGCCATGATTGTGGTCTACGATTCCAATCAATTAAAGATTATTATCTAAAAGTCTTATATTTCGTTTATTTCGCAGTAAACCGAATGATGAGCGCGAATCAAACATTGACCAGCTTGTAGTACACAAAGGTTCCAAACTAAAACTACCAATCACAAGTTTAATATTTTCTTCAATCTATGCAATTTGAGAAAAACAAGATTCTTCTCCTCACTATGTACTCGTAGTTAAAGACCTCCCAGTTTGTTTTATTGTTCACTTTAAGTTCCTTCCTGGACATCTTCAGCATTTCGAAAAACCGGCAGTACCTATCATTAAATTTCAAGATCATTCTTTACGTTTTAAAAATAAACTCGTTTGCATTGATTCAGCACTGAACAGGTGTTACTTTTTAGCCAGACCTACGAATGGTCGTAAACGAGGTAGATTTAGTTACAGATACTATGTTTAATTACTAATGTAGTACTCGTAATAGTGATAAGACTAGTTAGTTGTTTTACTGGTGAACGGAAGTAGCAATGATTTAATTTTAGTGATATTTTGCATTCTGTGCTAAAATATAATATAGCTCAGCCACCATTAATACCATCGCTTGAATGCTATTACTCTGGTCACCTTGTATGTGCTAATATTGTCGGTATTGTCATGAATTGTTTATCCGTCTTTTATTTCTTGATTATCTTTAAGACAGAATCTTCCTCGACTACAGCATTACTTCATAATGAATTTGATAATTCTCTGAGTCAATTTATCACTTTACATTCCCTACATTGGTGGACGTAGCTGCTCAGTCGTCAGTCTTCGAGGGCTTTATTAATACTTGAAAAAAATCTTCATCCTTATAAGTCATTTTAGAATAAATAAGGATTATACACAATCACTTAAGGAAGTCCAGATCAGTCTTAGTCTCTTAAATGACTTCATAGCCAAACGAAACAGAGATTGACAAAAGTGTATCTTCGTTTAATGACGTCGATGGCAAAAATATCTAAATATTCGCGATTGAGTTTCCGATATCACGCTATGTTTTTTTTTTGAAGGTGTCAATATCGTAGATACATGAGAGTAATTTAGCGGAATTTCGAAAGACAATCACTCTGGTATTGGTAGCTATGTAAGTTTTGGAAAAAAAACTGGAATAACCTCACTTTATACTGTTATCAAGTTTTCTTACTCGTTTAAGCAGACATCTAGAGGCAAATCGTCTCTTCCGTGAGATGGAACCACTCGTATTTCGTAATTAATTACAATACCAACGATCCTATCGAATGCATTGGAATTATGGCATACGATTGCTCACGGAACAAATGAAATAGATCTACTATATATTATAATATCTGGTACAATTATGTTATTTGAAGTGTCATTCATATTTATTTGGAATCGTGTTACAGTAGGAAGTGAGTTTGGATAACTAAATATATAAAGAAAAATATGGATTCATTGGCCTTATTTGTTTTATTAAGTGAAGGTGAATATCAATATGAACTATGACTCGCATAGTTTTTCGCTAAGTCCGGATGCTCCTGCACAAAATCAGCCATTATATTTTATTGTACAACATTTATTTTATTTATATTTGCCCATTAGAATAACAAAATTAATAAATCTTCAATTTAATACTAACATTCTCTCCATGAATGAAACTGTGCATTTTGCTGGTAATGCTCAGGAGCAGCCCAGGTTATTTAATGCAATACCGCCCTGAAGGCTTCTTATTTCTGGGTTCTTAAGGACTCATGTGCTAATAGGCTATATGGAAACTTAAGACATTCAAATGAGCACTGCTTTTATCGCATCCTACGAGTATAATTCTCATCAGCCCACTCTTGCCTAGCCAATTTTTACTTCATACTTCCTGGAGAGGGATTATATCTTCCAACAGTGGCCTAGGGCTTCGCTTATTGCTCGATTGCACACCTCTTAACATTATATTTCCGAAGTTCTTTTTTTTTGTGAATGGATAGTGATTCAATCCTTAACCGATACTTACGAGGTGTAATTTGGGTTATGGATATCCTCACTTCATCGATTTCGCATGCAGGGACCTGTCGCCCATCATCGTCCAGATTTAGCAGGTTGTTCTTCTTGGTAGCGGATCCTCAATCGTCGTCATTAGTTAACAATCTGAAGAATTCGTTCTACCAGGTCCTCGGCACCGACTAAGTATCTAGCGGTAGGTTCCCTCACTATTTCTTGCGGGTTTCCGTTCTATTTTCTTCTAGAATACCTCGCAGTTTCTTCAAGGTCACGATTTTTGTAATTGCCTTTTCTTTTTTTCTCTTAAAGCTCACGGATGGCACTCGTCCTCCTCTATACGATATGTGGTGTCAATTTACTTGAATGCACCAGCAGACTTTCACCATCGTCAAACCATGGTTTTTTTTGCCTCACGACGTCATACCTCCTTAAAATTATGTTCTTCTTTCTTTTGTTGGCGATACCGATGGGCAATCTGGTTGGTGGAATACTGATCAGAAGATTGTTTATTAGTGTCGAAATAAAGAAAGGGCATCCTACAATTCTATATCACATCGAAACAAAGTTTAAAAGCCTTTATTCGGTGTCGGAGGCGGTACACGGGACAGACTTGATTTAGGGACTGTACTTTACAAAGGGTGCCCCCTACCATAACCTGACAGTAAAGTCATCTAAAACGAACGTAAAATTATCTTAAAGATATTGAGCAGAAATAGTCCTTTTAACCACCGGTTTTTTATTGGAATTATGTTAGCGTGCATAGCCTTCATACGAGTTATCACTTTGCGTTCAATTACGCTCCTGGAACTCAAAACTGTTTGCCTAAGTCTACCACTAATGAGGTCCACATACGCATCCACATAGCCGTCGCTTATCTTCTCAGTAATAATGGCAGTGGAATACTCGTATGTCGCAGCTGTTCTTATCGCAATTCTCGGATGAAAGTAAGATTTGCTTTATAACAGATGAGGAACTTCACAAGTTGCCTGCTCAGGATCTCATATTTCACGTACAATACTGAAAAGAGTTTTCCTTATGTAGAGTAGGAAGTGTCGTCAGCAGTGATACGTTCTGATCGAAGAGTATCAGGAATTCTTCAATATAACAAAAACGGTTCAGTTATCCATTGATATTCATTTTATTTCCTTTGAAGTGATCTACATTGCCAGCAATACACATATTCCAATTCTTCCTCCGTTCTTCAAAATACTTTTAAAACACCGAAAAGCATTCAGCTCCTTCTGCGCATTCTCGCTTATCGCCCCAACCGTCTCAATACATTTTACGCGAAGTGATAACTTGAGTCGTGGAAATAGAACTGCTCTTGCGACGCGATTTTTTTTCCCCGATTTTTATTTCATTTATTAAATTTATATGAAGGTTTGTACATTGAGATACACAAACTTTTTAAGCACTTTAAACTAGTAAAATAATTTAACAACTTAATTATTAATTTACATATAGTAGAAAAATACAGTTTCTTCTGCAGACGTATTCTTTGAGATTACAGCCTAAACAAGCTCTAACATAACCAGATATACCTATGATCATGTCTACGAATGCGGTGAATATAATAATGAATGCGTTGAGGGTCACTCGCAATTTACTAAAATATAGGGAATCAATGCTACTACATACAACCTCAGAATATGTTATTAAAGATAAGATCAGCACCTTTGCCAGTTTTTGACGTGTTTGTAGTGGAGTAAAAGAGCCACAATTCGGGAAGGCTTTCATATATACGGCTGAGGCTCATCATGTTTATATCCAGGAAAACTGACAGAATCTACAGCTTGAATTTTCTTATTATTAGAGTAGATGTTAGGTTAAAATTTGTTTTGGCCTTAGATATAGATAGTAGTCGGTTTGAATAGTAATCCATTAGCTTCAGACCAAGTTTAAATGAATTTAAGATATTCATTCATAAGAAGAGCTAATTCACCTAGCCTGCAGTGGCGCTTAGTTAGAAAAAGTTGGATATCATCTGCATATAAGTGGACGGAAACCCATTTGCATATAGATGGAAGGGCGTTTATGAATATGCAAAGTAGTAACGGAATCAATCAAGCCCTGCGATACGCCCTGTTTGAGCTCTTTGAAGGATAAACAACGCTCATCAGAGAGTACTCTTTGAAATCTATGGGAGAGAAAACTCATGATTAGCCTTGCGGCAATTTCACCAAATCCGAACTGATTTTAAAGTTTTGGAGTGGGCCACACCACGGCAATAAAAAAACAACGCCCAACAAAACCTTAATTTTAGATTGACTCTTTCAGGATTTTTTCAGTTTTGGCTCGTCTGATAAGTACCATTCTGATGATTGTAGGTAAATTTCAAACTCGTGTTCATAGACTCATATCTCGTCACCGGTAATGATGCCTTCGATAACATTTTGGCCCAAGGAAAGCATTTCTTTAGGTATATAGATATTTGAGTGCCAGATGACAGATGTACCAACCTTACTTTTTTTATTTTTTTATTCCTTATTCTTATTTCCTTATTGAACATTATTACACAATTTAAAACAAACGTTTATTTAAGAAAAACATGTACAATAGTATTATTCAAAGTATTGCCCATCTGAAGCTATGACTTTTTCCCATCTTTCTGGCAACTTGTGGATCCCATCCCAAAAGAACTGCGCCGGCTTGGCAGCCAAGAATGAATCAAGCCAATTTTTGATATTCTGCTCTGATGAGAACCGTATTTCAGTGAGGGCGTTCTGCATCGACCGAAACAAATGGTAGTCAGAAGGGGCAAGGTCTGGGGTAGGACTTCCCATCCACTGTTTTCCAAATAGTTCTTAACCGGAGTAGCAACGTGGGGCCGAGCGTTGTCATGGTGGAAAATTATTGCCTCGTGTCTGGTCACATATTCTGGGCGTTTTTCGGCTACTGCTCTCTTCAAACGGATTAATTGTGTTCGCTAGCGTTGTCCATTGATAGTTTCACCCAGTTTTAGCAGCTCATACATCTGATCCCACCAAATACAGAGCATTACCTTCGCGCCATGGATATTCGGCTTTGCCGTTGATTTGCCTGGTTTCACATATGATTTTTTGCGCTTGGGGTTGAGGAATTGATCCATTTTTCATCACCAGTAACAATCCGATGTAAAAATGACTTCCTTTTGTGGCGTTCCAGCAACATTTCGAACATGCAAAACCGCCTTTCGACGTCTCTCGGCTTGAGTTCATGTGGAACCCAATTTCCTAGCTTTTGAATATATCCAGCTGCTTTTAAACGTTTTTAAATGGCTGCTTGAGTGACACCCAAAGATTCTGCGAGCTCTTCTTGTGTTTGGCAACAATTTTCATAGAGTAATGCTTCCAGTTCTTCAAACTTTTTGGCTGCCCAGGACGTTCATCGTTTTCCAAGCCAAAATCACCACTTTTAAATGGTGGAAACCACTTTTGGCACATTCGCTCAGCTAGCACATGTTCACCATAAACTTCCACCAAAATACGATGACTTTCGGTTGCAGTTTTCTTCATATTATAGTAATGAAGAAGAACTCCCCGCAAAAACACTTCTTCAGGCACAAAGTTCGACATATTTGAGTGAAAAAAAATTATTGTTGCTTACGCTTCAAATGAATGACATATACTGAAATGACGTACAATGACAGTAGCTTTCCAACGCATGTTCCAATGGAATAATAACAATGGAACAATACAAGTTACGCCATCTCATAGCAAACCGCACGAATTAAGTTATAGACCCAATAACATTGTAAAAAAACATAATAATAATTATTGAAATTCATATTGAATAGTGAAAAAAAATAGTAGCAATGTCATTTCATAGCAAAGATTGAAACTAAAAAAAAGTCAAAAAATGTTCTAAAAATTTACAAAAGTTTACAAAAAGTGGGTTATTCAGCATTTATTTGTAAATTAGTTTAAGTATTCAAAATTAGATTACATACTGCAACAAATTTTTGATTTCTTCGTGGTCAAAAGTAAGAAGCCAGTTCTTAATCTTTTTAAAAAAATTGGTAAGAAGAATTATGAATAAGAATATCTTCTGGAAGTCTGTTGAACAGTTTGCAAGACACAAAAGTGAAGAAGTTTTTGTATAAAATTGTTCGGAACAACGACACTGGAATAGAATTGTTAGATCCGCTTCGTAAGTTATGTATGGAGGAGTAAGGGCTGACTCAAAGAAAATCAATCACACACAAAATAAAAAAATTAATTCTGATTCCCGAGAGGTTTTCTTTTTTTTTTTTAATTCGTTTACTAAAATTTATTCTAGTTCATTTAAATGTTATGGTTTTTGTTTTTTTCTTTTTGTCGAATTCGTTTTTCCGCTAAAAACTCTTTTTCTAGACAACAAACTTCTGCCCTCCAAACCTAGGTTTTTCTTCCCGTTTTTTTCTCAAAATTCCCGTATCTTCTTCGACCGTTTTTCTTACTTTCGCTACGGGCTGGGGAAGTCTCAACGACCGTAACGACTTCTCTTCAAACTTTTCTCGTCATGTCCGCTACCGCTTCCTTTAGCTCCTCCATTAGATAGGTCCCCTCGCTGAATGGTATAAAACATCATCGCGCTTTGACTTATTGTTTCTGTGTTGTTCGTGGAATCGAACATTACCATCGATTGTCAGTCTTATTTGTAAACAAAACATCGTGGTATGCCATATATTCTCCCTTTTTCTTTCAATAAATCAATTTCTTTTAAGGTGTCTGGACTCCGCAACAGTATGTATATTTGAAATTGGATTTTGCATGTAACTACTTCTTTAAAAAAAAAAGTTGGACACTTTAAAGTAATACAAGTGTTTAGGTGGTAGAATATTCAATGTTCATGGATCGTACCAAACGATTTGCCCCACAAATCTTTCTGATAGTATATTTTTGTAAAACGATTAAAGGCGACAGCTTTGTGTGGTAGGCACCTCCCCAGCAACCAATCCAAAATACACTGACCTCAAGGTTTTATTACTACAGTTTTTTCCAGGGCGAAATAGGACATAGATAGCAGAACATAAATATTTCTTTTTAAGGATGACCAACTGATTTTAAAATCGAAATTTAAGCCCAGGTATTTATACTGATTCACTTGTTCAATCTTGACATGTCATTTGTGTAAAATAAGTATTTCCCAAATTACAGTTACAGACTAACTCATTAAATATGGGGCATTTGTTTGAATGGAACCAGATTTCAAAGTCAAAAGAATGTTGTGTACCAATCATAAAGTTCATTACTTTTGTTTTAATGCTTGCAACCGGCTTATGCACGCCAAACCAAGTCCTTAGGAGGTACACATCTTGATTTAAATCTTCAATTGAATATAGAGGATTTTTTAAACCACCTGCAAAATCTGTGATCTTGTCTAAAAACGGTTGGCTGAAAAGTGAGTTGATGTAAATAAGAAATAATAATGGGCCAACGACTGATCCTTGGGGAACACCTAGGTTGAACGCTTCTGGACTACTTGCAAAATTATCTATTAAGACCCTTTGAGTTCTGTTACTCAAGTAGGAAGTACTATAATCCAATTGAGAATAAAACCGCGAAATCCGGCACAAAATAATTTATTTAATAAAATATTATGGTTCACTATATCAAAGGCCTTCGTGATATCCACAAAAAGCCCAGCTAAACTCCAAGAGGGCATCTTTTGTACAAAGGCCTTCTCTAAATCCGAATTGAGCAGGGCTAAACAATTTTTGTTTTTTGAGATAGTTCAATATTCGCCTCTTGACAGCTTTTTCGAACACTTTTGAGATTAGGGGCAGCAAGAAAATGGGCCTGTGATTATTTTTGTTTGATGATATCTCAAACGCGGTTTATTTGAATAGAAATTCCAGGTACTTTTTGATACAAATATTCATATCTAAGGCCTTCGGTTGTTTCGTTCACATTTTTTATTTTTATTTAAACTTCCTGAAATCCTTGGACATAATTGACCTGTTTCAGTATTCTTCGCAGCTCTGCATGCGTTTATGAGTGCAGCTAATGACTCAATTTGAATTCTTCGCCACAGTCTCTACTACAGATAGGTACTATGTTAGCCGCTGTTAAGTCTTTTTCTGGATGAAAGGAATACTGCTAATGTAATCTATGGAGTTACTCCGCTATTATTGTACTAATTCAGTGTTGATTCCTTGTTCGCATTTTCAGTAGGGGCTTATAGGGGCTTAAACATGCAGCCTCCAATGGCTACCATGAGGAAATAATATAAGCACTTGGGGGGAACTTAAAACGCTATACCACTTAGTCCAGCCGTAATATACCTATACAGGTCTGTTTCAATTTCTATCCTTGCTACACTGATCTTTTCAAATGTAATCCCAAACTTGTTTGTGCTATGTACGAGTATTTTGACACTAGTCTAGCTTGCCGACTTCGACGGTACTGGCGCAATGAACGAAAAATATAGATTTTATCAATACCAGGAAGATTATTAAAGACAATTCATTCACCTTTCGATGAATAAACTTTAAAGTACACAAAAGTAAAACGAGATTTAAGCTCATCAAGAATTGTATAACAAGAGACACAAGGAGACAAGAATCATTGCAAGATTCTTACAAAAAGTCCGAAGAATCTAGTTCTCTCACAATAAAAAGATAAAAATCCAAGGAAATGGTAATCCCTTTATCAATTTCATTTTAAATCTGTGTTATAGATACAAAATCCTTTATGCTCAACAGCACACAAAAAGCTGAAACTAAACTTGTCCCACTCAACTGAAATAGATCCACTTTAAGATTACGTAAAACATAGTAATTAGCCACACTTTCAGGACCCTAAAAAAAATTTCACGATCCAATTTCAATGTCTTACCAGCAGCACAATCCGCAAAGATACAAACAAGAGAGGAAAAATATAAAAAAAAAATAATGTTCAACCGACAATCAAGCAGCACAAAAAAAGAAAGATAAAGAAGAACGACAATGAGAAGAAACGAAAGTGACAGTAATCGTACGAGTATGAATGTACATTCGCCAGCCATACTTCGCAGTATAAATAGGCCGCGTAGGAGCTCAGTCAGGCATTCAGTGTTTTACGCTTACTCACAACAGAAGGAAACTTCAATCCAATATATAGTAAAATGGCATTCAAGGTAAACTCCTAAACTGAATCGTTTTTAACCGACAATATCTCGAAGTTGTATCCCTGTAAAGGAACCGAAAAAGAACTTACAATTGACAATAATTTTTTTTTGTTACTCTTTGACAGTTTGTAGCTCTCCTTGCATTGGTTGCTGTTGCCAATGCTGGTTACTTGCAGCAGGTTGGTTATTCTGCTGCTCCAGCGGCCGTAGTTAAAGCTGCTCCAGTATATTCTGCTGCACCACTTGCTTATGCCGCTGCCCCAGCTGCTGTCGTTAAGGCTGCACCAGTAGCTTACGCTGCTGCTCCAGCTGCTGTTGTTAAGGCTGCCCCCATCGCTGTTGCTCAACCTGTCTTGGCCAAGGCTGTCGAGGAATACGATCCACACCCACAATATAAATTCGCCTATGAAGTTCAAGATGTTATCTCAGGTGATTCCAAGAGCCAAGTCGAAGCTCGTGATGGAGATGTTGTTCAAGGAGAATATTCATTAGTCGATGCCGATGGATTCAAGAGGACCGTACAATACACTGCTGATCCCGTTAATGGTTTTAACGCTGTTGTCAATCGTGTACCACTTGTCAAGGCTGTTGCTGCTGCTCCAATCGTCAAGGCTGCCGTCGCTGCCCCAGTTGCCTATGCCGCCGCTCCAGTTATCAAAGCCGCTCCAGTTGCTTATGCTGCTGCTCCAGTCGTCAAGGCTACCTATGCTGCCCCAGTTGCCTATGGTGCTGCTCCAGTTGCCTATGGTGCTGCTTCAGTTGTCAAAGCTGCCCCAATTGCCTATGCCGCTGCTCCAGTCGTGAAGGCTGCCTATGCTGCCCCAGTTGGTTATGCTGCTGCCCCAGTTCTTAACGCAGCCTATGCCGCTCCAGCCTTTGTAAAGAGCGCTTATGCCGCTGCTCCAGTTGCATACAGTGCTCCAGCTGTTATCAAGACCGCCGCTCCAGTAGCTTATGGTGCTCCAACCGTTGTCAAGACCGCTTATGCTGCCCCAGCTCTTGCCTATGCTCACTAGGAGAGTTCATCTACTGAATTAACTGACTGATGCCAATACAGCGATCTTCTGTTACTGAGTTTTGTTAATAAATTATTTAAGCAAAAAAAAAGTCCCAAAACTAATTTGTCGTTTTCGCTTACGCAAAACATAACTTTCGGTTACGGCATGTCTTTTTTGAGACCGAAATACAGTTATGATACAAAACATAAACACTGTTTCCGGTTTGAATTAGCAGCAATCACATGCGATAGTTACTAGGCAAATAGCTGACGGCAACTACTTTCGAATTTTTCATTTTTTTTTTTTACTATTTTGAAGGTGTGTTTCATTTGGTTGCCAATTCTTCTAGAGTGTACTGGTCAAGTGAGTCACGCCCGTTAACGAAATTAAATCATTTCCAATCAATTTGTTTGATACGAACAAAAGTTTGCGGTTCATTTAACAATCAGTTGCGTTTTAGATACTTGTATCCATGGCAAGCGGATTGCGTTGCCTTAAAGCTAGATCATTATATCTCTAGCAGTAATGAGCACGACACGATTAGTTGCGCATGCGCAAATGGGTTTTGTTTTTCTTCACTCCTTGACAGATAAGACATAACAGTGACTGATGAATGCTAACATACAAGTGCAGGTGTGTATGTATGTGGGTGTATGTTGAAAACAAACAGGTAATTGACCTGGGTCCACCACATTTGGAAAAGATAAAAATGCTGTTTTCTAGGGATTTGAGCAGTAGTAAATTGAAATTCTTCTTTAGAAATAGAGTATTGAGGCGCAGAACTAGTCCATAAACTCCTTCAGTTTACTGCATAGTTTATTCTTTCAAAGATAGATCAGTAAAGGCTTCAAAGATAAAGACTTTCCAGGTCCAGACAAATTCGTGGGCAATATCATTTCCCCGTGATCCAATTGTGACTTGGGATCTAAACAAGGATCAGTCACTCTGACTAAGTTCACTGAAGTCTCGAGCTCTTCGACTAGCTCGGGAGCCATGAGAGCGTTCAGAGAGACTCTATGTACAATTGATACTAATGCTTACCATCCACTGTCGATTACTCACAATATATTGTAGTTTATTGCCATCAAGATTGCGTGTAGTTCTGCTTGGAAGACAGATGTATGCTTCCGTAAGTAGATATGAAATCATATATTTTCTTTCTCTAAAAAGACACCAAAAGATGGCAACGATTAGTATAAGGCCTCGTAGAAGTAGCATCTTCCGACAGGTGCTGGTTCCTTAAATGACGAGAATGAGCCTCTGCAGCCGAACATCTAACATCTTGCAGCTCTGCTAATAAGCCCTACATTACGCATCCCCGTGGCGCCATCTGGGAATCGCACTAGAGATTGTGAAGGGGGTAAGTGGCGAGTTTCCTGCGCCATAAACCAGGGTTAGTGTCGGAGAAACAAAACAATACCTTAACCGGGCTACTCCGACATATTTGGAGCTCAGGCCGGTAAGGATTTCCAGTACTTAGTCAGGGTCTTGGAAAAGAGATGGTGGCGGACGGGCCCTATATGGGCCAACGGCAGCGCTCACATCCCGGAACAGGTTACTGGCTTCGGTATAACCGACCCCTCGTCCTAGAGGCATTAAAAATGGAACTGGTCTTCCAGGTTAGGGGTTGTGCCGCCGGGGTAACTGCCCGGCCATTTAAAAAGAAGTAAGTTACGAAGCATCAACAAGCCTCGGATATGGACGGATCTACTGTTGACAACCCACGCAAACGATTTAAGGACAATAAGCTTCGGATATGCACGTGGAATGTTAGATCCCTTAATAGACCACGTGCAGCCGAGCAACTAGCGGAGGCCCTAGACTGCTGCAAAGCAGACATAACCGCCATCCAAGAAATGCGATGGGATGGGCCGGACAAAAAGCAGATGAAAAACTACGACATCTACTATGGCAATTGCTATCGACGGCAAAAGCAGCGCTTATTTGGATGCGGATTTGTTGTCGGAGGCAGACTAAGACAAGAAGTCCTCAGCTTCCGGCATGTGAGCGAGCGCCTCGTAGCAATCCGCATCAAGGCTAAATTCGCCAACATTAGCCTTATATGCGCGCATGCCCCCACAGAGGAGAAAGAAGACGACACCAAGGATGCCTTCTACGAGCTCCTCAACAAGACCTACGAGCAATGCCCTAGCTATGACATTAAAATTGTCCTCGGTGATTTTAATGCAAAGCTAGGAAGAGAAGGTATCTTTGGTGGAACAATCGGAAAATATAGCCTGCACAACACCACCTCCGATAACGGATTCAGGCTAATCGACTTTGCGGTGGGGCGAAACATTGTCGTGGCTAGCAGGCGGTTCCCACATCTCGACATACACAAGGGGACTTGGAGAACTCCTGATCAATCAACAGTCAACCAGATTGATCACATTGCGATCGACGCAAGACACTCCTCCAGCATTATGGATGTCCGTACGTTCTGAGGAGCCAACATCGACTCGGACCATTACCTTGTTGTAGCCAAGGTACGGTTGCGGATATCCCAAACTACGCCAAGACTAACTAATACTGTGAGAAAATTCGACGTCAGACGGCTACAATCGCAAGAGATCGCCAAGTCCTTTTCCGATCGAGTGTCTCTTAATCTCTTAAGAGGTCCAATGCCGCCAGCATCAAGCATCGAAGACCATTGGAAACACTGCCAAAACGCCATCAGAGATGCCGCTTCTGATGTGCTGGGTTTCACTCGTCCACCACAACGAAACCCCTGGTTCGATGACGAATGCAATGCGGCACTGCAAAAAAAGACCAGAGCTGCTCATGAGCTCTATGAGCGGAAGAGGAGAGACAAACACCGGCTTCTCAGGAGGAAGAAGAAAAAGCATGAGAAGCGCGCGATCGAGGAAATTGAGAGATGCTACTCCAGGAAAGGAGACCCTCTGAACTGCGCCAACTACAGAGGCATCAGTCTCCTTAACATCGCATATAAGATCTTATCTGCCGTATTGAGTGAACCCCTGAAGCCGTTCGTCAACAACCTGATAGGTCCATATCAGTGTGGCTTCAGGCCAGGAAAGTCCACCATCGACCAGATATTCACACAACGGCAGATCTTGGAGAAGACCCATGAGCTTCAGATCGATACCCACCACCTATTCATCGATTTTAAGGCCGCGTATGACAGCATCTATAGAGATGAGCAATATAGAGCAATGTCTAGTTTTGGCATCCCTGCCAAACTCGTCCGTCTGTGCAGGATGACGATGGAGAATGCACGCTGCTCCATAAAGGTCGGTAAAGATTTCACCGAGACCTTTGATGTCCAGAAAGGATTTAGACAAGGCGATGCGCTGTCATGCGATTTTTTCGACATCGTACTCGAAAGAATAGTGCAAAACTCACGAGCAAACACAAGAGGCACTATCTTTCAAAAGTCCGTCCAACTACTCGCATCCGCCTACAATATTGACTAAATTGGGAGAAAGCAGCGTGATGTCAGTGGCGCTTTCGCGAGTAATGAGATGGAAGCGGCGAAAATGGGTTTAGCGGTCAATGAGGGCAAGACCAAGTATATGCTGTCAAGCAAAAAGGACAACCAACTCCGACGTCTCGGGTAAAACTTCACCCTCGACAGATATAACTTTAAGGTAGTTAAGGACTTTGTCTACCTAGGCTCTGCTATAAACACAGACAACGACACCAGCGCTGAGATCAAGCGAAGAATAACTCTTGCCAACCGCTGTTTCTTTGGGCTAAGAAGGCAATTGACTAGCAAAGCCCTCTCTCGGTTTGTTGTCCGAGTCACCCTTTATAAGACCTTAATAATCCCGGTCCTACTCTATGGCGCAGAGGCATGGACATTATCAAAAATGGATGAGGGTGTTCTTGGTTGTTTCGAGAGAAAAATTCTTCTGGCGATCTTCGGTCCCGTCTGCATTGACGGTGAGTGGAGGAGGAGATACAACGACGAACTGTACGGACTGTACACCCCTTGCAACCGAAATAGATCATTCTCAATGACAAGCCCGTGGCTTTCTGGCAGCCCCTTTGCACTTCCAGGATGCCGACAATGCTTTTTAGGCACTTGACGTAATGTAAGTAATTCATAGCAGTTTTCTACGCAGGATGACACCCAAATACTTTTCCCTTTTAGGGAATGAATTCATGATGGCTTTAAGTGCTACCAAGTTTCCTCCTTCTTTTAAGAAGAAAAACACCAAAACTGGCTGAAAGCCCACTTTAAATGCCTTAATCGGCGGTCAACCTTACCTTTGCAACAGCCTTCAGAGCGTGCAGCCGCTCAAAACAGTACAGTCCAAGACAACAGTACATTAGTATAGTTTTGTAGTATTGGCCGCAGTTAGCATCCGTCGAATATACCATCAATGTAAAGAAAGAAATGAGGCTTATTGGTCTCAAGCTTTTAACGAGCATGTAGGCCTCTTTGCCGGTTTACAGTACAAAGGTTCACTGTTCGCGGCGGTTTCGGTATGAGTATGAGTGCCCGGCTACCAGTAAAGTAAAGATTCTCTTCAGAGTTACCAGCGGCGGATATATGCCTTTTTGAGTATATACCAATGGCGCTAGGCGACGCGAGGGCACTAAAATAAACATCAGCATGTTTAATGGTCTCATCTGTCAACACCTCCCATGTGTTGTGTTATTCAATTCACATGCAGCCTAATTGGAGCTTGTTGTGAGCTGGTTCTGATTTGGTAACCTTTGAAGTGATCTCATATATAAGACAGACAGACGTCAACATTTCTTTAAGCCTTGCTGCTTTCCCCTATTTTAAGGTCCTTGAGAAACCACATGCTTTCTACGGGTGTTTCGATCTTTTGAAAACAGACTTATTAATAGACAGTCTTTAAAATCCGAAAAATCGTTTTTTTGTTTCCTTTGGATTAGATCTAGAGCAATTCCAGCCTGCCATCAAATTAGTCTTAAATGATTTATTAAGGAGTTTTCTAGTTTCCTTACGTAGTCGGTGCAAATCTGCATACCACCATGGAACGTGCGCTTTGAACGACATATCACCTCAATCTAGCTTAAGTTCTGTTCTGAGTTAAGCAGGGGCACTAACACACTTGCCATTTCAATCCTTTCTTAAGAAGTGTCCATTTGATTTCCAGCGGATTCCTTCTCTTCAACAAAGTCGAAGCTACGCATCAGATTCGAAATTCAATGTACCTATGATCTGACATTAAAACCTCCGATAGTACCTACTTTTAAGCTGGTAATTTCCACAGCATATCTCGTTAAGTCGATTAGCATCGCAGCATTAGTATAATAATGGTGATTTCAACGCAAAGTATACATTTTGGAGTTCCAGATCCATTTCGACGAAGGGCAGGCTACTGTACCAAGCAAGTATGAAACGCGGCTTGGACTTTTTTTCGACAGGCAAATAAAATACCTGACCTGGTCGACTTTTTCATTACAAAAGGGGTCCCCAAATATCTCACGACTTTAGAAGAATCCTTTGATCTCTGCTCAGATCACTCTCCAGTAATCTTTAAAATCGGCAAGAGCATAGCAAGTACCGAAAGACCGCCCAGATTGACGAATGAAGAAACAAACTGGGATGGCTTCAGAAGAAACAGCAAAGGAAAATATTGCTTTAAGAATTCCACTTACGACGCCGTTGCAAATAGAAGACGAAGTTGACAAGTTCGTGGAAATCATCCAAAGAGCTGCGTGGAACAACACTTCTTTTCGAACAACAGGAATAAAACAGGGAAGGCTAATATACGCGCCCGATATAGAAGGCCTCCTACGAGAAAAAAGGAAAGCACGGAGGAGATGGCAAAAATCACATGCGCCCCCGCATAAATCCTATTTGAACCGCCTATCAAATAACTTAAAGCAAATGCTGCAAGAATATTAGAACCGCGAGACTTCTAATTACCTTGAAGGCTTGACTGCGGAAAAGAGTTCCAATTATTCGCTCTGGAAAGCCGTGAAGTCGACTAAGAAACCTGTCATGCACTTGCCACCAAAACGAGACAAAGAGAAAGCGAATTTGTTGGCCGACCACTTGGAAGAAACATTCAAACTGTTCGAAGGACGTCAATTGGCCCAAGAACTTAATCCCAGAACAGGATCCGACAAGTACAATATAAAAACGTTATCACTGTCGGAGCTAAAGCTCCTCCACACATTATAAATGCTTCTATGAGACTTTTAAACGTTCCAAGCCAATAGAAAGTCGCAGAAGTCATAATGGTTCCAAACCCGGAACCTGAAGTCTAAACAACAAAAAATCATACGATAGCTAATTTCGCTCCTGCCGATAATTTCAAAAGTCATGATTGATCCCGGATCACCAGTTTGGCCTTAGGGCCAAATATTTCACAATCGATCAATCGTTATTCTATCGGATAACAAATGTAATTGAAAACGCGCCAGAGGGAAAAAAGATATGTTCAAGCGTTTTTCTCAAAGTATCGCAAGCCTTCGACAAGGTATGGCACGAGGGCTTTAAGTATAAGCTACAATAAGTTGAATTCTCGACTGCAAAACTTCAACTTCAGGCTAAGAGAAATGAATTGGCTTGTCGGAAGATACTCCAAACTAAACATATATAACAAGCAGCTTATGTATAAGCAAGTGCTAAAACCTTCGTGGACTTATGGTATACAACTATAGGGTTGTACCAAACCAAACAGTATGTCTGTCCTACAGGCATTCCAGAACAAAGCGCTTAGAGCAATCGTAAATGCTACATGGTATCTAAGGAATAGCGATATTCACCGCGATCTGGGAACTGCACCCGTGAAAGACGAATTAATAAGCTTTGCTCGTAAACTTCGCACTCGTCTTGTGCATAATTGTGCGACTTCAAAGAACCTTTCGGCATAGCGCCTTAAGGAGAAACCGTACGAAATAACGGTAATAGTCGGTACCTTCGCTAAAGGCTACCTACGCGACAAACTACAGAAGCTCTTATAGACAACGGGAAGTTTTTTAATGAATAAGAATCTCACAACACCAAGAGCGCGTGCTTATAGTGGGGACTGCTATGGTATTGTGGTAGGCAGTAGGTGTTCGTGCTTATGGTGCCTGCTGTGGTGGTGCTCTTATGAGCGCGTACTTATGGTGCATGCGAAGGTTTTTACCTACCCACGGGGGAAAAAAAAAAATTTAGTTAGCGATTGTAACTTTCCTTGTAAAAATATATATAGTACATCAGTTTTACTGTCGATTGCAGGGGTCTGGGTATGAAAACCCGTCAACACATCTTTCTTTTACCCGAGTTACTTCGGAATTCAGAATGTAGCGCACGTCACAGATGTTTATTGAAACAGATTTGATCGCATCAGACTTCCGTTGACGATACGACTTTTCCTGACTGTAACATCGGGCTTTTCCGAATAACATCTGCGAAAAAATTTATCGGAAAAGTGATAGTCTGAAACTCTTTGGCCTATTCCGATCGGACAAATTGCCACTTACGCCGAGTTATTCCTTTTATCTTTCTCCATTGGAGGAATGAAATTACGCACTCACGCCTCCGACACCGTCTCATCACGCCGTGCGCTTGCTTCAAGTCTTTTTCCCATCTTCTTTTGGATAGCTTGTTTGAACTGTTTGGTTTTCAGGGACAAACCATCGTAACGGCTTCATAATAATCTACGGTAGATGAACATCATGAGTGGACTCTCGCTACCTCTTGTAGTATAATCCTTCGGAATTACTTCTATACTATGAACCATATAACTTCTAGTTTAGACATCTTTTGAGCTTAGTTCGACGTCTCGCCTCGGTTTTTTCTAAAACCTTGGGATATTTGAGCCTTCAGTTTAAATGCCATGGCAAGACAGAAAAAGGAAGGAAGGCCATGTCATGTTGCTTGACACTGATTAAGGACATCCGAATCCGAATGCGATTGTACAGAAATTTCAAGTACACACAACACTTTTGGGTGCTTATCAAAGCGTAGTACCCTTTACGATGCCAGTAAACAGTCTGCACTCATTCCTAAAGGGGAACAGCAAGAATGTCCCTGATCTCTTAGAAATATCTTGGAGGAATCATTTTTTGTCTTCTGACATTCTAGAGACGCAACATTTATTTGTTGCAGCACAGGTTTTAGCCGGACTTTGTGCGCGGGGAATATCAACATCAGCATCCTTCCTCAAGGTGGATTTGACTACATCTTCTTTGCATCAGAACGTTAACCTTTCATTACTAATGTTGGTTATAGCACAATTCTATGTCCGATCAGGTGATAGCGAGGACCTGCTAGTATTATTTTTGTCTTATTTCCGTTCACGGGAACTGAAGGCATTTGTGGTTGCAGCAATTGTTGCATCAGCGCGTAGGAAAATCAATCGATAGAGAGAGTGCCTTTCTTCGCTTTGTATATGTTGTAGACTGAAGTCTAAGTCTCTTTCGTAGCCTTATTTCGTTTAAAGTTGCCCCACTTTTTCTGATCTATTTATTTTTTATTTTTTTCTTCATCAGCATTTTTGGTCTCTTGGCGTCGAAGAAAAAAATATCGAAGATTTGACTGAAAATGGAGGAACACTTAAAGCAAACAATATACTAAGTTAGACGAACGAAAAGTGACCTCAGTGCTGTAATTTGGTATGTTTCAGGAGCCAAGAATTCGGTACTACGGAAAATCAACCCAAAATCTAAACAGGGACTAAATTATTCTTTTGCTGTAAAAATCCAAGCCCGAAAAAAACCCACTTGTTCCTTTTGGCAGCAATTGCTCTAACACGATCAATATTGTTCAGGTTAACCTTAAGCACTGCGCAGCTGCAAATCTGTGAAAGGTCTTCTGGCACGTGGCCACCTAATGCCTGATCAACACCTTTACAGCAGAAACGTTTCAGAAGGCAGACATTGTCATCGCATTCATCATTAATACAGGCTGTGTGTAAACATTTTAATGCTAAACTAAATCCCTTGATCGCGCGCTAGTTATATTAGAAGAAAAAAGAAACCAGAAATCCTGCGAAAAACTATAAGGAGGTTCAGCAAAGCCGATTGTAACCAGAGCAACGGAAACACAATCAGACCATAACAGGACCAAAGCGGAAGGACATAGAGAACAACGATCTGCGCAGGCCTTATAGCATCAACGGGTACAGGTGCTGATCATAAATGCTTGCCAAAAGCGAGGGCCTTGCCATTGACAGAAAAAGTAGATATTCACGTTCAGAGCGAACAACGCAAATCGCAACGATCAAGATCTGAAATTAGCGAAACACGACTTGGAAAGGGCCACGAAAGAGAGCTTTGCTATGAGGCCGGTTCAGACCTTTGGGGCGCAGCGAACATGATTGTGGCGTGGGTCTGAAACTAGCAGACCATAAGATTAAACTTCCAAAATATCTCGGAGTGATGCTCTATAATAAGCCGCGCTTCAAAGCCCACGTCGAGTATGACAGCAATGCTGGCCATAGATGCCATTGATGGCCACAGATACGTCTTGTTGCCCAGACCAGAATAGTCAACTTGGTCCTCATAGACGATAGTCAGGTATGGGGTCTGGTTTCAGTGTAAAGTTTCCTCGCAGTCAGGCCTATCAGTGTCTTTTGGACATATAATTTGGTCAGAGGACGGCTGAATGAAGAACCCAAAATGCTGAACCCTTTAGAGTACAGAGTAGTTGCTAAATTGCCCGTGAATAGCTAACGATAGCACCACGGCAAAGTACTAATACTTTTAAGTGTAAGTACGAGTTTCTATCAATGTTGCACATATACTCGAATGCTTACAATAAGCTAGCAGCAATTAAGCCCTTTGGAAGCAAGTTTATGATTTTTAACTAAAAGATACTCCACTGATTCATGAAATCTTACACTAATCCCTGCACGCAATTATCTCAAAGGATTCGTCCTTTCTGAATAAATAAAATGCATTAAACTAAACTTAACCCAAAAATTCGTTCACTTTAATCAATTAACAACAGCAAATATCACAATTTTATACTTAATAGGCATACGAGATGACTGGGGAGGCAAAGCTGGTTTTAACTACAGCTGGGCCAGCAGCATAGGCCAAAGGGGCTGGAGCGGCCCTATACAAAGCTGGGACAGCGGCAACTGCTACTGGTGCAGCTTTTACTAAAGCTGGAGCAGCAGCAACAGCAACGGCAAGTGGTTCACGACGAACAACAGCATTGAATCCATTGATTGGGTCAGCGGTGTAATCAACAATACGTCTGTAACCGTCAGCATCATTTAACGAGTATTGACCACGAACAACTCCTCCGTCACGACTCTCTACTGCGTTCTTGGAATCTCCAGTGAGGGCATCCTGAACATCATATCCATAAGTGTACTGTGGGTGTGGGTCGTATTCCTCAACTTGAGCAACAGCTGCTAATGGAGCAGCTGGGGCAAGGAGTCCAGCACTAGCGGCAGCAATGCAAGCGAACAGAAGGACGAACTAAAATAAATTTACAAAAAAAAAAATCATACCGTTAATCGTTATCCTCGAAAAAGTTAAAATTTCAATTTTCCTACTTTGAATGCCATTTTAATTTGGATTGGGTTTGTAGTGCGTTGCTCTAGATTCAAGTTACGAATTAAAACTGATTAAGCTGCCCACACACGGAAGCTTTTATAGTGAAACGAACACTGAATGGGGTCGCATTCACGGCGACGAAGATACAAATCAAAGAAAAATAAAATACCAGAAATTGCTTGTTGTTGTTACTTTTCTGCCCTCTTACCACTTTTGTGTTATTTCTCTATTGCATCCGTCAAACCGAATTGCTCTGCAGGGAGGATTGGTCTTTGGATTTCGATGCCTTTAGTTAGTTGATTTGGTAGTACACATTTTAGATTCTTCGCTGTGCGTAGGTTATTTACAATATGACAGATAGTTTCTAGAAAAATCCAGAAAATACACATATTGGGATTTTTTTTTTTGCAATGGATGGGCTTTTCCAGTGTTTATCTGAATCTAAGCGATACATTATGTGTTGAATGTTTTCGTGCGTTTTGCTACTGAGACTCAATCTGAAACTAAGACAAATTTGCGCGATTTGATTGAGCTTACAATATGCTTTGACATTAGAGAATTTTGAAGAACATATTCGCCATATTTTGCTTTATAACTACTCGTAAAAGAGAGGAAGAAAAGTTGCGTAAAGATTACGCTTGTAATCGAAAAACGCGAGTGTCAGACTTTGTTCGCCCGATTCCGTGGAAGTGATTTGAGGTAAAGGCCCTCATCGCCTCGTTATGCCTTCCGAGAATGACGACGATAAAATCAAAGTAATGGGTTTTCCAATAAGGACTTGACAACTTTTTTCTTAAATAAATCGCAAACCATTTGAGATATTTCAAAAACTTTATTATCGGCTTGAAGTACAATCAAAACATTTATGAATGGAACTCGACTTCGTTCATATGGGCACCGCGGGCACAGAAAATAGTCAAGCGGCGTTAAATCGCACGATTGAGGCGGACCCATTGAGCCAAAAATGAGCTACGTCACTGAAGATGATTTAACGATGAGATTCACCATCTTGGCGCATCTTCTCCAGAACCCAATCGGAGGACGTACGTCGCTTCAAATGGTACATCGGCTTCAATTCTTGAGTCAGCTTGATCTTGTATGGGTGTAAACCAAATAGGCCATAATGTGGTCTGAGCGATGCCAAATTCTTTAGAACGCCGTGGAATTGACTGATTTGGATCGTTTGCTACGGACGCCGGAACGGCAGCGATATTTTCGACACTTCGACCAACCTGTTGTCTCACTGACACGGCAATATCACACAACGAATATGAAGACTCAAATTTTTGCACTAAACTTCTAAACTAAATTTCTACGAATTTCAGTAGAAAATTTTTATAATTTGCAGACGTTGCACGTTCGTGTACTTTACCATGGTGAAAATGTTGAGTTTACTGAATAAATTGACAGTGACAGGTTGATGATTAGTGAAAGAGCACGTTCACAAATTAAATTTAAAGTTGTCAAGTCCCTATTGGAAAACCCGATATTAGTGGAAGCAAATAAGCTCTAAAAGAGTCAACTGGAAGCATTCATGGCCATTTGAAATCGCTTAGCTTCCCAAGGAAAGTAAATATTTGGGTACCATATGAAGTGATAAAAATTCTATGACAATGAGGACAAACGTCTGCAATTAACTAGCAATTTGTACTAGCTTCTGCCCGCGACTTCGTCTGCGCAGGATTAGTACTTCGGGTAGCCTATTTTATTTCCCTAGGTCCCATCTATGTTTATACCAAAATTCATCAAAATTGAATTGAATTAGGCGTTGAAGGCGTAATAGACAGACAGAGTTACTTTGAGAGGCCCTTGTTCTATGTAATATATGTAAATTGAAACTGAGAATTTTTGATGATGATTCATAATATGCAAATAGGTAGTAGTCATAGGTAAAATTAAATGGTAAGTTATTTGGTAAGATCGGGATGCGTGGTATAAGCACATTGTCTCCCTTGGCTTCGCCAGTTAAGATTGTGGCCTTCACAATTTTCCATCCTAGTTCTGTGACCCGCAACCGAGTACCGTTGCATAATCTTGACGCGTATACCTACTTTTAATTCCAACTTATAGAATGGCACCTCGAATAACTCCAAAGAGTTTAGTGGATAGCTCGTAGTGTCATCGGATGACATGACTGTGTCGATGGAGTTGTAGAGTTGCAGTATGGTTCCTTAACACAACCAATTTTCGTCGTGAATATTGTGCTGCAGATTTGGAAGAACAATAAGGTCGTCTTCCGACTCCACAAAATGACAAAATTGGTGTGTGAAACGAACCATACCATACCTTCACCAATGTCTAGCAGTTTTTGAGCAGATAATCCTGACTCGACATCGCTAAATAACTGGATTCGGATGTTAATGATGAGATAGAGCTTTTCAACTTTGGGCCAAGGGTATGATGCTTTCAGACATGCGGTAATTTCGTCTGCTGCAGTGCCTCTGTCGATAACATGTATGGTCTGTCTAAAATCCCCTGTCAATAACACTACCACACCACCCATTAACTTTCGATTGCTTTGTATGTCTGACAGCGATCGAGCGCCTCGATGGCGCGTTTGTGTGTGGCGTAGACACTCGTCCTACACGATCAATTTACAATGTTACAACAGGGCGCCGCGGACGCTGCTCTTGCACGTTGGCCAAATTAAGAGATAATTTAAAAAACAAGTCGTCCACTCAGTTATGTTGCGGCGATACCATAGGAAGTCACACCTAATGCCATTTGCTAGAAGCAGATTAAGCAAACAAATTATTCCTGTTCCATACGGGGCATCGAGAAAAAAAAGGCCGCCTTCACCACCCTCAACTCGTTGTAATATTTTGTCATAAATGGCTTTTTTCTCAGGTAGCAGGCGTATGCCAATGTAATTTGCTTTCCAGAATGTCGCATTGCATGTATACGTGAGATGTTGGAAGCTTGGCAGCTAACTTGCTTGTGCCGTCGCGGTCTTCTTTCTTAAACCTGGTAAGATATTTTACTTTACGCCATTGGAAATCAAGCCATCCACCCGTATGGGAAGAGTGCGTTCAGAGGAAAGTATTGCTGCTGTATCTGTATCAACTATGTGGAGTCGCATTTCCAGTGCGGAAAAATGCACTGTTTGGTGCGGTGCGGTTTATGCTCTGGCGGAATCATTGGCCCGTGTTTTGTCAAAGACGACAGTTGAACCAACGTTAACGACAATGGCGCCGGCTATTATTCAACGATTTCGACGATGTTTATTTTTTCTCCAAAATGCACGAGTTTAACTTGGTCAACATGTGGTTCTGGCAAGACGGTGCTACATGCCACACAGAATGAGAATCGATGCACCAATTGAGAAATGAGTTCGGAGAGCAATTGATTTCTTGTTTTAGACCTGTGAATCGAGCGGCTAGATCGTGCGATTTGACGCCTTTATTCTTTTGTTTCTGATACGTTAAATCACTCGTCTATGCCGATAAGCCACCGTCAATGGTCAATTGGTCTCTCCGTATAGACCACCGATGGTGGCCGATTACGTAGTGAACATTTAGATAAAATAATCTCTTGAAGAAGTAAATGGCAAGTATTGGTTTATCAACTCAAGTAAACTTTTTATACACCTTTGCAATTTGTCTGCGTTTTCTTCTTTTCAATAAAAAAGCAAATGCTTAAAAAATCACATTTTATATCGCACAGTGTTGAGACGACTAGAGTTAGTAGACTATTGACTAGAATATTGCGAATAAGATCTGACAAGACAAACCTGGATTGTCATGGTTTTCTGTTAATCCATTCCACCTTGCAATTGGACCCACACCAGCGTGCCATTATGATGAATGTCAGCTGGCACGTGTAGCTAACGAAAGGTACATCAAGCTATCCAGCTTCTTTGATAGCAAAACTGCGAAATAAAGAAGGGCGCTTTGTGGAAATAATTAAAAAATTAAGACATGGAACTAAGACTAACAGGAAAACTAAACATATTTCTGTATGAAATAGACCAACTTGCACCACATCAACTTATTTCCAAAGCTAGGCAGCACGTCGCCTTAGGAGTGAATCTTAACAAAAAGACTGATAAAATTGTTTTTCATAAACTGTTTCATTTAGCAAATAAAACAAGCAGCTTGTAAGGTCTACTCAACTTATTGTCACTGTTGACAAGTAAATATCTTGATTGATCGATTATGTTAGGTATCAGACATCTAGACGATGATTTTCAGCTAAGAAGCTGATTCACACTGATAAATGTATTATACTCGTAACTTCATCTAAATTCAGGAGTTTTTTGATATCGGATTGACCTTTTTAACCCAAGCAATTGAAGAGGGTTCTAAACTATTTCCAAGAGCTAACCTCTTTGCTCCTATTATATCATAGATGAGCCTTCAGTCTTAGTTAAACATTGACCTTAACTAACTAACCTCTCCATCTAGTTCGGTCGTTAACTTTCTTCCTCCATTTACGCACGCCGGGTTGGCTTTTTGCTTGTGCATATCACTCGACTACATACCTTTTTTTAATTACGGCGTCTTTTCAGAGTAGATTTGAAGATTTTTCACGTCCAAGCCATTGTTTTCGTTATATTCGCACTTTTGTGATCGCACAACCCGTACAGTTCGTCGCTGTAGCTTGTCTTTCATTCACCTTTTATCCATTTGGGACCGAAAATGAACCGAACAATTTTTTCCAAATCACTACGATGTGGCCTTTTAATGACTATAGTCGTGTTTTTTTTTGCAAATCCGCTATCCGCTTAAAAGAAATTTTCATATTAATTACAACAATAACATAGCGATCAACGCTAAGTCAATTTATATCCGCTTTCTGTTAAGCATTCGCCTACAAATTTTTTTCAAAACATTTTAACTTTTTTCACCAACCGACAAATGAGCCACCACTAAATGCCATAGAGATATCTGTGCTACCAAATTTTTATGATGAACTCTTAAGCGGGGATGGATCGAGTTTTTTTGCGAAGATAGCTAACATGCGTGTGAAAAACCACAGCTTATGTCCTATGTTTCCGAGAAAGTTGGAAAATTCAGATAATGATTTGCTACACAATTATTCTGGAAGTTCAAACATTGTTTTCGATCAAAGAATACGCAGATTTCTTCAATAAAACGAAAACTATTCATCGTTTTAAATTGTATTGCCTTTAAAGTTCTCTCAATTCCAAGCAATACTCCAACCTTCAAAATATTTTTCATAGGCCGATTTTGGAATCGTGGGAGTTCGTGGGAATAGAAAAAACTCAAAAGGAGCCATGTTAGGTGAGTACGGAGCTTGCGGAACGGTATGAACGTTGTTTTTAATCAAATACGCGCGTACAAGATGAGATGTGTGAGGTGACTTGCAGGGTGTACTTGCCGATCATATCACCAAGAATATCCTCCTCTCGTAGCTCTATCTTAGGATAACCTTGCACAATATAAATATCATGCTTTAGACATGTCTCGTTAAGGAGGTTGTAAAAATTATCTTAAGGCATTTGTTAACAAAAAAACAAAATAAATGAATAAATACTCGTAAATCCGAGAATGGTTCAATAAGTATTTTTATTTTTATTTTTATTATAGTCCCCTTTAAGGACGATACACTTTCTTCAGCGAGCCTAATATTTTCCCTGCAAGCTACTTTTTGGCACCTTACTACTTTGCCAAATTTGGCTGACTCAGTATGTCAATTTCTAAATTAGACAGTTCTGCGTTTTTTTTCTTGAAAGGAAGATAAGAAAGTGCACTTTTGGCATATTTAACTTTTTCCTATAAAAAAGGTATCAAATCGACAGAGGAACGGGAGCTTTGCAGCGTGTATGAAGATTCAGTTATAAGCGCTGATATTTTTCGAAATTGGTTTACACGCTTTCGTTCAGGAAATAAAGGACTTGCTTATGCTGTTTCCTTTGGACTTCCTCCCATCGCAGATGACGATCAAATCTTGGCTGCAGTTAGAGCTGACAGGCATTTGACGACACAGGAGACTGAAAGGACTTGGAATGTCGGAGAAGGTAGATGTCTGGGTTTCTCTAGAACTCAGTGAGGGAATCATTATGGTTTGCATAATGGTCTATGAGTCTTTGTTAAGATAGAACTCGTTTGAGATTTTCGTGAAAAGAATGGTTACGGGAGATGAAAAATGGGTGGTTAACAACAGCATTCGGCGTAAGACGTCCTGTTGAAGCACTGCAATCGGTCGGTAAACGAGATTTGCCTCTCCAAAAGGTGATGTTGAGCATTTGATGGGATTGACGTGTATCCTTTACATCGAAGTGCTCCACGCAATCAGACAATGAATCTCATTAAATATTGTTCTCAGTTTGATACTCTGAAGCAGGAAGTGGAAGAAAAACGGTTAGAGTTGTCAAACAGGAAGGGCGTTATTTTCCACCATGACAACACCAGGCCACAAAAAGCTTTAGTAACAAAAGGATAAAATTCATTTGGATGGAAAGTTATCCAGTATCCACCGTGCTCTCCAGACCTAGCGCCTTTTGTGTACCATCTGTTCCGCTATATCCGTAAAAATTTGGCAGACAATTCAATTCCAAAGATAAGATCAAAACGTACCTAGAAAACTTTTTTACCCATAAGTCTGCTGACTTTTATAAAACAAGCATTCCGACTATTTCCAGAACCTTGCAAGTAAGTTATAGACCATGATGTATTAAATATAAGCTTTTATACCAAAGATGTGTGTTTAACTTCAAACCTAAAAATACCGCAGAACTTATTGAACAACTAATACATTTTTGTATGAGGATTGTTCCCTTCAACCCCCCAAAATCGTACCTATGACCTTTTCAGGAAATGGCACCATATTTGCCTTTCTTTAGAGCAGGCTCGCCTGATCAGTTAATTTAATGGATCCAGGTTTCATCAACAGAACCGATTCGACACAGAAGCTTCTGCGGATTTTATTTAAAGAGCTTCAAACACTGCTTCGAATTTAACAACTTGTTAGCCACTATGGGAAATGGTGACACTTATGCTCATTCTTTATTTATCATGTAGAATACTTACAGCTATTTCTTATTATTATACGTCTGCGCTTTAGTACCTACCGCTTTTTCGTTCAGCAAGGATATAGGGCCATGGCTAAATTCTATGAATCGATTATCATAGATAGTTTAGTGTTGCCATAGACAGCATCAAAAAGCATATTTTTCATTCAAAGGTAAAATTCTAATTGTCACAAAGAACACAAAATTTCTTGTAAAGACATAACCATAGTAACTTCATCTTATTATTACAGAACCAAATATCATCGAGACCAACGACTTTGTATTCAGGCAGCAAATAGTCCATTATCATGGTGCGGTAACGGGCAATCACAATTACATTCCAGCCGGTCTTAGTTTTTGGAGAAATATCGACCGATGGTTCTACCAGCCCATAAATCACACCAAACCATTGTTCTATCTGGGTGTAATGACAAATGAACCTCTTCGAGTCGTTCCGCATCCTAAATATAGCTATTTTGCTTATTAATGTAGCCATTAAGCCCTATCTCTGAACAAAGTTTTGGTCGAATCCAATTCAATTCAATTAATTTTTATTTTCAATAAAATCTACATTGGTTATGAGTTTCCGCGAAGCCTTAGGGGCTCCTCTGCAGAATGTTGTGTTTCTAATATTAGTGATTGAAATTAAGTAAGCTTAGTTCAATAAACATTCAATAAAAGATTTACACGAAAAAATTATTCGACATAAGTAATTTTGATCGCTTTGGATTTAGATTTATTTTAAGATTAAAACATTTTAACAATTAAACTTTTTTAACATTGTATTGTAGGAATAGTTGAAAGAAAAAGAACAACAAATGCGAGCGTGATAATCCGTTTAATGAGTGCCGCTTCTCAGTTGGTAGATCTTTTATATAGTACATTTGTTATGTACAAAAATGAGTGAGAGTTTTCAGGTCGTTCACCTGATCGGATGATCGAACACACATAGGCGATTGCAGCTAGTTAACTGAGTTACGATATGTCTCCAAAAATGCAAAACAGTTCGACCATCCTGACCAAGTAATCGCCCCGATTACAGTTTATTTTAAAATACATAATTTAGTTAAGGATACACAGTTCATTTAAAATTACACATTTGCAAAATAGGAATTCAATAACAATTCGGAAAATAAACAAAATAAGTATGATACAAGTAACTCAACTGTTAAATTCATTTTATACATAAGAAAAATAAGCTTGGATGTTAGGAACATAAACATATTACTTGTAAATATTTAAGTTTTTTCCGCAGGAACCAGGATCCTCCACATGTTCGGCTACTCCCACGTCGTCGTCACCTCCAGAATCTCCTAATTCGACTTTATATGGTCTCATGTTATTAGGGGAAAATACACCTTTGTATGGTAACCGAGTAAGCTGCAAACCCTCAATATCTGAAACTAAATACCTGTCATTCGGTAATACCTTTTTAATCTGATACGGACCGCGATATTTCGCTAAAAGCTTTTTATTCACCCCTGGTGCAGTCGACGTATTCTTTATCATTACATATTGGCCTAATTCATATGTCGTAGGATTTTTATGACGTGTCTATCATAATAATACTTATTGCATCTCTGAGTGCATTCTATGTTTTTAAGCGCCCTTTCTCTAACATCTTCCAAACTAACTCGTTCTTTCCTAAATTTTTCGGCAAGAAACTCCTTAACGCGGTCAGAAAGGTCTCCTTTTTGATTCACACCGAATAAAAGAATACTTGGCGAAAAACCAGTGCTCCTATTGACGGTATTGTTAAAGGCAAATTCAATTTTCGCTAAATGCTTGTCCCAATCACTAGTCGTAATCGATTCGCATTCCTTGGCAAGCATAGGTACTAGAACTCGATTCAGGCGTTCCACCTGTCCATTTGATTGGGGTGAGCATATTGCAACTTTAATGTGCTTAATATTGTTTTGTTCCACGAAGTCACAAAATTCTTTTGACGTGAAACAAGTTCCACGGTCCGATATGATTTGATCAGGTCGCGAATAATTTTCGAAAAAAGATGTTAAACACTTAATGGCCTCTATACTTTGTGTTGTTTTGACGGGATAAAGTTTAACAAACTTGGGAAAACCCATCGACAACAAGCAGAACGTGCTTTCTTTTTCCATTGGAATTCGGCAAAGGACCAAGGTGATCTACGTGCAAAGTACAAAAGGGAAGATTGCATTTTGGTATAGAATGCAAAGTCGCTTCCGTTTTACCAGAGTGTGGTGAAAAATACTCGTACATACACTTCAAACATTTCTCAATGTAACTTTTGATCTTGCTTTTCATTTGCGGATACCAGTAGCTTTCAGACAAATATTGAAAACATTTTTCAACACCTAAGTGGCACATGGCTTCGTGGTTTGTACGTATGACTTGTTCCTCCATATGGGATGGGACAAAAAAGAGTACCTTGTCTTTAGATTTCCGATAAATTAGTCCATCTATCATTTCATACAAATTACTTTCACTCTTTTCTAAGTCAGAAACAATTGCAAGTATCTTAGGATCCTGTTTTTGTGCAGCCGCTAAAATGAACTCGAAGGATTCATCATGAACGTGCAATATATTGAATGATCGACTCAACGCATCGACGTGAGTCATTTTCTCACTTTTCCTATGTTCGACAACATAATCGAAAGTCTGTAGCTCCAAGGCCCATCTAGATATTCGCGGATTCAACAATTTCTTCCTAAGGGTCAAAGTGAGAGCTTGACAATCAGTTACGATTTTGAATGATATTCCTATTAAATAAATTCGGAATCTTCGAAGAGCATAGATTATAGAAAGCGTTTCAAGCTCGTAGCTGTGATATCTGCTTTCAGTTTCGGTTGCCCGTTTTGAAAAATAAAATATAGGATGGAATTTCCCATCCAACTGCTTTTGAAGCAAGACTGCTCCAAATTCGATTGTGCTGGCATCGCAATGGAGTTCGGTCGCACTGTGTGGGCTATATATGGCCAAAACAGGAGATGTAACGAGCTTACTTTTTAATGTATCGAAGGCTTCTCTCTCAACCAACCCGAATACAAAAGGTGCATTCTTTCTTAATAGATCGTAAAGGGGCTTAGATACACAAGCAAAATTCTTTATGAATTTTCTGAAATAAGAGCAAAGTCCTAAAAAGCTATGTACTCGTACATCTTTGGTACATGATGGTGCCGGAAAATCTTTTATGGCATTTAAGTTACTCTCGTTTGGTCTTATTCCATTTTCTGTAACTTTATACCCCAAATACACAATTTTTGATTGCAAGAACTTACACTTGTCGAATCTTAAAAGCAATCCGTGCTTAACGATCGTTTTAATGACTGATTTCAAAACCTCCAAGTGTTCTTCGAGAGATGATGTCGCGATGAGGATATCATCCAAATACGTTAGTATCCTACCTTTTGATATCAAATCCCCGAAGACATGCTTCATAAATCTCTCGAAGACAGACAGGGCATTTTTTAAGCCAAATGGCATCCGCGTATATTCATATTGCCCCATAGAGGTAATAAAGGATGTGTATTTCATCGAATCATGGGACAACTTAACGTGGTGAAAACCATTTTTAAGATCCAGCGTACTGAAATACTTTTTGTTTCTAAGGCGGTCAAGATGATCTTCGATTAAGGGTAGTGGATAATTGTCACGTACAGTGATTTTGTTCAACTCCCGGAAATCAACACAAAGCCTGAGTTCTTTATTCTTCTTTTGGACCAGAACTATAGGCGAAACATATGGTGAGTTTGACTCGCGTACTCGTACTATACCCTTAATAAAAAGATCATCCAAAATATTTTGAAGGTCTACCTTATGGGCATATGGAAGCCTTCGGGGTGTACAACGAAAAGGAATATCCTTGAATAATTCTATTTTCATTAAAAAATTTGTCTGTGATAACCTAGATTCAGAATTGAGGAAAACCGGGCTAACTATATCCCTAATCTTATTCTTAATTTCATCACACATGTTTTCGTTAATATTTAACTGAAACTCACCTCTTTCTATTACATCAATGTTAAGGATTTGTTGAAACCCGTCGATATTGGCGTTATCTAAAGTTGAACGCAAAAGTGGAGTATGATGACTTGTGGTGTTGCACATGATCTGAGGATCCTGATTGCTGTTTATGAGATTTGCTTTACGAAGAGCCAAGCCTGTTTTTCCTATGAAGTCTCTTCCTAGAATGATAGGATATGTCATTGAAAAGTTTTTAACAACTAAAACATGCAAATTGGTTACTGAACTTTCGAATTCTACACGCGTACTAATGCCTCCAATAACTTCTAATGGGCTGCCGTTAACTCCACAGTATGTTTGATTTGTCTTTTCAAGCGTTGACAGCAAGACCGATGGAAGAAATCTCTCCTGTATAAAACTAATTGGACTCCCAGAGTCCAAAAGTGTTAGCAAGGTCATGGACATTTCCATGTCTTCATTTGTCCATCCGTAGCAAACGTTGCACTCGAAATCGTTGTCACTTGGTTTCACCTCACTTGTTGTTGGGATTTTTTCGCAAACTCTTGCATGGGGCTGCAACATCATACTATGAGAGGCTATCTCCTGCATGTGGAGTACATACTGCTGCATGGTTTCGTCGCGATGTTTCTTCCTTCCTCGGAGTTCGTTGTAGATGTCCGATTTAGTCACAACCTTCTGAAACTCATTCTTCAGAGCGTGTTTCAATTCCGACCAGCTTCGAATCTTGATGGTTCTGACGAATAACTTGGCAGTACCTTTAAGAAGTCTCTTCCCGTAGATGAACTTATTTCGGTCATCGATGCCCATCACTTCGGAGTTCTCTTCGAATTGTTCTAGCCAATTCTGTACTGGGAAGTTATCGTCTCCACTAAATGGTGGTAACGACTCTTCGATGTCCTTAAAATTGCAACTAGAGCTCAATCGAACGTTCGGCTCTGTCTCCTCCAATTCTAGCTCGCGTAATTGTTGTCTCAGCCTTTTTATTTCCTCCTTCTTCTTACACAGCCTCCGCAGCCTAGATAACTCGGCACTCAGCTCCTCTTCCTCTTCACTCCTCGACTCATCAATAGACGCACGATCACATGGTGGCATAGAATCATTTGTACTATGATCTTTGCTGGTCGACGGAATCCCTTGGATCAAAGTTAAAAAGTCTTCGGTCGTGAAATCTTCCACAGCCTCTTGAAGACGAACTTTTAACCCGGCCTTAGTGCCAGTAGTTTGACATTTTAATGTTCTGAGGGCATTTTTAAGTTTAGACACTGTTGCAGTTTCTACAAATTTGTTCCACGCCAAAATTGCACTTTATACGAGTACTTTAAACTTTCTTAATCACACGCGGTATCGATTTCTATTATGAAAAACTGATTATGTACAGTAGATCCAACAATCGAATTTCCGACTACACAATAGCTTAGTACAGTTGACCTGTCCGCCAGATCCCACTTCTGAAAGTTGTAGGAATAGTTGAAAGAAAAAGAACAACAAATGCGAGCGTGATAATCCGTTTAATGAGTGCCGCTTCTCAGTTGGCAGATCTTTTATATAGTACATTTGTTATGTACAAAAATGAGTGAGAGTTCTCAGGTCGTTCACCTGATCGGATGATCGAACACACATAGGCGATTGCAGCTAGTTAACTGAGTTACGATATGTCTCCAAAAATGCAAAACAGTAGTGCACAAAAGTGCTCATCTCAAATTTCCCTACAGTATTGAGATTAAAAACATTCAGTTATTCGAATTTTGATTTAAAAGAAAGTTATTTATGTTTTTTTTTTCTAGTTTTAAAATTTCTAGCGTTTTTTAGTTCTTGCGGAATTGTGTTGAGGATTTCAGGCACAATGCAATTCAACTGTCTTCTTCCATAGTTGTTGTAGAATCTGGGTTCATGAAACATACCTTGTGCACGTCTTCTTGTGTTTCTGCCATGGTTAATTGGAGTGATGAATCTTGTGTCATCGTAATACTCTAATATAATCGTCATCTTGAAGATGTCTTCCACTTTAAGGACATTGAACCTTCCTCTCTCTGTTACATTTCGACGAGTAAATATGTTTATTTTTTTTCAGTGCTGCAGTTTGTAATTTCTGAAGTTTTTTTTTAAATGATTTAACGATGCATTACCCCAGGCAAGTATTCCATATCTTAGTTTGGATTCCACTAGCGCAAAGTACACTTGTTTTAGCACAGATGTTGTAGTTTGGTACTGCAGATGAGTTAGTACGTATAATGCTCTTTTAAGAACCGAACGTAACTCATCAATGTGCTTATCCCAAAGAAAGTTATTGTCAATTATCACTCCTAGATATTTGTAATTTTGAACTACGAGGGCGGGTCAATAAGTCCGGGACTTTTGGATTAAAACACAGATTTTTTGATAAAAAAATAATTTTATTTTTCAACGTAGTCTCCCTTGAGCTCTATACATTTTGTCCAACGCTTCTCCAATTTTTTTATCCCTTCCAAAAAAAAATGATTTGTCGAGGTCCTCAAAATAGGCCTTTGTTTGCGAGATGACTTCATCATTGGAGTCAAATCTTTTTCCACCAAGCCATTTCTTCAGGTTTGGGAACAAGAAGTAGTCGCTCGGAGCCAAATCTGGAGAATAGGGTGGATGAGGGAGCAATTCATAGCCCAATTCATGGATTTTTGCCATGGCAACTGCGTTTGCGTTTGTGGTCGACTGTGAGCAAACGCGGCACCCATCTTGCGGAAAGCTTTCTCATGCCCAAGTGATCATTCAAAATTGAAACCACTGAGCCATGCGAGATCCCTACGGCTTCCACAATCTCTCGCACTTTCAATCTTCGGTCGGCCAACACCATATCGTGAATTTTTTCGATTATTTCGAGTGTAGAGACCTCAACTGGGCGTCCAGGACGTTCGGCATCTTCAGTGCTTGTACGGCCACAACGAAATTCAGTAAACCACTTTTTTACCATTGAAATCGATGGTGCAGAGTCCCCATAGTATTTATCAAGCTTAGCCTTGGTCTCGTTAAAGGTTTTTTTTCGCAAGAAATAATGCTTAATAAGCACACGAAATTCACTTTTTTCCATTTTCTCCTCAAATTAGTGAGTAGTCTGATAAAAATAGCTGTCAAACACAAACTAACTGACGCAGCAAGTTTAAATTTTGACAGGTGTCAACTGACAGATTCCTGTTGACAGGAGCAGTGTTGCTGTTTCAGTAAAGAGGTCAGAAATTCAAAAAGTCACGGACTTATTGACCCGCCCTCGTATGTTTATAGGGCAGCTAGTCGAGGTATGGCAGCCATCATTCCTACAGTATATTTGTTGTTCGGTAGCCTTGAACTGCGAATTTCTTATATGCATCATTTTTGTTTTGGATGAGTTGATCATTAAACCATGATCATGACACCATTTTACTGCATTATCAAACTCTTCCTGAATTATTGTTGTTGCCGTATGCAAAGATCTGTGACATACCACTATCGCTGTATCGTCGGCATAAGCAAAGGGTTTGGCTCGCTTGAAAATGCGGAGAAGCTCATTAGCGTATAGTATAAACAGAATTGGGCCCAGTTTCGATCCTTGTGGGACTCCGTATTCTGCATGTTCTTTTTGGCTATGGGTCTTCCTGATCTTGACACAAAAAAGCCTGTTGTGTAGATATTCCTTTAGCCAGTCGGCCAATAATCCTCGTATTCCTATACGTTCGAGAGCATCTATTAGCTTAGAGTGATTGAGCGTGTCAAACACTTTACTAAAGTCCATAAACATGATCAAGACGTGGTAACTTTTGTTAAGACTTTCATTGATATGATTTGCAAATTCTCCTAATTGTTTACCCGTGCTTTTCTTTTTCTGGAAACCGTATTGATTTTCGTGGATGATGGAGTGTTTTTCAATAAAATTCTGCAACCTGTTTGTTATGACTTCTTCGAGGCACTTTTCTACTACTGGCAATATGGATATTGGCCTGTAATTGTTGAGGTGACTTTTTGTACCACCTTTGTATATTAGCCTGACCACTGCAGTTTTTAAGGCTTCTGGAATTTTTGCTTGTGTAACACTCAAATTAATTAATTTGCACAAAGTCGGCGCAAAAATTACCGCGTGAGTTTTGATATCCAACGCTCGAATTCCATCAATACCAGGTGACTTATTTTCGTCAAGCAAACCAATTATTCTTGACATTTCAAATACAGTTGTTTCTTGAATAAAAACTGATTGTCTAGCGTTTTATTTAGGTGAATCGATGTAATCGAGTCGCATTGGTACACAATGTTTTCAATTTGTTCTTTAAAGTTTATTGCACATTCGCTCGCGAGATTGCTCACACACAATTGACCAGTGAAATTCTTAATTATAGTTTCATCTAGGCTAGGCTTTTTCCTTCCCATTATCTCGTTGGTTTGATTTGATTTTGTTGAACTTGGTTTTGTAAAAAAGAGATTTTTGCGTTGTTATTTCTTTGTTTAGTTTGTTCCGAAAAGTCTTATAATCCAGTTCGAAAGTCCTACTCAATCTGTTATTTTTCCATCTTTTGTATAACTCATCCCTTTTTTTACACTTAGCTATTAAGTCATTTGACATCCATGGGTTATGCTTTCTTTCCTTTTTTATTGTTCTTACAGCTGTAGACTTTTCGTATATGTTTTTCATTTTATCGACAAGTTTTTTCATTAATCACTTCTTCCCAATTTGTTTCGGCGATTAATTCGTTTACTTTTGCGTTGCATATAAGTGATATGCTGGTCAGTTTTTCTTTTACGACTGATTGTTGCAAATTTGAAAAATATAGGGTTGGGTAATAATCTGTTACACAGCTTTCAATCACCGCTGAGTTTATTTGGTAATCCGTTGCATTAATTAAAATGTGATCAATTGTCGATTTTGTTCCCGTCTTCGGATCTATTCTAGTATAATCTGTTATTACATTCAATAACCCCAGTGACGCCAGCATCTCTAAATATTCTTTTACGCCGTATAAATCTAGATCTTTAACATTAATATTCATATCTCCCATTACTACAATATCTCTTTTTCCCAATTGTTCAATATCGTTTCTGAATTCTTCAATAAACCCTTTTTTGCTATACCTGGTGGTCTGTAAATTCCAAATACATATTTGTTTTTATTGTTTTCCACAATTCGAATTCGTATGCTTTCGTATGACACGCTTTCAGGTGTAAGTGGTGTGTATTCTAAGCCATCTCGAATTAACATTAAAATTCCACCACCTCTGCGATTTTTTCTATTCAGAAATTTAGTTTGAAAGCCATCTAGCCTATAACACTTTTGTTCTTCTTCCTCTATATTTGTTTCAACCAATACTATAATAACAAAGCGGTTTATATTCAAACAGAAGTCGTTCCAATTCTTACGCAAGGATCTTATGTTAAAATTCAAGTAGCAACGTTTACCTTCTTGAGCAATGGATCTTCTTGAAGCTTTTTAAGAACCCAACGACTGAAATGGAGATGATTCGGTAGGTCGGCCGGCTTAAATGCTTGCACGAATTGAATTTTAAACCGAAAACCTCAAGTAAAATTCGCAAAATTGTTGCATACGACAAGCCAAGCTGTTGGGAACGGCATAACATCGATTCATCATAGTCATCGGGTACACTCTCGTCTACCGCTGCTATGTTTTCTTCACCGCGTGCTAGATGTTGTCTATTTGGTCACGTATTATCCAATAATCAAACTTCTCTTTGGTATAGCGAATTGTGCGCCCGGTGGACGGGTAATGTGGATCGTTAGTTGCTCTTAGTGCACGAAATACAATCCTTCTAGGACACGTATTTTCCTAATACAGCTGAAGTATTTCTAGACGCTGTGCAAGGCTAAGTCTTTTCATGATGATACTATATGTCGAATATGAGCAAAATTACTGTCATGCGTGATCTCTCATGAAATCTACACTAGATATGGATCAGTATATACTCGTAGCTATAAGGAAACATAACTTTTTCAAATATTTCCTGTACCTCCAGAAACTACTGCATGTGTTCGCTTAGCAAATTCTGGCCAGGAGGGTTTGACGGCAGCAATACCTTTGAGTCCTTCGTACTTTCAGGAGCTTAAGGCAATGTGGGATCAAGGAATTTTTGGTTCACTTTCCAGATCACTGCATTTGGATTCTTTTAACAAATTCAGTGTATCTGCTACCTGATATGACAACTGGTTCTCTTTATTTAATGTAGTTGTCTCAATCTCTATGATCTCACTACTGGTCGCTATCACTCAACAATAAGAGGGCTCGTTCAAGAACGTAAAGTACGTTAAAATAACATACTATTCATTAATTTACTCCTTTCAGACACCCTAGATAGAATTGAAGCATTTTTAACATTTTTCACATATTTGTCGTGAATCAAATTTTACAACAAAACCTAGAAACAATATAACTGAACCCAAGTCAAACGTTCACAACCACTCAATTGAATCAATTCAATCGGAATGCGCACGCATTTATCTAAATCACATCAATCCCGCTAATTACCACCAAAAATGGATTTAATCCGTTTAATTAAGTTGCTAACTTACAGCTATTCGAAATTAACCGTCAATTGAAATCGAGTTAGTCGGCCAAAGTGTACTCAACTGACAACCGCTAGCGCCCTCGACATTTGTAGAGGTACTTGTTGAACGGGAGGCCACTTAAAGCCACAATCTTACAAGTGGTTACTCTACACCAATTGCAGCCGTTGCGCTCATGTTAGCCGCTTTGATGGTTCACTTCGGTTACTTAAGCCAATAATTTGTTGATTAAAGAGGTTGGCCGGAGGAAACTATCGCTAACTCGTCGTACAATGTTGCGATATATTCCACACTCCTCGGCTTTGATCCACTAACCTGCAAGACGTGTTGATTAATCCAACCATTCTTGTGACGAATTAGTATGCAAAGGTAGTACAAATACCTTGCCATGGTGTTTCGCAGTCGGTCAAGTGTGCTCATGGCCAGTAAACAAAGTCCGACACAATCAAATATCTGCTTGTGTGACCACTATATCAAAAACAAAATGATAAATGACAATCAGACAGTGACAAGAGCACAGTATTTCTTCAATTCCACCCACTGTCGACAATTTGGCGGGGTCTTTAGAAAATCCTTCATTGGGGATAATTTTCAACACTATTCGGATAGACACTCTTACATATCCTTTGCGATTAAAGCCAGTGACGCTTCCGACATATTTCTTAGAGATTATCCATTTTGTTACACTCTAGATTGCATAACTATTAAGGTCGCAGTGAATCAAGCCGTTCAACTGGTAATCTCGTGATGTCTGATGTAATTTCATAAAGTTTGCCGCCACCACTGACTACTACCACTGAATCTGGAGCCACGCCAAAAAAAAAAAAAAATATATACGAAAAAACCGAACTCCAACTGCGAAAGTTGGCAGCAATCACTCGTCCATACCGGTCTAGCTTAGGCATCAAAGTGGTCAGCATGGTAAACATGGTAAGTACATATGTATCTATACGTAGAAGTTGCTATTGAAAGTGAAACGAGGTTACATTGCCCTCACGGTGACGGTTAGTGTAATTAAAAAAGTACGTCCACAACATAGGAAAAGAGCAGTACACGAGCATATCACGGTTAATTAATTGAAGTGCTCCGTTGGGTATCCGTAAAACCTGACTTTGACCTTAACACTTCTTGCCAAAAATGTTTGCTTGACTTGTTTATGAGTTACTTGATGTAACTTCTTTCACTTGCTGATGTTTATCGCCGTGAAGACACTAACAATTACACTGTTGCCAATTGGATGATGTATGACAAGGGAGAGCGTCAAACCTGTCAAATGGCTTACGAATTTTAGCGTACATATCGGCTTACTGTGTATCGTAGATCTAGTTGTATCTGACCCCAATTTTCTCATAGCCTTCTGTTAGAATTTAATATTGCTGGCGAAGAAAACCAAAGATTACAAAAGAGACTTCACTTTATTAAAGGCACAATCGGAATGAAAGGAAGAATAAAGTTAGGTTATATAAAATGTGAAAGCCTATAATTGAATTGAGTGTTATATGAATATAAAAGTAAATGTGACAAATGAAGTTAAGTGTTATATAAAGCTTAAGGTGGAATTCTTTTTTAGAAATGTTAATGTCGTATATTTAACACTCCTCCTTAACATTCACAGTTGAAATTGATTGGAAACGTTTGGAAACAGAATAGATGTTTCTCTTTCGGAACAGCCTTAGTCCACGCATCTGCTGGCATCTGATCAGTCTGAAGATACTTCATTTCGACAACATCCTTCTCGATTGCCTCTCTGATGAACTAATATTTGTAATCAACGTGCTTGGTGCGCGACTGCTTCCCTCCGTATTTTGCAATATGCTGTGTACTTTGGTTATCGCAATGAATTATGGTCGGCTCTGGGTATCCAAAATTAAGTTCCTTCAGTAGAAAACGCAGCGAATACACCTCTTTAGCTGCTTCGGTGAGTGCAATATATTCGGCTTCTGCACTTGAGGTGGCCACTGTCCGTTGCTTCCTAGATTCCCAACTGCAAGAATAAAACAAAAACCAGTTTGAGACTTTCGATCGTTTATGTCCTCTGACCAGCTAGCATCAACATAGCCTTTCAATGGTAACCCAGTTTTACGGTATACTAATCTAACATGCTTTGTCGAATTAAGATAACGTAATAAATGAAGAGCTGCATTCCAATGTTGCATCCTAGGGCTTTGAGCAAATTGAGCCAGAGTGCTGACGGAAAATTCTATGTCTGCTCGACTGAATATAGTCAGATTCATCAAAGACCCGATCAGTTCCTGATACTGCTGTAATTGCACAGCAACCCGTTTTCCAGCGATGGTAGGTTCCTTTTCCAGCTTTAACTTAACCTGCACGGGGATTTTGTTAAGTTTTGAATTTTGTAAATTATACTTAATCAATAGGCTGTCAGTGTGGCTTCAGGCCAGGAAAGTCCACCATCGACCGAATATTCACTGAGCAACGACGCCTTGGACAGAACGTCACCCTCGACAGATATAACTTTGAGGTAGGGAAGGACTTTGTCTACCTAGGCTCTGCTATAAATACAGACAACGACACCAGCGCTGAGATAAAGCGAAGAATAATGCTTGCCAACCGCTGTTTTTTTGGGCTAAGAAGGCAATTGAGTAGCAAAGCCCTCTCTATATAAGACCTTAATAATTCCGGTCCTGCTCTATGGCGCAGAGGCATGGACATTATCAGAAATGGATGAGGGTGTTCTTCGAGAGAAAATTACTTCGGGCGATCTTCGGTCCCGTTTGCATTGACGGTGAGTGGAGGAGGAGATACAACGACGAACTGTAGGGACTGAACAGCGACATGGACCTAGCCAAAAGAGTGTAGATCCAAAGACTGACATGGGTCATGTAGAGCGCATGGATCCGGTCCGAAAATTTTTCGAATCCGCTCCCGAGAGACAACGCAGTAGAGGAAGGCCAAGACTCAGGTGACGCACGCAAGCGGAAAAGGACCTCAGCTAACTTATCATGCGAAACTGGAGGCAGCTAGCCAGGGATCGAGCTGGCTGGAGAAGCTTATTGATTGAGGCCCAGGTCCACCCCGGACTGTAGTACCACCTAAAGAAGAAGAAGAAAGAAAGAATTTACCGAAACTATTTGCTATTACTCGTCCGGTTTTCTTATGAATCTTTGCCCCATCGTATCATCAGGATTTTTCCTTTATGGCAGTATAAGCCAATCCTTCAACGGGTATGCACTATTTCCGAGAATAACTGCACTAGGAAATGGTCGATCTCCGGTTTTAAAATTCGCAGAAAGTCTAGTGTTTCGAAGTACTCTAGAATCATGAACACTCCCTGGTCAACTAGCGTTTACTGCACAAAAACTTCCATCGGGCCCACTAACCAGGTTTGCAGGTTTACCATGGCGATTGACATAATGTTCTTTATTAAACGTTGGCGCATCTATCTCTAACATAGTTCCATCGACACATCCTGCTACTTGAGAGGTAGTCTTGAAAAACTAAGTTGCAATACTATGATTGTTTTCTGGCCATCGAATTGCATCATACATCATTTTATTTAAAATTGCGGTTGCCTATTCCATGATATTGAACTCCATTTCCGAACCAGTGAAGGGTTGTCCTAAGCTGCTGCAAGGGAATTAAGGCACTGTTTCGTCTGCTGCCGTGCTCTAATTCTCTTTCAAATTGCATAAGGATATACTCAATTTGTGTATGGGATAAACGAAAGTTCTCGATTATGTTCAATGACTACAAATTTAAGACAAAGTTGATGCGCAGATAATAAGACCCTGCTCATCAAATCCTAGTCGTCAGACCGTCAAATCGGCAAGAAACCTTTACAGATTACAAATTATGGTAGGACAATTTACTTCTTCCATTTTTGATATGTCAAATTCTTTCTTGAGATGAGGTATGATTTTAGGAATGCTATTGGCAGTTCCTGTTGCATTCTTATAGTATCTCCACCCTAACCTCGAACTTTTATATTAAAAATTAATTTGAAAGTATTATCATTAGTGGCTAACGAACATCTGCAGGCTAGTCCAGAACATAGATACCCCCTGCGAAAACCAATTAATTTTGATTTCCTAGTATTCGCACCAAATTTAATTAATTCACAGCACGTTTCTAGTCCAAGAAATCATTTCAGCTAGATGAAACAGAAAAAAAAAAATTAATTTGTAGCCACTGCACAACACCCAAATATTTAACCTTGCAACTTCGAATGCCAAAGACCAGTTGAAAAATTAAGGCATTTTACTCGAATTATCTTTCAAGACCACTCAAAAGTTCAACCACCACCAATCCTAGCAAATAAACAAGCACATTCCACACTTCATCCGTATGTAGTTCAACTTCTGTTTCGGCAATTTATCTGAAACTTAATTAAGCCATCATTTATTATTTGCCAAATAATAAATAAATATCCACAACCAAGACAAATTGAATTTGCGAACAAATAAAACATACTCGTACACCCGAGGGTATTTACCTACCTATCCACACCACAATATTATTGTCTACAAAGACACCTCGTCATTGATATTGAATTCATATATGAATTCGCATGAGTTTCCCATGAGATGCGAGTGAGTATAGATACATAGTGTAGACTTTTGTTTGGGCAAACTACTCACAAGATACGAGTACAATATGCACGCACGAAGCGTTTTCTCATAGAGATTATGGGCATTATACCGAAGTGACTGCTAAATTGGTTTCTCTAAATCGGGAATAATGGCCTAATCCCGTTTACAAAACAATACGAAGCCTCAAGATCCAATGTAAACAAACCATGAGACCCCCGTCTGTCAGTCGAAGAAGTCAACCGCTGATGATTGACTTAAGCAGATTATCCCAAACAAAAGTCACTTTTGACATCTGGTTAGGTGACAGCGGAATGATGCTCACCCCAGGTAGATGCAGCAATTCACCTCGAGATGGGCATTTCCGATGGTGTCACAAGAAATTACGCGTCTAAAAGTGATCTTCGATTCCTAAAGGTACAAAACAGATTCCAATTGAAAAGGAACACCAACTCACAATGGATGAGGAAAATATGACATGTTCATCTGACAGATACACATGATATGACTATTATACTCTTTGAACGCCCTCATCAGACTCTGGGCGACACGACACCAGCACGGACAGGGACACAGTAACAGACATGGATGGCCAGTCAAAGTTTTGTCCCCAGAGACATGAATCTACCAGTACTGGTCCATCTGAGAAAAGGTAAAATTTGCTCGTGTCTGTATCGCGCACTAGGTGGCACATCCTGAAGATGTTGATATTGTCCAATAGAGATTTCTATCTCGAATTGTGCATATCCGTGGCTACGGCTAACCAACCCTTTTTGTGTCTATCCATCTCTCGGAACCTGTCTATGAGCAAAGTTGCTGGGTGTGTCATGGTGCACAGTGGGCTATCTCTGGAATTCCCTTGATTATGACGGGAGAGGATTACTTAGACAAAAGATGCAAATCCTAGGCATAAAGTGTAAAGTGCGTATTTTTTCTTTTTTTAATTTTTAAGGTGCGAATAGTTGATATTTTGCACGCACTAGACAGTCGCACTTTGATTGGAATATCTCGAGTATACTCCTATCTATCGATCTGCATACCGAGAATGACACACGCTGTAACCATAGAAGAGAGTGGGCAGGTACAGATAAATTCAAACCTAGTGTTGCTGCCGATGACGCTGATAGGCATCTCCATAAAATGGATTGCCTGTTCGGTGTCATAATTGGTACGAGTGGTAGCACAGTCAGAGAGATGGAAATTACACGGGCATTATTCGTCTTAACCGGATTAAATGGCTTCTGCCGTGTCTTCCAACACATCTCTCTGGCTGACTGGCGTCTTGGATTTTTTACTTTTTCATTTCTCACCTTCGGTGATCGTTAATTAAATACAGATGATCGTTTTATTATGATTAAAATGGTTCATCGATGATTGTAAGGTGATTATGGTTGTTAACCAAAACCGTGGCTGTGGCTACACTCTTTATTTCATCTGCGATTAATTTATGGCCGTTTTATGTTTGCTTTTAAGAGATGTTTCAATTTGTGGTAGTTTTTAAATAAGTAATTAAAGTTTTACACTGGTTGGTTGGTTTTGAAATTATAACAAGTGAAAGAGTACAGTCCACAATCAACTTGTGTTCAAAAATAGGATTAGAGAGACAACTTCTATGACAAAGGAATTTTAAAATTCAGAAACCATGATAGAACATCGATAATAAGTTTTTCTTTAAAGAGATCGCTAAAGTATGCTCAACTTTTTCTTGCCTAGAATCCGACATTCCATCACCGTCAGACTTCCTTCCTGTTGAAGAATATAGGAAGAATGTATCAAATGTGTAAGATGTAACACGACTACTATAGCTAGGGCTCTTATAACAGAGCGTTATCAGATCTGGTGGACAGAATTGAAGGGGCACTTGATAAGGAATAATACGAGCTGTGAATTTCCACTGACACTGAGGGTTTTTAGCAGACAACACGTCGTAGATAAATCACTATTTCATAAATAAAAGGATTGCCGCTGAATACGACTCTGATTACGGATGCTGACTGCATCCAATATGTGATAGCAGGTCTAAGCAGGGATTGCTTGTACGGCGGCGCCCTGTGTTCACTGCCACTCAGTCCACTCAATGCTTAACGCTTCGTCAAAACACGTCACTGCTGCTTTTACAAATCACGAAACAACAGTCGATCTTGGCTGCAAAGGGGCTTTTCCTAGCTCGCCTGGCTCTGCTTGAGATCCACTGATGAATCTTCCTTTCTCTGATATTCACACCATGAATTGCACTGCAGGCATATTCCATTTTTTATTAAATAGTCTTCTGTACAACATGCACCTTCATTCACGACTGTCCATTTTACGTTGGTTTTATAGGCATCCAAAACTTCACTGATTGGATGGGTCATTGGCAAGGCATACAGGAGACTTCTTCAGGACACGAACGTACATTATGTATGTAGTTGGGCTTCATATGAGCAAAAGTGCAAATGCCTCATCAAACACTTTCCAATGTCTCTAAGAGAGTTTCTTGTTGGCCCTTAGGAAAGGCTGTTGACTGCTTACTGACGTTGTGGCAGAGAAACAGGTATGTTGGGCTTATGTGACATAACATTCCGCGATGCTTGCATACGATGGCTTACGGTACGGTACCTAGGCATTTTATAAGTACAGCGCTTAACCTTCCTTTATGAGTGCAATTAAATAGTTCTTTGTATGAATGCTCTGTTCAATCACTGTCATCCAAGGATATGCCAAGCAAAGCAAGGAGGATGAAACCATAAACAACAAAAGCCGCGTCCATTTGGATGAATATTTGCTTTAACCGCGAAGTTAATGTAAGCAATCTTAACACTTATGTGCGTAAAGAAAAAAAACCCTTTAAACCGTGTGACGGAGTACCCGGGTACCTTCTATTGAACACTTAAATTGGAAATGGATATTGCCGGAGCAAGTTCGAGTGTAAAGATATAAATCTGACGAAATTCGAAATTCGTTATCTGAAGATTCAAGCGACGAAGGCGATTTCGGTGCACGGGATGGAGAACATTCCAGCTGCAGAAGAAGTTGAAGTTTCGGACGTTGAATCAGAAGTCCACATTGAATATGAACCAGAATTTTGTGATTCGCATAACTCACAGGAAAAGATGGAACTCGTTGACAGGCAAATCCATTCCCGATTGTCAAACATTAGGGCGAAATACTGTCCGTTATCGAGGCGGACCAACAGGCTTTACCAAACATTGTACTGCGAGTGAAAATTTCAAAGGACTTTTGTCAAATGCTATACTAAGGGAAACAAACAGAAAAGGTAAGAAAGTAACTGACGCGCACAACAAAGTACTGGCAGAAAAATACAAGAATTCTACCAGAAGACCAAAAGACAGAATTCTCAAAATATCGGGTTTTCCAATAGGGACTTGACAACTTTGAATTTAATTTGGGAACGCACTCTCACTTATCATCAAACTCTCACTGTCAATTTATTCAGTAAATTCAACATTTTCACCATGGTAAAGTACGAGCAACGTCTACAAATTATAAAAATTTTCTACCGAAATCGGGAGTCGGTGACTGCAACTTTAAGAGCGTTAATTCCAATTTTCGGTCGTAATTCTCGCCCTAGTAGACAGGCAATAACAAGGTTAGTGCAAAAATTTGAGTCTACATATTCGTTGTGTGATATTGCCGTGTCAGAGAGACAACGGGTTGGTCGAAGTGTCAAAAATATCGCTGCCGTTCAGGCGTCCGTAGCAAATGATCCAAATCAGTCAATTCCACGGCATTCTCAAGAATTGGACATCGCTCAAACTGCATGTATGGTGAGCGTGTGATCTCAAGAAATGGGCCAGTCGATTGGCCGCCTCGTTCATGCGGTTTAACGCCGCTTGACTATTTTCTGTGGGGCTACGTTAGGCCATTGGTTTATGCCAACAAGCCGACGACGTTGGAAGAGCTCAGAGCCAACATTGAACGCAAAATAGCGGCCGTTACGGCCGAAATATGTGGCCAGTCGTTGAAAATTGGGTCCAACGAATCGACCGCTGCAAACGTGCCCGCGGTGGCAATATGAACGAAGTCGAGTTCCATTCATAAATGTTTTGATTGTACTTTAGGCCAGTAATAAAGTTTTTGAAATATCTCAAATGGTTTGCGTTTTATTTTAAAAAAAAGTTGTCAAGTCCTTATTGGGAAACCCTTTATTTATCGAAAATAAATTTGACGCATATCTTGGTATTCTTCTCTTTTGTGCTTTCGAATTATGAAAGCCAGATCACTTTCCTTTGATTTACGTGTCAACCATTTTCGAATGTTTCTTCATTTCATAAGATTTGAAAGCAATGTTACTCGTCAAATACGGCTAGCAACAGACAAAGGTGCTGCTGTGCATAACAATCGATGATCAATTGTTTGGATATCGAAGACATACTCCCTTTACCATCATATACATGCCATCAAAGCCGCAAAAATATGGAAGAAAAATACTTTAGGCCTATTTAGTTCCGGGAAACATGTTGGAGGGAAACGGCAGTCAAATATTGGAGAACGAATTGCATTGGACCTTGTTGGCAAATATAAGAACTCTGGAAGAAATGAAACAAAGGACAATTTCTTTACGTCCATGTAACTAAATCAAACGCTGAATTCTTGGAATGTGTGACTAGTTGGATCAGTGCGAAAAAAATAAACGTTTCTTTCGTACAAATATGCAACCTCACAAAGATCTTCAACAAACGTTGCTTATCACAAAGAAGCAACGATTTGTTCTCACGTGCCAAAGCCAAATGTTGAAAGCAATCAAACTGCCAAACCCGAAATTATAACCTACTATAATAAAATGAAAGGTGGTGATTTGATAACATGGAACTAAGCCTGCAATTGTGCAAGCCAAATGTCGAAGACAGAGCAAGAAATCAAATTGTGACATCAAAATTGCATATCCGTTCTGCAATACAAGACATTCTTGGACGTACATAATCTACAGCCATCTGAATTTCCTAGAGCTTTAACTTCACAAAAACGAGATACTAGTGGTCCCATTGCAGTTGTAATAAGTTGCTATATTTGTAGAGACCAGAAAAAGGAGCAACGCAAAACCAGAAAAGGTTGCTCCATCTGCACTCAATCGATTTGCGATGAACATTCGATTACTCAATCGTAGTGTAATTCATGTCTCTAAAATAATGAATCTGTATAAAAAAAACACTTTTTGCTCAATAAATAATATAACACTAAGTTTTTGATTTATTTTGTCAATTTTCTAGGCAAACAAATATAACACATTAAGGTACCCCGGTACCTCGTGTAGGCAACAAATCGGGTCTGTATTGGTTAATTAAATTTTAAGTAGTAAAAAAGTTAGGAGATGTCACAAACGCAACTGCGTCTAGGACATCCTTAAAGTATTTTGTTTGGTTTTTGAAATGGAAAAGGTACCCGGGTACCTTGTCACTCACATGAGGGTTAAGCGAACGAACTAAGTTTAGTTACTTTAGCTACCACAGGACTATCTTGAATCTATCGAAAAGGTAACTGCAGGTCACCTGATGATCAACGCACAGTTCTCTTGCAGCATTACATTTAAATTCCATTGACAAATAAGTACTCTAACTTCAACAAATAGTTGCAATTAAAACGACAAATCGCGCGTCCTCTAAGGACTAGAGCGGCTCCAACTAAGTTGCCTAAGTTGCTTTTGAGAAGAAAAAATCATTTTAGGGGCCAGCAATCAAGAAAATGAGATGCTGTTATCAGCAGCTTCTGAAGTCGAGATCTAAACAGATATCTATAGCGATCGACATAAATATGTATTTATATCTGAAGACTCTAAAACAACTCAAATTCTGCTGTCAGCATTAACGATTGAACTTGGACGATGGATGTCGAGATTTTCGTCCACCTGACCAAAACGAAGAGATGATAGCAATATCTCAACTTTATCGTAAGAATACTTGTCGAAATATTTGAAACAGAAGTATAGGATTAAGAAGAGAGCTTACACCCACTTATTTCATGATTTCGTCAAAAGAAAATACATACACCCAATCATTGGTATCTTAGCTTCATTTATCCGATTTACAAGAAAGAAGACACACTTAAACGCGTCAGCTATAGAGGAATATATCTCCTTGATTTCGCGTACAAGATCAAGATTTAAAAATTTTTTTATGTTTTTGTTTTTTGTCAATGTTTTTTTTTGTTTTATTCAATATAGTCCCCTTTTAGGTTGATACACTTATACCAGCGATTTTTCAACTTCTTGATCCCGTCCGAAGAGTAATTTTCCGGAAGGTCTGCAAAATACTCCCCCGTGACGTCGATGATTTTCTCGCGTGAGCTGAATTTTTTATTGATGAGCCATCTTTTGAGGTTCGGGAAGAATAATAGTCCGAGGGAGCCAAATCTGGCGAATACGGTGGATGCGACAGCCATTGGAGCCGTAAGTCATTGATTTTAGCCGTGGTTGCAATGCTCTTATGCGCCGGCGCATTGTTTTGTAAAAACAAAATTTTTTTTCGCTTCATCTGAAGCCATTTTGCAACGATTTTGGCCTTCAATCGCTCCAATAATGCACAGTAATACTCCCTGTTGGTGGTTTTTTCCTTTTCCGAGGTGGTCCACGAAGAGTATGCCATGACAATCCCAGAAAACCGACGCCATAACCTTTCCGACCCATTGAGCCTCCGCCGCTTCGGAGCACTCCTGCCGGCTTCAGTCCATTGTCGGGCACTCATTCTGTTCTCTGGTGTGTAATAGTGGATCCAGGTTTCATCAACAGTTACCAATCGTCGCCAAAAGTCCGCCGATTCCGCATCAGCAAGTCCAAACACTCCTTCGAAGTGCTCTCGCGTTCGTGTTTTTGGTTAGTAGTGAGCATGCGCGGCACTAGCTCGCGCACCTTCACTTTCCGGTCAGCCAACACCATTTCATGTATTTTTTTGACGTTGTCCTCTGTAACCGCATCAGAGGGCCTGCCGCTGCGGACTTGATCGGTAGTGAAGTTGCGGCCACCAAGAATCTCTCGAAAGCAATATTTGATGGTGTAATCTGACGGAGCATTAGCCCCATAATATTTATCCAACTTTTCTTTTGCTTCCTTCGTCGTTTTGCCTCTCAAAAAATAATGTCTTATGAGAGAACGAAAATCATTATTGTCCATACTCAACATGATGCCAAACATGCCTGTTTGGTAGGCATGTCTGCCTAAATATGAACGGACTTCAAGGCACGATAACCTTTTTTGTAGTAGCAGCGCATTCTGGCTATCAAGGAGGCTACTTTTCACCCCACCTAGTAAGAAATTGTTCGAAATTTACAAGCCAAGCTATCACCGGAGATTTAAGAGCGCAAGAACTTTATCAGCTACATGGGCATCACCAAATATATACTGTCAACAACTTGGACGATCGGAGAGATTTTTTCCTCCATTGGTTTCTCCAGATTTTGTCGGATTTGAGTTTAGATATTGATAGCCCACTTTGGTTCGGTTTATTGGTGTAAAATTTTCGCTGCCGTTATCAGAGTTGTACGATGTTTCTTGGCTAAAACCTTTGTTTTCGCCCTTTACTAGTCTATAGAAGTGGTCTTTCCCAAGTCCGATTGCATCTGATATATATTTTTCTCTTGGTCGTCTTTTTAGGCTTCAAATGGAGTTTCGTTAGCTTTTAAATTCTGCTAATATTCTTGAAAAATTTGCAGATCCTTTTTCTCGGAGTTTTTTAAATTGCTACATATGTAGATACGAGTATCATCTTAGTTTTCCTACACGCACGCCTTGTACAGTGTAAGTATCAGCTGGCTTATGGTCGAACCATCGGTTTCAGGTTTACGGCTACTAGCGCCATCGCCACTGGTCCTACGAACGTGTACTGGTTGTGTAGGGAATTATGAAAGTAGTTGAAAAAAAAACGCGATCTGCAAGTGTGCTTGCTGTCTCTTGCTGTTGGAGTCAGTTTTTTCTACTTTTTCTCGGCGCTTTTCTACTTTTGATATCCGCATTCAAATACCTACTCATTGGTGGTTGTCCGCAATAATGCCGACTCATTGGCACCCTCAGAGCATGCCAACGTCTGGAGTTAGATATATGTACTTATACAGTCCCAGTGGTCTCTGTGCATTCTAACGCTATGCATTACACTATCAAATGTAGCCTTTTATTTGTTCTGACATTGAAGTCGTCTACTGAGATTGTTACATCGAACTTGGGATACTACTTATAAATTTGTAGAATCCCTCTTGTGTTGCATGGTCTTTCTTCTACAGTGGAGTCTGTGGGACACGATCTTATCTTCAAGTCTGCTACCAATGATAAATTCACATTCAGATATGTATATACTACGAGCAATTGCAATCATCATAGCAGATGTCCACGTTTTTATCTTGTGCATTAAATTTTGCATTTCGTTTATTATGGTTATATAAATCTTACTGTGCAATACGAGGTGGTCAGCACATCTCGTCATATTGGAATGGTTCGTCAACATTTATCGTTTTTGCTGAGACTAATGCTTCCTTAAGGAGATTTGTATTATCTTGCACATAGGTTGCTGGACTAACGAGAGAATTTCCAGTTAATGTCGGAGTGCACCAAGGAAGCGTACTAAGCCCTTTCCTCTTTAACGTAGTATTCGACTATCTTTTAAAAGACTGCATGCGCGTAGCAAACGCCAATTCTCTTCGCTAACGACGCAGTTAAACTAAGCGATAACGTCGAAGATTTGTAGAACGCCTTAGATAGATGGAAAAGTGCGCTAAAGAAAAACAGCTTTAAATAAGTCGTTCAAAGACGGAGCATTTGACGTGCCCGTTTGCGCATCCGTTGCGACCTGTTCCGGATATAATGTTAGACGGAATAGTTCTTCCGAAAAGCACTATTTTTAAGTACTTAGGATCGATCGTTAACATGGAAGCGAAATGTGACGACGAAGTAAACCACAGAGTGAGTGTGGGGTGGATGAAATGGCGGGAAAATTCGGGAATCTTTTGCGACCCAAAATTTCCACTTAAATAAAAGGGGAAACTCTACACCACGGTTGTTAGACCAGCTCTTATGTACGGTTCTCAGTGCTGGACAATGTACGAAGCGTTCAAAAACAAAATGACGGCAGCGGATATGAAAATGTTAAGGATGTCTAGTGGAGTCACTAAATGCTATTGCATTAGATCTACGCGTATAAGAGGAAGTCTACATATAAAGAATTCGGTAACCAAACAGCTTGAGGCGAATAGAATAAGTTGGTATTGCCACGTTCAAAGAAGATCTGCGGAAAATCCGGTTAAAAAGGCACTATCAACTACGGTCACTCCAACTGTCAGAAAACGAGGTCGGAAAAAGAATTCCTGGATTTCTCAAATGACAAATGCGCAACAACGCCTGGGGCTTACCACTGAAGCGATCCAGGACCGAGCATTATGAAGACGTGTTCTGCGGTCTGCGACATTAGCCAACCCCATATGAGGAGCAGCAGCGATGCAGTAAAAATGGGAAGCTCGTTAGGCATAAGTTCGTATAGCGAGGAAATGGTTAATAAAAGGATAAGAAGAAGAAGAAGGCTTTTGTATGTTAGGTGAATCGATACTGTCGACTTTGCTCACTTTACGCCCTATTGTTCCTACCGAAAGTACTCTTTCTCTTCTAAGACGCTCTTTCTCAACAATTCTCTCCTTTTGAACCACATGAGACAAAATTATCTAGTGTTGTTCCAGGTATGAAAGACATCTTAGCATAAGATATAAAATGAAAATAATTGTGTGCACCATGACAAAGCTACATCATCTTTACTTCCCAGTTTCGACGTCACTTGCAATTTAGATTCACAAGAAACCTCTCAAAAGCTGGCATAAGTTTGACTCTGGTCTTGTCTGCCTCAACCCGACAACCATTTGTACGCATGATAAAATAATATAAAATGCCATCACGTAACCAACAACTTTGTCGACCCAATTTCTTGACCTAAAATGAAGTTCAAAACGTAATTCTTTCCAACCCATTGATGTTTCACCTCGAATGCGGCAGACAGCCATTTATAACAACCATTCACTCTCATCCTTGCATTCTTATGCTGCAAATTATTGAACATTTTAACCTACCCCCTCCATCCACACTTAGAGTTCACATCTTGTCCAACCGACTTCTGTCATTGCCATCGTCCATCAGCAAAATGCCCTAGTGCATGCGGAAAAAGCCCACAACTATTGTGCCTCTCACTGATATTTTTACAACGCCACCCGTAAAAAATGACGACCTTCCAGCCCAAACAGGATTCCGTTGTTGTGGACATCTTCGCGCCAATTTCGACCAGAAGGTCATGCGGCACATGTACGAGTAGATGTTGCATGCATGGTTTCACTTCACCTGGCCAGACACAATCGACCATCGACAATCAACCATCGATGAAATGTGTCATTGAAGGCGCGTTATACTCGTTAAAATGTTTTGCACTTGCCTTATCAGCTCGGTTTCATATACGCAAGTTAATCATTACTCATGACAAGACAACAACCTTGCACTTATGGTGTGTGTATATAAATTCTGCAAAATACCCACAGCCAATATTTCGTCGCGTATCTACGAGTGTAGGCCAATTCAAATTTGGTGAGGAACTGACGCAATTTTGAATACGCTTGAGTGACAGTATTTAAGTGGCGAAGTGTTCAATAGTTAATCAGTTCGAACTAACTGTTCATTCAATTCGTTACCTCAGACAAATCAAACTCAACAGCTAGAGATGGCATTCAAAGTACGAATAGAAATCAGACAATTGATTGCTCTTCTTTCAACTAATCATAAATTTCTTTAGTTTGTAGCTTTCTTCGCTTGTATCGCGGCCGCTAGTGCTGGACTTCTTGCTCCAGCGGCTGCCCCACTCGCTGCTGCACCTATTGTTGCTCAACCCGTGCTGGCTAGGGCAGAGCCTTTTGATCCACTTCCGCAATACAGCTATGGATACGACGTACAAGATGCTCTTTCTGGAGATTCCAAGAATCAAGTGGAGACCCGTGATGGAGATGTAGTGCGTGGTCAGTATTCGCTGAATGATGCTGATGGATTCAGACGTATTGTTGATTACACCGCAGATCCAGTTAATGGATTCAATGCCGTTGTCCGTCGTGAACCACTTGCTGTTGCTGTTGCTCCTGCTCCTTTGGTTAGGGCCGCTCCAGCTCCATTAGCCGTTGCCGCTCCAGCACCTGCTCTTTTGAGAGCTGCTCCTGCTCCATTGGCCGTTGCTTCTCCAGCTCTTCTTAGAGCCGCTCCTGCTCCATTAGCCTTAGCTGCTCCAGCACCAGCTCTTCTCAGAGCCGCTCCAGCTCCATTAGCCTTAGCTGCTCCAGCACCAGCTCTTCTCAGAGCCGCTCCAGTTCCATTGGCCGTCGCTGCTCCAGCACCAGCTCTTCTTAGAGCCGCTCCATCTCTTCTCAGAGCCGCTCCAGCTCCATTAGCCGTGGCTGCTCCAGCACCAGCTCTTCTCAGAGCCGCTCCAGCTCCATTAGCTGTGGCTGCTCCAGCACCAGCTCTTCTTAGAGCTGCCCCTGCTCCATTAGCTGTTGCTGCTCCAGCTCCATTAGCTTATGCTGCTGGCTCAGCTTTAGTTAGGACAAGCTTCGCATCACCACTCGTCTCATACGCCTACTAAATGCCATTCACCTAGTCCAAATTGTTGATAGTCATAAATAAAATTGCATATGAAAACAAATTCTAAAATGTTTATTTGAAGAAATAGTCGATGAAAGTTAGGTAGCTACAGCTGTTGGTTCATTTTACAGAAAGACAGAAAGTGCAGCAAAATATAATGATCTGACAGGGGATCGAGTTTCTTACATTCGAGGAAGCAAGCCGATAAATATTTAACTTCCCCAGTGCGCCAATTTAACGCCGAAAGGAAAAAAAGTACAGAAGAAGGAAGGAAGAAGTATCGGATTTACTTACAAAGGATGTACCAACTCACTGACTTCAACAGCAAAAGAAGCTTGAAGTCGGAATCAGAAGTTTTCAATAATAATCATACCCGGTGACTTTCTAGCGGTTTGGTTGTTCAGTGTTCTGTTGTTGACAGCTCACGCCTCATTAGTGACATGTGTCAAAGTCAAAGATGCTCAGTTAGCATTTCCATTTCATCATGATGAATAGAATTTTTAAATTGTATTATCAAAATTCGTGCTCTGTGAAAACTGTTTTTGGCGCTCTTTGACTATTTTACGGTCGTCAGAATCATATTGACTCAAGCCTTAGTGACCATATTTCGCACCAATTTTACGCTATAGGACATCAAGCCACCTATCTTGCTGCTGTATCCTTTTACGCAAGGAACTTGGTCTTAAACTAGATACAGCTCGTGTAAGAACTGAAGCCGAACGACCTGCCATTCCGTCGAACTTTCTATGAGTAGGCTTTAGAAAAGCTGGAGGAAGATCCGCGTTCTTATCGAAAATTTGTCTTCAGCAACGAAGCTCATTTCTGGTTGAATATGTATATTAATAAACAAAACTGCCGCATTTGATCCGATGAGCATTTTTAGGCACTAAAAGAGCTGTCAATGAACCCGGTTTATGGTCCGTCGGAATCATTGGCCTGTATTTTTTTTTTCCACAGATGACCGTGAGAACAACGCTAACGTCAATGGCGCCTGCTAAAATTCAATGATTTCGATGTTTTTTTTATCCAAAATGCACGAGCTGAACCTGGTCGGTATGTTGTTTCAGTAAGATGGCGCTACTTGCCACGCGAATCGACGGACCAATTGAGAAATGAGTTTGGCGAGCAATTTATCTTCCGTTTACGACCCGTGAACTGGCCGGCTAGATCGTGCCATTTGACGCCTTTAGACTGTTGGAGGACACGTCAAATCACTCACTCGTCTATGCCGATAAGCTAGCGTCAACTGCGGCCTAGAAAGACGACATTACATGTGCGGAGAGATACCAGTCAATATGCTCGAAAAATTGGCTCGAAATTGGACTATCCGTATGGACCACTTAAAACACACAAGTCTGTCTGAGGCTTACTAATCAACATCGGAAGGATCGCGACACGTATAATACTGGCATCATTTGTTTACTTTGTTATATCAAATCATGAATGAATGGTGATTGTCATATTAGAAAAAGGAGTTTTGGGATCCAATTGAAAACGTAATAACACCTTTATACACGTACAAAATTTTATCAGATATGTCAATCGGTTGCAACAGGTTTGGGTTTTAACCAGAACTACTATCTTTCAAGCGCAACCTTGAGTTCGTCAGGCCCAGTTGCGCACGCCTACTTAGTTTGGTTTTTCATTTGGTGGCGCTATTTAAGACAAGGTCTTTCTTAGCCTCTGGGTTTTGCTGGAGGAGACTTGAAGACTTTCGGTCGAGGTATTTCATTCGAATTTTATCTGATAAATTTGGTTTCTTCTGAAAAAGATGTTTTCAAAGCATAGCCAGTTGGAAGTCAATGGTTACAAACGTCCTTGTGATTGAGCGTTAACTCCTTTTGAAAATATGAATGTGGTTTAGAACTTTGGGCGATATGTTCTCCACTTCTTGACGGCTTTTCTCCTTGTGGGCTGTCAGAGTTTGTAGCTCATCCAGATAAGTCCGTGACTTTAAATTACCTTATGGATAGACATCAAGGGCAGCCAAGTCGACTAGACGACCAAGAAATGCTTGCTTTAGAAAGTCGGTTGCGGCTCGTCCAGTATGCGCCATTCTTCCATCCTGCTGAAATTACATGAAAATTGAAACGCGATAAATTCGATGGTCGTGGCACTATAGCGTTCACCATCCACAGTCAGGTTTTGGCTTGCCCTCTTCTTAAAAAAACTGGTCTAATGACTGCTCCAGTGCAAACAGCACACCATACAGTGACTTTAAGTGAGGTTTATGACTCCCCTTGCCTTACTCGCAGATTTTTATTGCCTGAAAGCGTAAATTTTGTGTTATCCTCAAACATCCTCGTCCATTTCGTTACTGAGATTCAGATGAGCATGGGCGTAGGTCAGACGCAATACACCATCATCAGCTGATGGGCTGTCTGCACTTTGTTAGAATATAAGTTAAGTTCTTCGCCGAAATGCGACACAGAAACGTGCTTGGAATGGCCAAATGCGTCGCATGTCATCTTTTCGATTAAGTAGAAGCCTCTACAATATCTTCAGCGACGCCAGTCATGCGGCTTAGTTCCACTTGCTCAGACCCACATTTTTGGAGTCTCTGGGAGTAAATGAAAGACCAGTGGTAGCCAGGTGGTGAGAGAAACAGGCAAAAAATGCACGTTGGACCAAAATCAGTGGCGAATTGTTTATCAAAAACATTGTGGCGATTATTCCACCTTGTTCATGAGTATAGAGTTCCATTGCTTATTCATACAAATTTTAGTTATATCTGCTTCACAAATGAGCCGTGGCAGAATGTACTTTGTGTTTCGCTCGCTTAAAATCAGATCAATTTAGCCGATTCGGCCTTGATACCCAGAAATCAATATCATCCGCGTATCTTGTTGACAATTGGGTTCTGCACAATTCTTTTTTAGTGCAATTTTTAAAAAGTCGCGAGACAGCACGTCATTGAAGGTCTCGATTTATCCATAATGTCCCTTTCGGATAGAGAGATCACTTTGCAACTGCATTAAGTCCTCTAACAAGTAACGAACCGGTCCCATGTCCTGATGAGCTCCCAGAAACACCGAAATAATATCGACTTCCAGGGTTTTAAATTAATCAAGATAGTTGAGATAAATGGCATCTTAGCGGGACAGAATAAGACGAAGCCTTTCCTATAAATTTGAAAAGTGCTATATTTATCTAAATGCCTAAGATAGAGTACCAAATAGAGGGTACTTGAGAGGAATAAGCATCAACCAAATAACTTCAGTAATTCTTCAACGAGTAAGACCATATAATTACTTAAGTATGCAGGCCTTTTCGCCAATTTGTTTTCGTATCGACACGAACACACAGCGGATCCCACAATGTGGGGAGTATTCATTGACTTCAAGAATGTTTGAATCAAAAGGCCATATGACTTACTTTAAGTAGTTTTTTAGGCTACCTATGAAAGTGGTAATTCTACGTCATACATAACGAGAATGTGTCAGATGATTTCGAAATCAGCCGCACAGTGCAACAAGACTGTATTCGTTAGTCATTGCTGTTCCTTTTTGCAATCAGCGACATGTTCCTAGCACCATGATCGGTAACAAATATGTGGCTTGTGATCTGAAACAAACGGTCCCTAGCCTAGAAACAGATGTATAAGAACTGATGACCTAAGCATTTCCATCTCCAACACTCGAAAAAATACCAGCGATCAAACATTGTCGGAGACAACAAGTCGAGTTGTCTTGAAAGTATGGTCGGCAAGGATGAACGCGTACTAGATGTGGACGTATTTTACGGAAATGCTGGTTTTTGTATCATCTTCTTTAATGAAAATATTTAAATACATATTAAGAAGAAAAAATAAATAAAATTCATTGAACTTTCAATGCCAATTAGTTAAATGTAGATTATGTGCTCGTATCTCGCCTAATTACGTTTCTTCGATCAAAACGATATCACGAACTCATCCGTGTTTGTGTTTGTTCCCTCCCCTTAATTGATCGTACACGTAATTCCTTAAAAAAATAAACACTTACCGACATTCTGGCTTTTGTACTTGTACTCGTACTCGTATCTATAACAAGTTCTTTCGTTTCGGCCTTTGACGTTTTCTATTACAGCTGTGTATCAAAATAACGGCTTGACATTGATTCAGAACCGTAAAATCGAACAGTACTACCGGAAATCGAATGCCAAAATAAATTCCATAAATTCCTTTCAATAAGTGTTTATTTTGTGCACGTAATCCGAAACAGATTACTACGGTGGAAATGATTTTGAACACTCAAAAGTAGTTCAAAATACAACAGTAACCAACAAAGGTATCCATTTTCTGCTTAAGTGTATCGAAATTTTATTGAATTGAATTTTAAGTTAACTACCTTCGCAGGTATTCGGTGTGGAAAATTCAAAATGAGGAAAGCCTCTGTCGGATTCCATTGAATGCTGACATTGACAGCTAGTGCTACTGCACAGTGCATTGTCTGATGTAATTGTTTGACAAATGTTCGAAAGAGAGTAACGAATAAAATCGAAAGCACAACGTACAAGCAAAAAAAAAAAACTAATAAAAATCGAATGAGATCTCTATCGCCGCAGTGTGGTCAGTACATTCCACAGGGCGGACAGTTCATTATGCAATATTGAGGTTATTTACTACACACTCTGTACTCTAACCACTTTGGCCCAAGCAAATTGATTCATACGGGTATATGGGTAGTAAGGTAGTAGACAGTAATCTGTGTCGTGAATACGTGATGTTTCTCGAGTGTTGAATTAAGTAATCCATGCAAACCCTTGCCCTTGAACCTCACCTGGTAATTAATTAGTTATTTCATCAGCTTTCCGAGATATTAGAGATAACCGAGTTTTGATGTACAAACCAACTAGCGGTAGTGTAAACTGAAACAAAGTACTGGTATGTTGCTAATGGAGATGTGTTTGGAGTTTTAAACTGGTTAAAGCATAGAATACGAATGGGATTGCAGGGAAATCTGGAACTAAGACTGAACTTTAGCCCTTTATAAGAACGCGATTGATTTAAGGAGGCAACAGGAAAGATGCATCCTAGTCTTGCCGCATTTCCATCTCTCATAAGTCTATTGATGGCGGTTTGTCTGATCTAGTTTCGAAATCGAGTCAAACATGTTGTTGGTGCAGCTCTTTCTTTGATGAATTAACATGAGCAAGCCAAAGACACTGCACCATCCTTTTGTACGTTTTACTTTTTAATATAAGTAGCATCTCTCAATTTCCTCGACCGCGCGCTTCTCATGCTCTTTCTGCTTCCTCCTGAGAAGCTGGTATTCGTCTCTCCTCTTCCGCTCATAGACCTTACGAGCAGCGCTGGTCCTTCTATGCAGCGCCGTTTTATATGCATCTTGCTTAGCTGCATGTGCTTCATTATCGACCATCACTCGTTGTTGTGGACGAGTGAAACCCAGCATTCAGAAGCAGCATCTCTGATGGCGTTTTGGCAGTGTTTCCAATGGTCTTCGGTACTTGATGCTGGCGGCATTGGACCTCTTAAGAGGTTAAGAGACACTTGATCGGAAAAGGACTTGGCGATCTCTTGCGATTGTAGCCGTCTGGCCTCCGAATTTCCTCACAGCATTAGTTTGTCTTAGCGTAGTGTGGGACATCCGCAGCCGTATCTTGGCTACAAAAATGTAATGGTCCGAGTCGATGTTGGCTCCTCGGAACGTACGGACATCCATTATAATGGAGGAGTGTCTTGCGTCGATCGCAATGTGATCGATTATCCTGAATCCGTTATCAGAGCTGGTGTCGTGCAGGCTATATTTTCCGATCATTCCACCAAAGATACCCTCTCTCACCGAGGACAATTTTAATTTCATAGCTAGGGCATTGCTCGAAGGTCTTGTTCTTCTTCTTCTTCTTATCGTTTTATTAACCCTTTCCTCGTTATACGAGCTTATGCGTAACGAGTTTCCCATTTTTACTGCATCGCTGCTGACCGCAGAACGCGTCTACATAATGCTCGGTCCTGGATCGCTTCAGTGATTAGCCCCAGCCGTTGTTGCGCATTTTACATTTGAGAAATCCAGGAATTCATTTTCCGACCTCGTTTTCTTACAGTTGGAGTGACCGTAGTTGCTAGTGCCTTTTTAACCAGATTTTCCGCAGATCTTCTTTGAACGTGGCAATACCAACTTATTCTATTCGCCTCAAGCTGTTCGGTTACCGAATTCTTTATATGTAGACTTCCTCTTATACGCGTAGATCTAATGTAATAGCGTTTAGTTTAGGATGACTCCACTAGACATCCTTAACATTTTCATTTCCGCTGCCGTCATTTTGTTTTTAAACGCTTCGTACATTGTCCAGCACTGTGAACCGTATATAAGAGCTGGTCTAACAACCGTGGTGTAGAGTTTCCCCTTTAATTTAAGTGGAAATTTTCGGTCGCAAAAGATTCCCGAATTTTCCCGCCATTTCATTCACCCCACACTCACTCTGTGGTTTACGTCGTCGTCACATTTCGCTTCCATGTTAACGATCGATCCTAAGTATTTAAAGATAGTGCTTTTCGGAAGAACTATTCCGTCTAACATTATATCCGGAACAGGTCGCAACGGATGCGCAAATGGGCACGTCAAATGCTCCGTCCTTGAACGACTTATTTTAAACCCGTTTCTTTCTAGCGCATTTCTCCATGAATCTAAGGCGTTCTGTAAATCTTCGATGTTATCGCTAAGTATAACTGCGTCGTCAGCGAAGAGAATTGGCGTTACATTTGCTTCGCGCATGCAGTCTTTTAAAAGATAGTCGAATACTACGTTAAAGAGGAAAGGGCTAAGTACGCTTCCTTGATGTACTCCGACATTAACTGGAAATTCTCTCGTTAGTCCAGCAGAGCTTTTAACCGCAGTTTTCACGTTTCCGTACATGTCTTGTAATATTCTAACATACGTTTCTGGTACGTTTTGAGACCTCAGCGAGGGGTCGAACCAAGAAGCTACTTCTCCATTGATTCGGCATAGGTTGTCCACATTTAAATTTATTTAAAAATTTCGATAGCCAAACGCTGCCGATCCCCTCCATCTTCGACCAAAACTCTGATGGAATACTGTCTGGTCCCGCCGCTTTGTCCCGTTTCATTTTTCCGATTGCTATACTTATTTCTTCGATTGAAAAGTCCGAAACTTCCTCCTCGAATAGACCAGCTGTCGGCACGATATCACGTGGGAACTGTTTGTTAAGCAACTCCTTGCAGTATTCAAGCCACCGGTCACAAATTTCCTTTTCATTTGTTAGTAAGCGACCGTCTGCATTTTTGATGTATTTCGGCGAGCTTAAAAATATTTAGCACTTTATTATTTTACAACGTTTGAACGCCTTCAATATAAGAGCCCAAAAACACCTGTGTCAGTAGCAATGTACGAAGCTATTACCAAATTTTGGTTTTCATCCACTATCTGTCCAAATAGCCCTGACGGGTGACGAGCTCAAGGGTTTTCCCATTACAACGTAAAAATGTGAATGCGAAAAGATGAGTCAATTTGAGTTAGCAATAAAAATGAAGTAGGCAGTTCACTTTAGTCATTATGTCTCTGCTTGCATAACTTTTATTACTTAATAAATCGATACAAATTTTAAATATTCCAATGACATTTGTACATATATCATAATTGTCGAATTCATAAGAAATCATTAGTCATGAATAAAAAAATCAAGTGTTTGACTTTAGTCAGCTATTCCACAAAGTCGTGCATGAAATTCTGAAGCCGCCTTAAAGGTAAACTTTCATTTATTAATATGTAAGCCCCGACTACTCGACTACAAGCAATTATTGTAAAAAAAATAAAAATATGACACATCCGTCATACGCGTGCAGAAATAACGATAAATATTTTTTTTATGAATAAAATTCACTGTACGTACAATTGATCAAGTTGATTGCGCACGATAAGAAATAAATCAGACATAACCGAGCAGTAAAATATTTTTTATAACCGAATCAAAAAACCATCAAACAAACGCATCGACAATTATTATTCGATGCGCAAAGTGAAATTTAATATTTATTGTTTAAAAGGTATTATCTATTTTATTGAAGTAAAAAGTTTATTTTTAATTCAGCAAGTGTTTCATATTTTTGATAATTTTTGTTTATTCCCTTTTCAATGAATTCGTCAACGGTTTCATATGAAGTCCTTTAGTGTAAACGGACGATCATTCAATATTATCTACTCGAACTGCAAATTTTAGATAAAATTCTCAAAAAAGTTGCAATTGCATGAGAGCAAGTTTAGCAATAAATCGTTTAACTAATCTGGGCTGTGAGATTGGGATTTGTCGTCGAGTTCAAGTTTCCGGCCACGCAAGACCTCTATTGCCGTAAACTTCCTATTTTTAGCAAGGTATTTGAAAAAGTTATAAAAGAGAGATTATTGGCTTTCCTGAAAGTTACTAAGTTTGGTTTTCAACAAGATAAATCTACTGAGGATGCCCTTCTACGCCTTTGCTCTAACGTTTTTTCATGTATTGATGGTAAAAAATTCACTGCTGGGTTATTTGCGGATATAACGAAAGCTTTCGACATGGTTGACCATAAAATTTTACTAAGGAAACTATCTTACAAATAGAACTCAAAGTACCCCAGGGTTCTGTTTTGGGACCTATTTTGTTTCTCGTTTACATTAATTTACTTTTTTGAACTGAATTCTAAAGGATCACTTACTGTCTTCAAGGATAACATAGGATGTGATACGGCGAGGAAAGTGTTTTGACTTGGCTGCTGCAATAAACTGGGACCTTAATATACTCGTATTTAGAATCTGGTTTACCGAACATAAACTAATTATCAGCTCTAAAACTAAAATTATGTTTGTTTTAGTTTATCACTTGCAACTGGCTATATTTTCATGGATCTGAATGTCAACGATTTCAACTGTCAGGTTGCACTTGTGTTTCAGCAGCAATTTTTTCAAATTTGTCTGGTACCCTTCCTTGCATTAAAAATTGTTTTCTTATTGAGAATTTACAAGAATTTAGATATTTAGGGCTCATTATTGACTCCAAGCTGAGTTTCGCTAACCACACGCAAAACTTAAGGAAATATTTTCGCTACACTCTCAGACATTTTTACTAACTAAAAAGTGTTTGTTCGAAAAAACTATTGAAAATTATTTATTTTGGTATCTTCCATTCAAAGCTTCAATATGGAATTGCGTGTTGGGGTGGTGCTTATTTAGACAAGATTCAGCCTCTCTTAATTCAACAAAAAAATGTTATAAGAATAATATTCAGAAAACACCGTCATTATTCCAGTTTTCCTTTATTTCGTGACATGAATATTCTTCTAGTCCGCCATTTGTTTTGTTTTAAAGTTTTAAAAATGTTCTTTGCCAGATTGGGAAATCTTAATTTCAGATTAATATCTGAATATAATCTTCGTAGAAACTTTGCGAATGTTGTGACTGTGCCTATTTCGTGTACAATAGCTCTTAGTAATTTTTATACAGTGTTTCATCGTGCCGACTTTTTACTCAATCAATTAGAGCATTAACGTCTTCTGGGAATTTCGAGACTTTGGCTTTTAGAGTCTGAATATACAAGTTTAGAATCCATTTTTTCTAACGTTCTGGTGTAAATTTTGTAATAATCTCTTGAATTTTGTTTTTTTTTTCTTTTTCAATAGTCCTACTTATGTATGCATATTTATATATCATTAAAAATTGCAACAATTTAATTTATTTTATTTTTTTGATTAATTTTTCGCAAATGTTAAATTTTTTTACACTGTTTAATACCATATGGTAGAAAAAAACATTTAATGTCACTATTTTTATTTCTTAATTCAAAAGTATGTGAAATAATTATGTTTATATTTTATAAATTGAAATAAATAAATAAAATAAATCAAATAAAATCAAATCAACTAACTAATAGCCATGGACTAACTTTCGCCGACCCCCACAACACTAACAGATCTGCACATAAAATTTCAGCACCTGAAATGGATCACGTTCACCAAAAATCTAGCGAAGGTAGTATGCTTCTTTGAAGTAGGTTATATAGTCCAGAAAGAGCGGGATAAGGCACACTACGAAATATATAGCGTTTTTTATAAGATGCGCGACGAAATCTCATAAAAGATTTGGAAAAAGGCAGATATTTCGGCGATTATTCGCGTCTGGCTTGTTGACATAAAATATAGTTTTAATTTAGCTCACAAGGATGAGACTTACGGTACTAAATCTCGCGATGGGGGCGACTAGTGAGTTAAATAACATAACACGGCATAGTTGATATGGACATATCTCATCAGTTGTAATGACGGATGAAGTCATGAAACACGCTGTTGTATCCTTTGATGGCAAGGATATTTTCACTGGCAGCTTGGCACACTGGTAATGAAACCTTTGACTTCTTTCATGTTTATTAGAATGAAGTGTATGATCGAGGTCCATGTGCGCAAGACTACTTTATGAATGCATCCTCTGTCCGCAATACAGAACACCTTCCAATTCTGCCTATGCGCTTGAAAATCTGATAGGTAGAATTGAACGGGGACTCGACACGAAGGAATATGCCCTGGATATTTTTGTCAACATCGAGGGTACTTTTGACAACCAAATTTTACTGCATGTGTACTATAGGCCAAACAACACGTTGTAGATTAATAACTTGTTTTGACGCCTGTCAAAAGCACAATGATTGCGAGGCTGCCTGCAGTCAATCTCTGACGTCCAGGATAAACAGAGCCTGTCAGCAAAGTGGCGTTCATGCTGGTCGACTTACTGCTCAACGCACTTAATAGCCATAGAAACCAGACGAAAAGGCAATCAGTTTTGAGTTTCTTCCGTGTACCCTGTACGAATCCGTATCAATGCTAAATTTCCCAACATAGCCCTTATATGCGCGCACAGCCTCACAGAAGTAAAAGATGATGACACCAAAGACGACTTCTACGAGCTTTTGTACAAGACCTACGAGCAATGCCCTTTCTATCCTCAGCGATTTTAATGCGATTTTGCTAGCCATCATCTTTGACAGTACTACCGTAAGATCTAGCCTGTACTAAGCCACCTTCAATAACGGATTAAAGCTAATCGACTACGCAGCAAGGCAAAACATTGAGGTAGGGAACACGCTCCGACAACTCAATATTCACAAAGGGACTTGGAGACCACCTGATCAATCTACTGTCAATCAGATTGACCACATTGCGATCGACGCAAGAAACTTCTCCAGTATTATGGAACGCTCGGAGGAGCATCGTTTCTGACCATTACCTTGTTGTAGCTAAGGTACGGTTGCGGATATCCTTTCCGATAGAGCCTCCCTAATTTCTTAAGAGGTCCCATTCCGCCATCATCAGGTACCACAAGCTAGTGGGAATATTACCAAAACCTTTAAGAGTTGCCGCTTCTGATGTGCTTAGTTTCACTCGTCCACCACAACGAAACCGCTGGTTCGATGACGAATGCCGGCAAGGCAGCTAAGTTAGATGCATATAACGTGGCGCTGAATGGAAGGACTAGCGATGCTCGAGAACTCTACGAGCAGAAGAGGAAGGACGAACACCGGTTTCTCAAGAGGAAAAAATTAAGCATGGGAAGCGCGCGATTGAAAAAAATGATATAAAAATATTCCAGGAATGAGATTCTGAAGCGTCATCAAAAGATAAAAAGAATATGCCACGGATACAATAACCGATAGATTCGCCGTCTATGCTGAAGATTTGGAGATTGTACTCCACACGGCATATTGAAGTGAAGATTGCCATATCTAAGAATAGTTCTAACAAAGCTGATGTAGTGGACGGCCTAATTGCTGATCGGCCTGCGATGATCTGGTTAGGAATATACATCGACTCAGAGCAATACAGAGCAATGCCTAGTCTTGACATCCTTGCCGAACTCGTGCGTTGCTCAGATGATGATGGAGAATGCGCGCTGCTAGCATTGACTAGCAAAACCCTCTCTTGAACAACCAAAGTGATCCTTAATAAGACCCTAATAATCCCAGTCCCGGTCTATGGCTCAGAGGCATTATGTCCATACGGGTGCTTTGAAAGAAAAATTCTTTTGGTAATTTTCGGCAAGTGGTCGAGAAAATATAACGACGAACTGTACGGACTGGTAAGCGACATCATGTTAGCCAAAAGAGTGAAGATCCAAAAACTGGGATGGTTGGGTCATATAGAGCGGATGGACACTTATGCTCTGGAATCCGCACCCGAGTAGAAGGAGACCTCAGCCAACTTAACGTGCAAAACTGGAGTCAGCTGACGAAGTATCAACCTGCCCAATACAAATCACAGCTACGAAAAGATCAACTGTAAGTGGGATTCCGATTCCGTTCTTCTACTGCACTCGGTATTGTTCCTTTAGAGTCTTTCGATGGTTTATTGTTCGGCTTTACCAATAGAAAATGCCAAGGTCTTCTAGCTTAACATTCCTCGAAATCACTCCTCGTGCTCTTGAAGCAATAGACGATAGTCTTATTTCTAAGATATCATAGGTACGAAATGTCCTAATCAAAGATATCAATCAAAATTAAAGAGATATCTGCATCATTACACCACATAACCCAAACGCAAGTACGAGTATCTTTTCCAAAATTGAAATTCCGCTTGGATCGACCTGTATGAATGCTATTTCGATGAGCAGAAAGGCATTTCTAGTGCACACTCAAACTTGTTTCGAAATAAATTCCAAAGCCAGCAAAATCACCGCCAAAATCAATGCCCAATTTGCACTTGTCAAACTAAACATCGTAACTGTAAATTATTTGCTCCATAAACTTGAAATAAAACCACAAAAATTGCATTAACTAGCTATCTCGAACTAAATTTCAGTGTTTTTCCAATTCGCACATCGGCATTCTTCCGCATTGAAATTAACCAACTCCGACACTTAAATTTCAATTCCAAAAAAAGCCAAATAACCAACTGAAGACCCCCACACATGACAAATGTGCAAACTCAAAATAAAATGAAAGAAGTGCGACTGAAGATACACGATTCACTTCGATAAAGTGTTAATGAAAATAAATACCTAAGTACTCACCATCGGATGAGACATACATATGTATCTATAATCGAGAGTATTACCCCACTGGGGTAACGCAAAGTTGAAATTTTTTACATAAGACGACTACAGAAACTGCCTTGCATACTAAATATGGGTAGCAGTGGACTAATAAGGCACATCACGTGCGATGGCTACTATGCAATTGTCGCCCCCAAAGAAATTACCATACGCAGTTCGTCAATATGCGTTGCAGATAATTTCCATCAATGAAAGGGCAATTGCCCTTGCCCAGTCAATGAAGTCTTTGCGCATACAAAAGTTTACCCGCTCACTACATTCCATGAATTGATAGTCCAATTTCGGTGCATCTAAGTACAAGGCCCCCTCCAAGAAAACATCAAAATAAAGTTTGGTTCGCTGCTCCATTAGTAGACCTTGATGTGGTGCTCACCCACTATTTTTTGTTTTCCAATTTTGATTGTTTCTTTGCTTCGCGATCAAATAACGTTTAATATAAAAGCTGACACGATAGCTGCACAAATCAGTTCAAATTCATCAACTGAATCTAAACAATCAAAACATTTCTAAAAATGGCATTCAAAGTGAGTTGCACGACCACACTTATTCAAAAGGATTACAATTAAATTTTGTTCTATATTTTCAATACTTTGCAGTTCGTTCTTTTGTTCGCTTGCATTGCTGCCGCCAGCGCTGGAATCCTTGCTCCAGCACCATTGGCTGCTGTTGCTCAAGTCGAAGAAATTGACCCACACCCGCAGTACACTTATGGATATGATGTGCAGGATGCTCTTACTGGAGATTCCAAGAATGCAGTAGAAAGCCGTGATGGACAAGTCGTTCGTGGCCAATACTCGTTGAATGATGCTGATGGTTACAGACGTATTGTTGACTACACTTCTGATCCAATCAATGGTTTCAACGCTGTTGTCCGTCGTGAACCTTTAGCTGTTGCTGTTGCAGCTGCTCCAGCATTGGTTAGGGCTGCCCCAGCACCTCTGGCTTTTGCTGCTCCAGCACCAGCACTACTTAGAGCCGCTCCAGCCGCAGCTGTTGTGAAAACTAGCTTTGCCTCGCCAATCATCTCATATGCATACTAAGTGAATCTGACCTGTTGTGACCATCTGGAATGTTTCTGAATAAAATGAATAGAATATCTAAAACTTATTTTCCTGTTTTTTTTTCATAATTTTTATAGTAGAAGGAGCTGCAGGCTTGCAACTCAGACACACATAATCCATACTCTGCCTTCACTAATGTTGCTCGATGCTGTGTCAGTTGACATTTCCATTATTTAAAAACTGTCTGACATCTCTTAGTCTTTTGACTTAAAAGCTCGATTATCTCTGAGTGGTTCTTCTAACCTAACGGTAAAAGCACCAATGCCATAGAAGTACTTTAGAACTGCCAGTGGATCTATTTGCACCCCTAAAAGGCTTCTACAGAGCGCGGACATTTAAATGACAGGTACCCATTTACGTTGGTTTTGAATGTATGCAGGTAATGATGACTGAGTAATAAAGTGCTTAACAGTGCATTCCATTACTAACTTGCATAGGAAACAATCACGATATTACAGAAGACGATCTAAGTTAAACAAATGAAGGATTAGAATATTGCTGGGAATGGAGAATTGTTGATAATAGCCAGTGTGGATTTGTTGAAGGAAGATCGACGGTGGACGCTATCTAAAGCCTACGAATAAGAATGGACCTCGACCTCGATCTTGCCTAGGCATCTCATATGGGCAGCGCTGAGGTCTCAAAAGTTACCGGAAACGTATGTTAGAATAATACAAGACATGTACGGACACGTGAAAACTGCTGTCAAAAGCTCTGCTGGACTTACAAGAAAATTTCCAGTTAATGTCGGAGTGCATCAAGGAAGCGTAGTTAGCCCTTTACTCTTTAACGTAGTATTCGACTATCTTTTAAAGTATTGCATTCGCGAAGCAAATGTAACGCCAATTCTCTTCGCTGACGACGCAGTTATACTTAGCAATAACGTCGAAGATTTAGAGAACACCTTAGATTCATGGAGAAATGCGCTAGAGAGAAACAGGTTTAAAATAAGTCGTTCAAAGACGGAGCATTTGACGTGCCCATTTGCGCATCCGTTGCGACCTGTTCCGGATATAATGTTAGACGGAATAGTTCTTCCGAAAAGCACTATCTTTAAGTACTTAGGATCGATCGTTAACATGGAAGCGAAATGTGAATACGACGTAAACCACAGAGTGAGTGTGGGGTGAATGAAATGGCGGGAAAATTCGGGAATCTTTTGCGACCGAAAGTTTCCACCTCAATTAAAGGGGAAACTCTACACCACGGCTGTTAGACCAGCTATTATATACGGTTCACAGTGCTGGACAATGCACGAAGCGTTTAAAAACAAAATGACGGCAGCGGAAATGAAAATGTTAAGGATGTCTAGTGGAGTCATCCTAAACTAAACGCTATTACATTAGATCTACGCGTATAAGAGGAAGTCTACATATAAAGAACTTAAAGGTAACCGAACAGCTTGAGGCGAATAGAATAAGCTGGTTTTGCCACGTTCAAAGTAGATCTGCAGATCTGCGGAAAATCCGGTTAAAAAGGCACTATCAACTACGGTCACTCCAAATGTAAGAAAACGAGGTCGGAAAAAGAATTCCTGGATTTCTCAGATAGCAAATGCGCAACAACGCTTGGGGCTTACCACTGAAGCGATCCAGGACCGAGCATTATGTAGACGCGTTCTGCGGTCTGCAGCGGTTAGCAGCGATGCAGTAAAAATGGAAAACTCGTTACACAGAAGTTCGTGTAACGAGGAAAGGGTTAATAAAAGGATAAGAAGAAGAAGGAAAATTGATGATGCAAGGTGAGTCCGTAGGCATTTCGTCGATGTGTAACATTGGCATCAACTATAAGCTACTTAGTTTCAATCTTATCCAACAGGGACAAACAGATCTTAAGAGCACCTCATCGCATGTGGCCTTATATATTGATGCCTGATCAGAGGGTGTGAAATATTTCGTACTCATGTAGTTCTAGGAAACCTAAACATTTCGCAGCATTTTTAGCCACACCAAATTTGATATTTTTTCAACGTAGATTGTCATTGACACTCATACCAAGAATTTAAAGAGACGGCGTTGAGTTTTGGGTGCATTAAATTTCAATATGTTGATGGCTACTCATTTAGTTATGCTGTTTATATCAATGACACGCTTTGCTGTTCCTTGTCTACCTGGGGAGAGCTACGGAATGAGCCAAGGAACGAATACGTCGCACAAACAAGAGATGGTTAATTAATATTAAAAACAGTAATACAGAAAGTTATTGAAAGAATTGTGCGACACTTGCAAGTAATCTCAAGAGGCTACATATTTCAAAACTCGGTTCCGTAACTCATATGTTCAGATGACTTTGACATAATGGGAAGACCACAGCGATCTATTAATACAACGGTTGTGACTATTGAAGCCGAAAGGGCGAAAATGAGTTTTGCGGTCAACAAAGAAAAAATATTATATGCTTTCGATACACAACTCCGACGCCAAGCAAAACGATACGAAAGGCAGCTACAACTTTGAGGTATTAAGGGACTTTATTCACCTAGGCTCCGCCACCAACTCCGACAACAGCTCCAGCGCAAAAAAATTAAGAAAAGAATCACGATGTGACGTTTTGACATCAAACCATACGGGCTATACAGCGATGCCGACCTCGTCGAAAATCTCAAAAAAAAAGGGCCTAAGATGGTTAGGTTACCTTGAGCCTTTAGACACCAGTATCCCGGCCCCAAAAGTTTTCGACTCGAACCCAGAGGAACAAGGCAGTAGAAGACGATCTCATCATAAGTGGTCCGAACAAGTGAAAGGGATCGTCAGGCAACGTCGTGAGCAAATAGGCCAGTGGACCTGTTGCTACGAAGACCTTACTGCCGCTCGTTGAAAAGTTTTTGTGTTTTGAGATATATCATGAGCTGACAGTTTATCAGCGTCTCTAAGAAAAGAAGGGATTTGTTGGAGTAGAAATAAATAGATTTTTACCTGTGGGATAGGCAAATTCAGTTTTCTCTATGCTCGAAAGGAGTCCTTAATTGTAGGATTCATTCCAACTTGGAAGAACACTTCTTCAGAAGAAGGGGATATACACATATATGTATCACCCGAGCCAGCGAGATTTGTGTATATTAAGATCTTTCAATATTCTTGCTACTTAACGAGTGTGAAAGTAGATTTAACTCATACAAGCTCCGAGACGATGATAAAGCAAAATTTGGAATTGTTGAACTGGTGTGCCTATCCAAAGAGCTGACGGGTAGAATGTCATTATAAATCAGCTTTGGAATGGTGGATGACGCACAGTTTCTTATATTTTTGACGAGCGACCAAAAGTTATTGCTGCTTTTGGGACACTGTAGTATTTTTTGTCTCAGTTTTTGATCATACACATACACCTATGAAAGGCGCTGCAGTCATTCCTGACTCGGTTGAAGTTTTTTCGGTGATAAGTATAAAAGAAGCTGTTAATTTCTTCGCAATTGGCCTCCACGTATTGCCCTACTTTTCTAATGGGACTGTTTGTTCTATTTGTGTGGTTAATGTATATGTATCTACATACGTAAATATTGAACATAGTGTACGTCTATTATTTTAACAAATTTTATGTTTATTATTCAATGCCTTAGCCTATATGGTACATTATCTGTATTGTAGTACGTTGTATATCCTTAGTTATGCAATGAATACCAGCCTCTGAAGGCTATCTCAATCATTGTCGTTAAAGATGTGACAGTAAAGTGTGAGTTGTGGGTGGTGTGCACTAGTTGCGTTTACAAATTTTTCACAGATCCTTAGGCCTGTGTTCTTGTGTAATTTGTAGAACTTATATGCATTACGATCCTAGGTTTCCGAACTTTGAACGTATTTTCCTCCATTAAGCAGCATTCAGTTGAGCACTATCTTGGGTATCTTGCTTCCATTCATCGTTGACATTTAATTGCTCATTTTAATGTAAGTTCTGGTTAATCTATGACTGGCCAGTCAGTTCCTGACTGACTATCCAGTTCCTCACTGAATAGTGCATTTTCCCCGAGAGTCTACTTCGCAGATTTTATTTGAAACCCTGCATTTTCCGGTGTCTATTGAAAGTAACTTGTCTTTCGACCACATTTTTGGAGAAACAAGGTCCGAAGATGCCACAGATTTATAATCGACAGCATACTACCACAGCATCGATGAGCTTCTTGAAGGCAAACCCATCCATTTACTTAGAAATTGGGGCCATAACGGAACAATATTTTAGGATAAAACATGGGTCAACTTTCTTTTTAAAGACCAATTACTTAACAACTGGCACAATAAATAGTCATATGGCCTCGGCTCTTGCATTAATTAGATCTTATAAGCCTTCAAGTACAATTTTCCCCACAGTGGATGGTCAAAGGCAAAGTTCCTGTGAATCACAATCAGTCGATAGATAGGGGTCATCTTCAACACATAAATATCCAATAGATAGCCGATGATATCTACGGTACCTTCTGACCAAAAAGTACCCGGTATTCTTCAATAAAACGAAAACGGTTCAAATATCCATCGACATTCATTTTCTTCAAAGTAATCCCCACTGCAAGCAAAACACATATAGCAACCCTTTCTCCAATCTTCAAAACACTTTTCATATGCCGATTTTGGAATCACCTATAGCTCCTGCTGTGAATTCTCCTTTATCGCCTCAGTCGTCTCAATACGCTTTTTGTGAGGTAGTAACAGAAATAGGAAAAAGTCACAAGGTTAGGTAAACACGGAGTTTGCGGATCGGTATCAACGTTGTTTTTGATCAAATAGTCGCGTAAAAGATGAGATGTGGGAGCCGGTTTGCTGTCGTGGTGAAAACCACTAGTTGTTTCTTCATAATTCTGCGCTGGTGCGACGAACGTTTTCTCTCAAACGCTTTAATACTCCTTATTTACTGTCTTGCCTGGTGGAAAAAAATCAGATTTGGACAAATTGGGATCAGGAAACTAGCTATCCATCTTTGCTTCTATTATTCCATTGGAGGACAATTAAGTGCAAGTTTGATCACTCGTACAAATGTGCGAAATGACTACGAAAAAAAATGAACCGTAGAAGCCATAGTAGGGCTTTAAGTTCTTAGTACTTCGCCGAACGATAAAGCTTACGAAAATTTCGCGAAAGAAAAGATACTTATGGGGCTTATAACCTTCATGTCTCGAGTACGAGTAAGTGCCTGCGGTAGTGATTCATATGGGACGTCTGAGATGACTTGAATATACATATGTTAGGCTGATGGATATCAGAGTTAATAAATAGGAAATCTCCATCCGAAAATATTTTTGTTGCAAATTTACTTGAGCTGGCCTATTTCACATTGTGCAGACGTAATCAGACCGCAGGTATTCGGATAGTTGGCTAATAATAATGCTCGTTCTACCACAGTCAAAGATATTCCGAGAAGTGCTTGAAGTCTCGGCATTCTGATGTAATAATGGCAGCGAAATTGATCTAAAGTGACTATATACTAAGGGCTATTAAGAAGTTACAACAAAGGTATTGCAATGAAAATATTCACATGTCGCTTTTTTTTTAATAAATTAACAAACTCGCATCTTTAATCAATTAACAACAAGAACATTCACATATTATTTGGATTAGTAAGCATAAGAGATAACTGGTGAGGCGTAGCTGGTTTTTACAACAGCTGGACCTGCTGCATAAGCCAATGGAGCTGGAGCAGCAGCATAAGCTAAACTAACTGGAGCTGCAGCAACTGCTACAGGTGCAGATTTGATCAAAGCCGGAGTAGCGGCAACAGCAACGGCAAGTGGTTCGCGACGAACAACAGCATTGAATCCATTGATAGGATCAGCAGTATAGTCAACAATACGTCTATAACCATCAGCATCATTCAATGAGTATTGGCCACGGACAACACCTCCGTCACGACTCTCTACTGCGTTCTTTGAATCACCAGTGAGGGCATCCTGAACATCATATCCATAAGTGTACTGTGGGTGTGGGTCGTATTCCTCAACTCGGGCAACAGCGGCTAATGGGGCTACTGGGGCGAGAATTCCAGCACTAGCGGCAGCGATGCAAGCGAAAAGAAGGACAAACTGAAAGAAATATACAAAATTTGTCAGTCAATAGTCATCCTTGGAAGAGTTAAAGACAAATTTCTTACTTTGAATGCCATATCGATTTGAATTGATTTTGAAGTGTGTTGCTCTAGATATCGGTGGCGAGTTGAACTGATTACATTTCATATGTACAAAAGCTTTTATACTAAAAATTTACTTCAAATGCGGTAGTGGCTGTTTAGTAAGCAACAAAGATACACATCAAAACGAAATTCCAACATTTGATAACAATTTTCGCTGTTTCTTTTGTTCATTTCGTAAAGTTTGAGTTGTTGGTGGTAAAGTAAATGGATTTGTTTATCTGTTCAGCTTCTCTGTCCCGCTATACTTCAAATCTTATAGTAACATAGATTCCTGCTTTTTATGCGTGTCTTTAAAGAGTCAAACGAAATAGGTTGAATATACAGAAAGTTAATTGCTTAACCTTGAAGTTGGTCAATATCTTCTCGTTGGATTTGAGCCATTTTTAAGACAGTTTTCTGGCTAAATATTTTCCTCCGAATTTATATGAGTACATACAAAATACTTTGTTATATTACAGGCAACGGTCCGATAAATCTCTCTTGGGGAAATTCCTTACTAAGTGCTGATGACCCTGTATACAATCAGAAACACGTTCCGATGTACAAATGAAATGTTTGGAGAGATCGGAACTAGCAAACGCCCTAAAATTCAGATGTAAAATTAACTCAGCGATTGTAGTGGAATAGGCCACGCCGATGGCGTCCTCAAAAAAATACGGCCCAATCACTCCGCACCACACAGTGGTTTTGAGTAGATGTAATATTTCGTCGTGCATCACAGGCGGATTTTCAGAGCCCAAGAAATGAAAATTTTGGTTATTGACGTAACCGCTTAAGTGGAAATGCACCTCGTTGCTCATGATAATTTTCGACACGAAATCTTCCTATTCGATATTGAGATTGAGGATGGCTTGACGGTAATTCACACGCGACTGACGGTCAGGAGGCATTAACTGAAGCACTGTTTGCACTATGTACGGGAACATGTGTAAGGATTTCACGCAAGGCTTTCTCAGGCTAAAATTTGCCGTAGGGTCCGTCTGGTGATGCCCAATTGCGTGGCCCGTCGCGTCGTCTGGTTAATGTTCGGCCGCGATAATGTCGGCCAAACGACAAGTCCGGTGGGGGCCACACCCTGCATGGTCTCCTCTGGTTCCATTCTATTCCAGTCGTGTAGTTAAGCGCCGGTATGTTTGCCCAGTTCGCGCGACACGATTATGAAATCGACATCGAAATTCATGCTGCACTAAGACGACCGACCTATTATTGATCAAAAAAGTCGACACAATTATTGCACGCTCACGCTCTTGCGGAGTATAACGCTCCATTGCTTGTTTGTTTGTATACTGCAGCTGTCTAGTTCGCAAATGTTAAATATGATCGACGTACGACGCCATTTGCGAAAATTATAACATCTTCCGATAGAATGATTAATTTTGCGCCACCTTGTGCAACCACGGACAAAACTAGTTGTTAACCCAAAAGTTAACAATGCATCTGATTCTCCAATCACAGCAAAATGCTTTTAGCTTATCTCTGCACATATTTCTTAGTCTCACTGGTATCGACGGCGAAGGGGATTGTCAGAAATGCCGCAACTGATAACTTCACCCGAAAGATTTCCCAGAAAAACTACTAGGAAAAGAGCGAAAAATATGCCCGGTGAACAAAAACTGCCGATCATTTGCCCGATCTACAAAAGTCGAGGCTCTCGGAAACAATCTCACCGATAACTCTGATGCAAACAAGGTGCTTAAACAAGTTTACACTGTCTGGCGATGCTTAACATCGAACTTGGTCAAATTCTGCGGAAAAGTACAGAATATAGTAGAGTGTTTCAAAGTCTGTGATACGTTGCTTCAGCTACAAATAAAAACAAATCCAGTACATGCTGTCAATAAGAAGACTCTCATTATCGGCGGATCAAACCGAAAGTCAATGTATATTTCGGGGCAATAAAATTTTCAATTTATGGTACTTCGGCACCGCTATTAACTCTGATAGCGACAAAAACTTGCCAATCGTCGTTTGTTTGGCATAAGATGGCATTTGTGCTATAACGTCTTCGTCGAGGGCAAATGCCATTCGCGTCCCAGTATACCTCTACGGCGTATAAGTATCAACTTTAGCAGAATCTGATGAAGACGTCCTTCATACAGTGATGTGCAAACTAATTGATACAGCCAAGAGTATTTTTGAACCTAGATATGATTTGTTTCAATTTTCTATAAATTGTTTTGAATTTCAAGATTATGAAGGCAAACAACACGGCGTGGTAATAAGCTGCTAAACGAAGCCTGTAGAGATGAACAACGGATCATTGTAAGGTCGCAGGCGATGCTGCGGTTTTGGAAAGACCATTCCTGCAGACTGTATAGCAACAATGACGAACCAAATACCTTTGTCAGATAGAATGAACCCTTCAACGTATATGATGTAGACCAAAGATTCCATCCACCTGAAGTGAATGAAGATAGCCATATCTAAGCGTAAATCCAGTAAAACTGCTGAAGCAGAGAGTCTGACCCTCGAGCGCTTCAGAGCGGCAGGCGATGACTTGGTAAGCAGCATACACCAACTCCTCTGTAAATGAGACCCCTTGAACTGCCATAACTACAGAGACATCAGACTTTCTTACATCTGCAACAAGATGTTGTCAGCAATATTGTGTGAAACCCTGAGACCGTTCCTCATCGATCTTATTGATCCATATCAGTGTGGCTTCAGGCCAAGAAAGTCCACCATCGACAAAATATTTGCATACAGCTGTCTTGGAGAAGACCCATGAGCTTCAGATCGATACACACCACCTATTCATCGACTTTAAGGCCGCGTATGACAGCATCTATAGAGAACGATGTCTAGTTTTGGCAACCCTGCCAAACTCGTCTGTCTGTGCAGGATGACGATGGAGAATGCACGCTGCTCCATCAAGATTGGTAAAGATCTCACCGAGACCTTTGATGTCCATAAAGGATTTAGACAAGGCGATGCGCTGTCATGCGATTTTTTCAACATCGTACTTGAAAGAATAGTGCAAAACTCACGAGCAAACACAAGAGGCACTATCTTTCAAAAGTCTGTCCAACTACTCGGATACGCCGACGATATTGACAAAATCAAGAGAAAGCAGCTTGATGTCAGTGGCGCTTTCGCGAGTATTGAGACGGAAGCGGCGAAAATGGGTTTAGCGGTCAATGAGGGCAAGACCAAGTATATGCTGTCAAGCAAGAAGGACAACCAACACCGACGTCTCGGGCAGAACGTCACCCTCGACAGATATAACTTTGAGGTAGTTAAGGACTTTGTCTACCTAGGCTCTGCTATAAATACAGACAACGACTCCAGCGCTGAGATCAAATGAAGAATAACTCTTGCCAATCGCTGCTTCTTTGGGCTGAGAAGGCAATTGACTAGCAAAGCCCTCTCTCGGACAACAAAAGTCGCCCTTTATATGACCTTAATAATTCCGGTCCTGCTCTATGGCGCAGAGGCATGGACATGATCAGAAATGGATGAGGGTGTTCTTGGTTGCTTCGAGAGAAAAATTCTTCGGGCGATCTTCGGTCCCGTTTGCATTGACGGTGAGTGGAGGAGAAGATACAACGATGAACTGTAAGGACTGAACAGCGACATGGACCTAGCCAGAAGAGTGTAGATCCAAAGACTGACATGGGTCATGTAGAGCGCATGGATACCAATGCTCCGGTCCGAAAATTCTTCGAATCCGCTCCCGAGAGACAGCGCAGTAGAGGAAGGCCAAGACTTAGGTGCCGCACGCAAGTGGAAGAGGACCTCAGCCAACTTAGCGTGCGAAACTGGAGACAGCTAGCCAGGGATCGAGCTGGCTGGAGAAGCTTGTTGACTGAGGCCCAGGTCTACCCCGGACTGTAGCGCCACCTAAAGTAAGTAAGTATTGGGTTTTCTCACCAGTAAACTGTAGCGATCATCAGACCAAAAGATATCAGATAGCTGCTATGGTACCCTTCACAAGCAACCTTTCTGCAATATTTGTTTATCGAAGGCAGCGGTACGTATCTCGCCCTTCTTGCTCTTTAAGTACTTAACCATCTATAAATTTCAAAAAATCGATTTTTTTTTACATTTTCTTAGTCCATATACTTTAAAAAATCACCTACAAAAAAGTTTTTTTTCAAAATTCGAATTCTAACATAGTAAAATTAATGAAGGTGTGCCCGCAGTCCATACTCGATGACTCAGCGAGTAAACACTTTAAACGCGTTTTTCTCGAAACTACAATTTTTTCAAATAGCGGATAGTTAATCTCCGCAACTACTCGGCCGATTTCAATAATTTTGGTCTTGTTTTGTTGTTCTTCTTCTTCTTATCCTTTTATTAACCCTTTCCTCGCTATACGAACTTATGCCTAACGAGCTTTCCATTTTTACTGCATTGCTGCTGCTCCGCTTATGGGGTTGGCTAATGTCGCAGACCTCAGAACGCGTCTACATAATGCTCGATCCTAAACCGCTTCAGTGGTTAGCCCCAGCCGTTGTTGCGCATTTGCCATCTGAAAAATCCAGGAATTCTTTTTCCGACCTCGTTTCCTTACAGTTGGAGTGACTGTAGTTGATAATGGCTTTTTAACCGGATTTCCCGCAGATCTTTTTTGAACGTAGCAATACCAGCTTGTTCTATTCGCCTCGAGCTGTTCGGAGACCGAATTCTTTGTATGTAGACTTCCTCTTATACGCGTAGATCTAATGCAATCGCGTTTAGTAACTCCACTAGACATCCTTAACATTTTCATTTCCGCTGCCGTCATTTTGTTTTTAAACGCTTCGTACATTGACCAGCACTGAGAACCGTACATAAGAGCTGGTCTAACAACCGTGGTGTAGAGTTTCTCCTTCAATTTAAGTTTGCCAGTTCATCATATTTTGCAAAAAAAAATAACTATAACATTTTTTTAGCGGAGAAAAGTGAAGAATTTTTTTTTTACAAAAATCCACCAATTTTTTTCGTTTTTTGATTTTTGGCAAATTGTGGTAAAGTGTCTTGTAAGCGACCTTTCTTTATAAGACGACGTTTTTTTTTGTTTCAGATTTACCAATCCTGAGATTAACTGTCTACAATGGAACACACTTATTCTGAGGCCTAGAATTTGGCGCCTCCTGGAAAGTGGTTAAAAAAATTTAATTAAAAAAAAATCAAGCATTTTCGTGTTCTATAAGCTTTAAATAAGAGTTTAATAAAACAAAACCTTTGTAATATCTTATACGGGACTCGAAAAATATTGAAAATCCATTTTTTAGCCTACTAAGGTGGTCAAGTACCTTAAATTTCAATTAGGAACCTGCGCAAAGTGGAAGTATCGACATCCAGCTTAAATTCTTTCTTCAATCCTACGGCCAAAGCAAAAGGTTCCTTTTTCACATACGGCAATAAAAATATTTGAACGAGGTGGTTATTTAGGCTTCTTTTACGAGTTTCCGACTTAAATTAGTACCTTATCGCATTTTCGACCATCCCCTTCGAACATTTGAAAAACTTAACAAATGTATGTATCTCAGAGCCAGAATGCTCAAATTTCTATTAAATTCAGAGGTTGAATTTCTATTAACAAAATCAACCCTATGATTTAATCTTAGACCAAACGTAGCAAAAACATGGAACAACAAAAAATGCAAATACATACTAAAATGTACAAGAAACGATTGTTTTTATAGATACATAACATACATTGATGATACAAGAAGATCACAGATCGTAATTCAAAAGCCAAAATCCGATAGGACACTCTATTTTCACCAAAATCTCATATCTTCATGCATAATCGTCTGCATACCGAATTCAGCAGCACTGCCAGAAAACAAAAAAAAAAACGTACCAAACTATTGAACAACAAACAAGCAGCACCACAATACGCTTTGATTTGTTTCTTCACCGCTGTTGATTTATGCTGTATTCAACGTTCGTTTAACTATAAAAGCCATCGTGCCTGCAAAGCATAATCAGTTCAACTCTTCACTCGAATCTAGAGCAACACACAAACAAAACCAATCCAAATCAAAATGGCATTCAAAGTGAGGACATTTTCGGAATCTTTTTTAAGGATAACAATTAATCGAGCTACTTTGGTACATTTTCAGTTCGTCCTTCTTTTCGCTTGCATCGCTGCCGCTAGTGCTGGAATTCTGTCCCCAGTAGCCCCATTAGCCGCTGTTGCCCGAGTTGAGGAATATGACCCACACCCACAGTACACTTACGGATATGATGTACAGGATGTTCTTACTGGTGATTCTAAGAATGCAGTAGAGAGTCGTGATGGAGGTGTTGTTCGTGGCCAATACTCACTAAATGATGCCGATGGTTACAGACGTATTGTTGACTATACTGCTGATCCAATCAATGGATTCAACGCTGTTGTTCGTCGTGAACCTCTTGGCGTTGCTGTTGCCGCTGCTCCAGCTTTGGTTAAAGCTGCACCAGTAGCAGTTGCTGCAGCTCCAGCTCCTTTGGCTTATGCTGCTGCTCCAGCTCCATTGGCATATACTGCTGGCGCTGCTGTCGTGAAAACCAGCTTTGCCTCCCCAGTTATCTCATATGCTTATTAAGTGAAGGACAGTTGTGATAATTTTTGTTGTTAATTGATTAAATTAAATGAACTAGATAATTTATTTAAAAACAAAAAGCTTGTCTCTTGTCTTTCAATTCAGCCACGATGTTAATGTTTTCGATTGGTCACGCACTAAATGTTTGTGCCAAGCTCTATAACTTCAGGCACGTCATAGAGCGCAAATAAAAATCAAAACTTTGGTATCATCAAACCACATCTCTAGTTCTGAAATTGGATTTGTGTGTTACATAGCTCCAAGTATTGACCGACTTTGCTGGAAAAGAGATTCTTCTACCTGGCATAAATACGACTACAAAACCATAAGATAGACGAACCTTCTCTAACTTAGTTTCATTTGGTGGTGAACTCGTATATATGCATATATGGGACCTGACGTCTTAAGCGAGTACGTACTCATATCTGTATGCTGTTTCTGCGATCCTTCAAAAAATACTTCACCAGTAAGTAATAATGAAGGCATCAAATGAGACAGCATTATAACACGTGAAGTGGACGTATATGCCTACTTAAGAACGGCGGCGGTAGTCTGTGTGCTGCTTTAAAAGGTCTCCTGGACAAGGGACTACTTATTGCGCTCAAATTCGTTTTTCGACTTGTTTTCTCGTTGAAAACTCCATAACAAATATGTGCACGGTCCCGTGTGTATATGCCCGAGCGTATATGTGGATTATATTCCCGTATGTCTTGGATTCCGAAATTTCTTTCAAAGAAGTCTACCAAACAGGATCACCCAATATGTTGACTAATTAATTTTAAACAGTTGCTGGTCTATCCTATGATCGAATCTCAGTTTCTTCAGTGCCAAATGTTAAAGCACCTTTTCCGAGTTCGAATGTCCTGAATGGTCATTTTCCTACCTTCCAGCTTCGACTTTTAAATCCGGCAAATTTGATGGGCGTTCGGCCAAAGATTATCATAATCGTTACTCCTCACATCGTTCTTAGCGCACAGCAACGATGCTATTCTGTTTACTGAATTCATTTGCATTATGCACATTTTCAGATTTGTCTCGGGTGCCCACTTAAGGTTCGAATAGCCTGCCATTGCTAGAAGATTCCTAAAAAGCTGGCCAATAGGCTTTTCCACTTGCGGAATTCAAATAATCTCACGAAATTGAGACTATGATCCAACAAGAAGAAGTAGCAGAAAGACTTCGTGTGGTTTTCTAACCCTAAGGTTGTAAGGAACCTCCCTATTACTATCAGCTGGTGATGAGATTTATCCAGGTTACTAAGCAATCTAACCATTGAATTGGAAGCACTTTCGCTCCACGATTATTCCACGTACAACGTTGCGAACTTTCGGCCCTATAATGCCCAGCTTCGATCGGAACCACAATTGTCGGTTGAAGTCAAGCTCCTCATACATGAGAAGTCTTTGCCTCACTGGTTTGGTAAGATGCAGCCCGTTATGAGCGACGTGGCGGAAAGTATGCGCTATGGCCGTGATGAATCGATTAGACGCCGTTCTCAATAGATTGGCATTTTTTACCTATGCAACAACTTGGCGTATCTTATGTCAAGATTTTGGTTTCGTGCAAGAACTAACCGACGATCTTCCGAATAATAATAAATAAAAAAGCTTCAGGAAGTCCATTGTTTTTTTGACTTAAAATTTGTTCAGCGAAGAGGCCCACAAAATAAAAGCTACGTCAATAAGCAAAATAGTTGTATTTGTGGTGCCGAGCAACCCGAAGGTGTCCAAGAGCTGTCATCACATCCAGACAATACAACGATTTGGTGTGGTTTGTAAGTTGGTGGATTCATCGGTCCACATTACTTTAAAACTGAAGCCTGACAAAGCGTAACTCTGAAAGACGCTCTTTATCTCGACGATATTTGGTTTCAACAAGATGGCTTCACATAGCCCGTGAAACCTTGGCTTTATTACCAGAACATATGGTGAGCAGTTATAATTGGCCTCCTAGATCATGTGAATCAGCTAGCAAAAGATCGAGCTGGCTGGACACGCTTGTTGTCTGGGCTCGGGTTGACCTCGGACTGTACCGACACCTAACCCCACTAAGATAGTACTCTATTAATTGATAATCAGACTCCCACTAAGGCCATCGCGGCAGTGGAAACCGAATCTAGGCTTCTAAAACCCTATCGTCAGCCCTTAGTTGAGCTCTTTGCGTTCAGCACAAGGTTATAAAGGTGTGCTTCTGACTGCAAAGAAGCAATGAGCATGCAAACGAGCCAGCATGAAAAGGATCATCCCTAGAAAAGGAACTGGCAGATCAAAGCATCAACCCATCTCTCAGAATGCTAAGAATGCAAGTGAAGCTAACGATACGAAATCTCAAAGAAATTATGGCCGGAATTCATCAAATGCAGAACAAGTAAGATTCTCTTGAAAAGCAGATCTTAACTATCTACGTTTTATGGATAACTCACAGGGCACAATCTTCTGGGGGTACACGCCGTAAAGTTGAGCCTTGTCTATGACAAAATCTAGTGAGTCTGTGGGGCTAAGGGCTCAGCTGGTATTGTAGCATGAACCCAAGTAGCATAGAATGCGTATTTTTGTTACCATGAACCTGGTGATCTGGTTGATAATATTTGTTGTTGATGAATTGAAACAGTCGTTGCCTAGGTCCGGCCTGGGGAATCCAGAAAATAGATTAGATCTCGTACTCGTACCCGAGATACATGTAGGTCGTCTAAGACGCTAAGTGCACGCTGTCTGACTCATGCAATTGCCTGGCATTTATAGAGGAAATAGGAGAGAGGTCCCTTGGTTTGGCATTGGGGTTTGTATGGAATACCTTGTTTGGGAGCATGTTCCCTTATTGCCCAATGCCAAGTGATTATCGTCATAATTCTGGAAAGATCTGGGCTGGTTCTATTCTGTAAGTATTTTGCTTTATTCTTATTGTAGGTTGGCCATATCACCATTGATAATCATTTGAGAAAAAAAACTTGAAGATTTTGGCTATTACTCCTACGATCTCTTAGAACTATGTGCTGCTTTACTCACATTTCTTATCAGATTCACGTATGCAACAAGATGACTTAGACGTTTTCTCTTCATCCCCGCCAATCGAGGGAATAGAACTGCACGGTAACTCATCACTTAGTAAGGCATACTTTAATACGTCTCTTTTCATCTATTGCAAACTTTAATGTTCCCCTAAAGCAGGGGCCGATTTTTGTTTATTTTTCCGTAATCTGAAAAACATCAGCTCATTTGCCTGGCTTCAACATTGCACTTTCTACTATTTTTGGTCATCTGCTTATAGATTGTGAGGGTACTTCTTCTAATTTGCGATACAATGCTTCTTCTAATGTGGCGTACTCTAACTCGCCTCTGTTTTGCAGCCTCCGTAGTCAAGTACAAAGCGCATTTTGTCAGATTTTTTTTGTAGTTACTCGTAGATCACGCTAAAAAGCCTGCCTTACCATCACGCTCCACATATCTCTTAGTTTATGGAATTTGAAGACGCTCTTGCACGTTAGGCCCTTAGAAATGGCCTCATTCCTCATTGCATTGATATTTGCATCAGCTGTATTTATCTTTGGCCTTTGAGTTTCACGTTTCGAAACCGCGAACAAAAGCTGACCAATGCATTAAGTAAGGGTGAATAGGCCTAAATTCATCCAGGATTCTAGAGCTAGAAAATGGTTTTGTCTTTATTTGAATGTTTATCGATATCAAATAAGAGCATTATTAAGGACACACGTGTCGTGTGTCGTATCACACTTTTTGTATAGGCCCAATTGCAAAAAACAGACAAAGATTCGTTGCTAAACTACGAGTATCTCACAGTTCTGGATCTCATATAAGGCAAATTCGATTTAGTTACATAAATACTCCAAAAAGGTTTAAACTTTGCTAAATTAATCCATGGCTAACTGATCGAATTACAGCTTCATTAAACAATTTTAGAGTTATCTCCTTTACCTTTACAAATCTCCGCACAATAAGGTTGCTGAGCCCAATAAACAATAACAACAACTTTTCAAAGCCAACCATTTAGAGGTGAGCACTTTCAGCATAATAATTGAACATAACTCCGACGCCAAATCCATTTGCCTACTTCAGATTATCTAAACTTTACGAAGTAAACAAAGCAACAGCGAAAAATGTTATCAATTGTCGGTATTTCGTTTTGATTTGTATCTTTGCCGGAATTGAGTGGGCACTACCGTGTTCAGTGTTCAGTGTTCGTTTTACTATAAAAGCTTCAATGTGTAGGCAGCTTAATCAGTTCACATTCGTCACCTGAATCTAGAGCAACACACCACAAAACCAATCCCAATTTAAAATGGCATTCAAAGTGAGCACATTTTGTGAATTTTATTTAAGGATTACAATTAATCGATTGACTTTGGTATATTTTCAGTTCGTCCTTCTTTTCGCTTGCATCGCTGCCGCTAGTGCCGGAATTCTGGCCCCAGTAGCCCCATTAGCCGCTGTTGCCCGAGTAGAGGAATACGACCCACACCCACAGTACACTTATGGATATGATGTGCAGGATGCCCTCACTGGAGATTCAAAGAACGCAGTAGAGAGTCGTGACGGAGATGTTGTCCGTGGCCAATACTCATTGAATGATGCTGACGGTTACAGACGTATTGTTGACTATACTGCTGATCCAATTAATGGTTTCAATGCCGTTGTTCGTCGTGAGCCACTTGCCGTTGCTGTTGCCGCTGCTCCAGCCTTGGTCAAGGCTGCACCATTAGCAGTTGCTGCTGCACCAGTAGCAGTTGCCGCCGCCCCAGCTTTGTATAGGGCCGCTCCAGCTCCTTTGGCTTATGCTGCTGGCCCAGCTGTAGTTAAAACTAGCTTTGCCTCACCAGTAATCTCGTATGCCTACTAATTGTACAAAATAGTGATATTTGTTGTTGTTAATTGATTAAAGTGAATGAACTAGTTAATTTATTTAAGGATAAAAAGAAATTCGTTTGTTTTGCTGTTTAGACGGAATATGGATTTTGGATATGGCTTCCTACAAGTCATATGTTTGATGAAAGGACAACAAATATTGGTGTTACTTTTGGGTATCTCTTGTCTGCAACCTTATTTGAATTCTCGCATATAATGCCGACATGGCTTGAGATTTGAAGATAACTTGACAAAATAATTGGTTGATGGGTTGCACAGATGGCTGAACTAAGTTATTTTAAGTCTAATTTGAACGAATGTGCCAACCGAATTTCGCAAAGATGAAACTACGAGTAAAGTGCAAACCGTAACTAGGTCGCAGACTTATAGTAATATCAGTAAAAGAAGGATTGTCTATATGGGTTTGGACGGCAAAATTAGATGACGTAAGTATTTTACTACACTAAGCGATCCATGTGTTAATTCTTTTGATTTAGTTATCGGAACTGTTTTTAAAGGTTCATAAGCGTTTATTAACAAAACAACAAACAGTATTGTAATTGCATTGTAATTCTGAATATTTACTCAACATTTCATCTTCAGCAACCAACTTCAAAAGGCAGATTCCGGTAAGAACTTCATTGAGATGTAATTCCGAAAATGTGCACTTTGAAGGAATAAGTCCACACTAAAGTATAAACTCAGGTAACTGAAGTTTATTTCCAGACTGGCTAGTACAGCTGCTGCGCACTCAAAGTTCACTAAGGTCCCCTTGCACTTATGTCCTCCACATCGGATGTGGTCGTTCTCTAATGTATTAGAGTCGAAAACTGAGCTTGAGTACTGATGTCCTTGCTTTCAAGCTGACCTAGCCCTCTAACCTGAGTTTTCACTCTTTTCTTATAAGCTTGGCTCCATTCTCCATTGTTTTAAATGGAACCAAAAGTTACCTTAATGACTTTTACGCCGTGAAGCAGATCTGGGACGTTACGTCTGCAGTTACCTTGTGAGTCTCACAGAATTCCTTCAATTAATGTCACTTTTCCTTTGCTGATATTAATGGTCTGGGCTGTGCCATCACCCATCTTCATTCTTCACGGAGCAGCGTGTACTTTCCATCTTAAGTCTGCTCTAATAAGAGCCGATCAGGCTCCTAAAGAAAGATTAGATAGTTACATTACATGCGATGTTGAGAACATTTACGAGTATAACCTTGTAGTTGGAACTGTTCAGAGGTTCTTTTTAGGATAGGACAATGTTTTGGTCCCCTTTGTCGGGCATACTTTCGTCGCCCTCGACTTTACAGCTTTGAAATGTTCGCTTTATTCATAGCGATGGCGCTATAGTTAGCTAATCACGCAGAGGGCCCGTGGTTCGATCCCCGGTATCACCCACAATTTCATCACCCTTTCGGTGGGCAATGGCAAACTCCCGAAAGTAAAATAGCCTGCGAAAAAGCTTCTAAGGAGTGCCGGCGATAAACCGTAGGCCCCGCTCAGATGTGACAAAAATGAAAAGATGAGCAACACAAATGAGTGTCAAGAAGGTAGGCCATGGCCCATACCGTGCTGCCAGCGCTACAGTGTTTTTTTGGTTTTTTTTTTTTAATTTAATTTTTTTGCTTTCGTTGTATATGATTATTCTTGAAAGAAGATCATGAAAGGCCCTTAATTATTTATGAACGAAAGAAGGCAACGGATGGCAACGATTAGTATAAGGCCTCGTAGAAGTAGCATCTTCCGACAGGTGCTGGTTCCTTAAATGACGAGAATGAGCCTCTGCAGCCGAACATCTTGCAGCTCTGCTAATAAGTCCTACTTCACGCCTCCCCGTGGCGCCATCTGGGAATCTCACTAGAGGTTGCGAAGTGAAGGGGGCAAATGGCGAGTTTCCTGCGCCATTAACCAGGATTAGTGTCGGAAAAACAAAACAAGACCTTATCCGGGCTACTCCGACATATTTGGAGCTCAGGCCGGAAAGGATTTCCAGGGCTTAGTCAGGGTCCGGGAAAAGAGATGGTGGCGGACGAGCCCTATAAGGGCCAACGGCAGCGCTCACATCCCGGAACGGGTTACTGGCTTCGGTGTAACCGACCCCTCGTCCTAGGGGCACTCAAAGTGGAACTGGTCCTCCAGGTTGGGGGTTGTGCCGCCGGGGTAACTGCCCGGCCATTTAAAAAAAACAAGAAGTTACGAAGCATCAATAAGCCTCGGATATGTACGGATCTACTGTTGACAACCCACGCAAACGATTTAAGGACAATGAGCTTCGGATATGCACGTGGAATGTTAGATCCCTTAATAGACCACGTGCAGCCGAGCAACTAGCGGAGGCCCTAGACTGCTGCAAAGCAGACATAACCGCCATCCAAGAAATGCGATGGGATGGGCCGGACAAAAAGAAGATGAAAAACTGCGACATCTACTACGGCAATTGCTATCGACAGCAAAAGCAGCGCTTATTTGGATGCGGACTTGTTGTCGGAGACAGACTAAGACAAGAAGTCCTCAGCTTCCGGCATGTGAGCGAGCGCCTCCTAGCAATCCGCATCAAGGCTAAATTCGCCAACATAAGCCTCATATGCGCGCATGCCCCCACAGAGGAGAAAGATGACGACACCAAGGATGCCTTCTACGAGCTCCTCAACAAGACCTACGAGCAATGCTCTAGCTATGACATTAAAATTGTCCTCGGTGATTTTAATGCAAAGCTAGGAAGAGAAGGTATCTTTGGTGGAACAATCGGAAAATATAGCCTGCACAACACCACCTCCGATAACGGATTCAGGCTAATCGACTTTGCGGCGGGGCGAAACATTGTCGTGGCTAGCACGCGGTTCCCACATCTCGACATACACAAGGTGACATGGAGAACTCCTGATCAATCAACAGTCAACCAGATTGATCACATTGCGATCGACGCAAGACACTCCTCCAGCATTATGGATGTCCGTACGTTCCGAGGAGCCAACATCGACTCGGACCATTACCTTGTTGTAGCCAAGGTACGGTTGCGGATATCCCAAACTACGCCAAGACAAACTAATGCTGTGAGAAAATTCGGAGGCCAGTCGGCTACAATCGCAAGAGATCGCCAAGTCCTTTTCCGATCGAGTGTCTCTTAATCTCTTAAGAGGTCCAATGCCGCCAGCATCAAGCATCGAAGACCATAGAAAACACTGCCAAAACGCCATCAGAGATGCCGCTTCTGATGTGCTGGGTTTCACTCGTCCACCACAACGAAACCCCTGGTTCGATGATGAATGCCGGCAAGCACATGCAGCTAAGCAAGATGCATATAACGCGGCGCTGCTTAGAAAGACCAGAGCTGCTCATGAGCTCTATGAGCGGAAGAGGAGAGACGAGCACCGGCTTCTCAGGAGGAAGAAGAAAGAGCATAAGAAGCGGGCGGTCGACGAAATTGAGAGATGCTACTCCAGGAATGAGGTTCGGAAGTTTTACCAAAAGGTAGAAATAACATGCCGCGAAAACAAACCCCGAACCGAAGCCTGTAGAGATGAACAAGGGAACATCGTAGTAGAATCGCAGTGGATGCTGAGGATTTGGAAAGATCATTTCTGCAGACTGTATAACGGCGATGACGGACCAAATACCGCTGTCAGGCAGAATCAACCTTTCAACTTGGACGATGATGACCAACAATTCCGTCCACCCGACCTGGATGAAGTGAAGATAGCTATATCGAAGCCTAAGTCCAACAAAGCTGCTGGAGCGGATGGCCTGACTGCTGAGCTCTTCAAAGCGGCAGGCGATGACTTGGTAAGGAGCATACACCAACTCATCTGTAAAATATGGTCGGACGAAAGCATGCCCGATGAATGGAACCTCAGCATTGTTTGTCCAATTCTCAAGAAAGGAGACCCTCTGAACTGCGCCAACTACAGAGGCATCAGTCTCCTTAACATCGCATATAAGTTCTTATCCGCCGTATTGTGTGAACGCCAGAAGCCGTTCGTCAACCACCTGATAGGTCCATATCAGTGTGGCTTCAGGAAAGTCCAGCATCGACCAGATATTCACACTAGGGCAGATCTTGGAGAAGACCCATGAGCTTCAGATCGATACACACCACCTATTCATCGATTTTAAGGCCGCGTATGACAGCATCTATAGAGACGAGCTCAATAGAGCAATGTCTAGTTTTGGTATCCCTGCCAAACTCGTCCGTCTGTGCAGGATGACGATAGAGAATGCACGCTGCTCCATCAAGGTCGGTAAAGATCTCACCGAGACCTTTGATGTCCAGAAAGGATTTAGACAAGGCGATGAGCTGTCATGCGATTTTTTCAACATCGTACTTGAAAGAATAGTGCAAAACTCACGAGCAAACACGAGAGGCACTATCTTTCACAAGTCCGTCCAACTACTCGCATACGCCGACGATATAGACATAATCGGGAGAAAGCAGCGTGATGTCAGTGGCGCTTTCGCGAGTATTGAGACGGAAGCGGCGAAAATGGGTTTAGCGGTCAATGAGGGCAAGACCAAGTATATGCTGTCAAGCAAAAAGGACAACCAACACCGACGTCTCGGACAGAACGTCACCCTCGACAGATATAACTTTGAGGTAGTTAAGGACTTTGTCTACCTAGGCTCCGCTATAAATACAGACAACGACACCAGCGCTGAGATCAAGCGAAGAAGAACTCTTGCCAACCGCTGTTTCTTTGGGTTAAGAAGGCAATTGAGTAGCAAAGCCCTCTCTCGGACAACAAAAGTCACCCTTTATAAGACTTTAATAATCCCGGTCCTGCTCTATGGCGCAGAGGCATGGACATTTTTAAAAAATGGATGAGGGTGTTCTTGGTTGCTTCGAGAGAAAAATTCTTCGGGCGATCTTCGGTCCCGTCTGCATTGACGGTAAGTGGAGGAGGAGATACAACGACGAACTGTATGGACTGTACAGCGACATGGACCTAGCCAGAAGAGTGAAGATCCAAAGACTGAGATGACTGGGTCATGTAGAGCGCATGGACACCAATGCTCCGGTCCGAAAAGTCTTCGAATCCGCCCCCAAGAGACAGCGCAGTAGAGGAAGGCCAAGACTCAGGTGGCGCACGCAAGTGGAAGAGGACCTCAGCCAACTTAGCGTGCGAAACTGGAGACAGCTAGCCAGGGATCGAGCTAGCTGGAGAAGCTTGTTGACTGAGGCCCAGGTCCACCCCGGACTGTAGCGCCACCTAAAGTAAGTAAGTAAGAAAGAAAGCAACAACTCTTGTTTGGTTGACTACGAAATGTAGAAGTCAGTATTTAACTAATATTCTTTGCCAGCTTAAACTATGTCAATTTTAAAGGAATTTGAAAACCTTCATCCCTTCTTTCTGGTATCCGCAGAGGCGCCATACAAAAATGTCCTTAAACGAATGGTTTTCGATTTTTGAAAGTTGGTCTTCAACATCCAGTCATCACATGTGAAATATCATGCCACATTTTAACGCGAAATTGATTATCCAAAATTATCTCAACTCACTTTATCAGGACTCCTATACCTATTGATACTCAACTTATATTCGGGAGAAGATTTTTTAACCGAATTTTCGCCGGCTTGGACGTATCTATTGTTTATCCTTTTGGTAATCAGTTGCATCACCGCTGTCCTCAAATACTCCGGTTGATGTCCATTATTCATGTAGAATAAATGTCCACCACTTCCAGTGGGAGATGTTAAGTCACAGTGCTCGGTATACCATTGGTTCCCAATGAATTTTTTATTTTTAAATGAATTGGAGCTCTTCCTTCAAAATGATGAACACTGGTGACTAGCAAAGGCATATGAACTCAATGAAAACTAAGTTCACCAACAGCCAGTTGGATACTTCATTTTGAAGGCACAAATTGAGCGAAAGCATCCGATTCTCCAGAACGTGGTTCAAGCTAATGATATCATTAGCCCTGTGAACATCCTGGAAAGTCGCTTCTACGTGCATAGCCTGTTCCATCTCCTGCGGATCTTGTATCACAAAGAAGTTTGCATCATCAACAGCTTCTTCTGGATCTTAACCGAGTGTTAGCCGGTATGGGGTTGTGGAGTATTTGTTCATTGTCCGTCATTTGGGCGATGTTTAGGCACGAGATCTTGTCATTTGCGGTAGCATATTCGGGTTACTAGTGCTTACAGCCCGAATTTTGTTGTTCCAGTGTAAACTTGCAGAGGCTCTGTAATTTTGTTTTATTACTATTTGGAGGGTTTTTGATCGACGATTTCACTTTCATGATCTCCGGGCTTGTGTCTATCAGTGAACTGTCTTTACAAGGTTATTACTCTTAACAGCAGTCTGCTTTTATGTCGGTGCAGTGCATCTGTAGTTACGTTGCGGAAAAATCATTCGTTTTCAGTGCGCTGATACCAAGGTATCATTTTGTCCATTGTCTTCTCCATTAGCTTTAGATACCTGTCAATCTTTTGGTTTGACAGACTTCTTTTGGGCGGTTGGGAGAGCGAATTCGAGGAGACGTTATGCATTAGTAATTATTTAGGAATGCAGTGAGTCTGAAATGTGTCAGAAAAGCTTTCGAAATGCGTCGGTAATGCTGCAGCAATGTGCAGCTATAGAATTGCGTTGTTATGACACAGTATCGAATCAAAAATTGCATAACTAATGCATAAGTCATAAGCCATTAATGGATCGTTGGATCTTCACTCCTCTAGCTAAGTCGATATCGCTGTACAGACCATACAGTTCGTCGTTGTATCTCCTCCTCCACTCACCGTCAATGCAGATAGGACCGAAAATCACTCCAAGAATTTTTCTCTCGAAGAACACCCTCATCCATTTCTGATAATGTCCATGCCTCTGCGCCATAGAGCAGGACCGGAATTATTAAGGTCTTATATAGAGAGGGCTTTGCTACTCAATTGCCTTCTTAGCCCAAAGAAACAGCGGCTGGCAAGCATTATTCTTCGCTTTATCTCAGCGCTGGTGTCGTTGTCTGTATTTATAGCAGAGCCTAGGTAGACAAAGTCCTTAACTACCTCAAAGTTATATCTGTCGAGGGTGACGTTCTGCCCGAGACGTCGGTGTTGGTTGTCCTTTTTGCTTGACAGTATATACTTGGTCTTGCCCTCATTGACCGCTAAACCCATTTTCGCCGCTTCCGTCTCAATTCTCGCGAAAGCGCCACTGACATCACGCTGCTTTCTCCCGATTATGTCAATATCATAGGCGTATGCGAGTAGTTGGACGGCCTTTTGAAAGATAGTGCCTCTTATGTTTGCTCTTGAGTTTTGCACTATTCTTTCAAGTATGATGTTGAAAAAATCGCATGACAGCGCATCGACTTCTCTAAATCCTTTCTGGACATCAACGGTTTCGGTGAGATCTTTACCGACCTTGATGGAGCAGCGTGCATTCTCCATCGTCATCCTGCACAGACCGACTAGTTTGGCAGGGATGCCAAAACTAGACATTGCTCTGTATAGCTCGTCTCTATAGATGCTGTCATACACTGAATATGAATATCTGGTCGATGGTCGACTTTCCTGGCCTGAAACCACACTGATATGGACCTATCAGGTTGTTGACGAACGGCTCCAGGCGTTCACACAATACGGCAGATAAGATCTTATATGCGATATTAAGGAGACTGATGCCTCTGTAGTTGGCGCAGTTCAGAGGATCTCCTTTCTTGAGAATCTGACAAACAATGCTGAGGTTCCATTCATCGGGCATACTTTCGTCCGACCATATTTTACAGATAAGTTGGTGCATGGTCCTTACCAAGTCATCGCCGGTCGCTTTGAAGAGCTTGGCAGTCAGGCCATCCGCTCCAGCAGCTTTGTTGGACTTAGGCTTCGATATAGCTATCTTCACTTCATCCAGGTCGGGTGGACGAAATTGTTGGTCATCATCGTCCAAGTTGAAAAATTGATTCTGCCTGACAGCGGTATTTGGTCCGTCATCGCCGTTATACAGTCTGCAGAAATGGTCTTTCCAAATCCTCAGCATCGACTGCGATTCTACTACGATGTTCCCTTGTTCATCTCTACAGGCTTCGGTTCGGGGTTTGTTTCCACGGCATGTTATTTTTACCTTATGGTAAAACTTCCGAACATCATTCCTGGAGTAGCATCTCTCAATTTCCTCGATCGCGCACTTCTCATGCTCTTTCTTTTTCCTCCTGAGAAGCTGGTGTTCGTCTCTCCTCTTCCGCTCATAAAACTCGTGAGTAGCTCTGTTCTTTCTACACAGTGCCGCATTGCACCCATTTTGTTTAGCTGCATGTGCCTGCCGGCATTAGTCATCTAACAAGGGTTTTCGTTGTGCTGACCCATTGAATCCCAATACATCAGTAGCAGCGTCTCTGATGGCTTTCTGACAGTGTTGCCACTAGTCTTTGATGCTTGATGCTGGCGGGAAGGAACCTCTTAAGACTTTAAGGGACGGTTATATGCGTCGATCTAAAAATGGTCAACTTCCTCTTGGGTCAGCAAGGTGAATATTCTAAATACCCTTGTTTTATGTGCTTGAGTTGTTTTTGGAAAAAAACACTGTGGCGATGGTAGCCCATTGTGGGCCATAGCCTAGCTTCTTGACACTCATCTGTGTTGCTCATGTTGTCATTTTTGTCACATCTGAGCGTGGCCTACGGTTTATCGCCGAATCCGAACGGCACTCATTAGAAGCTTTTTCATAGGCAATTTTACTGATGAAATTGTTGGTGATACCGGGCATCGAACCACTGACCCTCTGCGTGATAGTCCGATGAACTAACCATCGCGCCATCGCCACCATCTTGAGTTTGTTTTGGTGGTTAAAAATTTCTTTTGACTCGAGCAATGACTTCCAGCGACTTGGATGCGACATCATTCATTAAGACCGTTTCTCTAAAAATGGCTGATTACTGCTGAAGCATTCAGAATAGTGCTTCAAAATCGGCTCATTCAAGAAATATTCTGTGATAGTCTAACTTTTTTCGAAACTGACATATTTTGCTTAAAACACCTTTTTTGAATATTTTCAACCATATACCTGCTATAGGAAAATGGGCTCTTGATTTGGGATCAGCAAGGCGAAACATTAAGAATTAGATATAAAATTGTATTAAACGAAACCCCAGTTCTACAGTGGAAAAGGTTTTACTTTTGATGAACAAAGGAAATGTTAAAAATGGCTTCATTATCTCAGTCAACCTGTACGGCAAAGTGTGGACTTGTAGATCAGGAAAGAGTAAGAGTCTCAAGTTCTGAAAAGTCTTACTAACCACCAAAATTATCCATAAACTCTGAGATGCCTGTGTAGCCAGGCTAAAAACTTATCTGCGTTTAATTTACTTGACGTCATTGGGAGCAAGGCAACTTGCCTGACATGATTTATTCATTAGAGGACACAGTTCAGTATAATAAATTTAGTATTTCGAGAAATATGCTACCCCACATTAAAGAAAAGTTCTATGACAAGTTTTTTTTATGACAATAAGTCAACTCCCCATCAAGTTTTTATATACTCGTAGCCTATATGTACATATTTGACAGTGAATTTGTTAACGACAAGCCGCAGTACCTTTTCCTTTTTGATGACAACCTGTAAAAAAATCATTTCATGTAATAAACACATTTTTAATATCTTTTCTTCTTAATTCTACATAAAGGTAAATCTTTAACTAAGAAGACCATGAGATGTAAATGATGACCTTGATGTATGTATGAACACATTTTCGCATTTCAGTATCTTCAACCTTGTTTGGGAAATTTAATTGCCTCTGCCGAGTCAATGTTTGGGATTCTGCAAAGAGCAAGCAGACTTCTGACAACATAACTATTGACGTTATTACATCACTCATGTCAAAGCACGTCGAATGCCTTTCAATTTTCTAGCGACCTAAATGTCTAATATAGGTCAAACGTCACTTTTCTGACGCTCATTCTTATGACATATTACAATTCCATTAGACAATTTCATATTAAGTCATCCACATACCAATATTCCTATCAACAGTCAAACTAAATTGATCAACATTACTGCAGATGCTAATTGAATTCGATCAATTTCGTGCAAAGCAAACAATGCAACCAAAAGGCAATGGCGGGAAACTCCACTGAATTCCGTACGCATACGAATACGAATACGAATACGAATACGTCTCTATTGCGAGACCTTGATGTGGTCATTTAATTTTTTTGTTTTGGGTTATTTCTTCGCCCCGGTTGAGTACTACCGTATTCAACGTTCGTTTCACTATAAAAGCCACCGTGTCTGCGAAGCTTAATCAGTTCAAATTCGTCACCTGAATCTAGAGCAACACACTAGCAAAACCAATCCAAATTAAAATGGCATTTAAAGTGAGGAAACTATCTGAAATGATTTCGAGGATTACGACTGACTTTCTGATTTTTAAATTTTTTCTTTCAGTTCGTTCTTTTGTTCGCTTGTATTGCTGCCGCCAGTGCTGGACTCCTTGCCCCAGCACCATTGGCTGCTGTTGCCCAAGTCGAAGAAATTGATCCACACCCACAGTACACTTATGGATATGATGTACAGGATGCTCTTACTGGAGACTCTAAGAACGCAGTGGAGAGTCGCGACGGAGGTATTGTTCGTGGCCAATACTCACTAAACGATGCCGATGGTTACAGACGTATTGTTGATTATACTGCTGACCCAATCAATGGATTCAACGCTGTTGTTCGTCGTGAACCACTTGCCGTCGCTGTTGCCGCTGCCCCAGCTTTGGTTAAAGCTGCACCATTAGCAGTTGCTGCAGCTCCAGCTCCTTTAGCTTATGCTGCTGCTCCAGCTCCATTGGCCTATGCCGCTGGCCCAGCTGTTGTGAAGACCAGCTACGCATCGCCATTTATCTCATATGCCTATTAAATGAAAGAAAGTGATATTTTTTGTTGTTGTTAATTGATTAAAGAGTGTGAATTGGATAATTTATTTACAAAAAAATGGTTTTGATTATTGACACGCCTCAATTTAAAAATAGGGAGCTTAAACATGAAAAGCATAATCATCCCTAGATACTATGATACAGATAAGACTGGCAAAGATATCGTCAGTCCAAGTGGTAACCATCGGGTACTGGTCGATGTCCATGCGAACGCAAAAGACTTATAACCGCGAGAGCTGACTAGCTGACAAAAAAAGAAGCACTATTAACGAAAGAGTGTATAAAATCCCTCGATGGATGGCGAAGTTAAATTCAAGAACAAAGGATATAAAACTCAATCCGGGCTAATCTGACATGTTTGGAGCTCTGGTCGGGGGCATTTCCCAGACTAAGTCAGGGTGTTGGAAAAGAGATGGTGATGGATTCACGGTAATCGACTTTGCGACGAGGCGAAACATTGTCGTAGATACCACACAGTTCCAATACTCGAAAGGGACTAGGGGGAGACTCGGGGAGCTCCTGATCATCAACCGTCAACCATATTGACCATATTGCGATCGACATAAGACATTCCTCCAGTATTATGGATGTCTGAACGTTCCGAGGTGCCAACATCGACTCGGACCATTACCTTCTTCTGATCAAGTTACGGTTGCGGATACCCCGAACCATATCCGCCATGGCCAGCGAATGCAGTGAGAAATTTAGAGGACAGACGGCTTAAATCGCAAAAACTCTTCAAATCCTTTTCCGATCGAGTCTCCCTCAATCTCTTAAGAGGTCCCTTGCCGCCAGCATCAAGCATCGAAAACCAGTGGCAACAATCCCAGAAGGCCATCAGAGATGCCGCTTCTGATGTGCGGGGTTTCGTTCGACCACCACAACGAAACCCCTGGTTTGATGACGAATGCCGGCTAGCACATGTAGCTAAGCAAAAAGCACGCAAAAAAAGACTAGAGCTGCTCACGAGATCTAGGAGGAGAGCTGAAGAAGAGAAACGAACACCGGCTTTTTAGGAGGAAATCGAAAGAGCACCGATGAAATTGAGAGATGATACTTCAGGAATGAGATTCGGAAGTTTTACCATGCCACGGATACAAAAAGCGACAGAAGGGAACAGACACGCGCGGCGATGCCGAACCAAATACCGCTGCAGGATGAGCCTTTCAACTTGGACGACTTAGACCAACAATGTCGTCCATCTGACCTGGATGAAGTGAAGAAAGTAATATCTAAGTTGAAGTCTAACAAAGCAGACGGTCGCTTATTAACAAATGAAAGGGAAATTTGTAACCGGTGGCTTGAATACTGCAAGGAGTTGCTTAACAAACAGTTTCCACGTGATATCGTGCCTACAGCTGGTCTATTCGAGGAGGAAGTTTCGGACTTTTCAATCGAAGAAATAAGTATAGCAATCGGAAAAATGAAGCGGGGGGAACAGACAGCATTCCATCAGAGTTTTGGTCGAAGATGGAGGGAATCGGCAGCGAATGGCTATCGAAACTTTTAAATAAATTAAAATGTGGACAACCTATGCCGAATCAATGGAGAAGTAGCTTCTTGGTTCCATTATACAAAGGAAAAGGCGACACTCGAGAATGCAACAACTACCGTTCAATCAAGCTTATGTCACACACAATGAAAATCGTCGAAAGAGTCTTAAACGAACGTCTTCGGCAAATAATAAAGCTCGTTAATAGCCAATGTGGATTTGTTGAAGGAAGATTGACGGTGGACGGTATCCAAAGCCTACGAATAATAACGGAAAAGCATCGAGATTCGTCTAAGGATTTACACATGGTATTTATCGACCTCGATGGCAACGATTAGTATAACGCCTCGTAGAAGTAGCATCTTCCGACAGGTGCTGGTTCCTAAAATAACGAGAATGAACCTCTGCAGCCGAACATCTTGCAGCTCTGCTAATAAGTCCTACTTCACGCCTCCCCGTGGCGCCATCTGGGAATCTCACTAGAAGTTGCGAAGTGAAGGGGGCAAATGGCGAGTTTCCTGCGCCATTAGCCAGGATTAGTGTCGGAAAAACAAAACAAGACCTTATCCGGGCTACTCCGACATATTTGGAGCTCAGGCCGGAAAGGATTTCCAGGACTAAGTCAGGGCCTTGAAAAAGAGATGGTGGCGGACGAGCCCTCTATGGGCCAACGGCAGCGTTCATATCCCGGAACGGGTTACTGGCTTCGGTGTAACCGACCCCTCGTCCTTGGGGCATTAAAAATGGAACTGGTCCTCCAGGTTGGGGGTTGTGCCGCCGGGGTGACTGCTCAGCCATTTAAAAAAAACATAAGTTCCGAAGCAGCAACAAGCCTCGGATAAAGACGGATCTACTGTTGACAACCCACGCAAACGATTTACGGACAATGACCTTCGGATATGCACGTGGAATGTTAGATCCCTTAATAGACCACGTGCAGGCGAGCAACTAGCGGAGGCCCTAGACTACTGCAAAGCAGACATAACCGCCATCCAAGAAATGCGATGGAATGGGACGGACAAAAAGAAGATGAAAAACTGCGACATCTACTACGGCAATTGCTATCGACAGCAAAAGCAGCGCTTATTTTGATGCGGACTTGTTGTCGGAGACAGACTAAGACAAGAAGTCCTGAGCTTCCGGCATGTGAGCGAGCGCCTCGTAGCAATCCGCATCAAGGCTAAATTCGCCAACATTAGCCTCATATGCGCGCATGCCCCCACAGAGGAGAAAGATGACGACCTCAAGGATGCCTTCTACGAGCTCCTTAACAAGACCTACGAGCAATGCACTAGCTATGACCTACGAACAATGCCCTAGCTATGATATTAAAATTGTACTCCTTGATTTGAATGCAAAGTTTGGAAGAGAGGGTATCTTTGGTGGAACAATCGGAACAATCAGCACCACCTCCGATAACGGATTCAGGCTAATCGACTTTGCGGCGGGGCGAAACAATGTCGTGGCTAGCACGTGGTTCCCACATCTCGACATACACAAGGGGACTTGGAGAACTCCTGATCAATCAACAGTCAACCAGATTGATCACATAGCGATCGACGCAAGACACTCCTCCAGTATAATGGATGTCCGTACGTTCCGAGGAGCCAACATCGACTCGGACCATTACCTTGTTGTAGCCAAGGTACGGTTGCGGATATCCCAAACTACGCCAAGATAAACTAATGCTGTGAGAAAATTCGACGTCAGACGGCTACAATCGCAAGACAACGCCAAGTTCTTTTCTGATCGAGTGTCTCTTAATCTCCTTAGAGGTCCAATGCCGCCAGCATCAAGCATCGAAAACCATTGGAAACACTGCTAAAACGCCATCAGAGATGCCGCTTCTGATGTGCTGGGTTTCACTCGTCCACCACAACGAAACCCCTGGTTCGATGATGAATGCCGGCAAGCACATGCAGCTAAGCAAGATGCATATAACGCGGCGCTGCTTAGAAAGACCAGAGCTGCTCATGAGCTCTATGAGCGGAAGAGGAGAGACGAGCACCGGCTTCTCAGGAGGAAGAAGAAAGAGCATGAGAAGCGCGCGATCGAGGAAATTGAGAGATGCTACTCCAGGAATGAGGTTCGGAAGTTTTACCAAAAGGTAAAAATAACATGCCGCGGAAACAAACCCCAAATCGAAGCCTGTAGAGATGAACAAGGCAACATCGTAGTAGAATCGCAGTCGATGCTGAGGATTTACCTTTCAACCTGGACGATGATGACTAACAATTCCTGACTACCGAGCTCTTCAAAGCGGGAGGCGCTGACTTGGTAAGGAGCACACACCATCTCATCTGTAAAATATGGTCTGACGAAAGCATGCCCGATGAATGGAACCTCAGCATTATTTGTCCGATCCTCAAACAAGGAAACCCTTTGAACTGCGCCAACAACAGAGGCATCAGTCTTCTTAACATCGCATACAAGATCTTATCTGCTGTTTTGTGTGAACGCCTGAAGCCCTTCGTCAACAACCTGAGGCCAATAACAGTATGGCTTCAAGTCACCATCAATCAATTATTCACACTACGGCAGATCTTGGAGAAAACTCATGAGCTTTGATACACACCATCTATTCATCGATTTTAAGGCCGCGTGTGACAGCATCTATAGAAACAAGCTATACAGAGCAATGTCTAGTTTTTAAATTCCTGCCAAACTCGTCGGTCTGTGCAGGATGACGATGGAGAATGCACGCTGCTCCATCAATGTCGGTAAAGGTATCACCGATACCTTTGGGGTCGAAAAAGGATATAGACAAGCCTATGCGCTGTCGTGCGGTTTCTTAAATATCGTGCAGAACTCACGAGAAAACACAAGAGGCACTATCTTTCAAAAGTCCGTCCAACTACTCGCATACGCCGACGATATTGACATAATCGGGAGAAAGCGGCATGATGTCAATGGCGCTTTCGCGAGTATTGAGACGGAATCGGCGAAAATTGGTTTAGCGGTCAATGAGGGCAAGACCAAGTATATGCTGTCAAGCAAAAAGGACAACCAACACCGACGTCTCGGACAGAACGTCACCCTCGACAGATATAACTTTGAGGTAGTTAAGGACTTTGTCTACCTAGGCTCCGCTATAAATACAGACAACGACTCCAGCGCTGAGATCAAACGAAGAATAACTCTTGCCAATCGCTGCTTCTTTGGGCTGAGAAGGCAATTGACTAGCAAAGCCCTCTCTCGAACTACAAAAGTCACCCTTTATAAGACCTTAATATTCCCAGTCCTGCTGGGGCAGTGACATGGACATTATCAAAAATGGATGAGGGTCCTCTTGACTGCTTCAAGAGGAAAATTCTTCGAGTAATTTTGGGTCCCATCTGCGTTGACGTTGGAGCAGGAGACACAACGACGCACTGTACGGACAGGTCCACCTGCATCGACTGGAGGTCCAACGACTGAATGACTGGTTCATGTTGATCTTATAGATACAAATGCTGCGATCTGAAATGCCTTCGTACCCGCCTCCAATGGACAATATTCAATATTCAGGTGGCACACACCAGTTGGAGGGGACCTCAGCTAGTAAGAGTTCAAGCTGGCTAGAGATTCTTGCTGGTTGCGGCTCAGGTTGACCCCAGACTTTATTGGCACGTTGATTGAGTAAGTTTGAGATAGTTTCATTCCTCGTGTTTTATTTCCCTTGAATCGGATGATATTTCTTTTAAATATCCCTAATTCGTAGATTTGTTGTCATGTGATCGCCACGAACATTTTCCAGTTTCATGTATTAAGCTTCTCATTATGAACCAGTTAATGTAAGCAGACTATATACCTACATCTTAAGACAGTATAAACGTTCTTTTAAAACTAATAAATGCGATTATATTACTCGCAAATTTAATATACGCTCTTAGCTGTTGTTGTGAACTTAGATGCATGAGGTGCCCAACGATATTTTCCAATTCTTACCTGATTTTCAATGTACTGTATCTTCCTTGCATCTTCTCTTTTTAAACTAAAGCCATGTACATTTTTTTTTTTTGAAAACAAAAATTTAATAAACAAAATAACGAGAACAGCTCATATAGTATCTAGTAGGAATAAGCAGTGATTGGTGAGGAATAAGTGGTCTTGACAAGAGCACTTCCTGCAGATTGAATCAATGCTGGAGCTTGTACAACTGGAGCACTCTTTAATAAAGCTGGAGCAGCATAAGCGACTGGAGCAGGAGCAGCAGCAACAGTTTTAACAGCAACACCAATCGGTTCCTTTCGAACAATTGCATTGAAACCGTTCACAGGATCAGCAGTGTAATCAACAATACGTCTGAAGCCATCGGCGTCATCCAAGGAGTATTGGCCACGAACCAAGTCCCCATCACGAGTCTCATACTGGTTCTTCGAGTCACCAGACACTGCATCTCTTATGTCATATCCGAACGTGTACTGAGGGTTTGGATCATTTTCCTCAGACTTTTCAAGAATAGGTTGAACATCGGCAGGAATAAGTCCAGCTCTGGCAATGGCTACGCAAGCTAAGAATGCAATAATCTGTGAACAGAAGCAAATCGTTTTCGTTTGGAAAAAATTTATTTAAAAATATATCCAACCTTAAGAGACATTTTTCAAGTACTGCTTGTGAATAACTGATGACAGTCTCAAATGACTCATGAGCTTTTATACCTTGCGAGGATAAAGAAAGGCCCAATCGACGTTAAAACAGAAACACCAATTCGTTTTCCACTAGAGTTCGGCATCTGGTTGTTGTAATCTTCCAAGGTCAACTGTCCCAAGGGGATACTGGATTTATGCTTATTGATTTCCTTTAGTGATACCTTTTGTCGGTTACTAGAATTGGGGAAGAACCAGTTTTTTTGTTTGTTTTTTAGTTTATCGAAATCTTCCTCTCACGTGCATAAAATCACATTCACTTGGTTGCACTTTCTAGAGGTCAACTGACTCTTCGTTCATCAGGAAAAAAAAATTCAAAAAAATCCAAAGCAACCAAGATAAATGCGAACAATCCCTTTTACTTTTTCAAGTCATAGTAATTAATGTGTTTTCAGGTATTCGATGGTCAATGGTAGCGATGACAATGGAAATCGTTTCAACTAAAATGATAACTGGATCAAGTTTGACTCTGGCTCCAGAGGCTTTCGAATTCCTTTGATTGGCAAATACGTGTGCTAATTCCCAAACACCTAAAACGTGTCAGTTTCATTATCAAAAAAACATCGTACAACGTATTTGGAAATGCAGATAAAAGTTGCATCCTTATCTAAGCGTATGTAGGTACTACATAACACACTTTGACTACAACGGCGGTAATAGAGAGTGCATACCATGACCGTGATGAATCGATTCGATTCCGTTCGCAACAGCTTGGTATTTCGTACCCAAGAACTTTGCATATTTTACATAAGGATCTTGGTAAAATACAAGTACTACCTTTGGAACCGTTTCCGATTCAGTAGTTGGGCTCTTGAAAAGCTTCAAGAAGATCCACTTTTTGACCAAAATTTTGATGATCAGCGATGAGGTCCATTTTTGGCTTAATACTCGTAGCAACGTCAACCAACAAAATAGTCATACCACCTTGATCAAAAAGATCCCGGAATAACCACCGTGTGACGCTCCCATTGTTCCGATTTGTGTTCTGATTTTTTTTTGTTAAGTTGGTATATCTATTGTTGATATTCCATCTAAATTTTAGCGTTATAGCTTGACATTTGCAAAAGTTATGTAGCCAAGAGTACATCTACATATCTCTGTGTGTTAGCGATTTTTTGCAATTTTAGAAAAGAATTTAAATTTGCAACAGCGAACTTGTATTAAATTTTGCGTAAAAAAACCGATTTTATGGTGCCCGAGCATTGGAAATGTTGGAAAAGTGTTTCGGCAATGATTCTCTAAAAAAAATGGTCGTTTACCAGTGGCACGAGCGGTTCAGAAGTGATCGTGAGTCAATCGAAGATGATGAACGCAATGGCAGGCCTTAGACATCGAAAACCGACGAAAACGTTGATGAAGTAAAAGAAATGTTAGTCAATAACCGCAAATTAACCATCAGAGAGATAGCGGAGGACTTGAACATTGCCTATGGATCCGTCCAAGACATTTTGGTAAATGATTTGGGTTTCCATCGTGTAGCAGCAAAGTTGGTGCCAAAATACCTCGATTTCATGCAAAGAAGAGACCGTGTTGATGTCGCAAAAGAGTTGATTTGCGAGGCTGAATCCGATCCCACATTCATCAAAAGGATCATTACTGAAGACGAGACGTGGGTTTATGAGTACGACACGCAATCCAGACATCAGACAAGTGAATGGCGTTCACCAAATGACCCGAGACCAAAAAAACCACGTCGTTTTCAGTCAACAAAGAAAGCAATGTTCACGGTTTTCATGGATTACAACGGTGTAGTGCATCATGAATTTTTGCTATGCAACAAATACCATCCAACAGCCACCGAATTCACTTGATTTGACTTCTTTCTGTTCAATCGAGTTAAAAATCCACTATGGGGATCGTGTTTCAGCAGCCGAGAGGAATTAATGGAAAAATCGCAGGAAGCACTGATGGACATACCGAAAACCGAATATAAAAAATGTTTCGAGAATTGGATCAAGCGCTGGCATAAGTGTGTTGCAGTCGATGGGGAATACTTTGAAGTGAACAAGATTAAGATGAATAAACTTGTATTTTTAATTTTCTGAACTTTTTGATCAGAACAACCCGAAGAGGTTCCAAGGTCTGCAATTTCATCCAGACAAAGCAACAGTTTGATGTGGCCTATGGGCTGGTGAATTCATCGGTCCATATTTCATCGAAACTTAGGCCAGCCGGAACATCACTATGACGCGCTATGATAAAGACTTCCTGCAGCCTGTAATTCAATCTTATGATTTGGATGATATTTGATTCTAACAAGACGGTGCCACTTGTCACACATCCCTTGAAACTACCGCCTAAGTGCGAGAAAGGCACGGTGAATTGGCAGCCTATATCATGTAGCATTACACCTCAAGCATTTTTCCATTAGGGCAACGTAAAGTCCAAAGTCTACATGGGTTAGCCGGCTACGATTGAGAAATTCGAAGCCAACATAACTAGAGTCATAGGTCAAACACCACAGATAATGCTCGAACGCATCATAAAAAATTAGAACTTCAAAATATTTAAAAAAATAAATGTAAAGGATGGTTCTTTTGAAGTTGCATTTTTTGTAATTTTTATTTATTTTTTTTAATAAGGATCCCCCAGAAGAATCGATCATTAAAAAATATTGCAGTAATAACGGAGCCATAGAATGCAGCCGAGAGGAAATAAAAAAATTAGTTATGCCCGAGGCCGCCTCTTTTAGCCCGGAAAATGATTTTGAATAGAATTTTACGAGCCTGTGGCTTCATAGAAGCATCATAAAAATTTAACACTTTATTATGGGAGCAGAGAAGCGCATAGGTATCTGATATCAAACAAATTTTGTGCAGTAAAAGAGTACTGTCTCGGAGGCCTTGTCACTGGCCGCAGGTCGGCGAAACTTTAGTAGTTTTTGGCTTTTTTGAAGCAAAGATCATATCTTTGAGTGTACATATCATCTACATAATGGAGCAGACAATAAATAGACGCGAACCCCTTACATAAAACAAAAAAAAAATGTTTCAAATCTGAAAGTAAAATATGAATGAACTTAAGCTATCTTATGGACATTTACCGGACTTGAGAAAGGGAAAATCATCTTTTATGTACAATAACAAGGTCCTCTTACTTACTTTACTTTAGGTGGCGCTACAGTCCGGGGTGGACCTGGGCCTTAGTCAACAAGCTTCTCCAGCCAGCTCGATTCCTGGCTAGCTGCCGCCAGTTTCGCACGCTAAGTTGGCTGAGGTCCTCTTCCACTTGCGTGCGCCACCTGAGTCTTGGCCTTCGTCTACTGCGCTGTCCCTCGGGGGCGGATTCGAAGAATTTTCGGACCGGAGTATTGGTATCCATGCGCTCTACATGACCCATGTCAGTCTTTGGATCTACACTCTTCTGGCTAGGTCCATGTCGCTGTTCAGTCCTTACAGTTTGTCGTTGCATCTCCTCCTCCACTCACCGTCAATGTAAACGGGACCAAAGATCGCCCGAAGAATTTTTCTCTCGAAGCAACCAAGAACACCCTCATCCATTTCTGATAATGTCCATGCCTCTGCGCCATAGAGCAGGACCGGAATTATTAAGGTCTTATATAGGGCAACTTTTGTTGTCCGAGAGAGGGCTTTGCTACTCATTTGCCTTCTTAGCCCAAAGAAACAGCGGTTGGCAAGAGTTATTCTTCGCTTTATCTCAGCGCTGGTGTCGTTGTCAGTATTTATAGCAGAGCCTAGGTAGACAAAGTCCTTAACTACCTCAAAGTTATATCTGTCGAGGGTGACGTTCTGTCCGAGACGTCGGTGTTGGTTGTCCTTTTTGCTTGGCAGCATATACTTGGTCTAGCACTCATTGACCGCCAAATCCATTTTCGCCGCTTCCGTCTCAATACTTGCGAAAGCGCCACTGACATCACGCTGTTTTCTCCCGATTATGTCAATATCGTCGGCGTATGCGAGTAGTTGGACGGACTTTTGAAAGATAGTGCCTCTTGTGTTTGCTTGTGAGTTTTGCACTATTCTTTCAAGTACGATGTTGAAAAAATCGCATGACAGCACATCGCCTTGTTTAAATCCTTTCTGGACATCAAAGGTCTCGGTGAGATCTTTACCGACATTGATGGAGCAGCGTGCGTTCTCCATCGTCATCCCGCACATACGGATGAGTTTGGCAGGGATGCCAAAACTAGACATTGCTCTATATAGCTCGTCTCTAGAGATGCTGTCATACGCGGCCTTAAAATCGATGAATAGGTGGTGTGTATCGATCTGAAGCTGATGGGTCTTCTCCAAGATCTGCCGTAGTGTGAATATCTGGTCGATGGTGGACTTTCCTGGCCTGAAGCCACACGGATATGGACGTATCAGGTTGTTGACGAACGGCTTCAGGCGTTCACACAATACGGCAGATAAGATCGTATATGCGATGTTAAGGAGACTTATGCCTCTGTAGTTGGCGCAGTTCAGAGGGTCTCCTTTCTTGAGAATCGGACAAACAATGCTGAGGTTCCATTCATCGGGCATACTTTCATCCGACCATATTTTACAGATGAGTTGGTGTATGCTCCTTACCAAGTCATCGCCTGCCGCTTTGAAGAGCTCGGCAGTCAGGCCATCCGCTCCAGCAGCTTTGTTGGACTTAAGCTTCGATATGGCTATCTTCACTTCATCCAGGTCGGGTGGACGGAATTGTTGGTCATCATCGTCCAAGTTGAAAGGTTGATTCTGCCTGACAGCGGTATTCGGTCCGTCATCGCCGTTATACAGTCTGCAGAAATGATCTTTCCAAATCCTCAGCATCGACTCCGATTCTACTACGATGTTCCCATGTTCATCTCTACAGGCTTCGGTTCGGGGTTTGTTTCCACGGCATGTTATTTTTACTTTTTGGTAAAACTTCCGAACCTCATTCCTGGAGTAGCATCTCTCAATTTCCTCGACCGCGCACTTCTCATGCTCTTTCTTCTTCCTCCTCAGAAGCCGGTGCTCGTCTCTCCTCTTCCGCTCATAGAGCTCATGAGCAGCTCTGGTCTTTCTAAGCAGCGCCGCGTTATATGCTTCTTGCTTAGCTGCATGTGCTTGCCGGCATTCATCATCGAACCAGGGGTTTCGTTGTGGTGGACGAGTGAAACCCAGCACATCAGAAGCGGCATCTCTGATGGCGTTTTGGCAGTGTTTCCAATGGTCTTCGATGCTTGATGCTGGCGGCATTGGACCTCTTAAGAGATTAAGAGACACTCGATCGGAAAAGGACTTGGCGATCTCTTGCGATTGTAGCCGTCTGACGTCGAATTTTATCACAGCATTAGTTTATCTTGGCGTAGTTTGGGATATCCGCAACCGTACCTTGGCTACAACAAGGTAATGGTCCGAGTCGATGTTGGCTCCTCGGAACGTACGGACATCCATTATACTGGAGGAGTGTCTTGCGTCGATCGCTATGTGATCAATCTGGTTGACTGTTGATTGGTCAGGAGTTCTCCAAGTCCCCTTGTGTATGTCGAGATGTGGGAACCGCGTGCTAGCCATGACAATGTTTCGCCCCACCGCAAAGTCGATTAGCCTGAATCCGTTATCGGAGGTGGTGTCGTGCAGGCTATATTTTCCGATTGTTCCACCAAAGATACCCTCTCTTCCTAGCTTTGCATTAAAATCACCGAGGACAATTTTAATGTCATAGCTAGGGCATTGCTCGTAGGTCTTGTTGAGGAGCTCGTAGAAGGCATCCTTGGTGTCGTCATCTTTCTCCTCTGTGGGGGCATGCGCGCATATAAGGCTTATGTTGGCGAATTTAGCCTTGATGCGGATTGCTACGAGGCGCTCGCTCACATGCCGGAAGCTGAGGACTTCTTGTCTTAGTCTGCCTCCGACAACAAATCCGCATTCAAATAAGCGCTGCTTTTGCCGTCGATAGCAATTGCCGTAGTAGATGTCGCAGTTTTTCATCTTCTTTTTGTCCGGCCCATCCCATCGCATTTCTTGGATGGCGGTTATGTCTGGTTTGCAGCAGTCTGGGGCCTCCGCTAGTTGCTCTGCTGCACGTGGTCAATTAAGGGATCTAACATTCCACGTGCATATCCGAAGCTCATTGTCCGTAAATCGTTTGCGTGGGTTGTCAACAGTAGATCCGTGCATATCCGAGGCTTGTTGATGCTTCGTAACTTAATTTTTTTTAAATGGCCGGGCAGTTATCCCGGCGGCATAACCCCCAACCTGGAGGACCAGTTCTATTTTGAGTGCCCCTAGGACGAGGGGTCGGTTTCACCGAGGCCCGTAGCCCGTTCCGGGATGTGAGCGCTGCCGTTGGCCCTTATAGGGCTCGTCCGCCACCATCTCTTTTCCCAGACCCTGATTAAGTCCTGGAAATCCTTTCCGGCCTGAGCTCCAAATATGTCGGAGTAGCCCGGATAAGGTCTTGTTTTGTTTTTCCGACACTAATCCTGGTTAATTGCGTAGGAAACTCGCCATTTGCCCCCTTCACTTCGCAACCTCTAGTGAGATTCCCAGATGGCGCCACGGGGAGGCGTGAAGTAGGACTTATTAGCAGAGCTGCAAGATGTTCGGCTGCAGAGGCTCATTCTCGTCATTTGAGGAACCAGCACCTGTCGGAAGATCCTACTTCTAGAGTCTTATTAGTAGATTAGATAGATATTTATCCCATTATATGCTATTCAGAAAGCAACTATTGCGGGGTCTTTCGTTAAGATACTCCAAACACCAAATTCGACCGGACAGGCTATGAACAACCACAGCACTTCTGATGGATCGTGGATCGATGGATGCCACCATTCAAAGGTAAGCGGTTTTTATGAATCCACAGTTTCTGAATTTTGTCCAAGACTGCTCGGTTATAGGCATTCAGTCACTTCAAGTGTGCTATGAAGTAATTGGACTTTCACTACCTGTATCAGTTATCAGAAATTGAGTCCTCATACCCAGGGGCGTATTTAAGCCTCTCCAGACCAGCAGAACAGCCTTATTTGTAACCCAACGGCGCGATACATGAAAGTTTTAGGCTTGCAGAGAGTCGAGGGACTCCTTTCTTCTGATCCTTTAGTCTGATACACATAACCGACCAGTAGGACTGCTATTGATCTGCTCACTTTTGTTGTGCCATTCGTGACATCAAATAACACGTGGTCCTTGCAATCCTGCCTCGTGATATGTTTTATACTATTTAGGTTTTGAAAAACGTCGAAGCCATGGATTCTAAGTTCTCACAATAATTCTTTGGTAAAAGCATCTGCAATTAGGTGACCATATTTAAGAGGTTTCTGTCCACCTGTCTTTCTGAAGTCGAGTAGTTTATACAGCACTACAAATTGCCTTGATAGTGCAGGGGTCGCCGGATTTTTTTCTTGTTAAAGTTAAGTCGGATGTCATCTTGCAGGGTTTCAACAGAAAATGGCTCTTAAAAGATTCTGCGAAAACGGACAGAGGTCTGCATGCCCTTAAAATAATTTTATTGTCAATTTCGGCTTAATTTTGAGCCCACCTATGATTCTGTTAAGCTCTTGATAATGAATATTGTCATCCACCCAAAAGCCTTTTCGTTGCTTTGTGCTTGTCTTTTCATAGAAGAGCGTAAAAGGATCTGTTCCATGATTATGCCACGAATTAAATTAAATTCTTTGAACAAAATTTATACAAAAATGTAGGAGAAGCAATGCATTTATGTAGTAGCTATCCATCAGTCTAATTCATGTTTTTTTGGACTAAATTATTTCAAATCAAGCAGTTACACATCGTCGTTTTACGCTGGGTCCTACATAACAACTAAAATACCACCAAGTAAAGCCACGTCCATCATCTTATATGAATCTTCAAACACAGCTCTCATCTAAGAATATTCTTTGATTACACGTGTTATCCCGTCAAACTTTCTCGAAACTACCAAAGCAAAAAACACCAATCTCCAGAGCAAAATAACTTATTGGTCTATACCGCCACTTGACATCACAATTACAAGTGACAAAACAGAGCATAACTTACTTTCGTTAATTCCCCGACCGACGACTACCTTAACACCACCGACGCACCGTGATACCGATCATCAGATACATACTCGTACTACGTTTCATAAAAGCTTATTACCGAATCCGGTTCTAACTACCAATACAGCACCTACACAGAGTAAACAAAAAAAACAGCCAAAAATCCATCGAGTGCAATAAACTGGTTCATTGCTTTGATACAAGCGTTTTATGTATTGTATAGGTAGATGAATGTCTTGAAGCTGAAATCAATGTGGAGCATCATTTGACCTTGTAAGAGATAAACACCATGAAATTCCGGTGCGCATGCTGGTGCTACTACCGCCCCGTCTTACACATATTCCTTCGAATAATTTAAGTATAAAAGACCAGCTGATATCCAAATTGAATCAGTTCACTTCAGATTCAGGAATCAGACTATCATACAACAAAACAAAAAAAAATGGCATTCAAAGTGAGCTGGGAATTAAGAGATATCATTGTATCTCAGCTTATTTAACTGATCTTTAATTTTTTTTGTACGTATCTTTCAGTTCATTGCTTTCCTTGCATGTATCGCTGCTGCCAGCGCTGGAGGTCTTCCATTAGCCACTCCACTTGCAGCTGTGGCCCAACCTGTGTTGGCAAAAACTGAAGATTACGACCCAAACCCACAATACAACTTTGGATACGATGTACAGGATGCTATCTCTGGAGACAACAAGAACCAAGTGGAAACCCGTGATGGTGATGTTGTTCGTGGTCAGTACTCATTAAATGATGCTGATGGCTACAGACGTATTGTTGACTACACTGCTGACCCAATTAATGGATTCAATGCTGTAGTACGTAGGGAGCCATTGGGTGCTGCTGTTGCCGTAAAGACTGTGGCCGCTGCTCCAGCGCTCATTAAAAGTGCACCAGCTCTCATTAAGACATCTCATTTGGCTTATGCTGCTGCTCCAGCTCCTTTGGCTTACAGTGCTGCACCAACTCTTGTTCATGCTGGCCCAACTTTATTAAGATCTGCCCCAGCCCCATTGGCCTATGCTGCTGCTCCCAGTTTATTGAGAACTTCCTATGCTGCACCAACCTTGATTAAATCAGCACCAACTCTAGCTTACTCTGCTGGACCAGCAATAGTCAAGACTAGCTACTCATCCCCACTTATCTCTTATGCTTACTAAGATCGACTGTTGATAGAAATCATTATTGTTGCTGTTGTGTATTTTTTGCTAAAATTTAAAAAAAAAAAATAAAATAAAAAAAAATTTGAGAAAAACATTTGTTTTTATTGTATGCTTCCTGATTCCAGTTAAGGGATACCTAAAAGTTAAAAAAGATGAAATACTTCGATTCTTAAAACAATAGGAGTCCAAATGATTGATCATTCTTGGAGAAGCCGAGATTAGCGGCTAACATTTACGATTTCGACCTTAGTGATCCAGAATACACCGGTCTTCAACTTAGAGAAGATATCAACCATTGGCGGATCTGTGGAATTGCATTGAATTCAAAAATTTATAATATCGACAACACGCAAAGGAGAACGCAGTGGATCAACACTATAGACAGAAGTAGAAAAAGTCTTACAAAAGTAGAACCTTCTGGCTCAAAAGAAGTCGAAACGTCTCGCACATCTGGGCTTCCGTGGGAACGCCAAGTATGTTACTGAGAGCTACAGATCTGAATTGCAGTCTTTGTGAAGCAATGAAAAAGCCTAAAGGATCAGTTTACGCAGCTTCGCATGGACCAGTTGAGGTACTGGTACCCGCAGGACAAAAAGACCCACTTCCAGTCAAGGGTGAAATAGTCCTCCTTACTGTATAGCAGCGATTGGAGTAGCACTTCAAAGCAATTAGTGTGCAGATTCTGATGGTTCACTACCAGATTTCAATACTGAATATTGGAGTACATTACAATGTGGTATTCTACTAGGCGACATTGACAATCGACAAGTATTTGAACAAACCGAAATTCCAAATTTTTCAGATCCACAAACTCCGGGATCCAGTCAGAAATGATCCAGATGAACATCCAGAAAAACACATGTGTGACTATTCGGCTATTAGTTTTTTTATTATTAGTTCCCAGCGTGCTTTTCCAAAGCGATTGAATACTTACAAATAGTGAAAGATGGTTGGGTGTCATTTTGGCAATGCCCATTGCTAAGACTGTCTCAAAACATCAATACTGCTTATTTTCCTTCCAAGTGGTAACCATTGGGTACTACTCGATATCCATCCAGAATTCCAGACTCAGCTTGCCAAACAGACAAAAATGACAGCACTGTAAACAGAGAAGCGAATGAATTTTGTAGATTTAATCAACGGCGAAGTAAGATCTTTGAATAACACAAACATCACCATATCCTGGCTAGTCCAACATATTTAGAGCTCAGGCCGGTTTTTCGAAAGTTTGTCAGGCTCTTGGAAAAGAGATGCTGGCGGATGAGCTCTTAATAGACCAACAGCAGATTATTATCCATGTTAAAAGCAGCGCCTACTTAGATGCGATTTTTTTGTTGAAGACAGACTCAGGCCAGAGGTCTTGAGTTTCTGGCATATGAACGAGCGCATCGATTAGTATGGCAACGATTAGTATAAGGCCTAGTAGAAGTTTTGGGAATCTCACTGAAGATTGCGAAGTGAAGGGGAAAAATGGCGAGTTTCATGCGCCATAAATCAGGATTAGTGTCGGAAAAACAAAACAAGACCTGCCCGGCCATTTAAAAACAAGCCTCGGATATGGATATGGCCGGATTTACTGTTGACAACCCACGCAAACGATTTAAGGACAATGACCTTTAGATATGCACGTGCTGTGTTAAATCCTTAATAGACTAGCGGAGGCCCTAGATTACTGCAAAGCAGACATAACCGCCATCCTAGAAATGCGATGGGATTGCCCGGACAAACAGAGGATGGAAAACTGCGCCATCTACTACGGCAATTGCTATCGACGACAAAAGCAGCGCTTATTTTGATGCGGACTTGTTGTCGGAGACAGACTAAGACAAGAAGTCCTGAGCTTCCAGCATGTAAGTGAGCGCCTCGTAGCAATCCGCATCAAGGCTAAATTCGCCAACATTAGCCTTATATGCGCGCATGCCCCCACAGAGGAGAAAGATGACGACACCAAGGATGCCTTTTATGAGCTCCTTAACAAGACCTACGAGCAATGCCCTAGCTTTGACATTAAAATTATCCTCGGTGATTTTAATGCAAAGCTAGGAAGAGAGGGTATCTTTGGTGGTACAATCGGAAAATATAGCCTGCACAACACCACCTCCGATAACGGATTCAGGCTAATCGACTTTGCGGCAGGGCGAAATATTGTCGTAGCCAGCACGTGGTTCCCACATCTCGATATACACAAGGGGACTTGGAGAACACCTGATCAATCAACAGGCAACCAGATTGATCACATTTCGATCGACGTAAGACACTCCTCCAGTATTATGGGTGTCCGTACGTTCCGTGGAGCTCTATGAGCGGAAGAGGAGAGACGAACACCGGCTTCTCAGGAGGAAGAAGAAAGAGCATTAGAAGCGCGATCGAGGAAATTGAGAGATGCTACTCCAGGAATGAGGTTCGGAAGTTTTACCAAAAGGTAAAAATAACATGCCATGGAAACAAACCCCGAACCGAAGCCTGTAGAGATGAACAAGGGAACATCGTAGTGGAATCGTAATCGATGCTGAGGATTTGGAAAGACCATTTCTGCAGATTGCATAACGGCGATGACGGACCAAATACCGCTGTCAGGCAGAATCAACCTTTCAACTTGGTAAGGTGATGACTTGGTAAGGAGCATACACCAACTCATCTGTAAAATATAGTCGATATGGGCGAAAGTATGCCCGATGAATGGTATGCCGTATTGTGTGAACGCCTGAAGCCGTTCGTCAAAAACCTGATAGGTCCATATCCGTGTGGCTTCAGGCCAGGAAAGTCCAACATCGACCAGATATTCACACTACGGCAGATCTTGGAGAAGACCCATGAGCTTCAGATCGATACACACCACCTATTCATCGATTTTAAGGCCGCGTATGACAGCACCTATAGGTACAAGTTATACAGAGCAATGTCTGCCTGCCAAATCCGTCCGTCTGAGTAGGATGACGATAGAGAATGCACGCTGCTCCATCAAGGTCTTCCAAAAGTCCGTCCAAGTACTCGCATACATCTATGATATTGACATAATCGGAAAAAAAGCAACGTGATGTCAGTTTCGTATTCAATTGCGAAGACAAAACCAAGTTTATGCTGTCAAGCGGAAAGAACACCCAACACGTACGTCTCGGGTACAGCGTGTCCCACGACATATATCACTTTGAGGCAGATAAGGACTTTGTCAACCTGGGCTCAATCAATTGAAACAACGACACTAGCAGTTCAAACGAAGAATAACTCTTGCCAATCACTGCTGCTTTGGGTAAAACGGCAATCGGCTAGCAAAGTCGCCTCTCGAACAACTATAGTTACTCTATATACTATAAAACCTTTATAATCCCAGTTTTGCTCTTTGGCGCGGAGGCATTTACATTATGAGGGCGCTATTGGCTTCCTTAAGAGGAAAATTTGTTATGTGATTTTCGGTCCATTTGCATAGACGGTTATTTGAGGAGGAAGTACAACGACTAACTTTATGAACTGTACAGCGACATCGACTTAGCCAGTAGAATGAAAGTCCAACGACTGAGATGCCTGGCTCACGTAGAGTCGATGGACACCGATGCTCGGATACAAAAATGAATCGCCAATTCCGGCCCCGCGGAACAGCGCCATAAAGGAAGACCGTGAATCCGCTGGCGCACGTACATAATTGCAAGTATACCTCAATCAACTGGCAATCCACCCCGGACTGTACTACCACCTTAAGTAAGTAAGTTAATTAGAAAGTTAAAGCAAATGCTGTGAATGAAAAGTCGCTTATCATTTTCGACATAAAGCAGTGAAGCACGTTAACTTCACAAACTTCACAAGCGACCCTATACGAATATCCGATGAAGGATGGAGTAAAAGATTGTTGTAACATGGACTCAAACTTTTAACTAGAAATTCAGAATAATTCTTTGTGAGACCCTCATCTATCTACGGTGCCGATTGTTGGGTGATAAGCAGCCCCTCGTTAATAAGCAGACGACAAAGGTCTTTGAATCCCTTATTTCTGGGTCGAGTCGCAAGAATAAGCTAAAATACCAATGCGCGAACCAATCGAATTTAGGTGACACCCAGTCAATTTGATGAAGCTAAACGAATTAAGGAGCAAGGCCGCGAATACAATGAATGCATTTTAAGTAAAGACCACAAAAGCGTGTGACAAGCTTACTATTGAGCAACTACAGCTCTTAACAAAAATATCTCTTACTCGACGGTGTTAAGGACAAACAGGTGTGCGAAGTACTTATATATACGCTATGCCTTTAGCTACACGTTCTTAGGCACACCATAAATGAAGTAATTTTGAATTGCTGGCAGAGGATCGTAAAACCAAGAACTCCAACCTTTAAACAGTGCTCACCCTGCTGTTTAAAGATTGACCATTGATGATGGTGGTTTAAAACACTGGAAATAAAAGAGGCATACCACATAGATAGGAAAAGGAAACAAAAAAGTTTAAAAAAATATTCAAACGTCTTATTATTGTTTTTCTTTTTATAAACTATAACTAAAATCAACGAATTCATTTAAACAATTATCCAGTCTCAACGTGTAGGCTAACTTAATAAGCATAGGAAACAAGTGGTGAGGCGAAGCTAGTCTTGACAATAGCTGGAACGCTACCAGCATAAGCTACAGCTGGGGCAGCAGCATAACTTCTTGTTAGAGTTTGTGCGGGAGCATAAGAGAGAACTGGTGCTGATTTATACAAAGTTTGAGATCTTAGCAAAGCTGGAGCAGCAGCAGCATATGAAAGAGCTGGAGCAGCATGGATCAAGCTTGGAGCAGCAGCATAGGCCAATGGAGCTGCAGCAGTCCTAAGGAGTGTTTGAGCTGGAGCAGCATATGCCAATTGTGCTGATTTGATCAGTGGTGCAGAGCGAAGAACTGAGAATTGAGCTGGAGCTGACTTGACCAAAGCTGGAGCGGCAGCATAAGCTAATGGTGCTGGTGCAGCCTTGAGGAGAGCTGGAGCGGCAGCAACAGTTTTCACAGCAACGGCTCCTAATGGTTCCCTGCGTACAACAGCATTGAATCCGTTCAATGGATCAGCAGAATAGTCAACAATGCGTCTATAACCATCAGCGTCATTCAAGGAGTATTGACCATGAACAACATCTCCATCGCGGCTCTCAACTTGATTTTTATTGTCTCCAGATATGGCATCCTGAACATCGTAACCAAAGGAGTATTGTGGATTTGGATCGTATTCCTCAGTTTTAGCCAACACGGGCTGAGCAATAGCTGCTAGTGGAGTAGCGGCTTGGAGGATTCCACCGGCGCTAGCCAAAGCAACGCAAGCAAAGAAAGTAATGAACTGCAAAAGAAAAACAAAATGTAAGATTTATGTTATAAAGAGCTCTTACTGACTTCTTACTTTGAATGCCATTGTAGAAGTAATTGTGTTATCCTGTCGTCGAACTGGAGTAATCTGATTTACTAACCCCATAGTGCGATGCTTTTATACCGATGATTCGAGTCCAATTTCATTCCAATTTCACAAGGTCAACGGTGATGTGACGTGCTGCGAAATTGGAAAGGGACCGTTCAATGTTACTCGTATTTGTGAGAGATACATGAACCAGTTTGCAGGTGAACCAAAGTAGCCGGTGTGTGTAAGATTGTAAGTAGGTACTCATTGCATGTATTATCACCGGCTTCCGACAGAAAGGCGATATCCAGGTGAGGTCTTCTGTTAATTGGTGGCGTTGTTGTGTTTTTGCCTCTTGGTCAGACAAGGGAGTTACGGATTTAAATTTAAGTATTTCCTTCGATTCTCCTCTCAATTAAAATTTTTTTGCGAGGAAGCAATCACTTTATTTCGAAGATTTATGTTCACTCAAACGAAACCAAGTCAAGGTCATTTCACTTTGCCGACTACGAGTACGAGTACGAGTACGAGTACGAATACGAGTATTGAAATGTCGGAAACGTACAGGTGTACATTTTTGTTTTGTATCTTTTGTCGAAGAATACGATGCCACAACACCATATTATGGCATGTAAACCATATTTATGGAAATTAATTCTTGTCAATTGGAATCCTTTGAGTAGCTTGTGTTCATTACAAAATCAATTGGTGACGACGTCCTTAAGCCGCTACAGTAAAACAGAAATAGAAAGATTTGTTGATAGAAGAGCAGGACGAAAGCGATTAGTCTTGAGCTGTGACCATGTCAGCAAACAACTGTTAGTATTAGAAGATCCTAGTTTAGCAATGTAGAAGAAAAAGCTGTTGAGAGTCGGAGTAGATCATGCAAAGGCTATAAATAGCGAGCCGAAGCTTACAGAAACGATAGGTTAACGCTTGGGTTTGACGGCAAAATTTCAACATTTTGAAAGACAACGAATATTGCACTTAAAGATAACAAAAATCGTTCAACGTGATTGACTCCTTCCTCATTGTCTTAACCACAGTATTTGCTACTACAATTTATTTGATCATGAAGGAAATTTTTTGGAACCAACTGAATACTTACTTTTATTCCCTACCAATAGATGAAAAGAAGTTAATTGGAGGCAATCTTGACAGACTTATCTGACGCCATATGAAAATGACATAGCAGATATCGTTACGGTGAAAGCAAAGGAAAAAGTTGGCATCTCAAAACTGGGCATAGTCAGGAACCATGCAATCTTAGATCCCTTTCTTGCAAAGAAGATAAAATAGCGTTCAAGAATTGGCAAGGTGTAAGCAATACATTAAAATCAAGAAAACGGCTGAAATATGTGCAGATCTTGGTAAATCAGAAGCCACTAAGGAACTCTATGAAAACCTTGGAAAGCAACAAGGGGGGTAGGAAGGAGAATTTACAAACTGACAAAACAACGTCATTGTCAAGCCAATGACTTCAAATTCTCAAAATAGAGACAAAATTATGCAGGAAAGATGATAAGTGATGAAATTAACGAAAGATGGCAGGAATATTCTAATGATGAACCGAAAATTCCCGACAGAAATCGAAAAAAATATAGGCGGCGTTACAGAAAATGAAAAGTGGATAGCTACAGGATTTGGCGAAATCCCAATATAACTATAGAAAACTCAAGGAGTGACTTGAATGCACTGAATAACAAAACTATACAATACAGTCATTACTGCCGGTATGATCCCAGGCGCTTGGAGATGCAGCTACCTCGTCCTGATCTATAAGGACAAAGGTGACATCCAATTATGTACCAACGATAGAGGAATAAAACTTACGGCACACACACTAAAAGTTTGGAAAAGAATTATTTGCAGCAGACTATCCGCCATCTCTGTCATCAAGCAGAACCAATGCGGTTTTGTCGCAGGCAGCACTTCTATAGATGCCATTTAAGCTGTCCTTATGATATGTAAGTGGAAAGTACCAAGCCAGAAAACAGGACATACATGATCTTTATTGAGAACAAGTGTCGAAATCTCTCAGGAAACATAACATCCCCGAAGGATACAATTATGTGGGACATGTACCTACCTAGTCCTGTCATAAGTTCTGTTACACAATTTTCAGCGCTTATCATTCAAAACTTCTTGCGGGAATAGAAACGTTAACTTTTTTTTCAGAACACATGCACTGATGAATGAAGAATAGTAGTCAGTTTGGTTTTAGTTTGCAAACTGTTTTACATGGAGTGGGATGTTATAGATTATCGAGTCGCAGTAATAGCGTTGCATAAGTGCGGAAAGTGTGCTGGCCAAATTTTCGATTTGCTTAAGCCACTCAGAATTTCGAGAATATTCTTTTATCGGGCTATTTCTTGCTTCGAATTGTATGGAAGAGACGACAGACCAAGAAGTGGTCGTCCATACGAATGCGGTAGTAAAGGGAGTACGTGAATGAATTCGGAGAAATCCCCTTAGGAAGCAGAAGATCATGTCCAAGGAATTGGATATATCAACCAGATCCATGTCTAGGCTGATTCGGGATGATCTGCATATGAAAGCCTATCATCAGTCCACGGGTCTTTTCCAACTCCTGAACTCCTGTGTTTAGAATTGGAGAACATTGTCTGCAAGACTCCTCACAGAAATTTAGAAAGCATAAAACAGCATTAAGCAGAGCAGCGTCCACGATTTATTTTTTTTATATTTGTAACAGAACTTTTGGCAGGACTACGTATAATAACGGTTATATAAAACTAAAAAGGACATCTGGAATATCGGGAGCCTATCCGGTGAATATCGGAGTGCATCAAGGATTCGCACTTAGCCCCATACTATTCAATCTTGTTACGAACTTCATATCTGATGATATTCAACAACTAGTGCGATAGAACATCATGTATACAGATGACATAGTAGTACTCATTGATGACAATATACATATTTGAGTTAGAACAACAATTTGGTGTGTGGAAGGAAGCAATCACAAAACATCAGAAAACGAAACACTTCTTCCTTTCTGTGAAACAAGAACCGCAGGACTAATGAGTGTCGTACGAATAGAAAACGAACCTATAATCGGCTCATTATCTTTCAGATATCTCTCCTCAATTAATAGCAAAGTCGAGGATGATGTAACAAGCAGCACAAGCTCTACCCAACCATCGCTGAAGTGCAGGGAGAAACGAAAAAATCTACAGGATGGGGGTTAACCAGCAATAATGTATGGATCGGATTGTCGAGCAGCATTAAAAAGGCATGAAAATAAGATCGCTACTACGGAAAAGAAAATGCTACTATGTCCAGCAGACCTCAAACTTATGGACAAAGTGCGCAACGATTACATCAGGTGAAGCTTCCATGTTCCACCAATAAGACAAAAACTGAAAGAACGGAGACTACGATGGTGCGGGAGGATTATCTCTTTAACTCTAGTTGGTCGTTCCTGGGGACTTAAAGCAAGGAGAGCTGAATCCAACTAATTGAGATCTAATTTTACGAAGAAGAAGAAGAAGACTGCGCTCGAATTGTGTCCAGCTGAGCTTGATGAACCTCAAGACAAATAACCGGGATGAAGATTCTTCTCAAACCAGAGCTCCCGCTGCCAGTTTGACCCATAGGCAAGTTCATTTTGATTCAAGGAATGCAGATAGGCTTCGCAGGATTCTGAAAATGAAAAACAAAATTTAGTAGAGAGCAAAATCCTAGTTACAAATAAAGAGTGAATTTGGTAAGGGCAACAACATCGACTTACAGTACAGCTACGTGAATTTGATGGAAAACACCCTGGCGTACGTACTACAATATTATACCTGCACTTTGAGACTTTGGCTAGGGTTAATGGATGGGCGCTAGAAATAAAGATCATGTCCCTTGTCTGTGGGGAACTGCACTTACCTTTTTTCGAAACCCTTAAACACGAACGAGCTCCGCGGACGAGTACAGAAATTCGATAGGAATCCCTTAGTGAATTCGCTACCGATGTACAATGATGCCTTCTATACCTAGCATTCCCAGGCTGCTCCAAAAAGGTCAAAATCCAATTGGGGGGAAGCATTGTTATTATCCGTACGCATAGAAACCAGTCGTGCTGCCACCCGAAAAAGTCGCAGACAAGTAATTTTAATTTCGTTATTTTCAATATATTTTCTATGTGCCTGGTTATGTAACGTGCATTTTTTTCGATTTGAGCTTTGATTCGATTTGAAGGCGTCATGTTAGAGCATGTGAAAGCCCATTGAGAAATTGCCCGGACCACTCACCAACAGACCAGGCGCTGACAGAGTTACTTTCTTGAAAATCTTTCTCACTAGAGAAGCATTCATTAATGCTTTGGAACGTTCCATAAATCGGCATGGGAACAATATTTTTAGACAAAGCTACCAACTGTATCTGAAGTTGGAGATTTATTTAAATCGGGTTAGATAGCATCCCATCCTTTCACGATCACCACATTTTGGTGGTCTTCCGGAGGCAACCATAAAATCGTTCAAGCACCATTTATGCTGCAAGTATTTATAAGTTAGCATATGATAAGATCCATAGTACTTAATTCACGTTCAGTCCCTTCAATGAGATCTGATCCAAATGATCTGAAACTCCTAATCCTGCGCATTTTGACTATTAATCAGCTGTGAAGTATGTAGCACCATCTCGTTGGAACATACATTACTGATGTCAAGTCCATCCAATTCTGGCCAACAATAGTCTCCCAAAAATGTACGATAGAGAATTCCATTGACCATAACAAAGCGATCATTTTCATCGACGAAAAATACGATGCAATCACTCCTTCGGCATGAAATCCACACCACCCGGTCACTTTTTGTGGATGCAATAAAGTGTCTTAAAGCACATGTGGGTCTGTTGCAATTAGACAGTAATGCATATTTTGCTAGTTCAAAAAGCCTTAGCGTACTTGCTGTAGGTGGCGCTATAGAACGGGCTGAAACTAGTACTCTATCAACAAGCGTCCCCAGCCAGCTCGAACTTTTTTCTAGCTGCTGGATCTCAACATTAGAGTACGTCGTGTACAACAAACATTACTATCGACTCCAGATAGTTTTTACAAAATAACTCACAAAATTTACGTTAACTCCTATCCATATGGAAAATCGACTTAATTTGGCAAGAATCACATGTCCTAACCCACTGAATGGAGGAGTGTGATGAGAAAAAGTTTAATTTAGGTCAGCCGGGTTATTACCATTATTGACATAATTACCGCAAGGCAAACCTCAAGTCAAATGAGTCGAAATTTTAAAGGATGCAGTGTTATGATTTGATTTGTATTTCACTAAAGTGGAAAGGTGCCTATCCTCTACTTGCCACAAAAAATTGATTCGCAAAAATACTTGGAGATGCAATAGTATGCTTTATATGATTTTGCGTAAGATATCGGAGGCCCAAGATTGATTTTCCGACAGAATAACGCTGCTTTCACTCTGTCAAGTAGCTGTTTTAGAGAGGCTATTAGGATCATCAGATATGAACCCAGTCGAAAATTTATGAGGACAAACTATACCGTAAACAATATCGAACAATCCATCCAAGGCCTCTTATGAGAACTTGCATATGGAATACCTTCTAAACCATATAAATTCCATACCATATTGTACGTAATCGAGTAGGAAGAACACATTGATGTATATCTGTGTACGATAATTTATACAGTTTATTTTGTTTCATAACTTCTTAGTTGATGAAGATGAAAAACTGCGACATCTACTACGGAAATTGCTATCGACGGCAAAAGCAGCGCTTATTTGGACGCGGATTTGTTGTCGGAGGCAGACTAAGACAAGAAGTCCTCAGCTTCCGGCATGTGAGCGAGCGCCTCGTAGCAATCCACATCAAGGCTAAATTCGCCAACATAAGCCTCATATGCGCGCATGCCCCCACAGAGGAGAAAGATGACGACATCAAGGATGCCTTATACGAGCTCCTTAACAAGACCTACGAGCAATGCCCTAGCTTTGACATTAAAATTGTCCTCGGTGATTTTAATGCAAAGCTAGGAAGAGAGGGTATCTTTGGTGAAACGATCGAAAAATATAGCCTGCACGACACCACCTCCGATAACGGATTCAGGCTAATCGACTTTGCGGCGGAGCGAAACATTGTCGTGGCTAGCACGCGGTTCCCACATCTCGACATACACAAGGGGACTTGGAGAACTCCTGATCAATCAACAGTCAACCAGATTGATCATATTGCGATCGACGCAAGACACTCTTCCAGCATTATGGATGTCCGTACGTTCCGAGGAGCCAACATCGACTCGGACCATTACCTTGTTGTAGCCAAGGTACGGTTGCGGATATCCCAAACTACGCCAAGACAAACTAATGCTGTGAGAAAATTCGACGTCAGACGGCTACAATCGCAAGAGATCGCCAAGTCCTTTTCCGATCGAGTGTCTCTTAATCTCTTAAGAGGTCCAATGCCGCCAGCATCAAGCATCGAAGACCATTGGAAACACTGCCAAAACGCCATCAGAGATGCCGCTTCTGATGTGCTGGGTTTCACTCGTCCACCACAACGAAACCCCTGGTTCGATGATGAATGCCGGCAAGCACATGCAGCTAAGCAAGAAGCATATAACTCGGCGCTGCTTAGAAAGACCAGAGCTGCTCATGAGCTCTATGAGCGGAAGAGGAGAGACGAGCACCGGCTTCTCAGGAGGAAGAAGAAAGAGCATTAGAAGCGCGCGATCGAGGAAATTGAGAGATGCTACTCCAGGAATGATGTTCGGAAGTTTTACCAAAAGATAAAAATAACATGCCGCGGAAACAAACCCCAAACTGAAGCCTGTAGAGATGAACAAGGGAACATCGTAGTAGAATCGCAGTCGATGCTGAGGATTTGGAAAGATCATTTCTGCAGACTGTATAACGGCGATGACGGACCAAATACCGCTGTAAGGCAGAATCAACCTTTCAACCTGGACGATGATGACCAACAATTCCGTCCACCCGACCTGGATGAAGTGAAGATAACCATATCGAAGCTTAAGTCCAACAAAGCTGCTGAAGCGGATGGCCTGACTGCCGAGCTCTTCAAAGCGGCAGGCGATGACTTGGTAAGGAGCATACACCAACTCATCTGTAAAATATGGTCGGATGAAAGTATGCCCGATGAATGGAACCTCAGCATTGTTTGTCCGATTCTCAAGAAAGGAGATCCTCTGAACTGCGCCAACATCGCATATAAGATCTTATCTGCCGTATTGTGTGAACGCCTGAAGCCGTTCGTCAACAACCTGATACGTCCATATCAGTGTGGCTTCAGGCCAGGAAGGTCCACCATCGACCAAATATTCACACTACGGCAGATCTTGGAGAAACCCATGAGCTTCAGATCGATACCCACCACCTATTCATCGACTTTAAGGCCGCGTATGACAGCATCTCTAGAGACGAGCTATATAGAGCAATGTCTAGTTTTGGCATCCCTGCCAAACTCGTCCGCCTGTGCAGGATGACGATGGAGAACGCACGCTGCTCCATCAAGGTCGGTAAAGATCTCACCGAGACCTTTGATGTCCAGAAAGGATTTAAAGAAGTCGATGCGCTGTCATGCGATTTTTTCAACATCGTTCTTGAAAGAATAGTACAAAACTCACGAGCAAACACAAAAGTCTGTCTAATTACTCGCATACGCCGACAATATTGACATAATCGGGAGAAAGCAGCGTGATGTCAGTGGCGCTTTCGCAAGTATTGAGACGGAAGCGGCGAAAATTGGTTTAGCGGTCAATGAGGGCAAGACCAAGTATATGCTGTTAAGCAAAAAGGACAACCAACACCGACGTCTCGGGCAGAACGTCACCCGCGACAGATATAACTTTGAGGTAGTTAAGGACTTTGTCTACCTAGGCTCTGCTATAAATACAGACAACGACTCCAGCGCTGAGATCAAACGAAGAATAACTCTTGCCAATCGCTGTTTCTTTGGGCTAAGAAGGCAATTGAGTAGCAAAGCCCTCTCTCGGACAACAAAAGTCGCCCTTAATAAGACCTTAATAATTCCGGGCCTGCTCTATGGCGCAGAGGCATGGACATTATCAGAAATGGATGAGGGTATTCTTCGAGAGAAAAATTCTTCGGGCGATCTTCGGTCCCGTTTGCAGTGACGGTGAGTGGAGGAGGAGATACAACGACGAACTGTATGGACTGAACAGCGACATGGACCTAGCCAGAAGTGTGTAGATCCAAAGACTGAGATGACTGGGTCATGTAGAGCGCATGGATACCAATGCTCCGGTCCGAAAATTCTTCGAATCCGCTCCCGAGGGACAGCGCAGTAGAGGAAGGCCAAGACTCAGGTGGCGCACGCAAGTGGAAGAGGACCTCAGCCAACTTAGCGTGCGAAACTGGAGGCAGCTAGCCAGGGATCGAGCTGGCTGGAGAAGCTTGTTGACTGAGGCCCAGGTCCACCCCGGACTGTAGCGCCACCTTAAGTAAGTAAGTAACTTCTTAGTTGATATTCTCTGCTTTCCTTTGGTTGATTTGTTGGCGATAGGTATACTAATGCTGTGTACCCAAATTGCTCCTTTACCCTTGTTTTGACGTTTTATTTTCGAAAAAAATGGACTGCCTCTATATTGATTTCGTGGAGTGGATAACATACATTTTGTGCGATATTTGAATGTCTGGTTAATGTTAATTAACTTGTACTCAATTCAAAAACTAGCTCTTCATTAGACAACACTTCTTCTCAGCTCTTAAGGAACTTTGGTTTTTGACGAAAAAAAATTACCCCAAGAGTCTCTTGGACTTCAGTCCTACATTTACAATTTTTCTATCAAAGAAGTTTGGCAGACTTCGGACTAAATCTGAAAAATATGGCGGATGTACCAATTTTTCCCAAATGAACTGCAATAACTGTGTGTAGGTGGTCGTATCTGTATATATAGTACACCCTCTTGGATTAACCAGACCTGGCCGTTTCTGCTCTGGTACCGACTTCAATCTGCACAGTTGACAGTAGACTTCTGCTGTGATAGTCTAGTTACGACTCAATCGACCAATCTCCCAAACAGACCACAACACCTTGAGCAGATCAAGGTCATCTCTGCGATATAGTGCTGGTTATATAGACTAAGCGATTCGTAAAGAACCCATTTTTCATCTCCAGTAACGATTTCATTCAAAAACGGCTCTTGATTGCGACTCTCATGCAGCGGAGTAAAAGTGTCTCTTCATGGATGATGATTCTCATTTTCTCGACTTTTTGCCTTTTCCCATATTTTTTAGATTTCGATGGATGGTCATATGGCTTACGTTGAATGCCTTTATCGAAACAGTGGGACTTATTTTGACGGTGGGCTTAAGGAGCTAATGGACTTTCCCTTCTGCCATTGTATTGCCATTTCTATCCTTTGCAAACAAACTTCGGCATTTGGATCCGCTGAAAAAACACTTTCCATACACATTTTGTATTTCTCTAATGGCTTCACTTGCATTATGTTTTTCCGGAAGAAAATAAATAAAATATTCAGAATGTGTTCTCCCGTTGCAATGATGGTAACACAATGAAATTTGCAGACTCAATGCACAGTATATCCTAAATGTGGCCCGAATGTGATATCCCTGTTTCAATCACTTTCATCAAACCGACGTGTCATTCGAGACTCTATATATTTAGATAAGGGTTCACTATTTTACAATATAAATCGGCAAACAATTGCTGAAAGTGCTTAAATTGCAAAAACTTACTACAAAAATAGTGATCTTGTAGTAGATACGTTCCGCGCATTACTAGCAGATTATGTTTGACATAATCGTTCATCTGAGCGCACTATACCCAAAACTGTAAAAAAAATCTATCTCGATTAAACTCCGAATCTTAGTGTATATTTTGCATTTGGATTTGCATCTACACCCTGATAAAGTTCAACTCACTCAAAAATTGAAGCCAGCTAAGCACGGAATGACTAGGACGTCAGCGCTTGGATAATTAATTTTTACACATCATTTTCTTCAGCGATGAGGCTGATTTTTCACCCGGTGGATTCGTTAACAAACAAAATTGTCGCATATGGCGAAGTGAAAATCAACATTTTAGTGTCGAAAGACGTTTTCATTCACAACAAGTGTTGAAACTGTACAATGTGGTGGTGTCATTGGTTCATGCTTCTTCGAAAATGAGGAAGGTGAAACCGTCACCGTCAATTCTCTTAATGATTGCCGTTTCTTTTTTTAGCTCAGATCAAAGATGTGGATATAGAAGACCTGTGGTTTCAACGGTGCAACATCTTACACAACACGACCTATTTTGGCTTTATTTCCTGCCTATAGAATTCCTGTTTTGGAGATGTCAAGTGGCTACTTACTCGCACCATGTCAAAATCAAGTCCTACAAGAACTTCCTCGGAGAACATTGAAATAACGTTAATTTTTCTTAGTTCCCGTGCAAGCGGTGCATATTTTCTCGTATTGATCTTCAATTCTGACAGTCAAGGAAGGCGATGTCTGGGAAACAAATACTCCAAACTTTAAATGTATTTACGTTACTGACTTAAGACTTTATGACTGATTTACATATCAATCAATTGCCTCGCGCTTCCTCCATCGAAAGTGAATCAATTGCCTGGTACAGCGCGTTACCAAAGAATTTCAACAACCCAATGGAAACCTGCTCAACATGTTCATGTGCAGATTTGCGAAATGTGAAAGAATTGACGAAATGCAGTCAGATACCTTGAGATCTGGCTAGATCAATATCTATATTTTCACAAACATATACGAGTATGTATATATTGCTATGACCAGAGCCAAAGGTGCTTTTGCTTTTACAAAAAGACTGTTTTATAGCAGGCAACTCGATGAGAAGGTAAAAGTGATCTGCTATATGGCCTATGCTTGTATTTGGTTGTCCTATGTGGTTCAACGTGATAGCAAATCTAGTGGAGAAGATTCGAATGTTTGAGAGGGCTTGCTTAGGGTTTGTTTTCGCTCGATGTCGATACAGAACGCCAGAGTCTGAGTACCTACATAAAATTCTATCCTAATGAGGTCGTGTACAATAGACAAACCTAATAAGAATGTTATTAAGTTGATTCGAAAGTACATTGCAAGAGCAATGACCTCGTCGAACAACCTGATCATTAAGACTTGTTACTAGAGATGGCACGAATAGTCATTTTGCCGAATACCGAATATCATGGCCGGCTAGGCTCATAGCCGAAGCGCCGAATGTTCTTAATATTCATACCATTTAATGGAGCGATTAGAACACAACTGACCATGAGTTTTTTAAGAACTTAACACCTGCTGAATGGGATTTAATGGAACAATATATTAAACTTCACAAACCGTTCGAAGAGATTACGAAAATAACCAGCTCGGGTATTTCCTGCATTTCTGAGGTTATTCCACATGTTGTGACGCCGATTAAATACCTGGGAAAAGAAGAGACAGCACAGAGAACACCAAATTTATTGAGAATAAGATCCTCACTACAAGCTGAACTTGAAGCGGAGTTCAAATTTAATGAGAATGACAAATATCTGGTTGCCACTTTTCTTGGCCCGCGATTCAAAACTAGTTTTCTGCGATTAGTTCAAATATCGGGTTTTCCAATAGGGACTTGACAACTTTGAATTTAATTTGTGAACGCACCCTTTCACTAATCATCAAACTGTCACTGTCAATTTATTCAGTAAACTCAACATTTTTATCATGGTAAAGTACATGAACGAGCAACGTCTGCAAATTATAAAAATGTTCCACCGAAATTCGGAGTCGGTGACTGCAACTTTAAGAGCGTTAATTCCAATTTTCGGTCATAATTCTCGCCCTAGTATACAGGCAATAACAAGTTTAGTGCAAGAATTTGAGTCTACATATTCGTTGTGTGATGTTGCCGTGTCAGTCGGACATCGGGTTGGTCGACGTGTCGAAGATATCGCTACCGTTCAGGCGTCCGTAGAAAACGATCCAAATCAGTCAATTCCACTGCGTTCTCAAAAATTGGGCACCGCTCAGACCACATTATGGCGTATTTTGCGTAAGGATCTGGGTTTACACCCATACAAGATCAAGCTGACTCAAGAATTGAAGCCGATGGACCATTTAAAGCGACGTACGTTCTCGGATTTGGTTCTGGAAAAGATGCGCCAAGATGGTGAATTCCATCGCAAAATCGATTGGCCGCCTCGTTCGTGTGATTTAACGCCGCTTGACTATTTTCTGTGGGGCTACGTTAAGTTATTGGTTTTTGCCAACAAGCCGACGACGTTAAAAGAGCTCAGAGCCAACATTGAACGCGAAATAGCGGCCATTTCGGCCGAAATGTGTGGCCGATCCGTTGAAAATTAGGTCCATCGAATCGACCGCTGCAAACGTGCCCGCGGTGGCCATATGCAAGAAATCGAGTTCCATTCATAAAAGTTTTTGAAATATCTCAATTGGTTTGCGTTGTCAAGTCCTTATTGGAAAACCCTGTTTAGAAGCTCTGAGAAAGAGTTGTGATGAGAATAGTACCGCTTAACGAAAATGATAAAACCATTGATATACATGACAGTTTCTGGAACTGCTTTGAGGAAGTTGCTACAGAAAATATGAACACAGATGAAGATGTGAAACAGAAAAGTTCAATTGCAAATGAAATTGATTTTTACATGAAAACTGTTCGCCTAGATCGGACAGCAGATCCTTACAAGTGGTGGTCAGCAAACGCAAATAGTATCCAAGCCTAGCAGAATTTGGAAAACATTTATTTATCATCTCCCTGTAGCAGTGTATGTAGTGAGCGGCTGTTTTCGGAAGCAGGTCTAATTTATGAGGAGAAGTGCAATCATCAACAGGTCGTCAAGGTCAAGAAAGGTCTGATCTCCATTACGACAAAGACGACGCACACGGCAGTGTGGAGCGCCTCAGTAGGTCGGTAGGGAGTCGAGACAAGAGGTATGTTGCTCGGCAGCACCAACAATTTTGGTGACTTGCAGAACAATTCGCATTCCTTGAATACAGAATAGGTTCATTAAGGAGCAGAATGGGTCTGCCTAATTTTAAGTCATGGCTGACTAATACTCGTATTTGTAGGCTTAGATGGTAGAATAAAAAAAAACTAAACAAAAATATTGGAATAATAAAAAATACACAAAAAAAGAAAAAATCAAAGAGGTAAGCAATAACCTTCTATCTTTCAAAAAAAAAAAAATATGATCTGCTGAATGTAGATACTACTTTTTTTTGTTATCTTAAATCGTATTTGATTGAATATGAATCTAAAGTTGCGCGGCTTGCTCGAGGAGGTCTTTATTTTTGCGGAAAACCCCTTTTAGGTAGAGAACTTTTACTTGGAGGATGTAGAGAAGTTTCGAAGAAAAATTACAGCGACGGAAGTGGAATTGTTACGAATACCAAACTCAAAAAATTGGTTCCACTCCACACTTGTAGATATTTTCTATTTTCAAATTTATTCATCTAACATTAGATACCTATGCAAACGACACCGTTTTTGTGTGTCCATTGGAATAGGAAGTTTTAGAGAAAAAATGGATTAGGTACTGCCATCTAATTCGAAAAAAAAACACCAAAACTCTGATAAATTAACTTTTCTTAAATAACTACCGAAAAACGTCACTTTAAAATTGTATCTTTTCACCTCTCACTCCATTAATTAATTCTTCAATTCATTAGAGAAAAAAATTAAATGTCAACACTTTTCAACACCATCTCCGAATAAAACATTTGGATCCAAATAGAAAAAACAACTTAAACGCCGTAATCCGATTATCAGCAAATTCGATGCTTAACGTCGGTGACACACTCACTACCTCTAGTAGCAGAATCGGTAAGCTCGAAACTTGAACTGATGACGAAAAACAAATCTGACGTTTTTAAACCGCAAACTCCGCCAAAACTGGTTTCAAGCCAATCGCTGGAACTGTCATGTTTGATTGGATATCACTAGAAAAGTAGCTTTTCCTTTTTATTCGCTCTGCGAGTGTATACCTTTTTCATTTATGGGCGGTAGTATCTACGACTATTTCTCTCCTTTTATTTTGATATTTTTTCTCTTTTTCTTTCAAGATAAGAAATACATTTTCTATTGTGAATAAAGTTGAAGTCCCCCGTGGTGAATTGTATTGAACAAGGTGAGTTTAGTGGTAGGAAAAAAAAATTACAAGCTCTAAGTGTTTATGTATTTAAGGATAACGCGTAAATAAATAAAGAATTGAATGTTTCAAAAAAAAGAAAAAATGATTTACTCTCAATGGAAATGGGTGAAATAGTTTTATTGCCACAAAAGCCGTAGTTAAAACATCTATCGGTAGATAGACAGGCTTGAAGGTCAACACATTTACAAAATCCAGCAAACACAAAATTTACCTCCGACAGGTTATAGTATAAAGAACTGCTTTTTCGGTTTGGCAGCGATCACATGCAGCTTAAATTCCCTAAACTGTTGCGATATAGTCACATCGGGCCACTGAAATATTATTATACAGCCAAACAGAGTACTTTTATTGAAGACACTACTATAGTTACAACGAAGTGAGTTTAATGTTGTCATAGTGAATAACTAGCAGACGTCAAGATACATGCCGACGTATTGGCACCAATAATTGCAAAATTACAATACTTTACCGAAGTTTTAACTCAGACAAAATACAGTTTGTCAATTAGACTCAAGAGATACGATCAATCTTCAGAGACAGAGTGACGAGTAAAGGTATTATTGCAAATTATAGGCGTATTTCAATACTTCCAGTAGCCGAAGTGTTTGCAAGAAGCCGTAAGGAAGCGGCTACTAGAATTGGTTAATCCAATGGTTTGCGAAAAAAAAAAACCAGAACACAAGTAAGCTTTTGTGCGAATTTTCAGATACTGTAAATGAAATCCCTAATAAAAATCGCCATGTATTTGTGTTCTTCAGGGACTTTAGCAGGAGGATCGACACACTTATTCGTTGTCTTAGGTTGCTACTTAAGTTTTGATATATGGCAACACCAGTGCGAATTTATCAAATCTGACATCGTCATTGTAAAGTTTGACATTTCTAATGGTAATCGTCTTCAGAAAGTTTTACTTGAAACATTCATCTTGGTCAACACATGGAATTAAATCGTGAACATTTTTGTGCGACGGTTTTTTGTGACTTTAGATGTTGATTAAACCAAACAGCGTGTTTCGTTGGTTTGGTGAATTCAATCGTGGTCGATCTTCGCTGCAGGATGAATTTCGTAAAAGTCGTCCAAAATCGGTTGTTGGGTCAGAAAAAATCGATGCTGTGCATGAACTGATGTTGCAAGATCGTCATGAAACATACCGTAAGATTGAACCATTTTTGGGCATTAGTTCGACTCCCATTTATTAAATATTGAATGAATATCTGGCTGTCAAAAAATTTATTCGCGTTGGATACCGCATAACTTGACAATCGCTCAAATTCGCTAAAAAAAAGCATAATTTCCATTGGTGTCAAGAAATGTTGAACATTTGGCAGGCGACGTATCATGGCTCCATGCACATAAACCCGAACCTAAACAACAATCTCTTGAATAGGTCCTTCAAATCCTACAGAAGTTGTTCGCGGACGAAGTACTTCGAAGCAAACGGTCGCCGGTTTTTTTCGAAATAGTTGGACATGTCGCCACAGTGCAATTAGAATAACGTAGAACGGCCAATTCTGAATGAAACACCACCATTTGTTTGCCAAAATTGAGGGTAACTATTAGGAGAAGACGAATCATTCTCCACCACGACAATGCAAGCTCCCACACATTTTTAAGCATTCAAAACATATAATTGATTTGTCATCCTCCGTACAGTCCTGATTTGGCACTCAATGATTTCTTCTTATTGCAGATAAAAAAAAAAAAATTCTAGGTCAACGTTTTCGACCTCTGCAGAAGCGATTGAAGTGTTTAAGTTACATGTTTTGGCGATATCCCAATCGGGGTGGAAAAGTGATTCGAAAATTGATTCCAACGAATGCAAAAGTGTAATGAACTTCATGGAGAATATTTTGAAAAACAGTAAAGCCATTTCCGATTACAAATATTTATATTTAATTGTGTTTCTCAAAATTTAAATAGGCAGAGCCCTTCGTATTTTAAAACAACGAATATCTCGTTGATATAACCACTGAAACATTCGGTTTGAAGTGGTAAATTTTTGCTGATACTGAGATTGAAGAAGTGATCTTTACGGGCACCATTAACATTCGCTCCAACTAGCCCGATTGTCACTATAATTCTGAATTTTGTCATTCCCAATTGCCCTGTCTTTAAAAATAAGAAAGAAACGTTAAGGAAGCGCAATATTAGTAAAATACTTGTCAAAGTACACGTGATGTTCTAAGCTTCGAGGAAAGTCTTTGACTACTTGCTCAGAAGCTCAGAAGTTTCGGAAACTCAGCCAATGTAGATTTCGAACTCTGAAATAAATTTAAGACTCATTGATACAGATACAGATACAGATACATTCTATATTCGCGCTAGATAGGCTTTATTGGTATGTATTGATAGAAAGGGCAGCACAACATTGCTTTAATTTGATCATTGATTCATCATTCGATTGAATTTTTGATGGCTTCCAGGACGATAGAAACCATATAAATATGTTTCTGTACATCAGGGATACCTCTTGACTTCCTAATATGGTTTTTAGCGGGTTTGAAAAAAAAAATCAAATCGCGGAGCTCTATGTCAGTAGAAATGACTCCTTCAGTCTCCAATTGTCTCAGAGCCCCGATCAGATTTACGAAAGTGAGCACAATCAGTAGAACCTACTACGATATCAACTTCAACAACACTGCCTTATCTTGTTCATCTTCTCCGTTTACTTCTTCAGTGTTCAACTCTTGATCCGATAAAGCGTCCTCTTAATTGGCTCTACAGTTCCGGGTCAGTTAGCCCGGTCTTTAGCTGCCTCTTGTTGTGAAATCAAAATGTTTCCCCTTTTGCTTGTACGGGTTCTCCTCTACTGGTTTGTTCCTCTGAGTTAGATTTGATGATTCCGCCATACTCGTAGTTAGCGTAGTTGGAGAAGCCTCTTTTTTGTGGTTCGGACAAGATGTGCTGAGATTTCTTTCCAAATGAGTTGACGTATGCCTTTCCAATAACTTGAAATAGCTCAGATGGTAGGCCATCAGTGTAGCTACGCTAATGGATTCCATTCAGATATTGCTATCCTAACTTAGAATTGGTCATTATTGTTGCAGTACATCCTCTCAATATATTAGATCGCGTGCTTTTCGTGCTCTTTTTTGTTCCTTCGAAGTATCTTCTACTAGAAGAGGGGTTCCCATGTTTCTCTGCAGCTCCGCTTTATATGCTTCTTATTTTGAATGCAATGGGACCAAACCCAACACATCCGTTGCGGCGTCTCTGGAAGCACGTTACTTGATACTTGATGCTGGTATCATAGGAGTTGTTTAGAGATATGGGGATACGAGATCGGCGAAAATTGTGGCAGTCTCTTGAGATTACAGGTTTTCTACGTGAGAATTTCTCACGCTTGAAAAATCCGCTTTTGCACCTTGGCTGCAACAATGTTGAACGCTCGGAATGTTCGGAGGTCCAGACTACTGCTATAAGCCTTACGTCTGTCGCAATGTGATCAATTTGATTTAAGGTTTCATGCTCCGGAGACCGCCATGTCGTCTTGTGTAAAACAGTGAGGAAACAGTCTGCTTGCTATATTGATATCTCGTCCCTCCGCAAAGTCAATAACCTTAAGTTTGTTGCCAGACCTGGTGTCATGTAAGCTATGCTTAGATACCAACAGTCCTACCAAAGATGTTCTCCTCTCCTATCCTGCCATTAAAACAACTTAGTACGATTTTAACATCGTCAATGTCTTGAATGAGGGCATTGACGAATATTATGTTAACGAATTAAGCCTTGTTCCAGATTGTCATAAGCTAAGATTTCTTGTCTTAGTCTGCCGCATATAGCCAATCCACATACGAACAAGCGTTGTTTATTTTCCCTATAGCAATCACCATAAGGCATGTCACTGTTTTTCATTTTCTTTTTGTCCGGTGTATCCCTGAAAGTAACTTCAGTTCCCCTACAAGAGGCTTTCACATACCTTCGTTATGTTGAAGTCATATAGTCAGTGAAAACATACGAGTACCACAAAGCCATATCGATGCAAATATTCAGAAACTTTTCTTGATTTTTCAAAAAATAGTTTTTGTGGTTAATTTCGTTGACCACATGCAAGATGTTCTGATTTGGATATCCAGGGAATACACAAAAAAGAGAAAAACATATTATCTGCACATCAAAAGCCTCTAGTTTCACTCTTTATTTAATCACTGCGATTAAAATTGATTGAGCTTGATTAATGCATGATAGCTGAGGAGAGCTCAGCGTTGCTACTTCCGTCACTTGTGTACATGAAAACACAGACTTCGCCAACTATGTCAGTTAGCCTCTAGTAACATCCAAATTTAATTGAAAGACCCCAAGTACTACTCAAGGAATGAAAAACTAAGAGAAATTAGACCGAAGAATTCTATAGAATTAAGTACTCGTATCTGTGTTACACAAAGATGGTTGCCATTCTAAGGGCGAAAAATTCACGATTTCATCTCGATAAAGTTACTAATAACCAAACAGTTTCAAGGCTAACTGATTTAACACCCCCTGAAGCCGTATATACTTTGTAGTATCTTCAAGACGTCAACGTTTAATATAACTGGTTTCGGTCAATGACTTAGAACGACAAATGAATTTTTGTAAATGGAGATAAATTGTTATATATACAATCGCTGATCATAACATCTGTTAAAAAAAAAAAAAAAAAACGGCAGGTGGTTGTCACTGGTTGGAAGAATTTTTTTGTTTTGTTGGCACCTTTCTGGTGTGGTCCATCTCAACAACAGCTTGACCTTCGGCTTGCACTTGCATGTTAATAAACAGTCGGAATAAATTGTATTCCCATCACCAACACTTATATTACTTGGGATTAAGCACGGTAAATTCAAATAAGTGTAGTAAAGCATTTACATTGGACTTACAACTAGTGCCTTTGATACAAAAATGTCCACTATCCAGCTTCGATATCAGAAAGCACTAGATAGTAGGAAAGTAGATAGAGCCTTTAACTGATAGAACCAAGATTTAACAAGGTCGATGTCATCATTTATCTTCTTCAGTCATAAGAGAAAAAAAAAAGAAAAAAAAAACAGTGCAAAGGTTTATCAGTATATCGCCAATCGAATTCGAATTTTGATATCTTTTAAAGTTGTGTGCAATATTTCGACGATTTATTGTAGTAAAGAAACTTTTGCAGGCACTTAAATACTAAAATCTTTTTTGGATTTTTTTTCAGTTCTGTACATCAGAGATAAAAAAATATTAAAGCCTTTCTGTATGCATAAGAAACATTCGAAAAGCCTTTATATAGGCACAGAAAACTAGTAAATATTGGGGTACACATACGTACAAAACTGGATCACTGGACTTATTGTCGTAAGCATTTAGACAAGTTTTCACCGAGTCTCGACTATCGAAAGTCATAGAATCACACTTAGTGTTTGTTTGCCTGATCCTCAGCAGACAGTGCGAAGCTGATCTCTGAGATGTTCCAACTTTGGAAGCTGAATCTATTGTCTCCATTTCTATCTCAATTGTAACTACTTAACAGTTCTTCTGTTTTTAGCTCAGTATACCATGATATATTTCGTCGAATTAAAAACAGCAAACAATGCGGAGTTACAAATCATCAATCACATTAGCTATTGTGAAGGATAAGCAGTCATCGCCTGTGGAGCCCTATTGAAAAGGGTACAATGGAACTATCTTTAAAGGATGATTTAGGATTTGCTTCATCTAGAAGGCCCTTGATAAGAACAACGACAAAAAAAATGATATCATATCATCATTTTTAGTCATGAAAAAAAGTTGACTTCGTTGTGGCAAAAATAGAAAAAATTCGTACTAAATGTTAAATGGTTCTATGTGTGAAGTAGACGTTTGCCTTTATTGAGGTGAGGACCAACAATTATTTTCTTCTCCTTGACAACTCTAAAATTAGTCTGGATATGCTCACTTATCCAGTCAGTTCTATTCCTTAAATGAGAACTCTTTGTCGCAATAGTATCATGCAACAAGTGAATGTTGAACTGATCTGGATCCAAGGCACACTTACTACTAGATTTACTTAAGTTCGGAAGTTCTAGAGTTTTCTCGAAAGTTTCTTGAGAGGCGATGGTATAGTCAGTTTTGCTAAATAGAAGTTACGGTACGAGTTAAGAGCAATTATAATGGCATTATACGCTCTCCCGTTAAATGGAGTTCAATTCTTCCATATTTTGGGCAAAGAACTAGTCTGCACTAGTTTAACATAGAATTGTTAAATCTTTCAAATCATCATCATATTATAGAACCATTCTCAACATTTATTTCTGAGAATTATTTCTTTGAATTGAAGGCCGTAACTGCGGCTAAAATTGTTCATTCTGATGCTTCAATTTTCTATGAGGCCGAGTGGTACGAGTAATTTTGGCCTCCTACTCTTCAATCGTAGCCGACTTATCCATGTAGACTCTCGACTTTCCCTACACACAAAGATCACATGATCTGGCCGCTAGATTCACCGAATCGTTCTCGTAATCAAGTCATGACTTCACGGGCTGTGGGACAAGCGGCGCTTTCTTATTAGATCCAAATGTCGTCGAGACCACGGGCTTCGTTATTATGGCCTGACTCCATACACGGTTACTCCGCTCCCCAAATTTGGCTATTTCGCTTAATGACGTTGCTATCAAGCCCGAAATGAAGCTGAATAATATTTTGGGCCACAACAGTCGATCTTCTTGAAGATTTTCAAGACCCCAACGACTGACACGGAGACTATTCGGAAGGTCTGACGGCTGCAGTTCTTGCGCGAAGTGAATTTTGTATTTGGTATTAAGCTTATATTTTCAAACTTAAAATACACCAAGGTGTTGCATAAGATAAGATACGCTGGTGGTGCCAAATAGATTTATCATGGGCATCGCGTACAATCTCGGCTACCACCGCTATGTGCTAGATATGGTCTGTTTGGTCGCAAATTATCCAAAATGAAAATTGGGTTTCAAACTTTTCGACGGTATATCGTGCGGTAGGCCGATTATATGGGCAACAAGTTGTTTTAAGGGCACGAAACATATTACTCGCTGATTTTTGTTACACATAAAGGCGATGTGCCGGGCTAAGTTTTTCCATTATCAAACATCAAATGACGCTGAACATTGTCTCATATTGTGATCTGGGACTAAGACAAGGTTCTGTGAAATAAGCTTCCTAAATTTGTTTAAGGCCACTTTAGTAAAGAGCATCCTTGCTGTCACTTTGAATGTAGGTGTTCCATCCTCTCCACCTAATTGCTACAATAAAACTCATTGTGATTCGGATTGCGTACTTTGCTGCTTGGAACATCAATACTAGTTTGCCCAGCAAGTAATGAAGTCTTATCTTGCCGTGCACCAAAAGGACGTCAGTAATCCTATATCGATTTTAGAGCCAGGGAAGATCCGCCTAAATTCTGACATGGTTCATACGGCATTTCCATTCGATCGAAGTCAAATGATATTCAGCGCAAAATGTAGAGGAAACCGAATGCAGCCCATTATATGGATGTGAAAAGTAGGGAGGTTCAGCAATGTAGAACAGAGCCTGGCGTACTTGACGAAACTCTCTATTAGCCGAGATATTTTTGAAGTTTGGTAAAAGCGGCAGTGACAAATTTGTAGATTCAGAGAATTCTCCTGAGTTAAAGCCCCATGTCCTTAGAAAAGCTACATTATAATACCAAATACCGATAGCTCCTTACAGGTTTACCACTTGAAGTTTTCTTCACCTTAATGCTTATGATGGTAATGCCTTTAAATGTTAGACGAATCAAACAAATCAGTTTACTTCAGTTTTGAGTGGCTAAGGCCCTGTGAACCAATATTGTGCTTTAGATCAAACAGTCACAAGATCTAATCAAAGGGATAGTGCTGCTACATTATCGCAAGAATCGCATACATGCACCAATGAAGTAAACATAACACAGAGGAACATTTTCTCCCCATATCTTGACATATCGACAGCAATCAGAATCTGCAACCAATGTTCTTTCGCCGGTGTATATTTTACATGTTGAAGTATGAAAATATTCAACGTGCATTTCTGACTTCTGCTCTTCTAACGCTTGCTGCAGATCTGCATTCACCACAGGCGTTTAAAATGAATTTTCCTGGGACCTTCTTAAAACGTTTCCGATCGGGTTTTCTCGGAATTCGGGTTTTTCAACCATGTACCTATGTACTTTTTTTGGAAAAGAATGTATCTAAATGTTGCTTGCTATAAAATTTTCTGATAGTATCGGGTTTTCCAATAGGGACTTGACAACTTTGAATTTAATTTGGGAACGCACTCTTTCAATAATCATCAAACTGTCACTGTCAATTTATTCAGTAAGCTCAACATTTTCACCATGGTAAAGTACACGAACGAGCAACGTCTGCAAATTATAAAAATTTTCTACCGAAATTCGGAGTCGGTGACTGCAACTTTGAGAGCGTTAATTCCAATTTTCGGTCGTAATTCTCGCCCTTGTAGAGGCAATAACAAGTTTAGTGCACAAATTTGAGTCTACATATTCGTTGTGTGATGTTGCCGTGTCAGTGAGACAACGGGTTGGTCGAAGTGTCGAAAATATCGCTGCCGTTCCGGCATCCGTAGCAAACAATCCAAATCAGTCAATTCCAAGGCGTTCTAAAGAATTGGGCATCGCTCAGACCACATTATGGCGTATTTTGCGTAAGGATCTGGGTTTACACCCATACAAGATCAAGCTGACTCAAGAATTGAAGCCGATGGACCATTTGAAGCGACGTACGTTTTCCGCCAAGACGGTGAATTTCATCGCAAAATCATCTTCAGTGACGAAGCTCACTTCGCCGCCTCGTTCGTGCGACTTAACGCCGCTTGACTATTTTCTGCGGGGCTACGTTAAGTCATTGGTTTATGCCAACAAGCCGACGACGTCAGAAGAGCTCAGAGCCAACATTGAACGCGAAATAGCGGCCATTTCGGCCGAAATGTATGGCCGAGTCGTTGAAAATTGGGTCCAACGAATCGACCGCTGCAAACGTGCCCGCGGTGGCCATATGAACGAAGTCGAGTTCCATTCATAAATGTTTTGATTTTACTTCAAGCCGATAATAAACTTTTTGAAATATCTCAAATGGTTTGCGTTTTAATTTAAAAAAAAAATTGTCAAGTCCTTATTGGAAAACCCTATACTTTCCAGTTTACTTCTTGGCGTACTTTTTAGACAGGATTAAATCGATAACTAGTCGTTCTCCCTTCATAGGAAACGCTGCTGGCTGGGAGCCAACATTATTTATGAGCATGTCAGTGACAATGTGAAGTGGAGAAGATGGTTGCACTTTGAAAACTATTATGAGCATAATCATCGAAATATATGTAAAGTCCGTCGCAATTTTTAATGAGTTCAGCTACCGCATTTAGTGGAGGCGGCAGTACCGATCCATAGGGGAAGTCAGCGAATGAGCTTGTGCCATTATTCTTGTGAGTGATAAAATTGTAGGCCATCCAAAATATCTATCAAACTATGGAAAGAGAGGTAAGAGTTGTCACAGGCCATTCCCGTATTTCTTGTTTTTTTTTTGCGTAATTTCCATTCGTTCAGGGGTTTCCCCTTTAATAGTCTGCCAAAATTTGTTTTCGCCGAATGTTTTGTATTTTTCTTTTGGCGTTTTTTCCTTTCACGTAATTTCCGGTAGTCATTTTTTCAGTGCCTAAGCTATGCAACTCCTTCATATATCAAACCCCCTAACCCATAAAAATTATTTATTTATTTTTCTATATATTCTAATCGCTGCCTGTTTAGTATTCGTATTCGTATTCGTATTCGTACATGGATTCCTCATCAAAATTATTATAAATAAAAATATGGGGAAAAAGTGGGAAAAAATTGAGATATGATTTTGACAAAACCTTTATAAAGCCGCCATGTATAGGGGTAGTCGTATATTACAGTACACACGTATATATTCGTATCTATATGGGTTCGGGCTTCCGTGCGATAAAGTTTTGATGTTTTTGAGTTATTGATTGATTTAATGGGTGGCGCCCATGTCCACTGTTGGGGACTTGTGTTTTGATTTTTACCAGATATCTTAAATCACTTGTGGTGCCTACCGAAGGCCCACATGTGCTTGGGATTTTCGCTATTTTCTTATGAGGGCGCCATTAATGCTCATAAAAGGCAAATTTTAAATACATACATATGTTGGGATTAATATTTATGTAGGTACCACCTATGGTGACAAGTAAATGAGACTCATAATGACAGTCTAGTCCGAAAGTTAAATTGAAATACAAGTTGTCGCCGTTCTGGTCAGCTTTGAGTAATGGGTATTCTTATTCGGGATTTGGAAACTGACTTGGTAAACAGGGCATTGTGTCAGTCAACAAGTGGCTCTATATTGGCTTAGACTATTGTAATTTAAGGACTTGGGGTAAATTTAAGACCCTAGACAAGCAATATCAGTAGTTGTTAGAAAAGAACCCTGATCGAATGTAAATAAGTAATTGAGTTCAGCATTGCCGACGGTGTACATTCTATTTCACACTAAAATACAAATTTTGATTTCAGATGGAAATCCGATAAAAAAATATTTGTAACTTCCAATTAGACATTCTAGTTTGGTGTTAAGTTTAAAACCACAATCTCTTTCTGAAGATTTTCTGGTTTATGATTTTGTCCACTGTTGCCATATGACAACATGAATTTCATTGAGCTGCATAACAATGACAAGTAAATAAATATTGTCATTTATAGTATCATCAACTGTTATTTTTTTTTGCAACAGATGACCATTTGTAGAAATGACCACATCCTGAGTTTTTGCAGATTTGTGCTCGTTTTTTTTTAATTTTTGCTCGCAAAACATCTAGCTCAAAATTGGCGTTTCTTCATCAATGTTGGCTTTCAAGATTCGGCAGGTTTGTGGTTTGTTGAAGTAAATGCACGATTTCAAAAAGCTCCGAACTGTGTGACCTGTCGCCCCATTCTACAGGAACCAACTATGCTCGAGGCCCAATTTAGCAACTTGCAGCAAAAAAAAAATTGTTAAATTTCGTTAACGTTGGTGCGTTGGCGACCTTAAAAAATAAGTGGCATTCATTTTTTCACAACAAGTACCGCATCAGATACTCACTTCAAGGGGATACAATAGCTTTTCATTTGGATTCTCCAAGTCTCAGAACTGCAAATTCAAATAATCACTTAAGTGGCTCATAAATTTGGATACGAAGTCATCCTCTTCCAGAACCAGCTTTAACAGAACATAAGATTATGTTAACCTCACTTGACGGTCAGCGGGCAGGAGTTTTAAAACGGTTTGCACTTAATAAAGGAGCATCTTCAGGTCTTTCACTAAAATTCGACGCAACGAACGTATGCAGATGCCAAATTGTGTGCATAGTTGTCTTGTCAACGTTTGTGGACTCTCTCGGACGTCGTCAGCTACAGCAATAATATTCTGACTCAAAAGAGCACTACGGGGCCGGCGACTTCTTGTGACATCTCCATAGCAGACTCATTTCGCACGAGACAAGGATTAATTAATGGTGTAGAACGACTACGAAATTCACACTGCGGTCAAACAACATATCGAAAATCGGTGAAATAAGCAGTATTAGGATAGGTTAGGTTTAAGTGGCTGTTGAAAAACTGACCCACTTAGGCCTATTGCCCCATTGTGATTCCACTTGGATCTGTGATCCTCCTACTCCAGAAACCATTTGGAGCTCTTAATAAAGCGTAGGAGACTTTTAATGTCTGTGTTGCTTAAGTCATTTAAGTCATTGTGCAAGAAGGCTCCTAGGTGGAGATTTCTTCTTTGGGAGAGAGCTGGACATGTACAGAGGAGGTTCCAATTTTGGCAAGTTCGTCGGCCCTGCGATTCCCTGGAACGTCTCTATGTCTCGGCACCCAGCAAAGGTGAATATAGAACTGCTCCCCCATCTACATTAGAGATGATAGACAGTCCATGACTGTTTTCGAAATTAGAGAGCATGAGCCCAGGGATTTGATACCGGCCTGACTATCGGAAAAGATGCAGATATCCATTGCAGATATTACATTTTTCTTCAGCCATGATAGGGCTTCCTTAATTGCCAGAATTTCCGCCTGGAACACGCTACAGTGATTGGGAAGGCGGAAGTAGAGGCTAAGGTTAAGCTTATCGGCAAAAACAGTTTTTGAACCATCGTTGTAAAAATGGATTGAATTGTCATCCAGTAAGGCATTTTCCTCCCACAGGGATCTGGAGGGAATGCTTGCCCTCATGAAGGTTTTTGCTTCCGAAGAAGAAGGGTGAAAAACCACCCATTAGACACTATGACGATCGCTTGCTCATAGTAGTGTGAGATTCTAAATCACTAAAACCACTTCGCTACAACATAATGTTTATAATAACGGAGCTAAGTTTCGACTTATAAAGCAATTTTTTTATTATAGAGTATACTTGCTTGTCATGTGATAATGAAAGTTCCTGCATGTTCCGCTTTTTAACGCGCTTTCATTTAATCGCGCTAGAAGGTTTTGGTCCTTTGGAGACGGTGCAATAGGTTTCTGTTGTCCAAACGTATACGTATTCTTTTGCGAAGATTTTTGTGTTATCTCCAACAGTATTATTTCTAAAGTCTCGGTGAAAGCCGAACAATTTCTGTTTGAATTGCAATTCTTCGTTTTCAATTCTAACCAGAAAATTCGAATCTCGGAATACTTTCTGAGTTTATTTTAAAAGCTCAGTTTAGCAATTTGAACTATAAGCCTTCATAAAATACTTTCAAGGAGATAGTGCGAGAGTTCAAGGAATATACTTGAGCAAATGTTTTTTACATCCAAAGTTTCTTGATTGTGTCGGAGATTCTATGCACCTGATCATTAGTGGAATACTTATTCCTGAAGCCAAACTGATGATTTGAAATAGGATCTTTTCCGCCGATATATGTATGGTACGTCTCATATTTATTCCCCAAGAGTCGATAAAATTTGGAGAATTGAATTTTGACTATAAGACTTCTTCATACTCGGAAGTTTTCCTGACTTTAGGAGCATTATGACTTCAGCACCTTTTCACTGACTAAGAACGTATTCTAACATCAGTGCGGCGTCAATATATTATATAAAGAAGTTTAGTTAATGCTCACCTAAGCAGCAGGAGTTCCCTGGTCATAAAATGATATTTTGGATAAGTGCATGACCCTCTTCAAGTGATTTGCTTAAAAAAATGCCAAAAAACGAAGATTTTAAGGAATATTTCAAAAACTGGTTTCCCTCTATCAACTGTAAGAAACAGTAGAATCGGCAAACAGAACATGAGGGAAGAGAAGACTTTGAAAGTCGGGAAAGTATTGACAACAGTGTATGGTATGATAATTTAGCAGCTCAACTTCGCTCTTCTAACTACAGTTTGGATCCAATAGACTCATCTCACAGATAGAATGGCCTTGCTAAGAAATATATTGGCACTGAATGTCTAATCACTGGGAAGGAATAAAATCGTTTCTTGGAAGGTGTGGATTTAGAAGGAAAGGTGAATTCAATTATATCTATTAAATCACAAACCCAAGATGAACGAATTTAGAATCATCAACAAAGCTTCAGTCAATTTTTAGCAACTCTATTGCAGACACTTGGCTTAAGTAAGCCCCAATAAGAAGTATACGCGTCTTATGAATTGTAAGCTGATTCTGGCAAAAACTCTAACTATAAGAGGTCCACAACTTGACCCTCATATCTTTGTAATGAATTTCTCTCATCTACTGAAAATAACGCGTCGCCATGGGACTTCATCTCTTGCTTCAACCCAAAAATCAACAAAACAAAGTCGACCTAATCCACCAAATGGTAAAAGATGTGGCAACTTCTGTCATTTTCCGGTTAATGCAGAATAAAAAGAAAGATTTCGTTTATGTTAAAGGGGCTACCGTGGAGTGCAAGGTTAATCTTTGCTCCACTCAACAACAAAAACGGTTTTCTGGCCAATCACACATGCATTTGTTTTTGTAACTATGTAAATAGATATCGCTTATTTTTCCATAAATATTTTCCAAAAATTACGTAGAATCGTTTTACTTTCAAGGCAAAGTAGAATTCTAAAACGCTCCAGTGTTGCCATATGGCTTCATGTTCTTGCACCAAAACCACCCAACCAAAACAATTTAATGTTCACTTTTGCCACTTTTGCATCCATTTTACCAATCTTAAGATCAATGATTTGTACTTCAGCTTGGACATAAATCAGGCATCAAAGGGTTATCGATTGACAATCAAAATTTTTCAATAAATTCATTTTTGAATTGATCCTTGTGCCTTACGCAATGAACACAATTCAACTTTTGATGGCCTATGCATCACCGATTTTCTTTATGCTTTTCCGCATATTCTAAGTCTACATAGACCCACTGTCGTGGAAAAGAGTCCCGAAGTATTTGGACACATGTGTGATTGTAAAGTGCTCTGCATATTCGTAAAGATACAATGGCGATTGGTTTTGTTTTATTTTCTGCACGAAGATCCTTGATTTCATTTTCTAAAAATTTTGCAATGTCAACCGCAGGTCGAACTTATGAAAATGAAATTTGTGATCATGTCTTCTAATTACAAAAAACATGTCCAAAAATCAATAAATAGTCTCTTAAAGTCGACGGGATAAGTTTTTCGCCAATCGTTTGCATACTGAAGGATATCTTTTACCCCTATGGATGGTCTGTTCTAACTCCGGTATGGAATTGAACTTTTGGGGACCGATTTTTGTCTTTTGATGAGGTTTTAAAAGCGTAATTGGATTAATTGTATACTGAGCGGGCCACTCCAATTACGCTGGAACCAAGCCTTGCTTTTGCTTGCAATGCGATATGGAGCATTGTCGTCTTGGAAAATGACTTGTTTCGTTCACCTTCCAAATAATTTAGCAATGAAAGGATTCAGCTAAAGTGAAGCTGCGTTAATCTTATACTCGTACCTTTCCACCAAAGCAAGTCGATTTGTTTTCCAACAGTTTAAGAGGAAGTATGTCATTTTGACTCCATGATGATTCTTAGCCCGCCAGAGTCAGAAACTGTCTTTCGACGACTCCTCTCAATGCTTCTCTTTCGATAAGGCGGTCTTCTCAAATTGAAGTTTTACTTCCACTCTTATGATTTTGGTTTGGACAGCACAATCACTTGCATTCTGGACTTGGGAAATTTCCATGAAGTGTAAAGTAAGTCAGCAGACTGTAGTATGTGAGTTATGCGACTGCCGTTGCTTAGAATACTAAACAATATTTAGGAAGCCCCTGGTAGCTAGCTAGTACTTTAGAAATTGTATTGTAATCGTAGTTAATTTACATAATAATAAATAAAATGAAATAAAATAAGTTATAACTTTAATCCCTTACATATAGTATTGCAGCAGCTTGATACGTCAATCGTTCTGAGTCAATGGCAGATCGATTTCGAATTAAAATCGAGATCGAATTGTTTTGAATTAAGATTCCACAAGCATATTGTTCTTGATTGGCATATGTTCAAAGTAGGCAAGTCATAAACACATTTTTAGCTGATTGTGCAATATTGACAGTATCTATAATAATTATTATGATCCTACCCAGGTGCATAGATAAACGAATGGAGAGTGGAGACAATTTCTGTTTTAGTGATTGAATTCACCTCTACTAAACACTTGTTCACAGTCGAACAGCGGAGACATAAGTCCAGGAATAAATAAGAGAATAATAAAGGCATCAATTACAAAACTGAAAAGACAGATAGATTCTAAAACAGAAGGCAGACTACAAACTAAGATACTCGTACCTTATGAATTTCTGACAGTAAACTTGAATCGAACATTTCGAATGGAAATTTCTGAACGAGAGAGAAGGAAAATTATTTATGAGTTCGAACTCGAAGCGCATACCTAACAAAAACAAGACTTGATGCGGAAATCTATCGAATTTAAAAATATATCTTACTCGCACGAGTATACCAGGATGAGGTAGATCTTGGATACACTTTTTGGTGACATATGCCAGCAAATCACAAGTAGCTCTGTTGTTATGAGAACTGTATTGCCAATTACTTGTTTGAGTAAAGTCTCAAAATACCTTCTAAGCCGGCAATTTATCAGCATATCCCCCACCTCAAAGCAAGTGGACGCAAGAACTAAGACGATAAGACTTATTGCAGAATATATAGTAAGGTGATATACGAGAAAGCTTACACTCTAGCATACTGGCAAGTGCAGAAGAACTCGTCTCCAGCAGCGTAAGGACTGGTATCAGATACCAACAATTTTATTACACATATTTTAATCTGTAAGTTCCCTCGTTAGTACTTAAGCATGAAATTCGAAGTGGTCATTCTCAAATTTCGATCACCTCGAGTTAAAAAAAAAGACATGCAGAAAGCAGTTTGAGTTGATAGCTGAAAACGGCGAAGAAATGGATGAAGAATGAAGTTCATTTTCCAAGTATTTGTGACTCGTAATACTTTTTTATTATTTGTCGAAAGCTTGCTATTTACGTTAAATAAATACGTTTGAAGGATGCGGTAACTTAAACAAAACTTTTTTAGCTGATAAATTCTCCTTTGACTTTAGTTTCACACCATTTACAAGTATTTGACAATTTCTTTCGAAGGAGATGATCCCTGGAATCAAGTTAAGGTGCAAATAAGGCCTTGAGTACTTTCCCCGCATAGATTGATTTTCCATGGTTCTTAATTAGATATTTAAACCACTGGGCTGGGTGGTGTAGAAGTTAGGCAATGTGGTCTGTACATCCGTCCATTGGCAGACATAGGTTTAAAAATAGACTGCAAGTTTGGCAATGGTCGGCAAAGCATCAAGGCTTTTAGAAATGTGGCGATTCTTACGTGAGTGCACTCCGAAATGTTTGCTCACGTTGAAATATTCGAGCGATAAGCGAGTGCAAAAGCTCTGCAGAATCGAAACCAACCCATTCGTGATGTGAAGCGAGTATTGCTATTTAATCTCAGTTTGAAATCAGTCTATATCCCTAAAACTATTGTTCACAAAGCAAAATGATATATAGAAAGACGTTAACTTAAGGAAAATGTTTGTAATTTACGAAAAAAACATATGTTAAATAATGTTGAAGAGATTACGGACTGTGAATTACATTCTCGAATCCACTTACCCTTGATAGAGCACATACATAAGAAAATTAGGGCTGCATGATTACAGATTATTATTTTTACTTAATTTGCAATCACATGCATCTCAGTCTCCTTACACGTGGCTTCGAAATGTCTTGGGACCGACTTTTGCTAAGGAGTTCGTGTGAAGAAACTGAGAAGAGGCTACACAAATCGGAATAATGAAATAAACTGGCAGGAGTTAATCAAAGAAAGAGTTCAGCTCTGGGCGCTTAATTTGCTAGAATGGCTTCAAAATGCTATAAACCAAAATGCTTCAAATCCGAGTAAATAAGGAACCATTGTGTTAAAATGATAATATATAAATGAGCGTAAAGAACAGGACGCAAACCTTTGAAGTGCGGAGCCTAAAGGGTGCGAACGTTTAAAAAATGCGGTAAAGAAAGATAATACATGCACTAGAAGTAGTTGTATTGCGTCGGTATGAGATCGTTTAAGTGGGTGACTAGCAACAGAAAAATTGCAAAACAAAACCGCTGGCATACGACCTTAAAATTTTGAGTTTGTCGCGAAGTTAAAAGCTCGGGAGAATATAGTTGCCAAAATATATTGAAGACAAGCAGGAGCGCTTGCTGATTGCTTATAATTTTGTTCAGTAAAATCGAGGAGATACGACACGATCAAATACAACGTCTACCGATTAATAAAAATAATGGCGCACACTATGAAATTATACAAAAAAGTTCTAGGCAATCGACAACGCAGTCTTTTCATATTCCAAGGTAGTTTGTGCTGCTTTGTGGGAGGCAGGACGACATACGAAGCCATTCAAAGTGTTCGGAAAAAGATCGCGACCATTTGAAAGATATTAATATCGTTTTCATGGAATTGGAAAAGGTGTTCCATAGAGTTGTCAGAGACCTATATAGATGGCGTTAAAATCTCTCATCCACACTTTATGCTTTCGAAAGTAAATTTAAATAAAACACATTTTTGATTTAGATTTCGATCAAATTTTTCAATATTGGGTCTTGCCATGGATATAAAATCATTCAAATGTCCTCCACAGGAGGCCTTGATTTTGAAAAGGTAACCTCCGATGACTTTGCGGCACATATCGGGCACATAACACCGCCATAACTTGATGAATATTCATTTTCGAAGTGTGCATTTACACGATATTTTTAATAAGCCCACAAAAAGAAATCCATCGGCGGAAAATCGCATGATCTTGGTAACCAGTTCACATCACCAAAACGCGCAATAACTCGTCGAGGAATTTTTTTTTGCTGTAAAGCCTAATTTTTTCGATTTATGTGAGATGTGGCACCGTCTTGTTGAAACCACATGTCTTCCACAATCGCATCTTCGATTTGAGGCCAAACAAATTCGGTTAATATTTGGCTATAGCGATGAGAATTGCCGCCGTCCATGACCTGAGTTTCATAGAAGTATGGACCAATGACACCACCAGAGCAAACTGCGACTTTTTGTGCATGCAATGGTCTTCCGATAGTACTCGTAACATGTTTGTAAAGGTATCAACCGAGTGAAAATGTGTGAAAATGGAAAATTCAAGCGCTGATGTGCGGGAACCCTAAAGGCATATGTTCCACGCATTCCAATATCAGCTTGAGTGAGTTGAACTTTAGAAGGGTGTTGATGCAAATCCATATGCGTGATTGGTTATAATGTGCCGTAAGACAAGCAAAAATGCTGTGCTTGCCGTAACATCAATAGATTTGTATGTTCTTTAACACTTTCACCGCAGGATCCCTATTTTTGTAATAAGTTTTCACAATTTTAACACATTCAGCGATTATTAAATGAACCATAATTAAAATGGCAAATCTTAAACTTAACATAAACAGTCTCGGATGACAGTTCGGCTTGATGAATATGATTGAAACAGGGATGTCAAATTTCGACAACGAATTGGATACCCTTATATACATATACGAGTAAGACATACGCAAGAATACTTCAGCATAACTTAAATGCACAGCCTTAATAACCGGGAAAAATGTAAGTAAAAATCATAATATAAATGCCATGATAGTATACAAAATCCGTCGCTCTTAAGTACCATGGACATTTTTCTATTGCTTCTCTTTTCGTAACCAACACTCTGAGGAACCTTTATATTTGAATGAATTCGTTAAAAACTCTGCATTATTTTCTGGCAATAAAATTACACTTAAACCTAAAGTTTCGTTACAGACCAAAGTCGTTCAGTTGGCTTTGACATACGATTCGCAATATTGGAAGTTATTCCAATGCCCAGCTTACCATAGTCCTTAGCATTTACAAACGTACATCTTTATCTCGAAGCTGCTACTGCCATTAGAACTACATCTGCATCTGCAAACTGCATCTCCGATGCAATTTAGAAAACTGAAAATAGTTTCAAATCCTTAAGTTATCGAATTCCATAACTCTAGGTGTGTCTCTGAAACTGACTCTACATACTAACGCATAATTGTAGTGCAGATCAGTAAAAGGACCGAAACTTGCAAGAAAATTATGATATTACAACACTTTGAAATACCACTAATGTGTAAGCCTAATTTGGTTCTTTCAAGTAAGTAAGTTACATATACCGAAATGGACTAATCTTCGTGATTCGTATTCACAAGCAATGAAATAAAAGAAATATGTAAATTTTGATCAATCACAGTTCTTTTGTAGGCTGTATGATGAGCTTGAGACTGTGGATAGCATGGATTAAAGGATGGAAATAGGAAATGAAAAAAAAAAAGAAATCTAAGAGCTGCAATCTCAATCTCTTGGGATCATGTTTCGGTCCACTTGTAACAAAAGCCAGGAAACAGAAGCAAATCTGATGAGGTTGAACTGGCACTCTTAAAATAATTGGAGGAAAAGAAACCTTGCAGACCAGTATAGCTTTCTTGCAAGATCTTATCCATCATTTGGCTCACTTTTCCAAAATAATTGAAAAATCTATTTTAATTTTCCATTGAATCCTGAAATAAAATGTGAAATTTAGTAATCCGTATTTTCTCTCCTTTCACTAATAGGATGCATCCAAAACTACTTCAACGTTGTCATTTTTTTTTCTTTTGACGGTTGCACAAATACAACTTGGGCTCGAAAAGCTGTGCGAAAACCTTAGATAAAGTGTTAATTTGTTGTCCCTATGGATTTCCACCAAACAACAACATATACTAGAAGCGTGTGCTGCGCTTTTATAAAAATTCATGTAATTTTTTTTATAAAAGTTAAACAAATTTTAATTTTTAAAAAAAACTTAAAGATGGATTTATTTTCTACCATAATAAATATTTTAAATTAGCAAATAAAATTTTTTTTATAACTATTAATAGAAAAATAAAATATGTTAGGTGTGCCATCTCTCCCAACATGTGTGGGAGAGATGCCGCATGTTAATTTGAATGTCTACTATGTTGGTTCGCTCTTCGTCACGGTGCAATCTGTACAGAGGCAGGATTCTGGTTTTTTGTAGCGTTTGCAGTTTTCAAGTTTTCATGTTGCCATTTGCTACATTTCGCGCATTGGATCCAATCCTCTCGTTTTTAGGTCAAAAAATAATTTTCCCAACATTCGGCACAAACATTAGGGTTCTCAGCCGGATCAGTCGTTCTCTTTGAAGCCTTTTTGAGCTGGTTGGGTTTTCGGAGACTTGGCGTTCTTTCTTTTTTCAATTGAACAGGGTGATGTTAAGACCTCTGCTTCCTGCCTTCGTCTTGAAAAAATCAGGGCCGGAATTTTTGGTAGTGGTAACATTTCTTAAAGGCATTTTGTTGGCGTAGGCTTGAAACATGATGAGGTGTGCGCTTCGTTTTCAGAGTGATTACAGGTACGCGGTGTATTGCTGGTGCTTGGAATAACCAGTTGGTTATGGAGGAGCCTCAAAAATAACAAAACAGCTGTCAGTTGAACGCAAAAACATGAGCAAACTTTCGCTCTTATTAACGAGGTAACCCAAAATAAAGCAGAGAGGTGGAATGGGGCAGAATCAATACAGATACTAGAGAGAAATACGTAGCACTAAATTGAATTATATATGTTAAACATTTCAAAGGTCCTTAAAAGACGAAGAGGACGTAAAGGCAGTATTCAGAATAAAATACATAAGACGAAAATACGAGATAAAAATTGAATGCCGACTAATCGTTTGCTGTACCTACTTTTTAAAATCAATCCCAATCTCACGCCTGAATGTTGTCTCTGACTTATTGTCCCCCCTATTTAAGTTGTCATCTAACTGGAAGACTGGACTACTTTTTAATGCCAAAACAATTTTAAGAAATCTAAAGTCGTATATTTGGCAAGAGTTATATACAATATACCTACCTATCTGCGTGCTGTAAGCAATTGTGGGAATCTAGAAATTCAAGTGTCTACGTCTAGCTTATCATCAATCTTCGTTGGCGCGAGAATTACAAATGTCCGTAAAGATCACTTAATTTCGTTCTGCTGCTTTGAATAATTCAATCTTTACGATTTCCAGCAATTCGTCGTGAATTCTGAATCCAAAATACGGAATACTGTTAAAAAATAAAATCATTAACAACGATATACAATAGAGGGCAAAGTTATGTTTACTTCCAGTTGGATTGATACAAATTACTTTTCCTGTAGTAGATACTCAGTATTTTTTGCTTTCGTAAATGGTTAACCTCTGGTTGGAAACCTGTTGCGACACCCTATATTTCCTTAAATATCTACAGCTTATCGCTTCTTCTTTTATGATGAATCGACAAAATTGAACAGACATCTATAGTATCCCCAGTGATTGTTTAATCTGCATAATCCACGCTTTACGGTGTCTACTTAATGCCTTTCTTAAGAAACAAAATCTGGGTACTAAATAACTTTAGCCACTGCCATATGATAGGATAAGATAGCCCTAAGTGATAGTATGTCTACAGCTACCTACAAAATATCAGCAAATTGTTATCAGGATTACGACCAATTCAAAATTCAAAATGGCTTCGTATTTTCCTGTCTCAAAGTCACAGTCTTTACGAACAAATACGACAGCATATTCATACGCATATATGTACGTACATAGATACGTAGTCTCTTCACCTGGTGTCAATTGTAACTAATTCCGACAAGTAGCTTATATGTGTACATATGTACCTTGAAACGTAGCACCAAATTTAGATAGATTCATTCCTTTTTGCATTCCACAAACTGTCAGTTGATTTGTGTTTTTTTTTTTTTTTTTTTGTTAAAGAAAACTTCACCCCCTTTGAATCTGCCATTTAACAGAAGTGACACAAATTCAACCGAATAGATGTCTGTTTAGCTGTCAATCAGATGACAATGTGCGTGATGTACCTACATATCTCTCATACAATAAACGACTCACATACAAGTAGGTATCTGAAAGAATCTACAATAAACAGCAGCCATCAGAGATAAAGATATAACTGTCACTCTTAAGAAAAAAAAAAAGAAGAGAATTAAAATTCCTGCATCGATTGTCAAAGATTTCAAAAAGAAAACTGAAAGAGCAAAAAAAATTCTAAAAATCTAGCGCCCAACTGAGTGGCAGACTCTCATGCCGATCTAAACCTGGGCGCACGTAAATACCAGTATCTGAGATATTTTTTATCTGCCGGTGCCCTACGGGTCGGTATTTTAGTAAAAAAAAAAATTAAAAAAACAGTACAGAAGGCATCTACAAATCAAATTAGCTACTGCCTGCTTAACAGGCCTACCCATTCAGCCAACGTCAGAAATGAAATAGAAGGCCCAACTGTACCTCAGATAGGCGTTCCTTCAACTACTACCCTTCAGCAGGCAACAGCAAAATCTTTTAAATACACCACACAACCAAAACTACAAAAAAAAAAAAAAAACAAACATATCCAGATACAAATATATCTCTCGCAGAAGCACTAGCTGAAGCAGCAGCTACTAGAACGAGACAACCACATCTGTCGCTTCTAAACATAATGGTGGTGGATAAAGATTTTTCAGGTAGGTGGGTTCAAGAAGGCGTATCTAACTATCGTGAATTTGTCTCCAAATGTATCTGACACCATGGCACACTTGGTGACGGCGTCTTCCTTGGTGCGCAAGCAATGTCTGAGTTAGCTCTGGCTTTGGTTCACTTTGGTGTACGGTCGAAGTTTTTCGAAAGCGATTTACGTGAATTATTTTGGTAGCCGCGCGTTAGATACATTTTATGATTTTTCATACATACACCCGATGTGTGCTGCAATTCGTTTTCAGATATTTTTTTTTCGCGAACTAAACTTTTTCTTGTTTATTTATTTATTTAGTTTTTTTTTTTCCTGCTTTTTTGGAAGGCAATCTTGTGGTATCTGTGAGTTTTTAGTGCGCCCCCATTAACGCGCTATCTATGTTGTGTTTCTTATCAGAGTTTGGATATTTTGCGGGCGAATATTCTCCACAAAAGTGAATGAATCTAGATTGTGTGCCAACAACAACGAATAAAAAAAATAAAAAAAATTAAAAAAAAAAATTAGAAAATAAAAATACCGTCAGTGTCGAAGATAAAGCGATGAATTTCAATTGAAAAAAAGTAAATAAATTAAACAAAACAGAGTTGAGGTATTTTTTGTGTTTTTTTTTTGTTCGGTTTTTGAAGTATTATCACTTAATTTCCGTTGGAAAAATAGAAATCGGCATTGAGTGATTTCGCCCACTACAAAAGTGGGAGCAAAAGATCTTTCTTGTGATTAGTGGACAGTGGTCTGTCAATATGATGGACGTAGGTATGTACGGGAATCATTCGAATAGTTATCATACCGGTGGTGAAATGGGAACAAATGGATACCCCTATTCGTTCCCATCAACAGCTGTAGCAGCTGCCGCTGCTGCAGCAGCAGCTCATCCTCATTTGCCATACCATAGTAATAATTATGGACAATCGATTGATTCGGGAAATTTCTATCAACTAACTCCACCGCATAGCGCCAATAATAACGTGTCCGTTCAGCAATCCCAGCATCAGCAGCAGCAAGGTACCACAAATCCAGTCTACTCTCATCCGCATTTGTATAGTCCAACAGCAGCAGAATATGGAATAGCTACAACGCCGCAACATCCATCGAGTAATTCACCCACTGACTCCTACTACGAGAGTGACAGTGTACATTCGTTCTATGGGACAGCGGCGCCTGGTAATCAGTCATCGAACAGTGTCCAAGATACTTCAATCATTAGCTCTGAGAATGGCCTGAGTTATACGAACCTGGATTGCTTATACAATCATAGTTCGCATGCACATCATCAACAGCAGCAACAGAACGGTGGAGCTGGTGGTTCGGCTGCATATGGAATGAATGCTGGAGATGAGGTTAAAATTACTATGCACTCTCCGTATGGATTGAATGAGGAAGCTTTGATGCAGCAAGCTGGTCAACAACAAAACGCACATGGTAGTATGATGGGTACAAATGCGTGGCATTATCATGCACAACATTTACAGCCGCCGGCACATCATACGGCTATGACAGCGGGTTATTCTAATGCCGCTGGTATGGATGGAGCTACACAAGCCATGGTTTTGGAATCGATTGGAGGATTGAACGCAACTCGAGGTGGTAGTAGCGGTGGTAGTGGACAAATGGGTAACAGTGGTTTGTCGGGTTCGGGAAATACTTCTCGAAGTCAACATGTGGTATCGCCTGGCGGTACAACGCATACCTTAACTGCACAACAACAAACTTCACCAAATGGTCTGCCGACTTACAAGTGGATGCAGTTGAAACGGAATGTGCCAAAGCCTCAAGGTAAGTTAGAACTTTCGGTTGCCAGATTAAGTTGAGTATCTATGTATGTAGGCAAAAGCAAACCCTATGGTTTAAAAGATCCTTTATAAGTTTAAAAGTATATATATATTCATTCCCACCTGCTTAAAGATTTCGAAACTATTTGAATTCGTTCGGAATTGCCCAAGTCACATGATACATACTCGTATTTCAATAGGTTTTCTAAATTTTCATAAATACTCATAAATTTCTTTCTACACCCTCTTCAGTATGTTTGCTAAGAGCAATATTGAAACCGGTGTTTGCTCTGATTTCTTTCCACAAGATCGAAAGCTGATTTAAATATCGCTGTGGTCCCCTACTTTTTTGACTTAAGTTCTGCGCTACCTTCTTCCGATTTCGATCTTCTCTAGAAATTCTTAGCTTTACATTGATTTTAAATGCCTTGTAATAAGCGAAGTATTTTAAAGTGTTAAAGCAGTTCATTTTGTGACTATATGAAGGATTGTTACCGTCATGAATAGAATACTATATTATATCCATTCGCAGTTAAACGTATCTGCATTGGAGTTGAAATTGTTTAATGAAAAGTAGAAGAGGCAATCTGTCATGTCCATAAGTTTCATTTGAAGCTCTGGTCGATTCTCGGAAAAATGTTGGCAACTTTTCACTTCTAAATTTCAAAAAGCTTCTTTTTCAAAGAACCCGGCCCAACAAAAAGTGGTTTCTCTGTAACAAGCAGGCACAAATAGTTAGCGAATGAAAATGTTCTAATTACAACAGGGTCGGGTGATCTACTCAACATCACTTAAAGTGTGACATTGGGGTCAGTGATATTTGATATTTTTTTCATATATTGGGACCAGAAGTGTCAAATATATTTTATATAGGCTGCTATTTGACGTGTGATATTTTTTGCAAAATACAGACGTAAAGGCTTTGTTGACTTTAGTTTTTTATTAGCATGGAAAGGTACAATATCGAAAATCATTTATTCTGATTGGCCTTTACAAGTGTTTGGGACCGCCAAATGTTTGGCTGTCAGCGCACTGTAAAATGTCCGGGAAATCGAAGACAGACGAATATCGACAATCTTTTCACGGGAGATGAAAATTTCGCAAAAATTCTTTCCAAGAAACCTTAGCACTCGGTGCTTAAAAACTAAGTTACTTCACGGCGATTCAAGTACTATCATAGAAGGCACTCGGTCCATACATAAAACACACTGGACATATGTATACTGCAGTCATATTGTGACGTCAACGTAGGTCGCTTAGCCACTTTGAAAGGTGTTGGTCTCCATTCCAAACAATGATCGTCATTCCGATAAGACTTTACTTAAAGCGAGTACCTTTCTAAATTGCTGATAGTCCATGCGTGTTGTGATTACTACCTTCAATGATTAGCTGATGTTTCTTGAAAAATTGAAAATATCACCTAGTCGTCTTATGGCATGTTTTTATTTTCCTTTTTCCAATATTCATATTGTTTCATAAGACAAATAAACAAGCCAAATGCAACCCTTGTGGCAAGAATTCTTGCTAAAAATTGCAACCATAAAACACATCTCAGCTCTATCCGATTCATGGCTCTATTTGACTCTCCTATTTATAGAGAAGTATTAATGTTCAAGCGGAAGGAATCCTGTTATGCAAAACATCATGTGGTTTCGTTATGTGGGAACTACTTCATATGCTCTGTCAACCTAGATTCATTTACAATATGTTGTTGCTGCAAAAGTTTGTTTCAAAAAGTTGCTTTAGATTTTGTTCTTGCACGTAATCCAAGAACTACGAGAAAGTCAAGGATTTTCGGTATTCTAACGGCAATTGTTGGATTTATTCCGTTTTTAAAACTGTTCATTTTGGAAGCATTTTTATAACACTCCAACATTGTTTAGATGTATTCATTCAACAGACGCGTTTAAATTGGAAATAAGTTCAAATTACACCAAACTAAAGCTAGCTTTAGCTGCAGATTTTACTCTCCATATTTTTCTCACATAATCATACAACATCTATTTATCTATCTTATGAAGTTCACATCAAAAATCTGTATTTATTATGAAGAAAGGCTTATGGCATTATATTTAAAATCCGACTTCAGAGAAATCGTACTCTCTGTTGTTGATGAAGCACATCCTGTCAGTCTAATTTTGAGCCATATTTTTGATCAATCCGGGTTCTATCTTGACAAACACTTCCAAGGTCTGAAAAGTTTGCAACTTCCTTAAATCAATATTTGCCATATTTTCGAAGAAATAATAATTTTCAAAATTTTGTCATTGGCTGCAGAGCGAGCCCTGATAACATTTTTGAAAATAAATGTCCGAAGTGTGAAAATCTCACCAAATACCTGCACTTTTACCGGCTTAAATTTGTTGTCATGAGTCCCTTATGAATATAACTCACTACTGCAACCACAACTTTGCTTATTCACAAGACTAAGATTCGTCACCCAACACGATTTTCTATAAAAAAAAAGGTCGGCCTCAACCTGTTCCGCGAAATCCTATCACCAGACAAGTTTTAGCCTTTTAAATGTTTACTTGGGCATTCAAGCTTTATTTTCCATCATGTTTTGAAAATGATACTGTTTAAGTTGGCCCCGAAATTGTTGGTAACTACATATTTGGACTCTTTTTTACATTTTCCATGGTTTTCTACAGGACTACGAGCGATGGGTTTTCCACTTCTTGACGGAAGTTCTACTTGGGTGCTGTCAGAGTTTGTGGCTTCATCACATAAGACCGTAGCTATAAATAACCCAATTGAAGGAAGTCCGGGGTGGTCAAATCAGGTGATCCTGAGGACCAGTGAAAATCGGCAAAACGCGATATCAGACGACCGAAAAGCGCCTGCTATCGAATACCGGTTGTGATTTTGTGCAGTATGCGCCATTGCTCTATCCTACTAGAACCTAACTATCAGTTTATCTAAATGACGAATGAAAAATTTATTAATCAGGGCTCTGTAGCCATCACCATCCACAGTAACCATTTGGCCCTCCACGTTCCCAAAAAAAAATGATCCAATTTCTCCTTTAACGTAAACAATGACTTCGAGTAGATTGCTCGTGGATTGTCAGTACCTCAGAACTAAAAATGTTGTTTGTTCACGTTTTTATACTAGTGGAAATGAGCCTCGTCACTCAGGATTGTTTTTGCGCAGTATTGTCCACATCGTTGATAAGATTCAGGAAAGCATGAGCAGAGGTGAGACGCGATTCACGGTCAACACCCATTACCCGATGAACTATCTCCATTTTATAAGGAAACGTATTTGAGTCTTTCACTAAAATGCGCCGTAGAGACGTACATGGATTGGCTAACTGCGTATCACGTTACCACGTTACCACGGCACCAATACTCTCGGCCGAGTAAGATGTGCAAGGCCTTCCAGGGATGACACTTTCCGATACGGTCACACATTATGGCCCGCCTTGTATAGAGATTTAGCATCATCGCATAAAAAGGAACTGTGGTGCCAGTGGTGTACTACAACTAGGTCAAACTTCTTATAGTTTTGTAGCAATTAAATTTTGATGTTGGTCTAGAGATTAACGCAAAATTTCCTACAGAATAGGAGTAAATAAGCCTATTGGAAAGACTTTCAGAAAAAATAGAAATGATCGATATACTCGTATTTAGACCACCAATAACTTTTTAAAACATAAGAAAATTAGTAAAAATAATCCAATAAGGAAGTCAATTTCATATCCGTAAACAAATAAACTTTCAGTGCAAATCGCAAGACAACAAGGCAGTTAAACCAGTGGCACTCTCCCCTGCATCGTCAATACAATTTTTCCGTTCCCCATAGTCCTTATAGTATACCTTTTGAATCTTTTTCATGCGATAGCTATTAAAGTACACTCAGGCTCACGAATTCGGAAAATATGTTATTATTGGTTCCAATATGACCAATTTTCTGACCGCTATATTTTTACGCCTGCATCCAATTATTTGTGTCAATCGCGCTGTCATAAAAGGAGAAGAGTAAAATGGCTTAGATACATTGACGTAAAATGTTGCGCATTTGGCTGAAATACGGAATAAAATAGGAAAGCAACAATTTTGAATTAACATTGATTTGTAGGAAATGTGAGGAAAGTCTTAGCGGCCAGGATATGAAGCATCGAAACCAAACTTAGAAGGTAAATATATTGTGCGCAATGGTCATTGCTCCATGTGTGTGAATGCGTGTTGAAGACACAGATATATGAGTGGGGGTGGAAGAGCTACGTTCTTCATACCATAATGCAAGGTCAGCGTGTATATCTGGAAAATCCGCAACGAAACAATGAAGATCTCTTAAGGGTCAACAGGGTTTGCTATTTGCAAACCAAGATGATGGAACATAAAATACATAATAAGTCCTGTTCTTGAGAGTCTTAAAGTAAACCTTTGTCAAAGAATGAAGCGATACAACGTAGGAGAATTATGTCATTGACATCGCTTGTCGGATACCTGAACATATAAAATTCATATCCTATGTGCAATGGCTTATATCAGTTAGCGCAGTGTTCAAGACACTAAAAAACTTAGATCTAGGCAGAGACATTTGTCAACAAGTGGATAAAAAGATTTGGGATTTCAGTGGGTAAACATTCAAACCTGAGTTAGCAAATTTCATGGAAAAATGTAAGCCATATCGCTTCTACATTCCCAATCCAGCAGAATGATCCAGCAATTTAACATAAGTTTAAGCGAATGCATGTGTTAATTAGTAGGAAATCACTAATGGAATTGAGTCCATCCTTCTGCTCTTAATGTCAAGAAAATGCAGTTCATACTTTGGCCACACCGTTTGGCTCTGGGTATAGTCCGTGGATTGAGAGTAAGTCCTTAAAAAAACTGATCTTTTCCTCTTTTCAAGAAAATACAAAATTTCTATCATACACTCCACTTCAATCAACCAGCTTAGTTTTCTCTGATTCAGCGAAATATCTGGGTCTAATTTTCGACAGGAAACTAAACTAGAATATTCAAGAAACAGTCTTAAAAGCCTCCTCAATTTTGTTCTCTTGAAGAAAAAAACCATTGCGAACAAATGGGGCCTATAACCTCACATTGCCCATTGGCTATTTGTCTCGGTTATAAGATTGGTAATCACTTACAGGGTGGTTGTCGAGTGGATCTTCTTAGTAGTTAACTGCAGCAAACTAAGTCTACGAAGCTACTCGTACTCGATTTAAAGCAACCACACAGTGGACAAATAACCTCTATACCTTAACATTGATTTGACGAAGACTTTCATATAAGCATCCCCTCTAGATCTTTTTGGGAGGAAGATGCCTTTAAAGATGACAAGTCAATCCATTTCTATACGGATAAATTTAAGACAGACAGCGGGCTTGGTGGCGGTATTTTTTAGATGAGCTTAACCTAAGCCTCACCTTCTGCTTTCCAAATCACTATTGCGTGTTCCAGGAGTCCTATACTGCCGACCCTCTCTTATGAAGACGGCAGACGGCATCTATGTTAGGTATCTGGGGATAGAGATATTCTCGGTAACTGTATAGCAAACGAACTTGGCAATCATTATACCAATCCAACTTAAATAAGGAAATATCGGTACGGTATACGAATCGCTATGTGCAAACTAATACTAAAGTAACCGAACAAACACATCTCAGTGTTCATAGGTGCAATCACTGGACACTATCTTATAGTCAAGCATCCAAGAAGGCTCGGCATTTAAAGAAACGACTTCTCCAGAAGCTCAATGAAGAAAACTCAATTTACAATCCTTCTGCGATTTGTTTTAAATTAGAAGAATATAGCAGATGGGGGAGTGATTTGTAGCCTAATAAACAAAATTTTACAACGGCGGTCGAGCACTCGTGTACCCGTATTTTGTAAGATCAGAGAGCACTTCCTATTTTGTCAAATATAATAGGTAACGTCGTTTTTTCGTTAATCATTTTTGATTTCACCGTTGATAATTTTTTTCCTTTCGATAGTAACCGATGTGGACAGTGCCGAGTGCATCTCAATAAACTGGTGTCATAACCTTGTTGGTTGAAAGACCAATATTGGCCTTCTTCGACGCCGATCTACCCCAACTTCATTTTGACATTTGCTGGTTCTGTGATGTATTGCAGTGGATCAATGTTTCGCCATTGGTTCTAAAACGGGGTAAAAATACTTTTGATTGCGTTGGAATAACGCCAAGCACTCCTTCGAATTTTTGCAAAAAATGTTTGCACATTAACCAACTTGCCAACAATTGGGCATTTTTACTAGCATATGGTAGTTGACAGTTGAGCTGTCACGAAATTTTTAATCCAAACTTGTCGAATGTGATAATTAAATGAATAAATATAGTAAGTTACGTTAAGGAAATTAAGCTTAAGCGAGAAGTAGTGCTATAAAATTTTGTACTTGTAAGATCTATCTATGTTATATAGCAGATATCGCCATTACGGTAAAGAGATCTTGACATATGTATATTATTTCGGAGCAAAAGTTAATTTACTAATTCTTGAGTTGTAGTAATTTATCAACAATACAACAAAAGTATTTGGTTTGAGTTATATGAGATTATTGGTTGACATATGATAAATAATGAAATACAAGTTACAATAGGAATTTTTAACAATCGCGAAGCAGCTTAATACAACATTTCCTTAAACCAAGTTATGAATATAAAAAAGGATTCAGTACTATCATGCTTTGATGTACTCGTATGTAGAGAGACCTGACGTGGGCCTACCATGACCATGCATAAGAATAGCCCAAGTCATTCTAATACTCTTATTTTTATTTTGTTGATTCTTGGGGGCTATTTGCGGCCATGAAGTCATTATACGAGCACACTTGCTCCGAATAGTTGCTCGACAAATCTTGAATTTATCACCACATTGAAAAATTCATACGGCTAATGTGTACTGGGAAAGTATCCATTAGAAGCTCCTATTTATTTTGAACATTTATACACCTTCTTACGAGTAGATTTTTTTAAATATGAAAAATTGTCCGATATGGGACTTTCCCGGCCTGAAAGCGCACTAGTTGACATTTTATCTCGGAAATCAAAATAGACCCATAAAATTCCTTACTCTTTTTTTCTTTTTTTCTCTAACCTGTCAAATATATTGAGTTCGCATTTCGATAAGTTCTGAGTTATTTTGTCGGCATTTTTGATTGTCATCTAAATTGAGTGCCATTAGTCATTTTTTGTTGGTCACCGTCTGGTCTCGGAAAACTAAATAACAGTTTTTATTAAATATTTCGAGTGGATGCGAAATAAAACCAATCACTCCTGAAACTGAAAACTGAAAACTGAAAACTTATCAATTGAAAAGACACAGGAAGTTTGGCAAACTCTGCTCTGCTCAAGTAGTTTTTAATCTTTTTTTTTATGTCAGCTATAGTTGATTTTAGATACACACTGTTGTTTTAAATTGAACTTTGGGACTTTTTAGGGCTCACGTACACAAAATTATTTTTTTATATGTTCACAGTTGAATGTGTGAATGACTAAGACATCATATAAGGCACACGAAAGTCAAAGCTGAGAGCTGATAAAAATGTCAATATATGTCATGGAACAAGTGTGCATAGTGCACGAATATGGTATTTATTGCGTTATAAGTTTTTTGCAAAGTAATAAAATCAATTGTAAGGGTGACGTAATTTGAATTATTTTCGGAAAGATATATGCATAGGTTTTGGTTTCTAAAACCTACAAAGTTCAATGGACAAATGAACTTTCTGTTGATATTTTTTTTCGGAAATCTAAAAAGAAAGTTTTATGTTGTCCAAACTCTTAATGCATTACCTGCAAAACAATCACTTACAGAAAGCTGATTCCTTCATCCTCAATTCATTCCTCGTTTAAAGCAGCAATATACATTTTTGACAAATTTTGTCTATGATTTTGACTTTACTTTCAAGTACATGTTGTCGTTTTGAACAGGCTGATAAGTTTATCAATGCACCATGATCCAATATGACTCTGGAAAAGCTGGTTATGGATATCGATTTGAAGTTCTTGGCGTTTTCCCAAGGTAACATGTGGTTCGAAAAGTCATGAAATTGACACATATAGGTAGATAGCCATGAACAACCTTAGTCATTGCGATAATAATACCTTTCGATTGCACAGGCACAAATGATGCTGAACGCTGTTTAAGTGAAATGTAAAAAAAAATTCATTCAGTGTGTGACAATGGTCGAACCATGGATCCAGTAATACAACCCGGAATCAAGTTAGCTGTCAATTAAGTGAACATCGAACAATGAAAACCAACCAGAGACACAAAAAACGCAAAAGTCGGCTTCCAAGTATAATATCTACCGACTACCTTAAAAAGGGAAAACCATCGATATTGAATACTGTATGGTGCATTTGAAGGAAGAAAACCGAACACCGGCCCCAAAGACAATGCATCGTTTAACAAGTCAGTTGCCACGATTGTAAAACTGCATGAATTTAAGGCGCTGGAAAGATTGTTTTACTTTAGAAGGGAACTATGTTGATGAGTTAAAAAGAAATGTATACCACTTTAACAACATATAAAAAAAAACAACTTTATTTACCTAAAAACTTCCTTATTAAGAAAAACCAACTTAACTTATTTAGCTAAAGTAGCAAAAATACAAGTTACCGCACATCGAAAAATCAAGACCAAAAGGATTCCCGTCTGATCCACTTCACCTTCATTTATAGTTTTTTCCATTCTGTTCGTGGAATTTATGAAGCTTCTGTGCAGTTGCCATTCACCAGATACCGTGGAACGCAGTTTTTTAGGTATCATTGCCGGACGTTATGAATGCATGGGAAAGCGCATTCTGCTTGGCTTTCTGAGATCTTAGTGGATTATGTCACACACATTCAAAATGTGTTATTTTATATAACTCGCATGTCCGTCTATACTTTAACTTTAAAACTCATAAGATCCTTTCTAATTATTCATAGAGTTTTTGACTAATGATATTTGTATTCGACCCTCTTTTACGAAAAGTGGGTGTATGCTTCTTAACGATGAATGAAATTAAATAAGCTTGGAAGGAAATCCTTTTGCAACAGCAGCCATATTGAGTTTTGGTTTAGAAAATGTTACTGAAATCCCCCTGAAATTGAAATTACTGTCGATCGTCGTCCACATAAAAAATGCTGGTCATCATCATAATCGGCAGATGCCAACATTTCAGATTTTTTGGCATCGACGGTAATTGCAGTCTTGACATGTTCTTACCTTTTGTAACATTTCCAAACATTATTTCTCCGGGAGCGTCTTAGTAGACAACTTTTCGATAATTAAAAAAAGAAATATATAAAATGAGTGCCCACTATGGTGCTAATTGATTCCGCCACAAAATCAGTTAGTTTGAGTCTGTTTTTGCAGGTCCTTATTCTATGTAGTAGCGTATATCACTCTAATGTGCAGCTGGTCCCAAATATGGTATTGCTTGCTTATAAACCTGAAGCTTGGATTACTCGTGTCAGGAAGGAGAAATATTCGCAACCAAATAGGCGTTCGTTTTTTCCTTTATAGCAATAATGCTAGAAGATATTATAGATTTCATCTATTTTTTGATCCACCCACGAATGTTTTTAGTCTGTGAAGTTCCAAATCACTTTTCTTTTAAGTCAGAAGCGATACCATCCGTTTAATAATTTAACTTGATCTAGCAGTTAAGCTGGGACAAATCGAAGCCTAGAGGACCAGATCCTGAAAAGGATAGTGCCAGTAGTGAGTGCACTGCTGTAGTATTAGCCCTGCTGTTGGTTCACCTCTTATATTTCGTTTATCATTTTCATTGCGCATTCTCGTCTAGGTTAGGTAAGTTTAGGTGAAACAGGGTGTGCCATGAGACACAACATTGGGCACCAAAACGGGCCCATCGCGATCCCCTGTGGGTTCAGTTGAAACCAAACATTCTCGTCTAAGAAATTGAATTCTCGTTTCTTCGTTGACATTATTTGGGAAACATCTCAAAGCCCGAATCGAACCCTTTCCGTACCGAGCCTATGCATTTACAAATCATTAAGCTGTGTTAATTTGGGTCTTTGTAATCTTTTGTGGAGTACTATGGGATTTTCGCTCTAATAAAAGCAGTTCTTTTTAGCTGTATGAGAAGTTTCGATAGTTGTTGTCTATGGTTTGAGAGCTGTCATTTCTATTCAGTAAGGTTTGACAAATTATCATTGAACGTTTTCGCACTAATTTTACTCTTCTCGATTCAAAACCAACAACAAGACAAAGATATGTGCGTACCGAAGAGAATATTGTTGCTGTAGCGCGAAGTGTTGAAGAAGACGCCGAAATGTTGGCCTTTGTCATCCGACTACGTGGAAAATTTTACGTAAGGATCTTGGTTTACGTGCCTATAAAATACAGCTCGTGCAAGAATTAAAGCCAAATGACCATCGTTCACGTCGCATTTTTGCTGATTAGGCTAATTTGGAATTAGCCGAAGATGAGCATTTTTATCGAAGAATTGTGTTTAGTGATGAAGCTCATTTCTGGTTAAATGGCTTCGTCAACAATCATTAAGTTGATAACGAATTACCATTACTATACATCCATTAAAATTGACTGTTTTGGTGAGGTTTACACGCTGGCGGCATCATCGGTCCTTATTTCTTTCGAAATGAAGAAGGAGTTGCCGAGCCATGCTGACTGATTTTTTGTTTCTAAAAATTAATCAGCTAAACATCGACGATATTTGGTTGCAACAAGACGGCGCAACTTGCCATATAGCGCGCTTGACCATCGATTTATTGCAAAATCAATTTGGTGTCAACTTTATTTCCAGAAGTGGTCTTGTTAACTGGCCTCCTCGTTCGTGCGACTTAACGCCTCTCGATTACTTTTTATGGGGCTATGTTAAGTCATTGATTTTTGTCGATAAACCAGCAAAGTTTAAAGCATTGGAAGTCAATATTCAAGTCACCATTGACGACATACGGCCAGATTTATTGGAAAAGTAGTGAAAAAATGGAGTGATAAAATGAACAATGTAACTCGTAGCCGCGGCAGGCATATTCCAGAAATCATATATAAAAAATAAATAAATAAAATTATCTACCAGATTATAATAAGAAAAAATTCATTCCAAAAATATTCCTGTTTTGTATTATTATTTAAAGTTCTCAAGCTCATAAAAAAAACACCCTTTACATATGCGACTCCGACATTTGCTTGGTTAACGATTGATGCCTAATATTTGAAAATTCCGCATATCGCTTTCTGATCAATGCACAAAATAATCTGGTGTTAAAGTAATGCGTCATCTACGAGAATTTCGGCGATCAATCCGAGTTTTGTCGTCTATGTGTCGCAATTCCAAAATATGTGTTCAAGCTCATTTGACTGTTCGACAATGCTCTCTTTCGTCTATTTGTCACCTGAGAAACCCTAATTTTTAATTAGTGACTTTATCAGTTTCGCTCTTGTAAGACTAACGAGTATCTTTTATTCCTACGTTCTTTTCCGTTTCAAATTTCAACGATCTTATTTACTTCTTTTTACGGCTCCGTACTGTAGAACCGACAGAACCAAGGTCTTGTATGAATTTGCATGAATTTCGTCTTCTAAATTAGAAATAACTACTTCGAAATAACTATTGTCACCAGTGATGTTTTGTTATTTGTTTGTTATTAACATGTACTTGATTTGATACTCATTTACTTAATGGCCAACTTGTCTTGCATTTGGACCGATTTATTTAAGAGAGTGACTTCCGTATTACAACCTGTCGTATGCATAATTAATTCCAGCACTAGGATGAAGAAATCACATGACTGCGCATCTCCTTGCTGAGATGCAGTGCAACTTTAGAATAGTTTAGCGGTATGTTTTCTCAACTGTAAAGTGCACCACGAATTTTCCAGCGCCACCCAGAACAGCTGGCATTGTAGGGCTCAAGATGGTAAGAACTACCAAGTGGGGCTCTGAAATAAAAAGGACGTCACTAACTATAGAGGTACTTGTAAGCCATTCCTTAACTTTTTGAGTGTATTGTTAAAAATAAATTAGAGTTCCATATTAAAGAACATTTATGTGAGTTTGAACATGGTTTTGTCTCTGATCGCTGTATCTTTTGCTGCTAACGCTGTTCAAAGTGGTAGCCAAGTTAATTCTGTTTACATCGACTTTAGCAAAGCTTTTGGGTTTCATTCAACCATGCTTAACTGGATTCAATCATTTTTAATTGGCAGATCACAGAAAGTATGCATAGAAAACCACTTGTCTAAGTCTATTGCTTGTACTTCTCGAGTTCCACAAGGAAGCCATCTTTGACCGCTCTTTTTAATGATATTATCCAAAAATTTGAATACTGTTATTGTTTAATGTATGTAGATGATCTAAACGTCTTCTTGGAAACTAATTGTGAGGCTGATTGCCTTAAATTGCAGTCGAACCTTGATAATTTATCAACTTGGTGTTTGCAGAATGGTTTGTTGTTAAATAATTATAAATGTTATTCGATATCGATTTACCGATGTCAATATCTCTTCTTTTATAATTATTATATCGAGAGCTCTCCGTTAACAACAGTCCACAAAATTAAAGATCTGGGTGTGTTTATCGATTCAGATCTCACCTTTGTTGATCTTATTGAGTATATTGTAGCTGAGGCTATTTCGCTTATTGGGTTTATTAAACGTAACTCCAAAGACTTTTCCGACCTTCACACTTTTCTGCCACTTTTCATCTCTTTGGTAAGATCGCTGCTGGAGTACGCAAATATTGTCTGGAACGCGTACTATACGGTCCATTGAGATCGTATTGAAAAAGTACAGAGGCGCTTCACAAAATATATCTTCTTGAAAATGCGTTAGAATTTTGAGCCTTCTTACAATGCAAGAGAAGAAGCGCCTTTTCTTAAAAATGGAACATGAAAAATGCTCATCGTGAATGCTTCATCCACCCATAAGTAATGGGTGATTTGGAGTATTCGTTCTACCTTGTTATTTCTTTCATTTTTATTCTTTTATACTTTTTATTCATATATCATGTTTGGCGACTAGGTTTCATTGTCTGTTTTGAGGAGCCTACATTCTGAGCTTGAGGCCATGTGCAACCATTTCGTTTCTCGACTTATGTGAACCCGCCTTTTGAAGCACCAAACATAGGCTTAGCACTGTTCTTAATTTTTTTTTTGTAAGTAATTCGAGTACCGTCTCTTAGTTTATGGCAATACAGAGATCCTTCCTCAAATTAGCGGCTAGAGGCCGTTTCTTCTGTATGGTAGTAAAACTCGATGCTGGCCCTTCCATTCTTGGCTCCATTAGTAGCTTTTTTATCAGCATGCCGTGAAGTGTATAGTATCCGCAGGTACATACACAGTTGATACTTTTCTGTACAAAACCATGAGAAGATATCCGATGTTAATAAAGTCAAAACGCTACATCAGTGAGGAGCAGAAAAAATTAAACTCTCGATTATCAGCGGCAAATATACTTCTCCTCCTAATGGCCAAAGAATCATGGAGAATTGTAAATGTAGATCAGGCTATAGTAGCATTTGAGACAATACCCTGGCATAAGAAGAGAGTGCTCAAATTTAAAGTAATAAAAACTATATATGTACCTAACGAATCTTTTTAATCGCGCATGCCTATGATAATTTGACCTATAACAAATTATTTAAATAAACAATCATTCAAACCACATTCAGAGCTAGTTGATTCTAAAAATAATGACGAACTGTTTATCTGACGCCTCGTTAACCCCACATCAAAGCCATTTAGCAATTTATATCAGCCACAAATATCCTAAAGCTGAATTAATGATCTACATGAAATTTCAAACCTCCAAACTAAATAACCATTTATGAAAAACAACGCAACACATTCCTCCAACTCAACTCAAAAGTGTCAAACTTTATACCCAACTCTTAGAAAAAAAAAGAAACATTTCAAAAAAATAGCATTGACACGAAGACCCCACAAGAAAAATAGTTACAAGTGGCTGAATTTGAGTTCTATCTGAAAAAAAAAACAGTTCGGCATAAACGACATTCACTAGAAGAATTTTGTTTTTGTTTTTTTTTTTTGAAACGAATAGAACAGCGTACACGTTCGTTCTTCATACCCCTCCCGGAGAATAGTTCTCTGACCCTTTTAAATGGTGATAGGAAAAAATTTGTCACGACATCAACCAAAGAATTCAAAATTGTGCTTTGTACTTGATGATGGTGCGGTGGTCTGGTCTGGCCTGGTCAGTTCAGTCTGATATAGAGAAATTATAATTAATTCATTGGAATATTCAAGTTCGTTACCGGCTGCCTGTAGTCGGGTATCCCATAAGTACAGTGTATCTAATACATTCAAATCCGTCCACCAGGCACCTCGTGTTTGCGTGAGTGTCAAAAATATCAAAACATCACATCAAATAGACATTTTCGGACAGAGTGTCAGAATATAAAATAAAAAAAAAAGAAACGCAACACAAACCAAAAAACAAAAAAAAATTGAACACAACCAACAATTTCTTAATGCTGGGGTTGGAGAGAGAGTCAGTTGGCAGTGCCACTGACACAATGTCCATTCCGCAGAACTTGCCCATATATCACAACATAGTACAGGCAACAGCGTGTGGAGATATTGTATATTTAAATGTTGCTAATCGGTCATCACAAAACAGCTTTATAATGAGCTCTAATATATTTTAATACCTTGAGCGGTTTTATGAGATTTGAATATGCGACTTAAGGGATATATTTGAGTATGTGACGTATGTGTACGGTGTGGTTGAAAAGTTTTCAATCACTTCGCGAATATATTCAGAAAAACAGCAGTTCGTCTTGCGTATGGCAATACAGTGTGATTCTCCCCTTTAAAAGTTGGCCGCTATAATGCTGTCGTTGATTGTGATAAAAGTATCTAAGCTTCGTAAAAATATTTCATATCAGATCCGTATCCGTATCTATTTGAAATGATTCGGCATCTTTCTATGAGTCATTAGTTTTTGCACTTCTTGCAGATAAGGTGTAGCACAGTACTTCTTATCAATAGTTCCTTAAGATAGATATAGAGGTGTGTTGGTTTGTCAGAAAGATTGAATTTATACATTGGTGCTATCGGCCACGTGCAGCCGAACAACTATCGGAGGCCTTCGACTGCTGCAAAACATACCATATATTACTGCCATCCAAGAAATGCGATGGGATGAACCGGACGAAAAGAGGGTGAAAAACTAAGACAACTACTATGGCGATTGATATAGACGGAAAAAGCATGCGGATTCGTTGTTGGAGGAAGGCTTAGGCAAAAAATCTTGAGTTTCTGGCATTTGAGAGCCGCGTAGCAATCTGTATCAAGGCTAAATTTGCCAAAATTAGGAAAAAGATGACGACACGAAAGACTGATTCCACGAGCTCTTGAACTAGACCTACGAGCAATGCCCTAGCTATGAAATTCAAATGCTTCTATTTTGATGTAAAGTTAGGAAGAAAGGGCATCTTTGGTAGCACTGTCGGAAGGTATAGTCAGCTCGACACCACCTCCGATAATGGATTCAGGCTAATAGACTTTGCGGCTGAGCAGAACATGGTCGAAGGTACCACGCGGTTCCCACATCTCAATTTTTACAAGGGGACTTGGAGAATTCCTGATCAATCAACCGTCAACCAGATTGACTATATTACGATCGATGCATCCAGTTTTATGGATGTAAGAACGTTCCAAGAAGCCAAGATCGGTTCGGACCATTACTTTCTTGTAGCCAAGGTAGGGTTGTAAATATTCGGATTAACGCAAAAACAAGTTGATGCTGTTAGGAATTTCGACGTCAGAGGGTTAAAATCGCAAGATCTTTTCCCGATCGGGTCTCTCTAAATTTTTTAAGAGGTCCACTGCTTCCAGCATCAAGCATCAAAGACCGGTTTCAACACTGCCAAAAAGCCATTAGGGATGTCGCTTCTGATGTGCTGGATTTAACTCGAGTACGGACCGCATCGAAACCCCTTTTTCGTTGAAAAATGCCGGCAAGCACATGCAGCTAAGCAAGATGCATACAAAGCGGTGCTGCATAGAAGGACCAGAGCTGCTCCCGAGCTGTGTGACCACCGGCTTCAAGAAAGTATTTGGACAAGGTGATGCGCTTTCATGCATTGCGATATTTTGGGGTCAGATGGCAAACTAAAGGGACTTTTGGTCATTTGGCACAGTAGTTTCGAAATAAATTCATTGAAAAAATATTCGATCGCGCTTCTTTGACGGTTTTTGGAGAAAAAATTCAACGACGGACTATACGAACGACGAAAACTGCTCATCAGTCTTTTGAGGTGATAAGGGCATGTTAAGCGAATGGATAATAATTCTTAGGCTTAAGAGTCTTCGAATGTAATTTAGAGAGACAAAGCCGTGGAACAAGACCTCGCCTTAGGTACCGCGAATAAGTATTAAAGAAGCATACTTCAACCGACTTGACGTGCACAACTAGAGGCATCGTAGTCTGCTTCTACTTCAGCTACAGCATAACTATTTTCAGTGATTTCAGTGATCCACGTGCGATATAATGCACTCAAACTGATCAAGTTTTCCCGCTGGTATTGCAAAGTATAAGGAAGAAGTTCTCTTCATCGACTGTTTTATGAACTCTACTCTTTCAAATTGAGTAGTATCATCAACAATCTTGTGGGACTACTTGATCTCATCCGTGGATCTCCCTTTCAGCCCTCCTTTTCACAGAGTGTATTCGTTTTCAGAAAAAGACGTTTACATAATCCGCCTCCATAAGGCGAAATCCCAAATGATAGCCTCATCGCGAAGCTGTCTACCAATCCAAGGTTCCTGTAGAGCATTTCATAGGCTATTGCTATTGACATCTTCACTATATTCAATTTAATAAAACCCCCAGTGTTTGTATCTACATCTTGCCTTGCTTTCCTTCAATTATTTTCTTTTTTCCTTCCTTCAATTCCTTGTATAGCATTGGTACACTGTTCCGCAATACCCTTTGAGTTGTTTCCATGTCGATCAAGGAAGTGGTCGTAACGCTGGATTAAAACAAGAATCCTTACCAACGTTTTATTGATGATTCCATCAACTTTTGGCATACCACCAACAGCATAATACTTTTCATTCATTTCTAAAGTGTTTGGTTGTTGCACATGTACTCGTGATATCGGATTTCATAGTAAAACTTGAAACATTGTATCTCTTTTGATTTGCAGAGTTTTCGACGGTTTATTCATTGTTTAATCGTATTCCCACAAAAAATGATCCAAATGTTTGAAAGACTGATGGTCGGTTGGCGACCGGTTAGGTAAGTGAGGTGTATGAGAACGATCCTCATACTACATCGCACTCACCTTTTGGACAGTAGTTCTTGATGCGTGTGGTCGAGCGTTGTCAAGAAGGAGTATGACTCCATCTGTGCTGACTAATTTAGAATGCTTTGGTGAAGGCCCGGTTTAAGCATTGGGTGTAGTGCCTATCAGCATCTAGCCTATGTGCCGATCGGTGACGATCCACTTTTCATCACATGTCACTAGCCTGTGCAGAAACTGATTCCTTTCTGTGCCGAGAAAGCAGAGATGAACAAACTTACAGCCGATGCTCAGTCAGTTCAATCGGTTCGTCGTTGTCGAAGGCTGGTGATGTGTGTTTGCGTGGCTTGTTTCAAGAGTCATGTCTCCCCATCGTTGCAGGATTCTTTCATTTACTGTGAAGGGTCAAACGTAGTGTTGACATTTTTGCCTCCTTCCGATTCCTTGTGGCCAAGTTTAAACTCTTAAAAGGAAAGTAATCCGTTTTGGCTAACATCTATATTCTTGGGCTTGGCTATCCTGTCCTTTCACTTTGACGATGCATAACAGCAATATCATTATAAAGAAATCAATACAAAGTCAATGCAAAGATAGTAAAAGTAGTTGTTTGCAATACTTAGAATGTAAATGATATTGTTAGTGTCAAAAACACCAGGACTCTTGAATTGTTGTTTCATATTTTCTAAAAATTCTAATTCTTACCTTAAATAGTACTTTCAGCGTTCATGAAAGCTTCCTAAGAGCATAAGTCGAACAAGGCGAATATTTTTGAATGAATGCTGAGCCATTTTTACCATCAGCTGCTGGATAAAAATTTATAAATTTACGAAATTTATGGAGCCACTTGTTACTCTTATCACCTCCAAGCTATTTTAAGAATGTGAACATAAAGGAACGGCTAAATCCATTCAGTTTCCAAATCGGGAACATGGGAAAATATGTCACAAATGATTTTGCTCGGCAAGGCCGACTTCTCGATTGTCGGTTAGTATTTCCATTGACGAACGCTTCAGAGAATTTCTAAGAAGTTTGCGGTTTTCGTCTTGTTTTTTTGTAGGAAAATACTTTTTAACTTCATTGTTATAACCGGTGATTTTTTACACGCTATTAGACATCAAGCCACCTACCCGTATATTTAGAGGAATATATTGTTGCTGGTTGCTGTATCGTCACCGTTCGCAAAAATTGAGATTGTCTTACTCGACTACGTGGAAGAGAGAACTAAAGCCGAACAACCCGCTAAAGTCCCGAATTGTGGGCAAGTGGGCCTTAGAATAGCTGGAGGACGATCCGTGTTTTTATCGATAAATTGTCTTAAGCGACGAAGCTCATTTCTGGTTGAATGGGGATGTTAATAAACAAAACTCCCGTTTTTGGTCCGATGAGGAAATTCACACAATACAAGAGCTGCCAATGTACCAGGAAAAATTCATTGTTTGGTCCGGTTTATGGACTGGCAGAATCATTGTCTCGTATTTTTTCAAAGATGACGGCGATGGCGATGGCGCGATAGTTAGCTCATTGGACTATCACGCAGACAGTCTGGGTTCGATTCCAGGCTGGGTCACCAACAATTTTTCAAATCGCCATCACCCTTTCGGCGGGCAATGGCAAACTCCTAAAAGTAAAATTGCCTACGAAAAAGCTTCTAAGGAGTGCCGTACGGACTCGGCGATAAACCGTAGGCCCCGCTCAGATGTGACAAAAATGACAACATGAGCAACACAAATGAGTGTCAAGAAGCTAGGCCATGGCCCATACCGGGCTGCCAGCGCCACAGTGTTTTTTGTTTTTTTGACTGTGAGAACAACCTTGAACCTGGTCGCCATGTAGTTTCAGCAGTACGGTGCTACATTCCACACAGAACGCGAATAGATGGACTAATTGAGAAATGAGTTCGGTAAGCAATTTATCCCTCGTTTTGGACCAGAGAGTTGGCCGGCTAGACTGTACGATTTGATTCCTTTTGAAGTTGTGGGGATTCGTCAAATTACTCGTCGATGCCGATAGGCCAGCGCCAGAAGACAGCAGCCTAGGAAGTCAACATTACACGTGTTATTTGCGAGATATCAGCCAATATGCTCGAAAAAGCGACTTAAAATTGACTCAAATAGTTGGCGGTCAACGTTTACATAAAATAATTGTTAAAATGTAAATGGCAGATATCGATTTATAAACTCAAATAAAAATTATAATTTTATAATTTTCCTGTGTATTTTGTTTTTGACAATTAAAAACCAAACGCTTAAAAAATCACCCATTATACCTAGTGAAGTCATCAATACTGGTACACAGAAAAATCAGCGCCAAATGAAAACGAATTAATATTTGAACAATTTCTTTTTTTCTGTTTTTATTGGGTTATTCAATGGCTACAAATCTTAGAACAACTTATTCGAAATGACTTCCATTTGCCTTTCAGCACGACCTAAGACGATGTGGCCACTCATCGATTGCGAGAAACATTTTAAGCATGGTGAGATTTGCATGGACAAGGGCTCGCTTCAACGACTCAATATTTGAGTGTTGAGTAGATCAAGCCATGCCCTCTAATACGGACCAAAACTTGTTATCCAACGGGTTGAGGTCTGGACTACCAGCTGGCCAATCATCCGTTGATATGAAGTCCGTAACGTTGTTTGTTGAGCCACAGTTGAGTCGTTTTTGCTTTGTGAGCTGAAGCAAAGTCTTGCTGGAAAGTCCATGGCTTGTTGTTGAATATTGATTGGTTGAGAGACGTCACAATGGGTTCCAAGACGGTCGATTGATATACTTTGGTCGATGTTTTCACTCCTTTCTCGAAAAAATAACATTACAAACGCGGGATGGTGGCCTCTTTGAACCCTCGTTTTTCCTTCGAGTGAGCAGGTGTCCCGTGTGTCGCATGTACGCGCTGAGTCCTAATTCTTCTTTGATAATGCGAGACATGGATTTTGGCGAAATTTGCATTTCCCGCGACAAGATTTTCTGTTTTTGCAGCGGTTTTTGGTCGATTCGTTTCTTCACGGCTTTGGTCGCTTTCGGAGTTCTCACAGTGCGCGGACGGCCGGATCTTTGACGGTCTCGTACTCCACCAGTATCCTCAAACAACTTCACAACACGATACACAAAATTCCGAGTGATTCCAAGCGGTCGCAACATCCTAAAGATATCGCCTTTTTCCATGTTGTATTTAAGTAGGCCAACTACAACAATACGATTTTCGATGTCGCCCCATTCCATGATTGTAAGCAATTAATGTGAAAAACTTTTTACGTCACAATGAAGCATAAATATCAACTGTCAAATCGCAATCAATACGAAATGGATGCGCCCAGTGTTGCATTCGTAATGAGTGAGTTCAGTTGTGTACCAGTATTTATGACTTGACTAGGTAATAAAATTGAGTGCCTTATCTAAGTTTGATCATATTTTACATACAGAGAAGTCAGAAAAATGGTTGCTTTTTCATCTCTTATATTTCTTATGTTTATGGCTTTCAAAGAATCTTTTTCTTGGCCCTGTTTGTAGTGTGATGTGACAGCTTGTTGACATAAGATCAGCAAACCGTATATCAAACTGAACAATTTCAACCAAAAATGCAGGGTATTGCAATGCTAATACGAGTATTTCCTTCACCCTCGGTTACCCTCTCAAGTATGAGCATTATCCTTGCGTCACAATACTTTTCCTCACACTGTGTTCATTTCCTCCTTAGAAAAATTCGCATGACCATGCCATAGTATTCGTAGTTTGGTATTGGTACCACAACTGACAGTAGCGATGGTATTGGTGGTTGAAATTTAATATTCCACTGTAAATATTGAATGTCGTGCACGTTTCAAGAAATTATTATGGATATGGCTAAAGCAAAGAAGAGATAAGATATCTTTAGCCTGATTCGCGTAATATTGTACAATAATAGCGTCAACCGAACTGCTCTGAGTGGTTGCCATACCGCAGGCAAAGATCCACTATTTTTATGTATCTACGTAACATTAGCCAACTTTTTCTAGCAGTGTTTTCGAGTACTTGTCTCAATGTGTGCTCTAGTTTAGTTGCGTCTCTATAACCAAAACAAACGAGTGTCCTTAATTTGTGCACCCCATGATAGTTGATTGGCAAAGAGTCCCAGGTCCCAGGATATCGTCGATGTATTTCACTTTTCGTTTATACGAGTAGATACGACTGTTCCGTATTGTTGGCAAAGCTAATGCGATTTTCTTGTTATTTCTGCCACAGACCTTTTTAGGTGTGTAAACATGCCTAAAGGCAATGGGGAAAATGTACTCGTATACGCTACTTTTTGCATAAGACAGTAAGTTTTTGAGTTGAAATTGGATTCGATCTTACAAGTGATAAAAATAAAGACAATCCTTGAAAGGAGAATTCGGTCGATGGGGTCTAAAGGCATTTCAATGAAAGCTGTGCTCTCAATTAAGTCTGGCTTTTGATGTCTGATTGCTTGTCTTCTTGTCGCATACAATAAAGGAATGTTGCCATAGTCGAATGTCATAATTTTTTTAGTGTGTGTTGCGACTGGCCGTAGATATTTTTATTCATCTTTATCACCTTCGTCAGTGAAAAAAGGTCTTAAGTAAATATTTGTGGGTTTTCATATCCAGGAGCTAAAACTAATACATACGAGTATAACCAAACCGTCGAGACAGCATTAAGGCGAGAGATACAGATAGTGTATGCGCCATGTCTCCTTTTCATAACCCGGCTACAATATATATATTTTTTTGTTATTTCTTATTTGGTGTTTTTTTATCAATAAATTCAAATAAGACTGGCGCCGGGTAATCCATCATTTCAATTCAGAACTCTGTCAATTTTTGTTGTTGCTGTGGTTGTTGGTTGTTATTGTGTGTGGTTACTTCTGTTGTTTATGTGTTCGTTTTCTTTTTCTTTTTTAAAGAATTAAACTATATAAAAGAACGCTGGTTGTACGCGTATGTATGTAGGTATGTAGATACAATGAGTTCGGATATGACCACATTCTCGGAGGCTAAGCATTTAAGTGGAAAATTGAAGTAGCGGCACACCCACTATTTGAGGATTTCTCTTGGTGGAGCTACCGTCTCGTATCGTGATTTTGAGTTCTTGATGTTGGATACATTGTGACATTATTACAGTTTGTAATTATGATATGATGAAGCAGTTGCACGTGTGAGTTACATAGGATGCCATCATACTGTTTGAGAATTGCAAAAGCATTTTTGCGTTTGGTCAGTTACATTCTTCTTACTTAACCAGTTTGTATGTGTTGAACAAACCTATACAGTGACAACTTAAAATCATATTCCACAATGACGTATGAAGTGCCCCATGTGGCAAAATGAACAAAATATTTTACTTACGAGTACCTATCTGCTGTCTAAGAGTTAATTTTTCGAGAAAGGAGAACACGTATCCATTCAATGGACATTCGATTTGGTGGCTCTTAAGCGTAAAATTCGGTCAGTTAGGCACTTCTTGTATTCAAACTCAGCCCATGATTTTAATTCTTGGCGACTTAATGAAATCGCAAAGTGATGCCATGCAAGCAAAGTGATGCCATGGCTCCAAGAGACGATGAACCCTTCATACCCAAAAATGTGTCTTTACTAACCCGCCGTGCCAACAAGGGTAGGAGATTTTAAGGTGCTATTATGCCAAAGATATTGTACAGAAACTTCTTATCCTTTCTTCTTATCCTTTTATTAGCCCTTTCCTCGTTGTACGAACTTATGCGTAACCAGTTTCCCATTTTTACTGCATCGCTGCTGCTCCGCTTATGGGGTTGGCTAATGTCGCAGGACGCAATACGCGTCTACATAATGCTCGGTCCTGGATCGCTTCAGTGGTTAGCCCCAGGCGTTGTTGCGTATTTTCCATCTGAGTAATCCAGGAATTCTTTTTCCGACCTCGTTTTCTTACAGTTGGAGTGACCGTAGTTGATAGTGCCTTTTTAACCGGATTTTCCACAGATCTTCTTTGAACGTGGCAATACCAACTTATTCTATTCGCCTCAAGCTGTTCGGTTACCGAATTCTTTATATGTAGACTTCCTCTTATACGCGTAGATCTAATGCAATAGCGTTTAGTGACTCCACTAGACATCCTTAACATTTTCATTTCCGCTGCCGTCATTTTGTTTTTAAACGCTTCGTACATTGTCCAGCACTGAGAACCGTACATAAGAGCTGGTCTAACAACCGTGGTGTAGAGTTTCCCCTTTAATTTAAGTGGAAATTTTCGGTCGCAAAAGATTCCCGAATTTTTCCGCCATTTCATCCAACCCACACTCACTCTGTGGTTTACGTCGTCGTCACATATCGCTTCCATGTTAACGATCGATCCTAAGTACTTAAAGATAGTGCTTTTCGGAAGAACTATTCCGTCTAACATTATATCCGGAACAGGTCGCAACGGATGCGCAAACGGGCACGTCAAATGCTCCGTCTTTGAACGACTTATTTAAAGTTGTTTTTCTTTAGCGCACTTTTCCATCTATCTAAGGCGTTCTACAAATCTTCGACGTTATCGCTTAGTTTAACTGCGTCGTTAGCGAAGAGAATTGGCGTTTGCTTCGCGCATGCAGTCTTTTAAAAGATAGTCGAATACTACGTAAAAGAGGAAAGGGCTAAGTACATTTCCTTGATGCACTCCGACATTAACTGGAAATTCTCTCGTTAGTCCAGCAGAGCTTTTAACCGCAGTTTTCACGTTTCCGTACATGTCTTGTATTATTCTAACATACGTTTCCGGTACGTTTTGAGACCTCAGCGCGGCGCATATGAGATCCCTAGGCACTCGATCGAATGCTTTCTCGAGGTCGAGGTCCATTATTATTCGTAGGCTTTGGATAGCGTCCACTGTCGATCTTCCTTCAACAAATCCACACTGGCTATTATCGAGCTTTATTATTTGCCAAAGACGTTCGTTTAAGACTCTTTCGACGATTTTTATTGTGTGTGATATAAGCTTGATTGAACGGTAGTTGTTGCATTCTCGAGTGTCGCCTTTTCCTTTGTATAATGGAACCAAGAAGCTACGAGTACTTCTCCATTGATTCGGCATAGGTTGTCCACATTTTAATTTATTTAAAAGTTTCGATAGCCAAACGCTGCCGATCCCCTCCATCTTCGACCAAAACTCTGATGGAATGCTGTCTAGTCCCGCCGCTTTCCCCCGCTTCATTTTTCCAATTGCTATACTTATTTCTTCGATTGAAAAGTCCGAAACTTCCTCCTCGAATAGACCAGCTGTCGCACGATATCACGTGGAAACTGTTTCTTAAGCAACTCCTTGCAGTATTCAAGCCACCGATCACAAATTTCCTTTTCATTCGTTAGTAAACGACCGTCTGCGTTTTTGATGTATTTTGGCGAGGTTATTTCCATTGAATTTTTTCGCCTCTGGGCAGCGAGCTTAAAAATATTTGGCATTTTAGTATTGTACGACGTTTAAACTTCTTCGATAGCTTGTCTTCTATCTACCGATTGTGAGGATATTTGTTCCAACTCCTGGTACAGGTTTTTCGCTGCTGCTGTACAAACCTTTTAAATGAAATAAATGAAACGAAATAAATATATGGGCATGACTCGCGATGCAAAGCTCACATGGAAGACGCACGAGAAAAGGAAACGTAAAGAACTGGCTACTTGGTAAATATTCCAAGCTTAGCGTAGAAAACAAGCTGCTTTTATGTAAGCAGGTGCTAAAACCGGGGTGGACTTATGGTATACAACTCTGGGGTTGTACCAAGAAAACAAATATTAGTATTTTACAAACTTTTGAAAATAAAGTTCTACGAGAAATTGTACATGCACCGTGTGTTTGAAGAAATAGTGACCTGTATCGTGACCTTGGAGTTACTTGTGTCGAAGATGCCGCAAGAAACTTCGGAGGAAAACATAAGATCCGGTTGAATCGGCATATTAATAATACAGTCCTAGAAATTTTGAATGAACACCTGCCCTAGCCGGGGAAAAAAAAAGAGTCTCCATTAAGCCGTTACCGATTTTGACCTGGCAGCTAACGTTTTTGTCATTCTGAACAGAGGGATCTCATTTATTTATAGAGACTGCCTTAACAGAACGGTTTCATTAGGATTGGAGTTACCATTCAGTCGGCTTTCTCAGGCTTGTTAAATTTTGGCGTTCAATCTGTTACGGGTTTAGTTTCTAATAACACGAGGAGATCCTTCCTAGCACCCTGTAGAAAGAATAATGCTGCATTGTTGTGAATTTTCACGTCCATAGAGCCTTAAACCAAACCACACATCTTCCAATGTTATGTACATACAAATGTACATATACTCCTATGTGTACCTACTCAAGTATAAATATGTATGCACATATCTATGTGTCTTAAATGCTCCCAAAAATAATGCACTTCGCTGTCCAGTCACCAGCTTCTTACTAAGAAACAGCTTCACTTCATATCCAACTCAATATACGGTCGTATTCGCATGAATGAGTTTGTAAAATTAAAGAAACACTCCCCGCACTACGAGGATGTGTCATCTCAAATATTCAGTGCGCACGAACAAATCTCAAAGTCAGAACTCGAGGCACCATCCATCCACTTCCAGACGGAAAGGAGATATCGACAAACGTCTAAAATGTCTCCCAAATGCATCCGCGATGAGAAAGCCATGCGACTGAGTCTTGAATCTTGAGTCTTAGAACCGAACCCATGCATTGACGTACATACCATTCCCGATACTCTACTTGTCCTGAAGACTGCAGGTATTATAATAATTATTATTGAGATGTTTAACTCTGATAAAACATCATTCGAACAGGTCTGTCTGTTGCTTCTGTCAATTAATTTTTATTTTTTTTTTTTGTTCACTTATTTGCTCCAACGATTGTCCAGTTTAAGAGTGTCCCGGTGGTGCATGTTGGATAGGATATGTGAATAGAGGGGGTAAGGTTTGAAGGATTTGCTTGCAAATTGAGAATTATTATTTATGATTGTCGATAAAATTTAATAAAATTGCTAAGCGAATATGCCGACAGGACAGGACTTTCAGAAGAAGAAGAAGATAGGAGATGCTCACACCAGCAGGAAAGCTGCTGTAGCTGCCGTTTTCGGCCAATGAATCTGTGACAAGCTACTTAACTTCCAGATCACAGAGTATGCCTATTTACTCCGTGTTCCCATATTTTTTCTTATTTGACTATTTGAAAGAGGCCATATATGCGTATGTATGCACAAGTCCCACAGTGTAATTGAACGACGCAACCGACCGACGTCCAATTTGATGGAACTCATAATTTCAATTTGTGATAAATTAATGGAGAATGATATTAAAAGTGTCCGCGGCAAGTGGAACAAGTTCTCTACACTCTACAGTACCAGAGTACCAGAGTGCCGGAGAATCGGGGAGTTGGGTATCTCTATCTATTTGTGTTGTATTTGTAATAGTATCTTTTGGAAGGAAAAATGAATTTTAGTGTTCAGAGACAGTACCTACCTCCTCAGCTCGGTGTTGTTTTTCTTTTTTCTTTGCTTGCATCAATTATTAATGACTGTCAATAGGTGTATTGCTGTTTTCCACCGGTTAGGAAGAAATAGCCGAATACGTGCCGCACTATTGGGGATTAAGATAAAGTCTTTCTATTTCATGGTATTCATGCTGAGATGGAGATAAATTGAATTGAAGAGGAGAAATTTTTTTCCAAAGTAAACTGGTCGTCTGATGAGACTGACGCGACGATGAGGATTTACACGTAAAATGCATCTAGTCGTGTAGATGACCATACGCACAGATGACTAGGAAGACGTTTTTGATGGCTGATGGGTATTTATTGATTGGTGAATGTGGATTGACTAATTTCACCTACTTGCATATTAATTAGAACTGGCATCAGAAATCGCTTGTTACTTTAATATTACAATCCTTAAGTGAAAGTACAAAAAAATATGTAGTAGGGTTTGAAACAAATTAATGTGTTTTTTTGTCTCGGTGTTAACAAATTAAATATTCCAGGCTAATTTCACAATAATATGCGACGAGTTTTCAACGAATCTATGTTTGAATTGTATTTTGAGGCGTTGCAGATTCAAATCATATGAGTACGTACCATTATGTAAACAAAACTTGGAGATTTTTACTTAGGGTTTGGCATAGTTCTGGCTAGATATTAGCTACTTATTTCTTCCTTTAAGGCCTGCGCAGTCTTGAACTTGTTGACATGAACTTCAGGTTTCGAAAACCCCTAGTATGAGAAATTTAAAAGGCTCAAATCATATTGCCCAGACATGGTCGAACATTAAATGCCCTTGGAATGTTCAGTGCAATGCTGCCATTTTATCCCAAACCATCAATTGAAGGCACTAAAGCTGGGTCACTAGTGTTCGACATCGACATGTAATTCCCATGATAGTGTGTTCAAATGACAGGGACACATTGGAAACGCAATTCCTTCTCCTAAAACACATGTGAGTTTCACCCTAAATAAGAAATATTAGATTATTTTGCCAACAGGAAAATAGGGCTCATCCCAGCACTCACATTTCACTTGCTTTTGAACCAGTTTTTTTTTTTTTTTCGTAGGAAAGGAAAAAAAAGTGGAAACCTTGCATAGGCACCAATGGTCCGACGTCCACTGGTAGTGTCAGATTCTTACTGACTAAAACCACCTCCCGGGGAATTTTTCCGTTTATTTCCCCGCGGAACTACAGCTAAGTATTACTTCGCGAGGGACGGATTTGAGTTTTTTGCTTCTTCACGAGGTGCTTAGCGAATTCGCGTTCCATTGCTGTTCTAAATTCCTGTTCACGAAATTCTTCACACAATATATCTCTTTCGTTTGCATGCCGAGCACATTCGAAGAAAACGTGCTCCACGTTCTCTACCGCGTTTACGCAGCGAGGACAGGAAGGACTCGAATCACGGCTTCGCTTGAATAGATATTCCCGAAAACAACCGTGACCCATCAAGAACTGTGTAATTAGTAATTCAGTTCGCCGTGTTTTCGTTTTACCCAACTTTCAATCCTTGGGATTAGTCGGTACGTCCATCTCCCTTTTCGGGACTCGTTCTATTATCGTTGCCACGCTTCTATACTGCGGCTTTTTTCGAATTTCTTCGCTTGATTTGTGGATGGGCCGGATTTGCACGCGATTTTCATTAATTCGTCTAGCTTCTAAAGCTAGGATATCGACTGGTACCTTAGAGGATAGTACCAATACCGCGTTGTGGGATACCGTTCGAAATGCACTGCTAACTTGCATTGCACATAATCTGTCGGACCATATTTGTGCCCCGTACAGCTGTATGGAGGCTACAACTCTCGCAAGCATTAATCGTTTGCCTTGCTTCGGGCAGCCGATATTCGACATGAGTGTCAAAAGAGCACCTATCACTTTCCACGATTTCTTGCTTGAGGTGATGCTTGAAATTAAGCCGAGCATCAGTCATGACTCCCAGGTATTTTATAAATGGGCTGGAAATAATTGTGTGCTCTCCGACTTTTATAGTTATCGTCTCTAGCACCCTTCTTCTCGTAATGAGAACGGATTCCGTTTCATGTTCCGCGAGGTCTAAACTTATATCGCGTAGCCAGTTTTTTATCAGTGCTATTGCTTCGTTGCAATACAACTCCATTTCTTCAAGTCGTTTCGCCACGACTACAACAGCAATATTGTCCGTGAAACCTATAACGGCGGCTTCCCTGGGGACTGGGAGTCGTAGAATGTCGTCATACATCACGTTCCACAGTAAGGGATCTAACACTGATCCTTGGGGGACGCCCCCCGTAATTTTATATTATTTCATTCTGTCGTCGGAGTCGTAAAGGAGCAACCTATCGATAAAGTAGATCCTGATCAATCTTAATATGTACTTCGGTACATTTAATCTTTCGAGGCATTTTAAAATACGCGACCAGTTTGCCGAGTTAAAAGCATTTTTCACAACAAGTTTAACCACGGGGCAGTACTTTTTGCTGCCTCCTTTCCATCGTCTACCTTCTATGCTCGATTGGGCTTTGTCTGTTACGTCGTTTGTCGCTCGGCCCTTTCTAATGTCAAGGCTTTAGAACCAGTTGACGAGCTCTCTTAGGTGTGTATGATCTGTACATTTCATAGTGATTCCTAAAATGGTAAGTTCTTGAACACGATGCCGAATTTCATCTTTGGTATTGAATTACCTATTTAGTTCATTTAGTTCACTTCACACTAAGAAACTGTTTGTACAAAGCTTATAGTTCGCGTGGTTTCTGTTCTAAAGTTGCAGAGTGATAGAGCCCCAATATATGGTAAATAGCAGTATGGGCCACCGTTTCCCTACCGTAGATGTCTGGATGTTGATCCGAGATCTAAATTATTTGCATAAGGTGTTTTAAAGTATCCGCCAGTCTACCAGTTATTCCCATAACAATGACGTCTGCATAAGCTGTTTTTACAGCACTCTCCTGTTAAAAGTCTAGTTTGCTTAGTATCAAGTTTAGTCGAAGTTGAACATCTCTAATCTACGGTATGTCTTAATTGAGAGAATTTCGAGCTGAGGGTCCTCTAAGCTTTCTTATGAAAGCTGAGCCATCAATATCCTAAGAAGCCCTTTTACATGCAGAGGTGATAGTGCCTCTGTTGTCGTCGTTTCTCCAATATTCTTGAAGGTACCCTTAATATACAAAGGTTGTTCATAATCACAGAATATGCTTGGTTTAATTAAGTAAAAATCAGGAGACATATGGCACCTTAGGCAAAACTGGCCGATCGCGATACCTGTGGAACCACTTTAAATTTACTTCAAAGGGGAGGAACCTTAATAATTTCTCTGGTAAAAAATCAAATTTCTTTGGAAAAGCCAAGAAGGCCTTTGAAATACGTGCCGTCTATTATCTCTAGATTTTCGAGAAAAAGTGTTTTCTTTCGAATTTCCTTCGACTTCGTTTTATTGACCTGCTTTCACACAATATGTGTTTTGTCCTCAACCCCTTGCAGATCTTCGCAGCTTCTACAAATGTCCGTCAATGACAATTTGAGTCGCTTTACGTATTTCAGCAGAAGACAGTGTCCTGTTAGGATTCCTATTATTCTCCTAAGCTTATCCTTGTATAATTTTATTAATTTCCTAGATCTGTTACCGTCAAGTAGTGGGCAAAGAGCCTGGATACCCCATGTTCTTCAAGATTCGACCACGCTTAGGTTGACAATCTTTATGGTCTTTTCCGCGATAGTGCCCCCTACTATGCAGAGGGGTGGTGTTATATTGGCAAACTTACTATTATCGAGTAGTTCTCCTCTTCTTGCAAGCTTATCCTTCTATAGCGCAGTATTCTGGGGACCCAGCACAGTCATATAAAGTCCTAATGTGTATTAATATAAGTTTTAAGAAAATTAGTTTTTCACAAGGAATTCTCAATTATTTTCTGTCCATACCGTCAGGTTCTTAAGCATAACTTTCAAAGCCTGTTATTCTAATTAAAAGTGTTTACCTCAAACTTTATACTAAAAAGAAAACCCACCACAAATTGATGTGCTTCTAAGACATCTAATGACCTCCCTCTTCTTAACCTGATAAAAAAAAATATATTTTTAAGGATCCGTGGTTCGATCCCCGGCATCGCCAACAATTTTTCGAATCGTCATCTTCCTTTCGTTGGACAATGGCAAACTCCCGAAAGTAAAATTGCCTATAAAAAAGCTTCTTAGAAGTGCCGTTCGGCTGATGTGACAAAAATGACAACATGAGCAACACAAATGAGTGTTAAGAAGCTAGGCCATGGCCCATACCGGGCTGCCAGCGCCACAGTTTTATTTTTATTTTTTTATTAACTTGTTATCGTACTCCTCAAAATAGAATTGTGATCCTGTTCAGCTCTTTGGATAGAACAACAGAAGCCGGGTAACCAGCGAATGGGTAGCAGTTTCTCAAGCCAGGTCCTGGTTTTCCTGCAACTTTGTCTACAAGTTGGCTCTTTGGAAGAAGGTAGACTCCCGACTTACCTTTATTTCTTGTCGAGATGATGTAGTTTTATGCTCATAGACCTTATTTTTCATCACAAATTATTCTAAGATCAGTATAATTCCCTATAACTATAATTGTATTACCTAATAGCCTTAAAGTTGTGAATTTATGTATATTAACTGCAGCATCATCGCCTCGGGTGCAATAAAAAGACTTAACTTCCTCCAAAGTTGGATTCGGACCCGCCAGATTTGACTTAAAATGTTTTCTTTGTGATAAAGAAATGAGAATAAGGTAGTCAGACCTGTACAATAGATTCGCAAGTAGATTTCTTGCGTGATAATGTGATAAGCAGAATGAAAGTGCCATCGAGTTTCGACTCATTCTCATGGTCGTATCTTTACCGCATTTGCATAGTTTTTGGTGTGACAATTCGCCGCACATATCTACGGATATATTTATGATATATGAATTCATTCCTTTCTCATCTCATATACATATATACATATATTTACTAGCCTTAGATGTTTTAAGAGTAATGTCCAAAAATACGATGATGATAGCCACATTGCATTAAGCAAGGTGCTTGAGAGACTCCTTATTGGTCATAATAACTGCGCATCTAAAGCCTTCCTTAACTTTTTCCAGTTATGAGCAGAGAATTTCTTAAAATTTTATTGTATCTATCAATCAATTTCCAACACTATGTTGATTTCATGGGCATTAGTAAGGCGTCGTGACGTGTAATATGCTAAAGAAACTATTCCAGTTTTTGTCTTCAGGAATTAATTAACGTTTAAATACTGGAATCATGTACTTGTGTAGGTGCAAATAAAAACCAACTTTCATAAATACTATCTCACGGAGTGATCACTGTGGGTACCTTTCCTTCCATAATTTCTAACAAGGATGAGCTGAATTTAAGTGGCCACATGTCACTTCATTTATGCTAATAAAAATTAAAAGTTGGCAAAAGCAACCTACCTTCTTCTCAAGGCTTAAGATACTTATCGCACTTATGAAAGTTCCGCTTTGAAATGCCTCATCGTCATCGTGCGACAAGCTAATTCCATTCTACGGATAGTGTGAATTGGTGTTGCATGACAACTGACTGCACAAAAATTGACAAAATTATCTCGATATTAAACAAGAATCCGCAGCACCCATCATATACAGATACTTTTGCAAAAAATAAGTAAATAAACTATCCCCATAAACAGACAGGGAAGACGAGAAGGATTTTTATTTATTTTTAGGTGACATACCAAGGAATGCCTGGCTGATGATGATGAGGATGAAGATGAGGCTGTGGATGAAATTGAGGCAGAAGTTAAGGTTGATGATGATGATGCTCTGCTTGGCGAGATATCTGAGACGTCAATCAGTTGTTCCTTTAACGTTTCCTTCGCCAGTTATGAATTTTGTTTGTGGCTCTCTTGTTGCCAAATATCGAAAAATCATTTAGACAGACAGACAGACAGACTAGTGAGGCAAGATGACATATTCGTGTGACTGTGTGACTGTAGCTGCTTATGTTTTGGTTCGATTTGAACTCTAATGCTCACTCAGTGATCATGGAGATTTAAGTCACATTCGAGTTTTTGGTTTTTAATTTTATTTTACTCTGTTCTATTCGTTTTCATTGAAAATAATATCTAGCACGCTTTTTCTGTGAACAGTGAATGACACACGCAAGCGCTAGTATTTGGGTCATTGGACACTCATGTGACACCTTTTTGTTCATTTTACTTTGCCCACTACTCTGTATGATGACTGTTTGTGTTTTTTTTTTTTTTGATTCTTGGATTGAAGTCGTAACAATGAAACAAACATTTTTGAATCGGGATCCCTTTTACTGACTTGTAAGTATGAATTGGAATTCTGACATTGGAACGAGACCATCTAAGTGGAATGAGATCTTTTTCGAAAAGTCCAAAACTCAGTGATCACGTCGAAATTGATTAGGTTCTGTTCGAGATTGTTTTGATTTGTGGATGATTACATTTTGTTCATTGTTGAATTGGGTTATTTTAATGATCATGACATTCGGTTAAATAGAATAGTTTTTGAACCAGAAATTATTATTTTTTTTTGCATTTCGGTTATAGTGATGATTCTCATGTCTAAGTATATATTCTCCTCAATTCATGATCTTACAAAGATTTTTAGGGTTTTGTGATTGACTTATGCATATTTTACACAAATTAGTCAATCATGTCTGTCTGTTGATCAAGCTCAAGTCAATTTATTCCATTTTGCAAGGCGCACTGGAGTCAAATGCCAATAGAACTGAATCCGTTGATACTAACTTTTCCTTTAAGATAAAAAAAAAAAGTGTAAATTGCAGGGCAAATAATGAGATAATATGTTATTGTGACAGTTAATGTCACCACGGGGGATATTGTAATCTTAATCAGCTATTTCTAGGGTCATGTGAACACGCAGGTTGAGTGTAGTGGGAAAATGGTTATTAAGGCGTTATTGAATGGCATTTACAAAAGATCAACGTATGATCAAGGCTTGATTTTCTATTTAATTGGAGGTATTTATAAGAAGCATAGTTTTGCTTGTTTGTTTTATTTTGTATCACAGTCCTATTAAGTCTAAGGCTGCATTTCACTGCATTTAAAACCGGATTTTAACATTTGGCTTAATCTTAAGCTCTATTATAGCTCTAAAAATATCTTACTTCTTACTTGTAGTCTTAAGTCGGGGGTGATGTTGCGGTAGAACGCATCCACCAAATCATCAACTAAGTATATGTGGAGGAAAGCATGAGCGATGACTGGACTATCAGATCTATACGACCGTGATCAACCACCGTGTGGCGCTCCCACTATTCTGATTTGACTTCTGTTTTTTCTGTTAAGTTGGTACATCTGTTGTTAATATTCTCTCTTAATGTTAGCATCATAGCTTGACATTTGCAAAAGTTACGTAGCCAAGAGTACATCCATATCTGTGTGTGTTGGCGATTTTTTACAATTTTAGAAATAAATTTAAATTTGCAACAACGAACTTGTATTACATTTTGTTGCTCAATAACCGCAATTGAACCATCTGAGAGATAGCGGAGGACTTGAATATTGCCTATGGATCCGTCCAAGACATGTTGGTTAATGAATTGGGTTTTCGTCGTGTAGCAGGAAAGTTGGTGCCAAAAGACCTCAATTTCTTGCAAAAAAGAGACCGTGTTGACGTTGCAAAAGAGACGATTTTGGAGGCTGAATCCGATCCCACTGGAGACGAGACGTGGGTTTATGAGTACGACTCGCAATCCAGACATCAGGCGAATGAATGGCGTTCACCAAATGAGCTGAGACCAAAAAAAACACGTCGTTTTCCGTCAAAAAAGAAGGCAGTGCTTGTCAGAAGGCCAGACAGTAAACAAAGAGTATTATTTGGGCCAGAATTATGGGCAGAAAACTCGTGAATTTTGCAAGAAGATAACGTCGCACGGTGCCATCGTTATTCGTAATTTTTTGACGAAAAATGCAGCAAATTCCATCGAACAGCCATTGAATTCACCTGATTTGGCTCCCTGTGACTTCTTTCTGTTCAATCGAGTTAAAAAACCATTGCGGGAAACGTGTTTCAGCAGCCGAGAGGAAGTAATAGAAAAATCGCAGGAAGCACTGATGGAAATACCGAAAACCGAATATATAAAATATTTTGAGGATTGATCAAGCGCTGGCATAAGTGTGTTGAAGTCGATGGAGATTACTTTGGAGGGGACCATATAGATTTAGATGAATAAACTTATATTTTGTATTTTCTGAATAAACTTTTTGATCAAGGTGGTATGAAGCATCTGCAAGAACTATCGAAGTATATCACTGCTTAGTGTCGGATATAAGACCCTATCAAACTATCCTTCTAAATGTCTGAAGCCGTTCTGCAACACACTAATCGATACGTAGTATCCGATCCTGCCTGGCAGATTGACAATAGATCCAACTTTCACACTGAGGTAAATCATGGAAGAGACCAACGAATTTCAAGGGAAAAACCACCACTTTTTCGTCAACTAAAAGCCACATACGATAGTATTCATTGTCAAGAGCGATACTGTGTCACGTGATACTGGAAAATACGAGGCTCAATGTGCAATTGGGAGCTCTTCCGAACTGCTTTATACATGCACCGGCTTTCGGCGAGGAGATGGGCTGTCATGTGATTTCTTCAGTCATGTTCTAGAGGAGATAGTGCGTAGGACACGTGTTAACATAGAAGGCACTATATTCAATATATCTGTCCAACTAATGGGGTACGCACACAATATCAATATCATTGGTCGCACTTAGCGTGCTGTTACAGAGGTAACATCTTTGAGGTAGTTAAGGACTTCATGTACCCCGGAGTCAATTTCAACTCCTCGAATGAGACCGAGAAAGAATTACCCTAGGAAACCGCTGGTTTTGCAGTTTGGTTAAACAAATGGGTTCAAAATTGCTATCACGGAAGGCCAAGTTCAAACTCTATAAAATATTGTTCCTGGCAGTTCTGCTTTACGGCACTGAATCCTGAACGATAAGCATGAAAGGAGGACAGACATTGAACTCTTCCGAGAGAAAATTTCTTCGGCTGATATTTGATCTCATTTGCGAGGAGGACGAATGGAGGAGAAGATACAATTGCGAACTCTATAAGCTGTACCAAGATGTGTATGTAATCCAAAAAGCCAAAACTCGTCGACTACAATAGCTCGGCCACATCGTACGAATAGACAATGATGCTCCAAAGAGAACCTCCTGTCTCCAGCCCCCAGGTTCGAGGTGACAAAGAAGACCGAACCTCCATTATAAAGATCAAGTCATCGCAGATGCGAGGACGTTTGGTCTGGACATCTAGTAGCAGCTTGTCTGGCATATCAGGGGATGGATGGCTGCATTGTCTCAGGCAAAGACTCCTTATGAGTTATACTGAATCTGAAACCACTTATGGCAAATATATAAATATGTATTCATGGTTTGTGGATAGTATCTACCTTAGAGGAGAAATTCGCCGATATGGACTTCTCAGATTGTTGATCATATAATAGACCTATGTTTTTGTAGTTGGCGCAGTTTAAGGGGTCTTCCTTCTTCAGAATCGGACTGAATGGATCATTTTATGGATCTTCCTCCCAGAAGAAGTTTGCCTTGCAGGTAAACAGGACATACCCATTCTCAATTTGGCTGCAACAAAGTAACCAATTCAGGTCAAAATTGGCTCAGAAAAATCACAATGCTGGAAAAGTGCCTTGTATCGATGGCAATGTGATGGATCAGAATTAAGCCATTAGGACAACGCAAAGAGCTTTTTTGAAAGTTGAGATAAAGGAACCGCGTGCTGAATTCTACTTAATCCTGCTGTTGCATAACGTCGATAAACCTTTTTGTTAGATCAGCTGCTTCAGATACTACCGTTTCGGGTCAAAAATCTATTTTGCAACGGCACCAAAAATCACCTCTAAGTACCCCAACAATATTAAGGTGTCGAGGAAAAAAATTCGTAACTCAGACTCAGAGTAATATTTTGTTGAGGGGTTTAAGGCCTAAGATAAATTTCTAAATAATAAAAAAAAACAGATATTGATAAGTTAGTAAATAAATATTACACACAGATGTTGGGACCATTTACAGGATTATCTCTAATGTTCTTTGGTTGCTGCCAGAATAAAAATATCTAAAAATATAAAATCAAAGAAAGGGTTTGCCAGTAGGTTTCAACCCGATGTTGCGATAAACACTGGGCGCCTTGACTCTAAGATTGATAAGAGTTTGTAGGTTGGCTTCCACATGGATGTATAAGTTTCACATAGACAGGAGCTCCCGTTAAATACCAGAGACATTTGTTGGTTTTAGAGCCCATTTTGACTATGTGCCTACTGTACTGTGGCACTCAGAATCAGAATTTTATTTTTTCACATATGATGACCTCTGTATCAACAACTCCATATATGTACATGTAGCTGTAAGATTCTTATGCGTACAGTAAGCCTCTTTGACCAAATATTCATTCCGTGGATCTCTAGAGGTCTTCTTTATTTGTATGATGGTTTTGTGTGATTGTGTCGACGACTTTTAGTTCGATTACAACTGATTATAATTCAGTTTCTACTATTTAAATACGAGTATATCATTCAAAGCGCCTGGATATATTTAATAAGACATTGGCCAAATGCCAGACGAAATCCTGATAAGCTCGTTAGAAAACTTTGTGTCAATAAGCATACCAATCTTCGATAACTGTGCGATTGGGATAGGAGAAATGGCTCCGTATTGTCGTACCTCTTCCTATTGTATCACTGTAGGGTTCTACAATGTAAGATTCAAACTTGGTATTGGAAAATAAGCGCAGAGTCACAAGACTTTCGGTTTTTCGATATTTGGCGAGAACCGCTTACTGGTGCTACAAACAATGATGGACAAATATTCCTAACATTACCATTTGCACTTTCGAAGCTTATGCCATCGAGTTCATAACAATTATTTCAAAATATCTAACAACCTCTTTGATGTGTCATTCATTTGAATTCAATTGTTTTTCAAATTAGCTTATGTCTACAAAGAACGAATTTCACAATTTTTTGAACCATATAAGTGTAACCCCGATTGACCTTAGGTATTGACCAATATCACTTCTACATATCTCACCTACGAAAAGTCGTGATTCCCTACGCACAATTATGAGTACATAGGAACGGTTACGTTCCCAATTTGACTGAGTGAGTGACTCATTTAAAACCATTGTTAGTCGATTTTTAATTGAATTATCTTTCCATTGAAACCGCGTTAAATAGGTAGCTATTGTCTGTCAAGCTATTCGCTACTATTTTTTGCCTTTTATTAAACAATCTCGTTTTGTTTTCAATTCAAAACTATCGATAAAAAGAAAAAACCACAGACACCACCAAACGCATGTTCGAATTTCAAAAGGGACTCGAAGTACTCGTACTCATTCTCGAACTAAAGAGTGATTCATATAATTTTTTTTTTTTATTTTATTTTAAATTCTCTTTCGTCTATTTACTATTACTTAACATCTAATATTTGAATACAAAATATTTTTTCCGTTTATTTTTTATTTTTTGGTTCAATACATGCCGCCAAATTGTGACATCAAAGCTTCCGCTCGTGCTGGTGCCGCTTTACATGAATTGCCGCCGGCAAAGAAGTTCTATGCCCAGTACGCGTATCTAAGTATCTATTCATAGTTTGTCGATTCGATGAGGTATTTATCCGATTTGAATGTGCTTGCGTGGTTAGACGTTACCAGCACATTTTTTACGCTCTGGAATAGGTCACGGATCTTTTCCTACTCGTACCCGTATATTGAAGTGAGTGACTCTAGGGAGTCCAAAGGTATCGATTTAAGGCGCCATAAGCCGCCTGTAGTACACTGTGACAGACCCTCAAGAAAATTGTTTTGTTCTTTAGCGAAACGCGCCCTAGCTTTGTTCCAAAAGGAAACGCTTATACGAGTATCTATCTATGTATCAGTACTCGTATAAGCTTGTGAGATCGTTTTCTACATTCTCAATGTCAAGTCTATACACACATCAAACAAAACGTCAAATTTTTTTTCCATGTTATCAAGAAATATTTAAAAAATTTCGATAAGGTGGCTGTATTCTGATACAAGAAAAGACAACATGATAGTTGGACTTAGTTTGACTGGACAATGGCTATACCGACTTAAAAGATTTAGGGAGCAATATATTAAATTCGATGGGGGACTCTTTGTTTATGGTTTCAGATTTATTTCGGCGGTTCCTATTAATAGAATGGAAAAGTTTTGTTTACAATTAGTTCACTTGTCCTCGAAAAGATACTCCAATATAATACCAATATAATAAACCAGTAAATACAAGTGCTCCCCCATTCAATAGCCTGTCAAGGGAAATTTGCCTCCATTTTATTTTTTCTTCGACAAGGGATTAGGAACAAATGTGAAACTTTTTGCTTAGAAACGGGGATGAAGCCGAATGGACCGTTTATACTATTGCTGCCATTTTTACGAATACGACTATGACTAGGAATATTTTATCCTTTTCATCCCTGTCGAATTGACAGCTCAATTCCCTTTGACATTGGATGAAAACAGGATAAAACCTTGAACAAAAATAAAGAATAAAAGGAGAAATAGTTATGGATCGAGTGAGAAAGGAAAGAAATGTCAAATTTTGATAAGGGGATGTGTGTTGTATTTTTTGTTGTTGTTGTTTTTTTGCCTTGTCCTATAACTTTTATTCCTTGCAAATACAATTTTAGCACCACCCCAGGAAAAAAAAAAACTGAAGAGGTTGAAAATTGATGGAATAAATTGCAGATGGCAGTTACGTTTTTTTTGGCGTTGCGTTGGTTGGATTTTTTCTTTTGTTGGAAATTTCGACGAAGGATAAACACGTTTCGTTTGTTGGAAATGGAAAATGGCACGTTTTTTACAAGCAACAAAAAAAAAATCAGAAAAACATACAAATCCTAGGGGAATTGAAGTGTGTTTCGGGGTGGCACTTTCAATAAAGGAATGTAATAATACAAAGTTTTCTCCTCTTGTTGGGAAAGTTTTTAGATACACATCTTTGCACATAATGTCCATATCACAATTTACATGAATGTACACACATTTGGATATGTTTGATTTGATTTAGGGGCTTCACCAATCGCACATACTGTATGGTTTGTGGGGTGATTGTAAATATACTCGTAAGTTCGCTTTCTTCCACGTACTCTTATTGAATAGTATTGGCTAGTTTGGGTAACTAGTGAGATCATCTTGATCTATTCTTTTCGTCCTTAATTTTGGATGTGAATTTCAGTATTTTGACATATTATATTGGGGCTAAATTTTAACATTATAATTAATTTTTAATTTTATTTTTTAATTCAAAATTATTTTAAAATTTAGAAATGATAGAGAGGGGGGCTTTAGCTAGTTAATATTGGAAAAATGTTGTAAGATGGCATTTTTGAAGTTTGCAATGTTTGGAATACCGTGAATATGCAAGTGTAGAGAGTTCCAGAGTTTAATAGCATGAACGAAGACAAGCCGCGAAGATTTAAGGTAATGAAAACTCGGTAGGATAAGATTGTCAGTGACTGTCTGAAATGAATTCTATAAAAAAGATAAGGGGAGATCTGTTTTTTATGATATTGTGTACATAAAGACAATATCTGACATTAATATATTGTGTTAAGGTACATTCGAGCGGTTTTTTCGAGAATCCTGAAACATGATTATGTCTACGAACCCCATAAAAATATTGTAGTGAGTCGTTATAAGCCACTTGGAGTTTACGGAGTCAAGAATACTATAGACAACTTCTGCATAGGTTATAATGGATACTATTAGGGTTCGTATAAGTCTGTGCCTAGTTTCAGTAGGCTTGAAACTAGCCGTTAACCAGAGATTACGGAGACATATATAGATTTATCTGAAAACCATATTAATATGATTATAACCGGATAAATTGCGATTTAGAGAAAATCCAAGACCCACGACGAATTCAACCGCATCCAGTTAACAGTTTCCCAGATAGAGATATGGAATAGTATTCATATCAAACTGTGTATACGATATTGGAAAGCCCTTTGACTTTAGGGTTGATGTTCAAGCTGTTGATTACTGACTACTTATATCGGGTGTCCCATAATTTACACCAAGTGTAATTTTGATAGAAAATATGGATTCTTAATTAGAAAGCTTGAATTTTTTATTGATTCATAGAGTATATAGATTGGGGTTATGTATGGAATAGCACATCGGATAAATGGCCGCCACGGCTTGGCTGGCAAGTACGTACAGTTTTATTGAAATTTTCTATGACCGTTTCGCATAAATGTGGCTGAATTTCATCAATGCACCTCCCAATTTCCCTTTTTCAGGCTGGTGGTCGTGGGGTGGTTTGCATAGACCTTTTACTTAAAAAAATCCCAAAGAAAAAAGTCCAATGGCGCTAAATCGCGAGATATGGATGGCCAATTTTGATCGCGATTAGGAAACGACTCATGCAGTAATTGAATTGTTTCTCTGGTTGTATGGGATGCAGCACCGTCTTGTTGAAACCACATGTTGGTCACATCCATGTCTTGTAATTTAGGTACTAAAAACTGGGTTTTCATGTCACGATAACGAACACCATAATGCCTCCAGCCCAAAATCAGCACCAAACAGTCACGCGTTGTGGATGCATTTGTTTCTCAAAAATTACTCATGGGTTTTACTGTTACTGAACCCCAAATGCGACAATTTTGACGATTAACGAAGCCATCAAGATGAAAATAAGCTTCGTCACTGATGATGATTTTGTGCTACTGTAGCTGACAAACCTTCATTATTTTTAAAAAATTGCTCATCAACGAAAATGCGTTGTTCTTTCGTATAGTGCTCCATTTTTACTAACCCCGAAATGTCAGCTGTCACATTGTTATCTTTTTTTCCCTTATCATCACTGTATTATTGAATGGTGCAAAATTTAAATTTTGCGTGAATTATGGGACACCCTTTAGACGTTGTCTAGATCGTTATTAAGTAGACTAGTAAGTAAATCAATACTCTCAAGAGGCTAAGATAAATAGAGCATAGAGGGAAACAATAGCATGTTGGCAGGTCAGAAGTAGATCATTTATAAAAATGCAAAATAAAGTGGTTACCACAATACAGCCTTGAGGGACTCCTTGCTTAATGGGCTTAAACACAGATATAGAATCGCCATTACCTACTCTTTGTATCCTATTGGAAAGATAACTTCTCACTAGTCTAACGGCTGAATCCCTAAATCCAAAGAACATTTTAAGCTTCCAGCAGAGAATTTCATGATTAACGTTGTCCAAGACCTTCGTCAAGTCTAGTAAGCAAAGAAATGTTATATAACCTTTATCAAAATCACGTCTGCTGTCTTTTAAGATGTTGACCATAGCCGAGGAACAAATGTGGTTGGCTCTAAAACCCGATTGAAAAAGACTAAGTAAAGAGTTAATACGAGATAAGTGATTTTGTATTCGTTTAGCTATCAGATTTTCGAAGATCTTAGATAAGCATGGTAAGATGCTTATTAGTCTGTAGTCATTACAAGAGGGAGCGTTGGTTTTCTTAGCAATAGGAATTACCTTTGTAATTTTCCATTTTTGCGGAAAAGCTGAGGATGTAATGCAGTGGTTGATGATGTCCGTTAGATGAGATAAAATAACTGGTAAGATATCTTTGTAAAGTGAATTGGTACTCCATCATCACCCGCAGAGTTCGTCTTTATAGCAGCAACACACTCAGTAACATCGCTCTGCATTACTACTTTAAAATCCAGACAGCCTCGGGCAGAAGGCTCAGTATTACGAGTACCATCGAAGCTAAAACGATTATTCGCTTAAACACCGTGGTTCAAAAAATAGTCATTTAGCTTATCAGGATTTATATTACAACTTGAGGATGTCTTAGTTTCAGTTAGTCCACTTCTCCGTAAATTTTCCCAAAGGTGTTGGTACCTCTATTTAACCCTCAAATTAGATTTCTGAGGTGATTCATAGGATCAGAGTCCTCTTATTCTTCTCTGTATTATATGCACACATATGTTAGAGTCAAACCGTTCTTACTCAATCCTGTATAAGCGGGTTCTATTGCATTATATGAAACACGATAAACAGTTTGTGATCCATGTGCAATTAACTGGCACCTCCTTCCCCAATTAAGAAATCTACACTTTTTCATGTGGACTACAAGTTTTAAATTGGATTAGGCCATCATTGACAGCCGTCTTAAAACGCTCTTCTGAAATTGCCGGATATATTCAAGTTGCAACTTTTGTGAGTACATGGCATCTCGGGTTTAAATTGAGTGGCTCCGTAGGTGAGTATTTAGGTTTACAGCATTGATCTAACACACAACATTCGTGTAGATGTAAATTTTATTGTCCTCAAATCCAAAGCCAAGAGTTTTGTTGTGTTCCAGGTGATATTTTCTTTAAGTTCTTCTATCCAGAGTCCCTACAAATTCATAACTTTCTATCTCAATTGAAACTTGAAATTTGTTTTAAAAAAATCGATGAATAAATTTTGTACGAATATCATCAGAAGCCAGCATCATTAATATGTGATACTGTAAAAAATGTATACTGGATTAGGACATAACTGAAACCATGATTAAATATGATATCATTTAAATGTTCTTCGGAACCGATTGGGTGAGTGGATATGCTGAACCCGATTTTCCATGACTTTTCGATTTCACGTTGAATGGTTGCCTTCAAGGCGTTTTAGTTCAACACTTTATCCAACATCAACAGAGCCTACTTAGCGAAAGATCTATGTGCACGAGGGAATTGGGATTTTGCTTCTGAATCGATTTAGTCTTATATGGATGTATAGTCCTTCACAAAAACCATGTAGGGACGTTCGTTGTCAATACCAAACTAATGAATTTTAGTTTAAAAATATGCAGAATTATTGTATTATCTGAAAGGTTCCTAAATCAGAAGCCTCTCTGCATGTTGTTGGTAAACGCCATAAATCTAAAACATGGGACTCAAATGATGATTGACGTAAGGCAGGAAAGGGCTGTACCTTTGCCTTTATTAGTTCAATTGACACTGAACTGTTTTACACAAGTTGAAGTCTAAATTAAATTTATTGAATTTGAAGGTATTTTTTTAAAGCTGTTCATGGCCTGACTTGAGAGATTAATTTTGAAATAATCTTTCAATTACGATTCTTCCTTCATTGAGTAGTGATTTCTATAATTTTGTTTATGTCTCGCAGTTGTACTTTTTCTATCAATCGAACGCACACCTCTGGTATTAAGTCTACTTTCAACAATCTTCAGGTGCTGGGTTAGTTCTCTATTAGTATATTTTAAAAGATCTTATAAAAAATAATATAGTTAGATAAATGAATTTCAGAAATTGTTGTTTCATTGAACTTAACTTTCCAATAAGTTACAGTATTTAATTCGCAGGATCATCTGGCAGAAGATGCGCTTCAATAATAATGATTAGCATCATATCGATCCTAAACAACATAAAAAAAGTTAAAAAATGAGAGAACTTTCGCGGTTTTATTTTGAGGATGGCCTGGTGATAGGATAAGAACCAGCGGTAACTTTTCCTTTTTCTAGAATTCCAAGCCTTTGTTTCCTTCCTTTTATCGGTGCTGCCTGAGGTGAAGGTGCTGCGGTTATGAAATTGCTTTGTTGTGATCGACGATTCTAATGAAGATACCCTTAAATTGTGCTGTCAATTCTCACAGGTCCTTAACAGCATGATCGTCGACGGACGAGTTTGGCAGGGATGCCAAAAGTAGACATTGCTGTGTATAGTTCATATCTATAGATGATAAAGGTGGAGTGTATCGATCTGAAGCTCATGAGTTTTCTCCAAGATCTGCCGTAGTGTGAACATTTGATCTATGGTAGACTTCCCTATCCTGAAGCCACACTGATATGGACGTATCAGGTTGTTGACGAACGGCTTCAGGCGTTTACACAATACGGCAGATAAGATCTTGTGAGCTATGTTAAGAACACTGGTGCCTCTGTAGTTGGCGCAGTTCAGAGAGTCTCTTTTCTTGAGGATCGGACAAACAATGCTGAGGTTCCATTCACCGACTTTTGTCCTACCATATTTTAGAGATGAGTTGGTGAATGCTCCTTACCCAGTCATCGCCTGCTGCTTTTTGCATGTTTTTTATAACTTTTGGTAAAACCTCCGAATCTCATTCCTGAAGCAGCATCTCTCAATTTCCTCGACCGTGTGCTTCTCATGCTCTTTCTTTTTCCACAGCCGGATAGTGTTGCCACTGGTCTTCGATGCTTGATGCTGTCGGCAAAAGACCTCTTAAGAGATTAAGAAGGACTCGATTGAAAAAGGATTTGGCGAACTCTTGCTATTGTAGCCGTCTGACGTCGAAATTTCTCACAGTATTAGCTTGTCTTGGCGTTGTTCGGGATATCCGCAACCGTACCTTGGCTACAAAAAGGTTTTGGTCCGAGTCGATGTTGGCTCCCCGAAGCATTCTGACATCTACAATACTGGAGGAATGTCTTCCGTTGATCGCAATGTGGTCAATCGATAAGGGTGAATTCGTTATCGAGGTTATCTTGTCTAAGATACACCTTCTGATAGTATTACAAAGATGCTAAAATTCCCTTCCTTCTTGCCTTTGCATTAAAATCACCGAGGACAATTTTAAAAATAGCAAGGCATTTCTCGTAGGTCGTGTTCATGAGCTCGATGAAGCTATCTTTTTGCTCTGTGGGGGCGTGTGCACATGTAAGCCTAATATTGTTAAATGTATAATAGCTTGATACGTATTGTTTTGAAGCGCTAGTTCAGGTAAGTGAGCGCCGTTGGTCCCTTAAGTGCTTTTCCTCCACCATATCTTGTTTAAGACCTTGACCCTGTCTCGGAAATGCTCTCCGGCTAGAGTTCTTAATCTGTCGAAGTAGCTCAAATAGAGTTTTATTTCATCCACTCTTCCATTTGTAGTGCTGCTTTTTTTATCTGTTAGTCTATACCTGGCGGCTACCACGTGCAGGTATTATTAGAAAAATTGATGTGTACAAGAAAGTTGCAACACTTGATATCGCCAGGTTGACATCTTTCAGTGCTTACCCTATTTCTACAGCACCCAACCACGTGCGTACGGAAAGAGACCAAAATTGTCAAGTCAGGCACAGTTTTGCCTTTGTCTGCCGGCAATGCGGAAAACCTTGCAGAAATTGCTTATGGGTAAAACTCATTTTTGGCTTCATGAGCTTTTAACGAGCAAAATTGTCTGTTCTTGGGCACTTATATCGAGCAGTTTGACGCTTTTCGATTTCTTCTTCTTATGGACTAAGTAAAGTGTTTGGTGTATCATGATAAACCACAAACTTATCTAATCTTCAGCACGTTATTGGTGAGATGAAGTCCTCAGTAGAGAAAAGTGTGGTCCTTAATTAGTTTGACTGTTTTGACTGCTTATTAGTAAAGATATCTGCACAATAACTTAAAAAGTAACCCGATGACACGTTTTAAAAATAACCTTGTGATGGTTTGGCTAAGAGATAAATAATTATTAAAGCTTTCAAACCTATACACAATTTTTCTTTAGCAGATAACGGATCATAATGGGTATTTAGACATATGTAGATAAAATATTGCACACGCAACTTCTGTTTGAGGGGTTCCGCAGTTAAAAATTATGTTCATTCTTTTCATCTTATCTGATTATTAAGTCGCATACTCGTATCCCCACTGGTGATGAAATTAAAATGGTAACTTACAACCAGTCAGTTTTCAAATATTTTACATAGTATTGGAAAGTTTCTTTAAAAACTTTTAAATCTTCTTATCCTGTATTTCGAATGACAGGACTCTTTTTTAAATATATTTTCTAGTTCAAGAGTGACTAGGCTAAGCAAAAACAGCTTAGAATTAGGAAAGAATAAGAACAAGGCAAACTTTCAGCAAAGTCAAGATGATGCAATCGTGCTATATTGTTAAATTTTCGACAAGTACAAGGGGCTATGATAAGAAATAAGCAGGGATCAAAGGTCTGAAAGGTAGATTGCATTTTTCCGCTTATACAGTCTAATTTCAAATAATTTTTTTTCTCTGCTGAAAGAATTTATATTAAGACTTGTAAAATGTACTATTCTTACTAAAGCTTCAGGTAAAATTCAAAGTAATTTTCACATAAATAAAAATACCTGAGTATCCGTCGGCACTTTCGATTTCAATTTGCAAGCGTTTCTTGAATAAGTCACGAAAAATAAGTTGCCGTCGGTAAAAATGAGTGCACAACAAATTTGTTGGTAAAGCCAACCAAACTATGTTTGTATTCAAATAATGCTTAAAACTAACTGGCTTTCTGCAAATGGACAAGCATACTGTGATGTAATCTTTCTTTTCTAGTGAATATCCTATCCAATACCATTAATAGAAGAACTCAAGGATTTCTTCATTAGGGGTATGTACTCGTAGATTGTCCTCCCGTTCTATTCCCTTGCTTTTTTTCTTATTTTATTTTGTCTTTGTTTTTTTTTTTGTTGGCTCCATCTGCAACAAAATTCAATGGAGAAATCTTAATTCGAGTAATACGGTCTGACAACATGACGGATCACCAAAAAAATGTATTCTTCTCCCACTGCTACCCTTCTCACAATCAACCTCCTACCCTTGATGTTCAATTTTATTTGTTACACAAAAAGTTATTCAATGTGCACATACTCGTATACATATGTAGTTGTACATATGCCAAAAGTCCTTCAAAATTCCTACATAATCGTACTCATATCCTTACAAAATAAAATAATTGCTTCTCTTCGTTCTTCGGCATTCTATGTAATTTATTTCTAATTTCTCAAGTCCTTCTGTTTTATCATTCTTTCGTCAGTCAGAAAACCGAAAATTGATATGTCTTTCCTTAAAATTGACAATTTGACACTTTAAGTTGGCCAGGATTACCTAGCCGATTACTCGGGTATTTTAAGAAAATTAACAACATCAAGAGCGTTCCTTTGTACATATTAAGACACTCTTGAGCCGTCTCCATTAACTTCAGGACCGTCAATGATGGTTTATGTTACTTTTCAAATCATGCGAACCACATTTTGGGACTTTTTACTTGTATCTGTATCTGTGTGTGAGTAAATTAAATTTAAATTTCATTATAAAAATTTTGGAAGTGCTTTCGGTCGTTCTTGGGGTAGCTTCCTGTCGTATCCCAGACGACATAATTGCCTCTGGTGTTTGTTTAACGATGTTGGTACTCGTAATTTCATTTTTGAAAATTACTTGTTTACATGAGATATTCGTCAATTGTTTTGGATTTTTTTCAGGGGGGAGGTTGTTGGCAAAAAGATACTTTAGTTTGGAACATGAGGAGAAATTATGATGGCGACTGTAGGTTAGATGGTAAAAATGTCCGCAAAAGTGATAAGCATATTGAGCGATCGCTTTTTTCTGTGGATTAGGAATTTTTCAAATAGAAAATGAAATAAATATTATTATTCCAATTTTTTCCTTTTTCAGTATCATCCCCATACATACATATGTACTAAGTGTAATTGATTAATTGAAAATATGAAGCACTAGTGATTTGAAATCATTTCGTCTGTCTTAATCAGTGCTGTCACTATACCTATGTACATAGATAGAAAGTTCGCTGTTAGACATTAATCAATCACATTTGGGTAATTAGGAACAATAGCATCGAAACCTGTCGGGCAGAGAGATAGTGAATATAACTGTTAATTTTATTTATTGACAAATTATTAACTACGATATGTGTTCTTCTAATTTCTATTAATGCGATTATATATATTATACAAAGCAAAATCTAAATTATGAAGATGATTAAGAAACGAGGATTACACTTGTAATATTAAATCCGGTTAAACATTTGCAAAAACAAAAATACATTCGAAAACTTACACAAAATGACTTGCAGATACATTTTATGTGAGTTTCCGCGTTTTCATATTCGGGAGATAATGAGATTATTTCATGGCCCATATAAGAGTATGCATCTATTTTTGTTTGGACATCCCAGCTAGTCAGATAGTTTTGACGTACAACAAAATAGCATTTCACTTCGAAATAACAGTTGAAATTAGAGTTATGAGTGGTGTGTGACTCCGTGCATTATAGTGCAACAGGGACCAACTTTTATGGATCGAGATATTCGGGTCTAATACATTAGATTCTGGCCATCAAATGCTTTAAAACTTAAAGATAATATGCGACAGTAACTGTTTCACTAGTTGGAACGAATTATTTGTGGATAATTCCTTTGCTTTCGATGAACGTGGTGACATTGTCTTAATTTTTGAAGGAATTTTCCTTTATTTTAGCTTTTGGTTAATTTTTTGACTTACACTTCGCACTTTAACGCTTGTTTTCTGGATCGTTTTGGAAATACCATGTTTCATCACCCGTAACAATTGTTTTCATGATTTTTGGATCATTTTTTGAGGCCGCAATGACGTCTTTGGAATGTCAGACCCTCGTCAATTTTTGATCATCATTCAATGTGTGTGGAACAAATTGTGCACAAATCCTTGTTGATAATGGTTTGATGCTTCATTTTCAGTAAAGCATTGCGGTCTTCTGCAACAAAATCACATTTTTTGGACTCATTTTTGCCGTCCGAACTGAAATACGCCTTCTTGTTTATTTGCTATCCTTCAGCGTCTCTCTGCCGACCAAATATGGTGATGGAAATGTTTTGCTTGGAATTTAATGACATCTCTTTGTTCCATGTTAAATTTTCAATATTTCAATGCTTGAAATTTTGATAGATAGTAAAGAAGAATTCAAGCTTTAAGTCGCATGTTCGGACAAGTAGATGGAGCTCTTGGCTGCTAAGATATGGCTCGTGTCCGGAATATTATTTGCCACACTGTGTATACATATCATATATAATATGTATTACGGTTTCATTCAGAAACAAATAACCAGTTTTATTCATTTACCTTTTTCTGTGTTAGATAAGACGCTAAACTAGCCACGGCACGGAGGAGCAATAATATTTAGGCGATGGTTTTGGGCTCCAAAATTATTGTAGGAGCAGCATTATATTTATTAGCAGCCTTTTGATGTCAATTAGAGTCGTGTCACACAGGCAAAGGAACGGAGTCTTTCTCTTTTTGGATGTTGAGAAATAACTTCCATGCATAACGATCAATACCCTAAATTAGCTGTCGTTATTTAGCCGACATTATGCTAGTTGGCTCTTTTTGGTTATCTCAAGTAAGCCGAGGTCTTTTTCAAATTGAGCGAGGTATCTAGCTGAAGTCTTCATGTTTTACCTTGTGACTCCGAGCTCGATTCGAAGACATTCTTGGTTGGAGCGTTTGTGTTCTGTTGCTTAATATATCCAAGCCTTTGGAGTTGAGCGAACTCCTTTAATCAATAGCGAGATATAGAAAATTTCTATTCAGCCAAGATCGAGAATCACTTAAAGGATATTTCTGTTGAGAAACCAATAGTTTTTCGTATGCTTTAGATGAAATCCATGCTCCCGCAAGGAACATCATGACTATGAGGATACAAGAGACTTCTGTTGCCGTTACATCCTTAACCGTAAGACACGGCGATTGGCAACCGTGGTATGCGGTTCGAGTTGAGGGCTTAAGACGTTTTTTTTTTCTCACACAAAGTCGTTGTTTTATCGTCACATACCATTTTATCCATTTTCGCTGCTCTGCTTTTATGCAAACCATGTAATTACAGCTTGATAATTTCTTTCAACAGTATCAATTTTATCAGCTTATAGAAGCAGTTCTACAGGCTTTCTTTCGAATTACTATATAATTAATAGAAATAGAAATAGAAATAATAGAAATGGCAACTTTTAGAGCGGTTACTCCAATTTTCGGTCGTAATTATCGTCCCATTAAACAGGCTGTGCGAGCTATAATATTTAAATTTGAGTCAACATATTCACTATGCAATGTTTCTGTGCTGTGCAAGTGATACGAGCACCGGTCGAAGTTCTGAAAATATCACAGCTGTAAGCACTTCAGTTTAAAATCAACCAAATCAGTCGCCGTTCACGAGAATTGGCAATCTCTCAGTCCAAATTATGGCAAATTTCGAGTAAAGATCTTGGTCTACACCCTTGCAAGATCAACTTCAACTCAAGAACTGAAGCCTTTTGAACATTTGCATCGCCGACACTTCTCCGCTTGAGATCTTTAAAAATTTTGGCTTGATGGTTTTGTCAACAAGCAAAATATACGCTATTGGACAGCAACAAACTTACATGAGTTTCGAGAGACTCTAGTGCATCCGAATGAATGAAAATGATTGCGATGTTACGGTCAATGGAGTTCGCTATTGTACAATTTTGGAAGACTATTTTTGGCCGAATTGGTCGGACTCGACATCAGTGATATGTGATTTTAACAAAATGGTGATACATGCCACACAGCTGGGTCAAAAAATAGATCAACTGAAGGGAAAGTTCAATAATCGTAAAATCTCGAGAAAAGGTCCGGGGTGGAATGGCTACCTCGCTCATGCGATTTAACGACGTTTAGACTTCTTTTTATCATGTAACGTTAAGTCGTTTGCTTATGCCAACAAACCAGTCATGTAAGAAAGGTAAATTTGCCAACATTCCGGCTGATATACTCGTTTATAGAAAAGTGGTGGTAAATTGGCACAAAAAAATCAAACGTGCAAACGTGCGCGAATTCAATTTAATATGTGTACTACACCCGAATATATTTTAGCCCGATGTCTCAATTATTCTGTGTTTATTTTAAATAAAAATTTATTAAACACGACATGGGTTGCAATGCGGAATTTATTGTTAAGCTTTTTACAATTAAAAAAAAAAAAAAACCTTCACATGGACGATGGCTGCTGGACGCGGTATCGAATTGATGTTTCTGGATATTGGTCAAGATAGGAATTTATACCATATTCGCCCTATTACTTTGCCCTGGACGGGGTTTAATCTTTAGCTTTGAGTTTATCACATTGCAACTCTGATTGATTCTGGATTCTGAATGTTAATTTGTTTTGGTTGTTGACACTAGTTTCGTCTTTTTAACTGTAGTAGTAGTGGAAACAATATCACTGGAAAAACATTTTTTACATGAACTGGCTTTGACAGATACGTTCTAAGATAGGCATGTTCAAAAAGATATTCATCGACTTCTAAGTTACAAGAAAGTGGCAAACAATTCTTGAAGTAAAATTAAGTAAAGGAAGAATTGTTGCACTATTGAAAGATTGCAGACTATCGAAGTAATCATGGCAAGAATTTAAGAGTGCTAAGACTAGAGAAAAATGAACGAAGGGAGAGAGAGTATTGCCATAACGATCACCAAAAAAAAAAGCTTTGGTCAAAATATGACATAGTTTTCAAATACATTAGATATAACGATGACATATAATGCAATAGAAGGTAAGCTATTATGTATGACCCTATCGAAAAGTGTCATAGATTGGACAAATGGCGTCGAATGTTAGCTTTTGATATTTGTTACGCAAACAGAATAAGCATTTGTGTGAATAAGCCATAGAACTCTATGCTCCTACAGATCACGAAATAATCGTCCCGACTTTTCTTTAAATTTTTTCTTCAAGATTTTGGCGCAGAGTGCATTTCGTGCCCGGTTTCCTGGACACCATTACATCCCTTAAAAGTCACAGCATCGTGTGCTGTATACGTTTCTTTTTTACGTCGAAATTGTATTTCTGTGTAAAATTTAAATCTATGTCCCTACTCCACTTAACCTACCTAAGCTACTTAACATTACTTAACTGTAATCAGGATGGTAAGCATTCGTGGCCTCTCGCATCCGGTGCAATTGCAATTTTGGGCACCTATTATTCGCCAACATTGTGCATACACACCACTGAGACTCAATCAATGCCATGAAGAAGAGGTTAATTCTCAGTGGCCCAGCCTCATATAGCGAGTCCGACCTTGGTAACGTACCAATCTAGAAGAGCCCTTTCCTTAAGCCACCGGAATTTGACTTACTGTTTTTCTGAGTACATATTAGCATCGTACCCATTGTAGCTTAGCCGATGTGTATATAACCCGGATACCATTCTTGCTTTGAACTATACCTTTATACCAATATGGGAAAAAAAAGCCTTTAGCGGGATAAAGCCCGATAAGGCCCGAGAGTAGTGGTACATTTTATTGGGGTAATAAGCTATTTTCGTTAGTCATTGCCCTTGCCAAGTGTCCTCGAATCACCTTAATTAGGAAATTGCCAATCCTATTCAGACGAGCCCCATCGTAAAGGGCTTTGTTGGGATAATATTTTGTGTACTCTGATTCTGGTGTTCTATACAAACACAGACACTGTCTTTCAAACACCCGAATTTTTTCCATTTGAGATGGCGCTACATTAAACCATACAGGGCAACCATAAGCGATGACTGGCCTGATTAGGGACACATAGCATATGACCTTCACACTAGAGACAAGTTGACTGCTGTGGTACAGCCTTTTAGTCAGGGCATAGGCCTTCTTGGCCCCGGCAAGACAAAAATCTACAAGACAAATACCAAGGTATCTCAATACGAATTTCACCGCTAATGGTACCCCGTTCTGTCCAATGATGGCCAAATTTCACCAGTTATGTCTAATATCCCTGAAGCCCATCATAATGGAGTTCTTAACAAGTCTGTTTCCGACACTTGGATATTGAAAATCAATTAGGCATTTCGCCTAAATATGATCGAAATCATGCTGCAGTTAACGTGGTGGGCAAAACGTTCACTCTGAATGGTGAGCGCTACACAGCCATGATTAATGATTATTTTCATCCTCCAGTTGGGATTGGGACGAAGTAATGGTCTCCCGGTTCTTTGGTATCGCGATTTGCACTGGCCCGCAAGTTCATCCGATTTTACAGCCCTAGACTACTGTTTTTGTTATGAGCTTATGTAAACAAGCCACAAACTATGACAGCCCTTAAGGATAATATTCGCCAAGCAATGGAAAACTTATCGCCAGAAGTTCTGAATAAAACCATGAACACGCTGTAGAAGGAGCTCAAATGATAATGTCGGCGGATTGAGGGCCCAAATAAACATTTTAAAAACCGGACTAACTTTTTTCTATACGATTCCGAAGATACATATAGCCTAGGAAAATAGGTTCCATCAATTATGGCTCACCTTGTATAGATATACTAGCAATGGTTTGGGAAGCACATGTTTGTAGTGAACAAATCTGGGTATTACCGCTGTTTTGATGACTATTCCCACTCTAACTCCCACTGTTGCTGTTACTATCTTCAGTCTTTGTCAATTAGTAAAAAGGTTTAGGTGGTCGTCATATTAATACCAATTGGTGTCGAAAGTGTGTAGAAATTTGAGTTATGCTTACGACAACTAACCTTTTTATGTCAAAATAAATGCGAGTCTGAAAATTTATTTCATAAGTTGTTGTCCTCTGCTCTAATCCAAAAATTTAAGTGGCAGAAGACAGAATAATATTTATGCCTATCTCATCCTTACCCAAAAAATGACGCACTCCACATCATCGTATGAAATTTAATAGCTTGATTAAAAATCAATAAAAGTCTATTAACAAACGATCATAAAACCTAGGTCGTATATTTATTTTATTTTTGGTTTACGACCCAAACTTATCGCAAATACTTTTTATGACCCAAAAACAGAAGACCAATCAATACGAAGAGGATTACGAATATGATTTCTATTTTACCTTAAATGAGTTTATTTTTATTTAGGCTTATCAACTGGAATATCCATGATTCTGATTATCGCACAAAGTTAACGTTTATTAGTGGTGCGCCAACAGCACAGCGAAGACCCAAATGTCAGCCACTGAATATTAATCCAAAGCAACTTTGTCAAATTCCATTTACGTCTTCTTGATTCGGTTGGACCCCCCCACCTTCATCTGTGTTGAAGACAGACATACGAAAGATTTTGTAACGATGATATGGTTAAAAAAGTTTACTTGTTACCTTTCAAAATATCATACTTACGAGTATATCTGGATGACCAATGGAGGAGTTTCACAGAAAGAACTCGTGACTAATAACCCAACGGGGGGTATCTGTATGTTCCTACATCACTTGGATCAGTCCCTCTGATTTCAGATTGATCGCAAATGGATTTTGATGTTTTCCTGTCATGGTTTCTCCTCCTCCTATCACATTCTTTGACGTTTGTTCTTTTTAATTAAAATGAAAAGTGATGTTCATTTAGGGAATTTCCCAAAACAGAAACAAAAAAAGATTACACCCTGTCTCCAAGCATTGTTGGAGGTACCCGATAAAGTATGTTTTCAACAAAAAAAAAGGGTTTCATATCTAATCCCACACAAAAGAGCCTACAAAGAAGCAAAGAAAGTCAAATTTACTTGGTCTTGTATAGTAAGGAAAAAGAAAACACGGTATACAACCAACTGACAACCGTCGACTGAGCTGACTGCCTGACAAATGACAGATTAGAGACATTTCGTCAAGTCATTGTACAGAAATTAACCCTATCCTCGGCAAACGGAGGGCTTAGAGCTAATGACTTAAGTGATTCTTACTTACACCCACCCCCATTATGCTCCTTGTTGCGATGACAAGATAATTCGTTCGTGTAGATTGTATGGAAATGCGGGATATAAAGGAATACTCATATTAACCCGCCTGCACGTCCCGTTGTCTGTCTGAAGTCTGAATTCTCAACATTTGTGGATAGTCCACTTTGGTGGAATGTGATATGCCCGGTTAATTACACAATTGAGGCGAGAATATTAGAACCTTGACCATCTGCCAAGCTGAGATCATGCCAGGGATATGCCACAGAATTTCATGACTGCACTTTCCAATATTAATTTGTGCAAAGAATGTAAATTGGATTAAGTAACTGATTAAACAGCAACCCTTTTGCTAGAGATATGAAGAAAGTTCATTTATTTAGTAGGGGTTCTGTTAAACTGTCCGATACTCGTACATTTATTAAGCCCGAGGTCATGCGATTATTTCCATTTCAAACAATCTGTTACTATCTATCTATCCAACCAACAGTTGATGTTTGGTCAAAACAGAAAAAAAAACTCCTAATTGAATTAATTTTAATATTTTTCGTAAATAAAATGTGAGAGGCCACATGTGGTCCAAAAGAAAAACGAAACAACACCAGTAATATCTAAAACTTAACACAGCTCGAAATGTTACATAAAAGAAAGATATTCATACTCTGGGGAGCTTAAGTATTCGTCGTAACATGGCAAGTACTACTCACACGAAAACATCTCCACAACACTACAACGGTTATACCATGTTCGTATCTGTTTGGGGAACGTTTGTTAGTTTTTTTTTTCTTTTTTTTCTTTTTCATGGATTTCAAATTCTGGTCCGGTCCTTAACATGTTATGTTAGTGCTTCTCTAATGAATTCAGACAGACAGATCGGGGATTGGTGCACACGGCTCATCCATTAATTATGTGTTGACAGTCGGAGATCTGCTGGCCATTTGGGAAAGTAACAAAATTGTACACTTGAAACGGCATGTATGCGAATAAATGGAGTACATATCCATATTTGTATATAAATTCTGTGGATGTGGTAGGATAAGATACAGGAAATACATTGCTCGGTGTCCGTTAAACTAATACAAAGTACGAGGAGATTCATAAATGTACATACAGCGAACTTTCGTGATAGGAAGATTTTTATAATTAAATTAAAACAAGTTACTACGGAAGTTTACTATTTTTTTTTCTTTTACTCCATAAGAGTGAATGGCGTAGATTCATCATCATTCAATCGCATACAGTTTTCTTACTTAAAGGTTCCCATTCTCGATATGTTGCTTCCCATTATCCATTCTAAGCGCCTCTAATTGCGGTCCGAATTTCAGTCGAAATATCAGTTTTATTTAAAGTCTTGGACAAAAATTCTGTTGACGTGGCGATAAGAGCAAATAACCGGCTCCTTATACATAGTTTATTCTCTTTGGAATGAGATCCTGTATGCCTCACCGGATAAAGAGTATCAGACAGAAGGAAAAGGCTTGGTACGACTCGAGTTGTAATGAGAGAAATGTTTTTTCGGTCCTATAAGACCAACCCGACGGAGGAAAACCGGAAAAAATTTAATTGAGCCAGGAATGACTGCAACAGGCCTTCTTAAGCGTGTGAAATTTCTATACGTCCAGAAACTGAGGCAAGAAATACTACAATGTCTCAAAAGTAGTAAAAATTGTTGGTCGGTCGTCAAAAACATTAGAAATTCTGCCTCATTCTCCATCCCAACGCTTATTTATAATAACATTCCAGTTGTCAGCTCTTTTGGCAAAGCCAATCTGCTTGATGGCCACTTTGCAGCCAACTTAACACTTCCAGATTGTGCTATGTCTTTGTCTACACTTGAGTGGCTCGAATCTTCAGTGTGACAAATCCACTCTCGCACTCGTGTAGTAGGAAGAGAGATCTTAACATTCACAAATCCACTGGTATAGATGGTATACCTCCTGTTCTTCTGAAGAGGTGTTCTTTTATGCTGGCAAAACCACTGCGTAAGCTTTTTCATTAGTCCTCCTCCTACTCCTACTCGAGCAGATGTAAAACAGCATTTGCGCAGCCCGCCTCTAAAAAGGCGAATCTTCTTCACTTTTCTCTTACAGGCCCATTGCACTTACGGCCCTTCTTTCCAAGGTCAGTGTAACGCTGATGAGCCGTCATGAATTATCTCGAAAAACGAAAACTTCTTAATGACCGGCAGTCCGGTATACGTTTGATGGCATATCTTATAGAAAATTGGAACCAAAATGTACATCAATCTGGCGATAGCAAGATAGTTGCATTTGATATTTATAAGGCATTTGACAGAGTTTGGCATCAGGCTCTTTAGCCAAAAATGCATGCATTTGGAATCAACGCCTCTATTATTCAATAAAAATGGAATGGAAATTACATTTCGGAATGTTCCATTAAAGTTGTCTTAAGTTTAAAATCTGATATTCACAAAATAAATGCTGGTTTGCCCCAGGGCTCCGTTCTGTGTCCGTTACTCTTTTTAATTTTTCATTTTCGTCAGTGATATCTTATCTGCTACTTCTTATCCAATATATTTCTTTGCTTCATATTCATATTCATTCCCTCTTATATTCACGCCCTATTCTTTGGCTGTAGGATGAGAACGGCAGCGTATGCTAAGCTTATTAAATTCTGATATTAACAGCACTGGCAAACTATCAAAAGAGTGGAATTTAATCCTTCTTAAACACAATGCTGGCGATGGCATGATATTAAGCTCATTGGACTATTACATAGACAGTGTGGGTTCGATTCCTGGCTGGGTCACCAAAAAATTTTCAAATCGCCATCACCCTTTCGGCGGGCAATGGCAAACTCCCGAAAGTAAAACTGCCTACGAAAAAGCTCCTAAGGAGTTCCGTTCGGACTCGGCGATAAACCGGTAGGCCCCACTCAGATGTGACAAAAATGACAACATGAGCAACACAAATGAGTGTTAAGAAGCTAGGCCATGGCCCATACTGGGCTGCCAGCGCCACAGTGTTTTTTTTTTTAAGCCCAATGCTGTTTCAATGCTGTCTGCTGCCGCTTAAGCGAAATTTGAATACCCAGCCATTACCCATTAATGACATATGCATCGTTGGAACTGAAAATGACCACATATCCAGAGTCGCCAAAAACGCTACGAAATGTCTGGGTCTCAAGCGATGTAAGAAATATTTCACCCCAACTGATCTGACTTCAATATACAAGGCTTTCATCTGCCCTAAATTGGAATACAATGTTGCACTTACTGTATAGGATTCAAAACCGTGCGATAAAACTTATAGGTGATGCCAATATTACACAGTTTATTGACACCCTAGGCCACAGTCGTAATATTTCCTGGCTCACCTTGTTCTATCGCTATTTTCACCACCAGTACTCCACAAAAGTAGCATTCCGCCCGTGCAAACGTCCAACCGTAATACCCGTATCGCTATGAATGCTCACAGTGCACCCTAAAGCCCGCTTTCGGACGTACCCTGATTCTTCCTTAAGCCAAACAACTCGCTCATGGAATGCCCTGCCGAGCTCTTTATTTCCTAGCCATTACAACTTTCAAACATTTAAAACCAACGTACATCGGTACCTCTCGCTTCTCCCTTCCTAAATTTCCTTCGGCCGCGCTATGTGCAAACATCTTTAAGGATACAAAATCCCTTCTGCGTGCGCCAATTATATAAAAACGAAAAAGTCACCAATGTGGGTTAGAGATTCTTTCTCATTTACTTCTTGGTAGCTGTGACGAAAGATATTATAGGGAATATCTGCTTGGAGGAACTCTTAATGGCCAGTGACCTGTGGTCATGTGCATAACTCCAGCAATTAAATGTCTTCATCTTCTTATAAGTTCTTCTATATAATTGGCCTACACTCTTCTGGATATGTCGAATCTCGGTTCATGACAGATTTCGTTGGTGGAGGAGGTAAGGAGGTCTATATGTTAAACTTGACCACTCCCTACGGAATTTTGACTGTTTCTGTTAGTGAGTCGTCAATGTCTGACCAGTTCATCTACCAATATGTCACATTTCATCTCACTGTATCCTGGAACCCAGGCGATGGTTACGCTTGATTGAGATCGAAAGAGATCAATTAAAAATTTTCATTGTCAGGCAAGTACTCCTCAAGGTAGCTGCTTGACTTTTGGTGAAGAAAGCATTGTTTGAAGAAGCTTTCCTGATACTATGATTGCTACATCTCCTGCTCATGTGACCAATTTTAAAACTCAGCCGTAGGAGATTGTATGGTCGTTACATATGAAGTGGCTGATTTTTATGAACAACGCAACTTCAAAAATTAAAAAAGTTTATTCCAAAAAATGATCTCCATTTACATCTGCGACAGTTTTCCACGTTCCAACAAAGCAAAAATGCCTCTTTTGAAGAACTCCTTATCTTTTCTGGCTAAGAAGTCCTTAAAGTCCTGTTTTATGGCATCTGGGCTTATGAATTGTTTATTTTGGAGGTGATTGCCCAAACTTCGGAAAAGGTGGTAATCGGTCAGGGATAAGTCTGGTGAGTAAGGCGGATGCAGCGAAACTTCATAACCCAAGTCTGTCAGCTTCAGGAACGTCGATTGTTTGGTATGTGGTCTTGCGTTGTCATGCAGCAGTATGGGACCATGTCTACTATATTTACCAGTGGTGGCTGTTTTGGAGCAATTTGCTGTGAATTATGTCGATTTCTCTACAGTACGACTGGGCCGTGATTATTTCTCCGCGTTTGAAAAGGGAATAATGGACAACCATTACCTTTTTGATGTGCAAGTCTGCCTTGCCAAGTCAACTGGGAAGCTCACGCATGTCCACCCATTCCATGTCTCGACCTCTTCCGATTATCATATAAGATCCACTTTTCGTCGCAGGTGCAAAAAATTATCCATACGGTGCCTGTTGGCAGTCAGTCAGTTCAGTTTAAATGCATTTTATTTTACTTATCATTACGACTTACATTCGTAATAATATACATCTATTAGTATATACTAATATATATATATATTTCTTAAATGCAATCCTAAACCTATGTAAGCTGGCCATCGCTATTTACATAGAAAATAGATTGGTCAGCTCTGCCTCATTAGTGAGGCTGGTCCGTAATTGACGGAAACGACGACGAAGCATCTTCCCCATCATTCAACCACCAGAAATGCTGGTGCTGCCGAACGACATCCCTCTTATCGCGATTCCCCACCGCCCTACTGAACCTGAAACGATCTACCCTGCCGTGTGCGACGTCTCTGTTGTAGTTGAGTCACCTGTCCCCAGCTGTCCGAGCGACATGGAAGATTAACGGGATCGCTGAACTATCCTGGATCAACCCTATCTGATCAAAGTAGAGGAATTCTTCCGGTGGAACGAAGTCATTAGAGCGCACACTCTCATGATAAAGGTGATTGGGGTAGTAAGCCCCAGATATCAGGTTATTCGTCGAGGTCATTGCTCTTGTAATGTGCCTTCGAGTCAGCTTAATTACGAAGTTGTCCACTCGTATTAGGTTCGCCCTGTTGTAAAGGACCTCATTAGGATAAAATTTTTGTACTCCGACTCTGGTGTCCTGTACAAGCGAAGACCAGCCCCAAGGCAAGTCCTCTCAAACACCCGAATCTTTTCCATTAAGCTTGCTCGTACATTGAACCACACGAGACACCCAAATACCAGCATGGGCCTGATAAGGGCCTTGTAGCAGACTATCTTTACCCTCGCATCGAGTTGGCTGCTATAAAACAGTCTCTTTGTGAGGGCAAAGGCGCCTTTAGCTCTGGCCAGAGCAGCATCTAAATTTTTGTTAAAATACAGAAACTGATCTAGCCAGATCCCAAGGTATCTGACTACATTTCGACAGACTGTCTTGTCCAATGATCGAGAACTTTCGCCAATTTTTTCTGGTATCCCTAGAGGCTCCAGACAAGGGCGTCCTAAAAAGAATGGTTTCCGACTTCTGAAAGTTAATTTTCAACTTCCAGTCATCGCAAAATCGTCCTATCTTATCGAAGTCACGCTGTAAGAGACTATTAATGACCTCGATTTTTGGACCTGTTCTGTACGCTATCAAGTCGTCTGCGTACGCAATAGTATGGGGAAGTGAACCTATCAAGTCACTTGTATAAATGTTGAATAGGATCGGCGAATTGACCGCGCCTTGCTGAAGACCATTTTTAATTTGAAATATTCCAACAGAAGTCACATCACCATTTTTCACGATGAACTGTCTGTTGGATAGCATATTATAAAGAATGTACAAGAGTGGTTTACAGATTCACAGCCTAGCCTACTTGTAGAAAAGACCCTCTAACCATACAGTGTCGAAAGCCTTCTCCAAGTCAACTAGGCAGGCACCAGTACACTGTTTTTTGCCTTTATTCCACTGGATATCGGACACCAGTTTAGACGCGGCATGTGAGATTGCATGTCCTGCCTTAAAACCGTATTGGTTATCCGGAACTATATGTTTGTCCTCTACCCACCTAGTCAGAGCTCTATTGATTACTTTTTCGAACACCTTACTGATAACGGTGCCTGTTGGCGTAACATATTGCAATCTCCAAACGTCGTAGTATATTCGATGGTGTTAGGGCGTGGGGCACCCATGTCCCTAGTTGTTTTACTGTGGCGACTTATGGTTGCAGTTGACACTTTGAACATTGCAGCAAGGCTGAGAACAGTCGTAGCTGGATTTTCTTCAACAGTTTCTGCAAGTTCTTCATTATAAATGACATTCTCTGGTCTACCTCAGAAAAATCTCCCTTGATGAACTTGGTAAACCAATACACGAACCCAATCCAAAAGCACCGTTGTTTCCCTAGTCGCTGCGGCTGCGTTCATGATTTTTTTTTAAATTGCAAAAGGAAAATTGCCCTTAAATTTGTTGGTGAAAGCATTTTCTATATAAGGAAAAAGCCAACTCAATGAGCTAGTAGCGTAAATTCATTTTTACCGCTAGAAAGATTAAACTGCCCTCTTCTTAAAAAAGCTTCATTTTTAATTTCTCTACAAAACTTCGTCCCACAACGATCAGGGAATGATAGGTAGGTCGGCTATTTCATATGTAACGACCGTGGGCTTAAGGCAACAAAATGTTTAACATGTCCTGTTCAAAGCAAAAGAAGTAGTAGCTCCAGCAAGATATTTGTGTAGACATTTAATAAAGACGGATATCATCAACTCTTTTCACTCTCCCAACTAACCGTCAATAAAAGTATGAATTTGATTGGCACAACTTTTTATCTTGATTAGCTATTTGAAATAGTTTTATGCAAGGCCTGAACTAGTCCTAATGGAAATTTACAACAAATTTACTCAGTTAAAAAATCGACACAATTTCGTAAAATATACAAAACCGCCTTTTAATCTGGCCCGATCTATAGCCAAATAACTTCAGTTTCGTACTACGAATAGGTTGAATTCCTTTTACAACGGCGCTAGCTACTATTTCTTCTGCAACCTCATCCTTTTAGTTGAAGCTCAAGATTTTTCGGACAGAATTATTTGTAGCTATTCATTATAGATGTCCTAGTTTGATTCATTCCTTAAGGACATTTAAAGCCCTTCACTAATCTTCTCGACCATTCATTATTCAAATAAGCGCGACTATATACCAACCGAACAGCGTTTCCTTTGAGGTAACCAAAGGAATTTTTATCGACCTGGGGTAGTGTCAATGGTTTTGGAAATTAAAGTAGAAATCGGATGTTGAAATTCTGGTACAAAGTTACATTGGGTGCTTTTAATAAGCTTTGCTGAAGAAAGTATTGTAACAACTGTTAAAAGTAATCCTTTGTTGCATTTCTGTACTGATGGTGTTGTTAGAGCTACGTAACCTTTTGCAACTTCTAGTTTGACATTTTGTTAAAAATATGAAAGAGAACGATTAATTCTGCTACTGAATTATACCAATCCTACGCGGCCTCGTTCTGTGCGATCTGAAAAGGTAAAAGCGGCTTATACACTAGCATTCCATCGGTCCTTACTTCATTCCAAAGATTGCAGAACGTTATCGGCCTATGAAATACCAAGATTTCCTGTAAATATGGATGACATCGATCCAGAGGAGATGTAGCTTCAAAAAACAGCTATATTCGCTATACAGCTACTGAAAACATCGATTTATTAAAATCACAAAAATGATTTCGCAAAAGACTTATGTTATGCATGGGCTTATTCAAAAACGTGGTCAAATTTATAGAGAATTTTGCAAGACTGTATGCAAACAAGTTGATCCATCAAGATCAAACTTATTTGTGTATGTTTTCATTGAAATTAAATATCTCACTTGCTTCAAGGAAAGGAAATACGAGTAAGAACACATTTTGCTTAGTTTTGTTCTCTTTCATTGGCAAGCCCATTTTAGCAGTTTCTCATTCGACGATTGCATCTTTGATTGATATTTTCAGGTCTATTTGCTGCACTTCATACTGTGATGTTGACATGCTACCTACTATGATGATTTATATCGAACTGCAATTGGTTATCTTAATCACCATTCTGGAATGAGAAGGGTTCATTCAGTTGATACCTAGTTTTGCGGAGCGACCTGTATTTTCCGTTGCCATAAATCACAAAAGGAAAAGTTTTGGCAAGATACCGAAGCGAGCTATATTTTTGGTAATATTTTGCTTCCGCTTACAATTTGATTCGAAAAGAATGAAGTGTCTATCTGAAATCTATTTTATAATAAGATAAAGATGTAGTCAGTGAAGCAAATTCTGGGAATAAGACGGCTCTGATAGGCCTTACCAGGATGATTGGCATTTGAGTGGTTAATTTTAGCTCCATCATCCCTCTTCTGGCTTGGGCACTCCACGAAAGATTTTCTCATCGATAGTAGTCAATACATAGGCTGGAACTACAAAACGATTGAAGCCGATGATTGTAGCTCAAAAACAACAACAACACGGTGGCGCTGGCAGCCCGGTATGAGCCATGGCCTAGCTTCTTGACACTCATTTGTGTTGCTCATGTTGTCATTTTTGTCACATCAGCCGAACGGCACTCCTTAGAAGCTTTTTCATAGGCAATTTTACTTTCGGGAGTTTGCCATTGCCCGCCTAAAGGGTGATGACGATTCGAATAATTGTTGGTGATACCGGGGATCGAACAACGGACCCTCTGCGTGATAGTCCAATGAGCTAACCATCGCGCCATCGCCACCGCCACACCGACGTTCAAAAAACTGAAGCTTGACATTATTATAGATCTTGTTGACTAGCTTGTGGTAATTTAGTCTCTGCAGTGGCATTGTTGACGAAAGCAGTCCTTGATTATTTTTTTTGTACAATCTTACAATCACCGTGTGATAGTAAAACCCGTGTTATACATAGAACGTGATCATTCGCTTGTCTTTTGACTCCAAATGGCCTTTTAAGGTTTGTTACATTTTGCAGGTGCAAGAATATTTATTTTTTTTGATATGCCCTCTGCTTGTGCGGCCTATGGAGGGCGTGAAAAATTGGATTATTCTTAAATTTTGTATTTTGCCCTGCTCACGACACCAGGCCCCAAGATTGTGTAATATCATTTGACATTAAATAAAGACTGGCCTTGTCATTCTGGCGATAACAAATTGTAAGATCCGTAAAACCGTCACTTGAAGCTCGTTTCACTTCATGTCCTATTAGTCAAGGAAAGTGATCGATTTGTACCAAGGGATACTTACTCGTATGATACAATTTTTTAAATCATTAAATATTTTATAATAAAAAGACGAGTGATTTAAGGCCTGCAATCCGTTATCTCACATGTGTGTATAGATTTTTACAGACTCTTAGTCTTTCCAGTTTTTGAATAAAATCTTATCTTTCATAAAATTTCAGAAAATTAATTTGCAAATTAAAAATTCACCAATAAAACAATTCCGTGATATATTTGTTCGTTAGAGTTCAACATTTGAGCATTAGCATAATTAGGGCTGTCAAAATATTTCACCTTTGATGTGACACTGACGGAAAAATCAATAATACCGGCTTTAATATTTCCTCTTAACCAAAACACAAAAAAACAGTGAGCACGTACTACGTTAAAACAAAAAAACTGAAAACCGCACGATAAGTTCAAGTTTCATCGCTTCAGTGAATGCCCTCGTGTCTCTCAAAGTGCAAAAGATAAAATCTCCTGACATTTCATAAAAAACCAGGGTGAATACACTCGTTGCAGGGATACATGCCATCTCTCCGTAACAACTTTTAGTGCCTATAGGACTTCTTAATTCCATAATTGTAAGGGCAAAAGTACAAGGGTAAGTTATGAAAATTGGGATGCATGTTATTTATGACTGTATCAGTCCGCGACACTCACCCGCTGGTGGATACGAAACGAACTACCTCATGGAGTCCTGAGTAGGTGGTAAATGTATGTAAATTAAGTGACCGCAATTACCAACAATAGTAATGACTTGAAGAATTGGTCACGACCTTTTCCAATCGACCAACATGGCACTGTTTAATACAGTTGGAGTTGCATGCAATTTTGTACGTGTGCCTCGACATTTCAGGATTGATACGAGTGTGAGTCCAGAACAGAAATTCAGTTTTGAGTTGTCAGCCTGTAAAAATGTTTACATTGGAAAATCTGTGACAGAAAGGGATTCCAAAGAGTCAACAAATGTTGCACATCCATATGCAGTCGAGGAGGTTGTAAATTTCATGTCCTACATCGCCGTATTTGTTTTTTGTTTTTCAGTTTGCTTGCATTCTTATAATGTTTACTCGAATTATCAGCTGATACACGGCCTCTGTTTACTCTGACAAAGGTGGTATGTATTGAATTCAAATTCCAGTAGCAGCAGTCTTAAGTCATTTGATAAGAGAAAGGTGATAGATACGAGTGTAGCATATCTTAAATCAGGTTTATCTATGTAAATTGTGAAGGGATTTTCCATAACGGATATAGTCAGCCTACGAAGCTCACCCTGCTATTTCGACAAAATCAAAATCAAATCCTTTCGCAAGAATCACGACCACATGTAATTGGAAACCCAATGTACCTGTGTAACTGCAGACTTATGTATATGTTACATACCTACAACACTTCTTCCCACGTAAACAGGCCACTTCGTCAATTTCAATCTTTCAAAGAGAATTTACCTTAATCCAATCAAAACAAGGAAAAAAAGACAAAAAAAAATGGAAAAATGAGAATTAAATTCATAACAGCATTCAAGTACGAAGGCGCAAACATGAAAATCCCAATTCTTGATACTTTTTGACAACAAAATTCAAATCCACTGACAGTTCCTTGAAACTGTGTATTACATACGGTGAACAGCCAAATCCAACGAATCAGCAATCGAACGTGCCCGGCCATCGAGGGGTAACCGAAAATCTAAAGAAATTGGAAATTGGCTTTGGCGCACAGTTTTATCTGACATCGGAATAATTAATTGCAAACGATTTTGAAAGGCAACTACTTTTCAAAATTCTTCTTAGACATTCGACAAAAGTCAAAAATACATAAATATAACACATATGTATGTATAAGTGAGTATAGATGTACATTTGTATCAGGAGATAAACGGACAAACAGACAGACATGACGGTGGCGGCATAGTAGCCTCTATTTTATGTCAACCTATCTTCGGTGCTGTGGAGCGAGAGTAAGTAAGGCCAAAAGGCCTGTTTAACGGCTTTCACTCCTTAGACAGCTTTTAAGTATCTATATGAAGTGTTAATATTTAGACGCACTCATATACATACTCGTATGTATGTGGACATATCTTTACACAGACACATATACAATTTTATGACATTTAAAATGTTTTTAACAAATCTCATGTTAGTTGGAGGCTTACACGACTCTGGGTGTATTAGAGGTTACCCACCAAACATGTGATCAATCAAAAGATATTTTTTTTTTTTTTTCTGCTACACTTTTACAATCGCTAGCATTGTGAATTTGTGAGTGTTTAAAATAAATCATGAATGCACTGCGGAGTCAATGATTTTTTTAGTTTTTTTTGTTATTTTTGTATAAGTTTTGAGACAAAATTAGATTCGCAAAAATTGCATTTGTCTACGACACTTACGCAAATGACAGCGTTGCGAGATCGCATATGTAAATTTCACTGGAGCGTGAATGAAATTTCATTTGTGGCTATGAGGGTGAATTGACAAAAGAACTTACATACGAGTATGTTGCGTCATAGTACTCTAGGATTAAAGTGAACTGGCTCATAGTGTCTGCTGATAAGTATTGGTCAACTGTATTTACATCTCTAGGTGAAGGACTGTAAAAAGCTTTATTTACTAATCGAAGTCTGACTAAATTTCGGATGATTACAGAGCGTATAAAGTCCAATTTTTGACCACATTTTCGAGCACCTGGAGCCGTATATTCTTTTAGGCAGCTGTACTCGTATGTTTTCTAAACTTAAATCGATGGCACTTTATTCTCAAATTTTTTTTATCGATGTTGTTAGACACAAGCCAATTAGTTTAATTTTGCTAGAACCACATATCGACCACACATGGCACTTCAGACAAAATTTTTTTTTTACCATTTTTCTGTATTGTGCATAATGGATCGTCATGCCAACTCCTGTCTCACTTTTAAGGAAATAAGGTCGGATAATACCACCAGGGCCAAACCATACCCTGTGTGCACACAACATGTTTATATCTAAAAAGCCACTTGCGGATTGTTCTCACTTTAATATGACAATCTACTTTAGCAAGCGTCATCGGTGTACACAATTGTTTCATATTAGTTCGACGCATGCCGCGATCCAATGTCTTCAATTCTGGGCACCAAATGAATTTTGTAAGTGACCAGATTAAAATCAGACAGTGATAAAGGAGTGATAAAGACAATCCCGAACTCCAGTCCATGTCTGCGAACTGATAAATTCGGCCTCAACTGTTACAGTACTTCCTTCAGTTGACACTGGTCAACCGATAACGGATTCAGTCTAAAACAACTTTGCGGCAGGTCGAAGCTAACAAGTGGTTCCCACATCTCGATATTTACAAGGAGATTTGGAGAATTCCTATTAATGTACCGTCAATCAGATTGACCAGATTGCGATCGACGCAAAGCAGTATTATGGATGTCCGAACATTCCGAGGTGCTAACATCGACTCGGATCATTAACTTGTTGCGGATATCCCAAGCACCAAGCGCCAAGACAACGACGTCAGGTGGCTACAAATTGTGGTGGCTAAATCCTTTTCCGGTCGAGTCTCTTTTAATCTCATAAGAGGTGTACTGCTGCCAGCAGCAAGCATCGAAGACCAGTGGCATCACTGCCAAAAAGCCACTAGAGTTTCACTCAGCCACCACAACGAAACCCCCTGGTTTGATGACGAATGATGACAATCATATGCAGCTAGGCAAGACCCACATTAAGGGGCGCTGGAGACCCACTTTTCCGTCTATCCGAAAATAGCAATATCAAAGCTGAAGTCCAACAAAGGTGAAGCGGGCGGCCTGACTTCAGAGGTCTTTAAAATGGTACGAGATGACTTGGTAAGGAGCACACACCAACTCATCTAAAAAAATTTGGTCGGACGAAAATATGCCCGATAAATGGAACCATTGTATTATTCGAAAAGGGGACCTTTTGAACTGCGACAACTACAGAGGCGTCTGGCTTCTTAATATAGCAAACAAGATCTTATTCTGCCACATTGTGTGAACGCCTTAAGCCGTTCGTCATCAACCTGAGTGCTCCATATCAATGTGGCTTTAACAAAGTCCACCATCGACCAAATATTTACCTACGGCAGATCTTGGAGAAATTCCATGAGCTTCAGATGCATACACACCGCCTATTCATCGATTTTAAGGCCGCGTATGACAGCATGTATAGAAACGAGCTATACAGAGCAATACCTAGTTTTGGCATCCCTCCCAAACTCGTCCGTCTGTGCAGGATGAAGATATAGAATGCACGCTGCTCCATCAAGTTCGGTTAACACCTCACCGAGACCTTCGATGTCAAAAACGGATTTAGAAAAGGCGATGGGCTATCATGCGATTTTTTCATCATCGTACTTGGAAGAATAGTGCAAAACTCACAAGCAAGCACAAGAGGCACTTTCTTTCAAAAGTTCGTCCAACTACTCGCATACGCCGACGATATTGACAAAATTGGAATAAAGCAGCGTGATGTCAGTGGCGCCTTTTCAAGCATTGAGACTGAAGCGGCGAAAATGGGTTTAGCAGCCAATGAATCAAGACTAAGTATATGCTTTCAAGCAAAACGGACAATAAACACGGACGTCTCGTACAGAACTTTATCCTGGACAGGTATAACTTTGAAGTAGGCTTTGTCTACCTAGGCTCCTCTATGGATTCAGACAACGACACCAGCGCTAAGATCAAGCGAAGAATAACTCTTGCCAATCGCTGTTTCTTTGGTCTAAGAAGGCAATTGAGTAGCAAAGCCCTCTCTCGAACAACAAAAGTCACCCTTTATAAGACCTTATTAGTCCCGGTCCTGCTCTATGGCCCAGAGGCATGGACATTATCAAATATGGATGAGGGGTTGTGGTGTTCTAAAAAATCTGTCTTCCTGCTGGCCGTGTGCTATTTATAATTGAGCTTACTCTGGTTCTGAGTTAATTTTCCTGAATATTCTCGTCACATTATCACTCTGCGGATCACTGTAAGGCAACGTGTTGAATATACATTTTAAAAAATTATTTGCGTGACTTACACAGATGGTAGAGCTTAAAAAAAATTAAGCTCCTAGTATTCTCCATTGGTGGAAAGTGCTATACTGGCGTAATTTTAAATCTGTATTTCTAGAGGAAAAAAGCATGACAGAGAGATTGAAAATATCCGTCATTATAACAGCGAAACATGGAAGAATGGCTCTATTAAAGAATGCTTCTATGGGATCCTCGACAAGAAATATGAGAAATGCCCGACTTATGACGTTAAATACGTACTAGGCGATTTTCGGATCCTGAAACTCTAAATTAAATTGATCACATTGCGATAGCCAACATTGATTTGTTGCAAATACATAATAATACATAAATAATTGATATGTGAGCAAATACAACGTAGAAAAGCAGCGATCACAAGGCACCGTCAAGCTACTAGTGAAATCTTTTAACAACTCCTATGCCTGAGCCACTACTTGCACACTCTGATAACATTAACATTGTTGGCAAAATGTAGTCAGATGTGAGTTGTGCAAGATGCCTGGACATTAGCCTAGACATTAGCGAAAGCGGATAAATATATCCTTCATTCTTTTGAACGTAGGATTGAGTAAATAGATTTTTAAACTCCGGCTCAAAAAGTCTTTGATTTCTAACCTCAGGAATGACGGAGTAGATTAGGACTATGTCTTACCTGTAAGTAGCTGGCTTAATGCCGCTCTAACTGGATGAGTTTCTTCGTTTAAATCCAGATCCAACCCGAAAAGGAGCAACTGGTCGCTGTTTATTTCGAAGCCAAGGTAAAGGGAGGCTTTGAGATATTTTACTAAGCAGACGCTTTGGTAGCTCTCATTACTTCAGCGAATGTAAGGAAAACCTAAGCTGCAAATATATGTGTATTTGGATCTAAGTCCAAGCCCTAAAAACAAAATCCTCCATCAGTAAACAAGAAGATGTCTAACAAATTACTTGACCATCAAAAAAAGGTTTGCTCCTCATGGGGGGGTCACTATTTGATAAGATCTCGGTCTATTCACGATGGCATCTGTTAATGTTTACTCCAATAAATAATCAGCACATGCGATATCTGACAACTTCTGTCCAAATTGTGAAACTGCTACAAATTTTTATAAATCAAAAAAATCCTTTGTAGCGCAAAACACCCACGGTGCTTAAGTACAACAGATATTTATGTACAATATCTCTACACAATTTGTTTATAAATAACTATCCCAACTTAGCTGGGCTACAATATAAAAATGACCTACGTACGTGAGTTGCCTAAAAATGTGGCTGCGAGTAATTGATTTATTGTATTGTAAATTTCCCCCCTAATCGTTGGTAGATTACATTATATTTTAAAATGTCTGTTAGCTAAGCATGCAATAAATTATTTTCCACGTCCAAATCAACCTTCAGAAACGACTAAAAAGGTATGATAGCTCTGATGGTTCTGCTATCGGAGCAATAGCGCGTCAATTCAACTCTCAATCAAATAGGTACGAGTATCTCCAAAAATCGTTTGGTACTATCTACGAGTATCTGGTAGGTAGCTCATCGGTCGTCGAAAAGATTTATGGAACCAAAGTGTAAACACGAGAGCAGCGATAGCCCGTATGAACTAGAACTGCTCGTAAGTCCATCAGGAATAAACCCGTCTATCGGTATTGGAGTTTTTATGATTGTTTTCAGTTTTTTTTTTTTTACGGGAGCAATAAAAAAAACGAAACGTCAAGACTAGTAGCTAGGTAGGCAATTATTTCAGTATCTTCCTTAAATTGTGTGAATGGTCTGTTGGAATAAGATTTATTAGTGTGATAAGGCAATTCGAGCACTGTCCACATGGTGCGACCCTCAAAAATATGCACAAATGCGTTCCGTGATAGACAGACTTTATCTTGTGATATCAGGCGCGGTTGATCGAAGAAAGGGTGCACTTGGGGTAGACTTTCATTACATGCACTAATTCAATAATTTGTTAATTTGCTACTCAATGTGTCATTGCATTGGCGCCAATTGTGTCAAAGTTGAGTTAAATGTGCTTTTTTGGTGCCGCCATTAGTTACATTACCGCCAACAGTACTCCGGTACTACAGTACTCTGGCATTGCTGCCGCCGCCAACAACAACGACGACTACATAGACGTCTCAACAACGACGGCATGTCAATATTGCCGCCTGACTTGAAGATAGGGTTGACCGATTAGGATTTGATGGAAGTTACTCTCAGGAAAACCCCACCCCAGACACTTGAGATTTATTTTTCTAATCGTGCTGGTTTGACATTGTTGTTATATTGATAAAGTCCCAGTACAATTACAATTAAACGTGTTACTACGGAGCGTCTTTTATTTGTTGTCATTTGGTGCGGGCTCCAGAAAGGCGCCACCTCTTTACAATTTCAATGTGAATCTATGTAATCCAGTAGCTCTTGTAATTACTCAAATAATTGAAGCAAATCAACACATTATCTATTGAGTTGTGTCAACTTTAGAAGAACCTCTATTTGAAGGGTTATTGCATGTATAAATGTTCAATTAAGGAAGTTACACAGCTAAAACTGTCTGCAGTTTGAACAATTGAAAATAGAATAACAATAATTGCTACCTTATTTAGATACGATTTTGTTACCTTCACATGATTCTACTGATTTCAGTTAGATTAAGGGTTTTTCATTGAAGTCATTGTCCATCTTACGATTTCCTTGAGGGCTCAAAACATTATAGAGCTTCACTATTGTAGTAGAACTTATTGAAGGACCAAGTTTCAGTCGAGATCTAATAATGTGGTCCCATGATAAATCTTATTCTTTCGGACCCGACTAAGTTTAGGACTTAACTTCAGCAGCAATAAGTTCTTGAATCTGCACTATTGACATATTGACTATAAGTTATTGCTTAGGGGAAAGGTAGCAGCTGCTTGTGAAGGAAATTAACTTCAGAAAGGCTTTCATGAAGAAGAAAGAACAGACGCGTGAAGTTCGCGATTGTCGTAATAAAGACGCAGCTCCAAAAGCATTGTTTCAAAGAGTTTCTTCATAAGAAAGCGTTTGCACATCTATTCCTAATGGTTTCCGTTTGGCTGACATTCAGTGAAAGAAACAATATCCAAATTAAATATCGGCGATGCTGTTTGTGAACAAATTTTGCCAACCGAATAACTCAGTTAATCTTTGGAGAAACGTCCAACACTTAACTCTCAGCCCACGAATTATTTCTAAAATAGGATGAATCACGTGCTTGATCGATACCGATGTTCGTTGGTTTTAAATGTTTGCAAGTTAAAATGACTAGGAAATAAAGAGTTCCGAAGTACAGTTCACAAGCGAGTTTTATGGCTTACAAGCGAAACAATCACATGGGTGTGCTTCTCATCATAATAATGAGCATTCATAGTGAGATGGGTGTTATGTTTCAAGGTTTCAAGGAGCGGAATGCTATCAGCACTGGTCCTTAAAATAGCGATAGAACAAAGTGAAATATCACTGAGTTGTTCAATCGCACGGTTTTTTTTTCCTATCCTATCTAGCAAGTGCAAGGAGCTGTTGGGTTACCTAAATCAAATGGGTGAAATATTTCTTACAGCGTTCTAGGAAACCTAGAAATTTCGCATCATTTCGAATATATGTTCATTCCAACGTAAGTTGTCATTAACACACATAACTAAAAACGCATTCATCGATAGTTGGGCTAGTTGTTAAAATTTCGCTTAAACGGCAGCAGGAAACATTGAGATTTGAAAGCATTTAAGTCCACTCTGTTGGAGGTTTCCTATTGAGTAATGACTAAAAAGAGTGTCGGAGGGAGAACGGAGCCCTGGGACACATCAGCATTTATCTTCTGAATATCAGACTTGAAGCCGTCCGTTCTGTGAAAAAAATTTTTCGCGCACTTCTACTATTTAGGGTCGACCTACTGAGCTAACAATTCAAGCTACGAGTATATCGACTAAATTTCGCACCAATTTTACGCTATTGGACATCGAGCCACCTACCAATATGGATAAAGTGGGTACGGAGGAAAATATTGCTGCTGTATCGCCGCTGTTAGCAGAAATTTTGATTCTTTTACTCGACTATGTGAAAGATTTTATGCAAGAAACTTGGTCTAAAAATAAGTCTTGTGCAAGAGCCGGAGCCGAAAGACCTTCCACAGTGTCGAATTTTCGGTGAGTGGGTCTTCGAAAAGCTAGAGGATGATCCATGTTTTTATTGAAAACTGTCTTCATAGATGAAGTGCATTTCTGGTTCAATATGTTTGTTATTAAACAAAATTGCAGCATTTGGTCCGATTAGGAATCTCAGGCAATACAAGAGCTGCCAGTGCATCCGCGAAAATGCACTGTTTGGTGCGGTTTATGGACCAGCGGAATCATAAGTAGTTTTTCAAAGATGTCTGCAAGAACAAAGTTACAATCAATGGCGCACGCTATCGTTCAATGATTTGGAACTTTTTTTGCCCAAAATGCTCTAGCTCAACCTGGTCGATATGTGGTTTCAGGACGACGGCGCTACATGCTACTCAGTGCGCGAATCGATGTGCCAATTGAAAAACGATTTCTGTAAGGGACTTATCTCCCGGGGAATTGGCCGGTTAGGTCATGCGGTTTGACGCATGTTGAGTATTTTTTAATGGAAATACGTCAAATCACTCGTAAATTGTAGCCTTGGAAGACCACTTACATTTTGTACTCATATGGTCAAAATTTATTTGAAAAAAATCTTTAAAAAGTAGATGACAGGCGTTAGGTACTCGAAGGCATGTTTGTGCCGAAAAATACAAACGTTTGTCTGGACTTCCAAGTAAGCTTATGAAAAGACAAATTTTTCCAAGGTAATTGGAAAGGAAGGTCCACACATCTACGTGAAGGCTCGGGTAGAAATCAAACAATTTTCAGAACATTACCATCTACTCATCCTACAAGTCGTAAATTTTGTGCACTTCTCTGATTAGGTCCATGTTGCTGTACAACTCGTAGAGGACTGTTTTATACCCCCTCGTCCAAAGTCTATCAACAATTTTTCTTGCGTTCAAAACAGACAGGAATCCGCCTCCATGCTTCTAAGCCGAGCAACAGAATTTAGATAGTTAGTGTTTACAGAGTCTCCTTTTTTACCTTGATAAGGCTTTGTTACTTAGTTGCCTTATTAGGCCAAAGAAACAACAACGATTGTTATTATGCCTTTTATCTTTCGTCTTCCGCCTAAATTCTGGGTACTTTCATCAGTTTAATAGAATTGTTAAGACCAAGCCTGGCTCTGTATAGCTCATTTCTATATCATATGCGGTTTTAGAATTTAGAAAGAAGTTGCAAGTATCATTCTGAATCCCTTGATTTCCCTTTAGAATCGGCGGTATTTTGAAATATGTGGTCAATTGTGGACTAACCCAGCCTAAAACCACAACAAAAGGAGCCAGATCTGTGAAAAATGGTTTTCACATACGTCAGGCAAGATCGTATACGTGATGTTAATGAAAATGTGGGATCTTTACTTGAAAAGTTTCCTTTCTTGTGAGTCAACTAAGTGTATTTTAGTTTTATTTTCAGTCATATCCACTTTTGAACAGTCCGTAGAAGTGGTTTTTCCATATCCTTAGCACCCACTGTGGATCTCCTATTTCCTTCCTTATTTCAATAGGCTTATGCTTTAATCTTGTTGACTTGGTACAGTTTAATTATAGGTATTTTCGAAAATTTCCGATAGAAGATTTCGTGCAATCGTGCGAAGCTCATGCTCTTTTTGTTTTCTCTACAGCCGATGTTGCTAGCGCCGATTTACAGGCTTCGCACAGCAGATGCAGAATTTCTGGTATCCCGCACTTATCGACGTAATTTTTTCTAAGTTCCGTTTACGAATTGAAGAGAGAGATGCACGATGTGCGAAATTTCTGTCGGTTTGATGCCACTGTAAGTGTTAAATCTTCCAAAAATATTTTACTGTGGCGTCTTAGATATGTATATTATGTAGAGGTACCTTGGCTGCAATATTTAACATCCACTGTACTTGCCTTGAGTAGATTGCAACATGATTATTGTGGTCGAATTACTTATGTGCTGCTGAATCTTGACAAATAGGGCGAGGACACCAATATCTAGCTGGTAATGTTTCGCCCCTGAAAATCATTCTTACAAGCTACCTTTTGTACACAAAATGTATCTTCCACTCAATGGTTATTTAATCTGTTGCGGCGCAGTCACCTATGCACCGGACCACTAACCTAAATATTTAGTGGACGTTTTGGTCAAATGGTGTGGGATATGAGGAATTTCGTAGGTTTCTTCTTATATATACCATGGTTTGCTCTAACTGAACCTAAACTGTGTCCGTCCCCTTATAACAAATGCTTGCTTATAGGTAGTTACTGAATGAGAGTATGTTTCATTGTCAGGACAACATGAACCTCTGTGCTTTATCTTAGAAAGCTTTCTGCTCTACTTAGAAAATTAGTTATTTAAAGCCGTTTAATATCATATTTTTAGAATTTTTTACCATGCGATGTTAAGTTATATTTAACTGAATCTCAAGCTATCGATATGTGAATGTCGAATATCTTCGCTAGGTTTTCGATATAGGCTCCAGTTGGTAGCCTACTTCCCTTCTAAACACACTGCTTATAACCGCCAATAGGTAATTTATATTAAAAGAAAATTAGTAAGGGCTACCAAGATGATATCAAGGCTAATGAATCAATTATCATGACAGCAACAGTATCTCAACTGTAAATAAAATAAACTAAATCTGGAGCTCTCACTTTAATTCACTCCTCCAACTCGCAATCACAAGATCTACATAAAATAGTTATTTTTTTAAACACTTTTACCCACCCTTTTAGACCACATTCGACTGACTACATCCTGTTAAATCAGATACCATGATTCGTTGGTAATAATCCCATTACATCAGATAACGAGGATTTTCCAAAGTTAATTAATCTTACTTGACCCTGGTGCATGATACTCTCAAGGGACGTAATTCTTCCCCTGACAATCACTCTGTAGGCAAACACCATCATTCTAATCCTCGACTTATCCCTAGCCACAGTAAATATTGCACAAACCTATACACTCCTACGGCCACTCGCACTAATCCCTTGTAACAGGTACTCTCCACAAAATTTAAAATTAAAATTTTTATGAAAAACCACAAACCTTTCCTTCCTCCGAAACGATTCTCATTGAACATCTATTCCCTTTTGTCATCGTTTCAGTACCAAAACTACCTGCTACCATACACGAGTACCAAATGAGCGGTCAACAATTGGATATTTGCCGTGCTGGTATGCCTGGTCAATCCAGCAACCCCCTGCTGTTAATGGGCAACGGTACGGTGACCAGCAACAATAATAATTCAGGACGTACCAATTTTACCAACAAACAGCTAACAGAACTTGAAAAGGAATTTCATTTCAATCGATACCTCACTCGAGCGCGTCGTATCGAAATCGCCAATACACTGCAACTCAATGAAACCCAGGTGAGTGATATTTCTATATAAACCCTCCAAACGAATCAATTCCATTTAAACATGCAACTTCAATTTCAGGTGAAAATCTGGTTCCAAAATCGACGAATGAAACAGAAGAAACGAGTGAAAGAAGGACTCATCCCGGCCGATGTGATAGCTCAGCAACCATCTCCAAATGTTCACTCAGCTCAAAGCAATAGCAACGCCAACAACAGTGGCAATACTGCTATCAATAATAACAGAAACAATAGCAATAACAGCAGCAATAACAGTGACTCCAACAGAGCATTGTCACCAAACTTAGGTTGTGGTACAACATCTCAACCAGCAAATACACTCACCAATTCTACCATTCAAATGGATTGTCCTCTAGCGGCGGGAAGCAGTGAAAACAGCACCGAATCAAATTAGCTCAATATGGTTTCTGTCCCGGAAAATGAGATTACGCCATTTCGGTCCAATATCCACACCATGGGAAACTCTGTAACGAGTTGATTTAGAGATTTGCTAAGCTATCTGCTTCTGCCACCTACATGTCAATTGACAAGCAATTTTAACAAAATGAAGTAGCTTCACTAATTATGTTAACTTAGCAGAATAATGCAAAAACAACAATGTGTGTAAATAAAAGTAAAAATATAAATTAAAAATAAACTCAGGGCTTACCTTTTAATTAGTAAATTGAAAATGAAAATTAAATTAATTAAACAATAAATGAAGTACATAATGAAGCTGAGATATGATATGACGACTAGTGTTTAGCATTGTTATTTACAATAATTGTATTCTTAGTTTAAGTGGCCTGTTAATTTTATTTCTTATTCCTCAACACACAAACGCAAGCAAACATACATAAAACATGATTGTGGTGTGCTTCAGTATTTATGATTTAGTAAATTTTTTTTTTCCAAAAAAATATGTACAATTTCGTTCACAAATTTATTACTACTAATTAAGATAACCAAAACAAAAAAATACAATAAAAAAAGACATAACTGATAAAAGAAAAAATAAACAAAAATATGAGCTGAAGTAGAAAATTTTATGAAATAAGCAATTATGGTCGATTATGTATTCAAACAGCGGTCTTTTGTAATTGATCCACAAAGCTAGTCTTATACTTTTAACGTAGTAGTGTAAAAATTATAAACTATTGTAATTTTACAAAAAAAAAAAAAAAAACAAAAATGCAAACAAAAAAAAATACTTAATATACCAGCACTTGTTACAATTTTAAGTTGTGGATTTTTTATTTCTTAAATTTCAGTCTACCAGTGTTCGAACGACTTACCTAAGAAGTGGCAGCCTTTGAAACTGGGGCCTTCATCGATCCGGAATAAGTTATTGGCACTACTTCCACGCCTTGTACTGAGAGCTTGCAGAATTTGAAGTTCTCTTGCAAACACGATTTTTCGTCAGCTGGCTTTATTGTCACACGTCAAGTTGGTTTTACTAACTTTCGCCCTCTGCTGCGCCGTATGATGGTGTTGCACTGAAAAGATACTTTGAGTAAGACCTGTAGCGTCCATTCACTCAGTATGGCTCAGCCATTTCAGACGTTGGATCAGTTGACGCTTGGCTAGACCGATGTGTAGCCCATTCATTCCGGGGTTGAATCTCGTTCTTCATTCTTTGTGTAAAAATTTCTGCTAATAAGCTGCTAATTGTGATTTTTAATGACAGTGGGATTACCGTTTACCGTCAGATTAATATTGCAGTTTCTGCCTCAATACTCACGAAAACTTTATGGATGGCTCGCTGTGTTGGTCCAATTAAATCAATGTCAAGTGAGTGCTGAACGATTCTCTCTAGGGCGGTGCTAAAAAAGTCACATGACAGTGCGCCGATTTGTCTAAAGTCTTATTTGAAAGTATAGGTCTCACTTCATTCATTATTGACCTGGATTGATCAGGAATAATTCTTCATTGCCACCCTGTAAACCTGACGTTAATTTTAGCAGAGATGTTATATGGCATTGTAAAGCTCGTCCCAACTGCAATAAGGTACGGTTTTGAAGTCGACAGATAGATAGTTAGTGTCATCTGAAATTATTTTGCAAGTTCTCCTAATAGTTGATTGATTAATGTGCACTGCTATGCACTATCTAATCTATTCATGAATGGTTTCAGGTGCATAAAGAAATCGTAAAAGTGATGTTTAGGAGTGTCGTCTATAGTTGTCACAATCACAAGAAGATCTCTTTTCTTGTGAATCCTGATCGACGCTCAGATTCCATGATTCAGGCAGGTTTTTCTTTAACCAAATCTTACAGCTGAGCTGATGCAAGTATCCAACTAGTCGGAGTAGTCATTTTCTGCTGCCGTAAATAGCTAAGCAGGCGGTCAGTCAATCTCCACTAGCTTCAATAGACTTTATCTTTGATATCCTTATCTGAACTTTGTCTACGTTCTTCTTCTTCTTAAGTACCGCTACCGAACCTGGGCCTCTACCAACAAGCTCCTCCATCTGACACGGTCATTCGCCAGCTCCTTCCATCGGTGATGCACTCTTAGTTGTTTAAGGTCCCCTTCTATTTGTTCGCACCACCATAGATTCGGCCGTCCTTTGCTTTTTAGTCCCCTAGGCTCAGATTTGAAGATTATTCGGGCCGAAGTTGTGGTGTCTATTTGTTCTGCATGGCCCAGCCATTTTAGACGTCGAATCCGTAGAAGCCTGATCAAGCCGATGTTGCTGTACAGCTCGTACAAATCGTGGTAAAATCTCCTCCTCCATTCTCCGTGAATACCATAAATAGTGGAACCATAAATTTACATTACAGGGTTTCTTCATCCTTTTTCAACAGTGTCCATGTCTCTGCATCGTAAAGCAAGATGAGGATGATCAAGGACTTGTAAAAAGCCAGTTTGGTCTTGCGAGAGAGGGCTCTGCTACCCAATTGCCTTCTGAGGTCGAAAAAACAGCGGTTGACAAGAATTATTCTATATTATTGTGTCCACTTGTAAGAGCGGAGGAAAGGTAAACGAAGTTTCTAATTACCTCGAAGTTATAGATGCCAACTGAAACATACTGACTCTGGTCAAGTTGTCGATATTGGGAGTCCTCTATTGATGACAACATTCTAGCCGCTTCCGCTTCGATAGCTGCGATTTCCTCATTGATGTCTCTCTATCTTCATTCAATAACGTCGATGTCATCTGCGAACGCAAGCAATTGGGAAGACTCGTTCCCCTTCTATTGGCTAGTGGATTTTGCACAATTCTCTATAAAGCGATTTTGACACTGAAGGTCTCAGTTAATTCGTTACCGACCTTAATGGAGCAGCAATTATTCTTCATTCTCATCCTGTACAACCTGAAGAATTTGACAGGAATGCTAAAACTAAACGGCATTATACAGCTCGTCCCTGTGGTCACTCTGTCATATGCGGCTTTAAAGTCGACAAACAGGAGGTGGTAAATCTTTTCCTACCGCTTTTTCTCAAACCCTCTCAAACGAGAGTTGCTCGTGAGCTCTACGAAGACGGAAAGAACATAGACTTCTTAGAAGAAAAACAGAAAGGAAAGGAAAGCCGTTCGAAAATTCTATCAAAGATTTAAAAGAACATACCAGGACTACAAAATCAGAGCGCATGGAAACCTAGTTATAGAATCGCAGTCGGTGCTGAAAATATTTAAAGACCATTTCTGCAGACTGTATAACGGCAACGACGACCATAATTCCGCTGTCAGGCAGAATGAACCATCCACAATGGATGATGTTCGCAGATAATTCCGTCCACCTTACCTAGACGAAGTTGAGATAGCGAATCGAGACTAAAGTCGAACAAAGCTGCTGGCTCAGACGGGCTTCCAGCGGGGCTATTTAAGTTTGTTGGAGATGACTTGGTTAGGAAAATGCACCATCTCATCTGGTCAGAAGATAATATGCCCAATATTTTAGGCCAGGGAAGTCTACCATCGATCAAATATTCGTACTACAGCAGATTTGGGAATAGACCCTGTAATTCCAGATCGGCACCCACCATCTGATTCTGTCCTTGTCTACGTTAGGATTACGAATTTGTATGTTGTTTTCATGCATAAGAATGGCTTGTTTTGCCTCTCAGCGGAAGTTTACCTTCTTCGCAGTCATAAATAACTTTCATTGACATTCATTGCCCAAGCTGTCATTTGAAACATCGTTTGTTGGAATGTTTGTGACATTTGAACGTGTGTTGCTACAGTCCGAGATGGATCTGAGCTTGCAGCAACAACTGTTAATGCAAACGGGGCCGAAAATCCTTTTCCGAATTTTCTCTCAAAACAAGTAACTTCGCTCCTCTAAGACAAAGTCCGCACTTTCTTGTTATAAAATAGCATGGTGACATAGAACACGTATAAGTATCAGCTCGTTCGGCCACTAAAAAGAGAAATATTCGGTCCCAGACTGATAGAAATCTAGAAAAAAACAGAATCAATTCGACCCACGAAATTGCGCTGCCTGGAGTGATAATTGCACCAGTGGCATTCTCGGTTTCCTATTACCAGTCAATCGCCAAAGTCGAAGATGTCGTGATAAGTACAAAATGTAGATAATTAAATTGTTGAGAACTTGATTCAAGGACAATTTTATAAAGCGAGCAACTCAACTGACTACAGATGTTGGTTAATTTGACTCTACTATTAATTTGTAAGGTTTTGGAAGCCAATGTTCGGTTCCAGTACTAGCTGATCGTCAATTGTCAAGATCGGCATAACTTGATGATGAGAGGATGTATAGATTTTCTTTCGAATATTATCTCATAGAAATTATTTTTCCACATCAAGACCACTGGTGTTGTCATAATTGGCTGTTATGGAACAGGAAGCATTTCCCATTCGGGCTTATTTGGTAGGGACGCCAAAACTTGATGTGATTCAATATAAATCATCGCTAGGAATGCTACCACATGCAGTGTTAAAATCGAAAAATTCTTGGATTTGAAGTACATGAACTTTGAACAAGACCTGTCGTAATATAAATATCTGGTCAATGCTGGGCTTAAAACTACATTGATAAGGACCTATCCAATTAATTACAAGGTGCTTTAAGCATTCCCATAGTATGTTATGTTGAGGCGACGTTTACGGGACATCTAAGGTCGGTGCAGTTTATAAAATCTCCCAGCTTGTTGATCGGGAAGACGATTGGTGGTCAGTCTATTTCTGTAGCCTTGTTGATCTTTGTATTAGAGTTGTTGATCATCAGAATGAAGGTTTCTTCATTTATACCTAACAGCGAAATATTGGTTTTCTTCGCCCAAAGACAATTTGCAGATCATCCTTCCAGTTTTGCGCTTCGATTGTGACTCTACTATTATGTTTTATCCTTACCTCTGCATGCTTCTGTTTGATAATTCTCCTTACACCTTTCTGTGGAAATTTCGAACATATTTTTGGCAAGAGCATCACCCAATTCTCTCGATTGATCGATTAGTAGACCTAAGTGATTCTTTTGGCGATATCCTTTTCTTTAAAGACTGGTTCTGCTAAAGTCGATTCCATCAGGCAATAAAGTTTCTGTTGTGACAAATGCTTCAAGCTTGTTCCAAGGAAATTAAGTCCACTCTTAGACAATTAGATTGCGCCGACTAACCTTATCAACGATCCTAATTTCGTCAATTACAAAAAAGAAATGTGATGGTTACCCTGCTTTTTGCTCGTGTAAAAATATATTATCTATCGACTCACTTAGTGCCAACTACTTGGCAACCTTTCTTAAAAAATCGTTTGAAGATAACTTGTTCGTCCCTGTGCCTACTCTCTTTCAATCTTCTGATCCTATTCTCATTGAAGAAAAGTTACAAAAACTTTATGATTCCTTTTAAGGGGGCTTCCATCTTTCACTTCCACTTTCCTCCCTATTTTCTTAATCCCTCACACAAGTTTATAAGACCTCTTTTAAAATCTAGGTTAACAAAAGGAGATTAAAGAGCGAAGCAACGTAGTTCTATCCAATTTCTCACGGGAATGCATTACACCATCCAGTCAGCATTAATTTCTGAACGTTAGATCAACTACATCAAACTTAGTTCAATTCGTATCCGTTGAGTTTTCAGCTCTAGAAAATAGCAATGAAATGTATATTATTGCTACAGATTGTACTTGATAAAATACTTCATCAATTGATCCTTTCAAATTGTCTTCCCTTGACCTTGATACCCATTTCAAACTATTTCTTTACCCCAAGACTCTATTCTCCCTTAAGAAGTCTTTTATACGAGTACTTGTGCCTACAAAAATTGCTTAGAGCTTGATGTTTCCAAATGTCAGTCCTCTATGACTTTTTCATTTAAGTACCATCAGTTTGCTCCTCGGCTTTATCTTAAGCACGGCCAACATATACCTCAGATGTAGGAATACTTATAACTTGGTTTTATCAAACGTTGATATAAAGAACCTCTACATGACCAAGTGCATCTACATTGCATTTGTGTTCGGCCTTTTCTCGAGTATAAACCACGAGTGTATAGTACTCGTAGTCTCCCTTTTAAGAAGTTCATATATCCTGCGCTGAAAAGATTTAATGCCGTTTCCACTGATTTGCTCCTGGATGACTCTCCATTTCACCACCCTTCTGTGACCATGTAAAACCTTTTAACTTGAATACGCTCGACATTCTTTTCATATATTGCTCGCTGTTGTCATCTCTTATTCCAACCTATAGCAACTTTTATAGTTCCTCTGAAAGATCGATACGAACCTTTCCGTGTTTGATTTCAACTCAAGGACTCTTCGTCTCAGTCTTTGAGCCAAATTAAGCTGGCCAGGAATCGTTCGATTGTTTTCTATTAGTCTAACCTTTTGGATTTCACTTGATTTTAAACACAAGTGAGTAATATGAGTACTAGATGTTACCACTTTTCCACTGCCCTGGTAATCAAGTATCTTGCAAAGGTAGATGTTGAAATATCCCATCATCTCGTTATCAGATAGTTGACAGTTTATACAATATTATCGTATTTGTCAACATAACCTAAACGAAATTTACGAATTTAATAGGTTGACTGCCAGTAAACTATAAATATTGCTACCCTCTTCCTTTTCCGCTATAATTTCTGTCTTAAAATTATTACAGTAATTTAGGAGGCAGAAAAAAAATCAGTACTAATTGCTTGAATATACAATCCTCACCGATTTGATCAGTTTTTGGAACCGTATTGAGGCTGGAAAAACCTTACAGAAGTCTGTAGATATGAAGAAACAAATTTTGTAGTGGAGACACAATCTTTGGGCTAAGATCGCAATGGAGTAGTAAGTCCCTGTCTTAAGGAACCAAGCCGTGATCATGGCAGTTATATTTTAAGGCCCTTAGGTGGCGTAGATAGGGACCTCAACCGTCTTAAAGTGAGCAACTAAATGCAGTTATCTAAAGACTGGGCTAATTGAACGGGCTTCTTATTTCAGGCCCAGATTCACCGCGAACTGTAGCGTGATCTAAGTCTGTAAGTAAGTAAGTTTACTCCCCTATTCTAGTCGTATTTAGGCTTGGATTTTAATTTGAACAAATAGAATCTTCCCAAGCGTATTGGCGATGTTTTCCAAAGTGAAGTCTATTCATCTAAATCCAAACATCATATGAGACAGCTCTAACTGCAATTAATAACAAGTCGGTGTGTCAGTTAGTTTTAAAACTTTTATGAAAATAAAACAAAGTTTCTTGATGGGCATTCGTGTTCTTCAATTGTTTGCGCTTTTTAACCATTTGATTGAAGACGTGACTATCTAATCCATCACATGTTGTGGTTCGGAATTTCAAATCTCTCTAATTGTTAGTTTGTTTTTTGTTTGCACCGTCAAATTGATGATTGATTGCATTTAGATGACAATATTGATTGTTAGTGTTGAAATGTAATTGATATTTTTTTTGTGCGTAAGAAGGTGAAAATCTTTCAAAGACACCGATGACTCGTGATCGTATTTTATCGCTATCGGCCTTATAAACAAAAAATTCGAAACTAATTCGATGCTGCAAAGAGATGCAGTCGTATCGCCTTATTTTTATTTGGTCAATGGTGATTGAAAATTAAGCGATCAGGGAACGCACTGGTCTGAAATAGAGGTGCTTAATGCTATAATGGATGTACAGAAACACATCAATTATACGTGTCTTACATCCTTGTGTAGTTTAAGACTTATTGAATCCCCTAAACTGTTGTCAGACCTATGTATAAACAACCATCCTAGAACTGGAAGCATCTAAGAGCAAGATAGAAGAAGGATGAATGATATGACCAATGCGACAGAGCCAACAGCTAGTGTGGAAGTCTTAATTAAATTAGCCACACATTTATAGTAAAATCAATGTACTCGTAGAATTTTATTGATTATCGGTCTATGGAAATTATGAATGGAATACAACATCGTTCAAGTGACCACTACGGCTTCTATTCCAAGCTAGTATCGATGGTTATGTTGGATGTTATATTTGAGATTCTGAATTATCGCCGAATTATTGGCATAGACCTTACGCTTCAAATAATCCCACATGAAGAAATCTAAAGATGTCAAATTACATGACCTTGGACGGCAATCAACGTCTCTAACCAAATTAATGCGATCTTCGAATTTCGTACACAATAAACTGATTGATTGATGGCTTGTGTGGGCGATAGTACCCTCGTGTTGATCATCCAGACCCAATTCATTCAATTTTGGAAAAAAAAAGCTGGTCAACATGTTGTGGTAACGTTCTCTGTTCCCTGTCACTATCTTTACAGCCTCATCTTCGAAAAAGTACGGGTGATGTACAATGATGTCGCCAACCCCAAATCAGCACCACATAGTGACTTTAATGGGATGCGTTAGTTTTTCGTGAATCTAGTGTGGGTTTTCCGGTTCCGAGAAATGAGAATTTTGTTTATTTACGTACCCATTCATGGGCTTCATCGACAAGGGTCAAATTGGATGACAAATCATCCTGGTGAGCCAACATCCACTTAACAAATCGGCGACGTCATAGATAGTCCAAAGGCTTCAGTTGGTGTATTATTTGGATTTTATAAGCATGCAAGTAAAGATCAACTTTTCCAATTCGTCGTAAAGTGCACAAGTGTGGTCTAATTGTTGACTTCGGTGACGAATTGATGTGCTTCGCTGGTTTTGAATACATACGCAGTGTGATATTTTAATGCGTTGTAGCGTTATAAGCGAGTCCATAACTAAAACTGCCAAGGATTGTATGACATCTGTCAAAAAGATCAACCAAATCGAATTCAGTAAATGACAGAAATTGACACCAAACATCCACACCATTTGTTGGCTCACCCTTCTACCTAATAAAATTTGGGTTGGGCCAAAACATTGTAGAGACAAGTAAGTGTTTTGCTTATCTTCATCTTCAAAAGCCAATTTGCTAGACTTCTAATCAATTAACTGTCAACTAAACTGGCCAGAATTCTATTGACGCAAAAAATGTCTGGAGTTAATGGATAACCAAATGCTTCGAGGGGATAGGATCATGAACTTGTTGTGGTCAAGACACTTTGATGGATATTCAAAAAATCTCAAAATAAACGGGTACAGTAGCAAGAGAGTTGTCTAGGCATTTGCCGATCAGATATCTTTAAATAACTCAGCAGATCCTATGCTGTCAACAGCAAATACTTAAGACCAGTGACAGTGTTGGCAAGATTCTAAACGAGATGTTGTATCTAATCTGATTGATGTTTTTTTCCACTTATTATTGGAAGAGCTGCAAATAGCCTAATAAAGGGTCCTCAGCGATAAAGTTTCAAATCTAAATTGTAATTGCTGGCAAAGGAACAGGGTAAAGTAAGTGAAACCTGGATTGTTTGGCGCGTGTAATTTGTGGATTTGCCAGTTGCAATGAGTCACTGGTCGAGAGTGAGGCATACAGCAAGTGATGGGCTAAGCATGCAACTTATTTGGTCGTGAGTTCAAGAGTGTAGATAATAATTGGCAACAGTTAACCATTCAACAACATGACCCCAGGACATGTGGCTCAAGTTCGACGCGAAATAATGCGCAATCCGCGTAAATAGATAAGGAAGATTGCTGCCGGAACTGGAATGAAAAAAGCAACAGTGTAGGTTATTTTGAAAAGAAACAAAAGTTTCGCCCATAGAGAATACATAAGTATACAGTATCTTAGCGAAACCTTAGTAAGGACGATGCTAGAACGATTTCGAACAGCACGAACGCTTGAAAATATATTGTTTACTGACAAAGCACATTTTCATATCGATTGCTGTGTTAATAAACAAATCATGAGATACTGGTGCTCCGTACACTAGGAAATGTCAACAACATCATTTGCATTATCCTTAAGCCATAGTGCGGTATGCAATTTCTGCAAGAAGAATAACTGGCCCTTTATTTGTGTAACCTGCGAGAGATAGTCATTACTAACGCGTATTGCCAAATAATCGATGAGTTTTTGGTACCGCAACTGCAGCTGTTTCCCGCTTTCAACATCAGAATACAATTTCACACAGCTAGAGTAAATTTATCGGCAATTAGGGAAACCTAGCCTGGGAACCTCGGTCACCGCACAATACACCGTGCGACACGTTTTTATGCGGATACTTTAAGTTGAGGGCTTACAGAAATAACTTCGAACACTTCAGGCACTATATAAAAATATCCGCCAGGAAGGTGCGCCGTACGACTCATTAGGGAAAAGTTATAAACGGACAGACAGTCTGTCTGTCTGCAGAAAGAAAATATGTTGTTAAATATTTTTCTACAATTTTAACTTTATCAAGAAGCGTAAGACTTTCGACTAATGAAGTATGAACTATTATTTTGTTCTCAATCCAATTTTTTACGAATAGTACCCCGTGTACGGCCCGTAGCTCCATATTGCTAGAACTAAAGCCAGCCCAAGTAAAATTGATCAATTTCTGGCCATACAAAATTGGTTATTATGCCTTGGTAGTGCTCTACTCTGAGGGTAATATTTCTTTTAATGTCGTATTGGAAGAAAAATGGGCCGAAATTCCGCCAATCGAAAGACCACGCCAGAATGCATTGACTTTTCTATGACAAAGTCTGGATTTTTCAAACCCCAAATACGGCATTTTTTGCTTGTTTATGTAAACGCCAAAATGATGATTTCTTGAGGAGAACTGCCACCAATTTCGAGCTGTTTTAAAGCCAAAACAGAGAATTTAATCGAAGCAGGTGGGCTTCTTGCTTCAATTCCTGAGTCAGTTGAATCTTGTAGGCGAATAATCCAAGATCTTTATGCAAAATTCTCCTCACGCTAGTGCGACTGATGTTTCTCATGAATGTTCTTCACCAGTTGGTATACGATTTTTTTTCAAAACTTGCACTGTTTCAGCAAAACTGCATCGACTTTGGAGTATTTTCTATCCCTGTTCGAGCAAAAATCGATCTATTGTGTACGGCGTTACTATAATACTGAGTTTCTGTAAATTTCCTAAGCTGTCAGTGGTAAAATAACAAATGATTCAAAAAGATACAATCAGATGGCCCATCATTGTTACATTCTCAACATACTTAAGTAAAATTAAACACTATTAAGAACTAACCTTGCCTGTCCGTCATGACTACTGACAATTGATTTGCTAATTTAAAATATTAGCACTTTACCCTTGCCAACATTTAATCTTTCACTCAAAAGAACTTAGACATCTAATACCATTCCAAGGTTATTTTCAGCCAATCTCTACAATTCGGTTACGCAATTATACCACCAAGATACAACAACAGAAGTTTTATATTGTGATTAATTCGCCTTAAATGGGTTACATATAAAATTGCAGGTGTAAAGTGTGAACCACTTCTTAGGCAATAAACCGGATAGTCTAGAAAGGTTAGAACACGTCCTTACGCAATCTTGGCTATTTTCCTTGAAATAAGCATAAAGGTAAAAGTGCTCATGTTTACTAATTTACCACAGATGAATGGGTACGAACAGAGCGATACCACAACTTTTATAGCGCGGTGTAAAATTTGCATTTATGTGCTAAAAGCTATTTCCTTCGGTTCGAAATTCATTACAATATCCACAGACCATGGAATGACGTATGCACTTGAAACTTGTTCGGTTAATACCTTAACAAATAGTTTTTGTGTTTTTATTGTCGGATTGCGGTTTATCTTTATAGTTCCAGTTGTACTTACTAAATGGCCAATATTGTATCGTATCGTATTATCTGTCGAGAAATTGTACATTATTCAGGTCGTTCTACATCGACATACATACTCGTATAGTATGTACGGATATGGGAATGCTGTACAATAAAATAAAAAGCAGCAAACGCATTTACTATTTCATATGATATGGGTTAACCAAGGGCTACAATTTGCTGACTATAATGGCTTAAGAAAAAGAAAAAAATTAAACATAAACTCAGCGATTGAATGTTTAATTCGAAAACTCTACAGGTTGGAAAGCCGATATTTTGGAAAATTTCTCCAAAGGAGTCCATAACGTTGTGTTGGGGAAAACCGATAATGTCGTTGTCACAGCAATCTAGTTGCATAGGTCGAAACATCTTTCTCTACTAGCTAAATCGCCTTTACGCACTGCATGTTATCAGCGCATGTTAATACTGGATTCATCTTCCCTGGTTTGATACATAATTCGAATATATGCTTTTATGCACCTCCATATGTTATTTTAAACTAAACAAGTGCAACTATATGGAAGCCCCAATGCCTTCACAGGCATATCTTCAAGCTTACCATACTCCAAGCTTCGTGCTGATGATCATTCTTTTGAGAAGCTAACAAAGGTGGTCTTTACTTCCAAATCCAGCAGTGCTGTTGCTATCACCTTTACCTAAATGTCAAAGAAGGACATTATAGTTTATAAATATTTGTTTTATTAGACAGACTTCTGAGTGAAAGGTGGGTTCTATTGGTATACCCTTGCAGTATGCAAGAGCAACAATATAGACTTCAAATCCGCCCTTAACAAACAGCACAGTAGAGGAAGACGTCAGCCAGCTTAGTGTGCGTAACTTGAGGCAGCTAGCAAAGAATCGAGCTGGCTGGCGTCTTGTTCACGCTGGGTCTACTAGAGATATCGCAAGAAGTAGCCGGCCAGAAAAAAGTGACGGGCTTTTATTATTGCCGCCCAATTTCAAGGCCATGTCCATTTCCGATTTTGGCGATTTGAACTGCAGATCAACAGATTTCTTCCTTTGCTGCAATAAACCACAAACTTTGTAAGTCTTGAAAGTCAACATTGAAGAATAAATTACCAATTTGGAGCCAGATGTCTTGTGAGCAATAATTAAAAATGCCATAAAATGAGCATATCACACAACACCATCTCTTTTTTCTGAAAAACCCGGGCTTGCCCGGTATTCTGTGCTTCGGCAGAGGATTTAATTTAATATTTCCAAGCCGAAGAGCGCGGAACTATAAGACTACATTCAATGGCATATGAAAATACATGCCATTGAGGTGTGTGACAATCTGATTATCGATAAGGAAATCAAGGATGTCCCTATCCATATAGTCAAGACATTCAAGAAGCCATTTAAGCGTTAGGCTTAAACCTAATTGATTCTATTACGTTACACTACAAGATCTTTTTCAGACTTGGTAATAATATTCCAAATTTAGCAATTAACTTCACAATAAAGTGTTGAGAGAACAAATGTGTACGAGTATAACTCATTGGGTTGGTGTCCTTTAAAATATGGAAAGTGAAAAGCAGCGTTTTCGACATACGAGTATTTGACTTTCTTACTTTCGAAAAGCTAAAAATGCAATTTAAGAAAGATGTGTATGGAAAAGATTTATTTGAAGAGTCCAATGCCAAATCAGGTTTGCAAAATTTCCATCCGACAATTTTGATATTCACGGTCACCAGTGGAAGTTGATAAAGACACAATAAAACATTAATTGTTGTAACATCGCTAACAGATTTAATTTATCGAATACGATTGTTTATGTTTACTTGAAACGCCTAGGTTTAATTTCAAAGCTTCACATATGAGTTTCTCATTTTCTGACGCAAAGAAATTGTCGGGTCACTTTGATATCTGTGATTTGCTTCTCAGACATCAAGAAAATGATCTATTATTGAAGCGAATCATCACTGGGGACGAGAAATGAGTTGTCTTTAACAATGTTAAATGCAAGAAATCATGCAGCAAGCAAAGCACTACAAAAGCTGATATTCATAAAAAAGGTGTTTGGTGGGATTTTAAAAAAAAGTTTTTTTTAGCTTATGCCAGACAATACAACGATCAATTTCAAAGTGTACTGTTGTCAACTGGACAATTTGAATGATTCACTTAAACATAAATGGCCAGAACAGATCAATAGAAAAGGTGTGGTGTTCCATCAAGATAATGCAAGACTTCACAAAAGTTTAGTAACTCACCAAAACATTTTACAGTTTGAATGAGATCTGCTGCCAAACCTATCGTATTTTCCAGATCGGGCACCTTCTGATTATTTTTTGTCTCTTTCTACAAAATGTTTTAGACGGTAAAACCTTTACTTGAAATGAGGAGGTCAAAAATCAGCTGGATCAGTTTTAGTTTTGGTCTAATAGTATAGGTATTTTCACGCGGAAGCTGTGTGTCTTCGAAAGCTTTATTGGAAAGAATGTAGCCGGTTTAATCCCTGATTTTCTAGAAGCGGGCTGGGTAAGGAAACTGTTACTTGAACTAAAATATACAGATGTTCAAGGATATCCGTCCGTCTTGACCCATACTGCTAAAGCCTAAGAAGAGAAAAGTGGTATCAACGATATTTTGTCGGCTTTTCGTGGCAAGAATGAACTCTCAACTTTAATTGAATTGGGTGTTATTGACTTTCAATTCAACAATGAATTTCTGAGTTGGTGTCTTAGTTCTTGTTGTTGTCCAAGGTTTTTAGATCTGAATTATGTCCACTTAGCGTAACAGTGATCTAAATCAGTTCTTATTTACCGCAACATCAATACTGAACCACTGTTTGCTTTGAGCCCTATCCAAAGAATTCATGTAAAAGGATGCACAAGCCGGATGTGGTATTTGAATGGCTAGGTCCATTAAATATTCGATAAGCTATGCCTTCAAAAGCAGTTTAGGGAGCAGATATGAGGGTAATACTCTCTGTTTCCAGGGTTGCGTACGTCCAAATGAAAAACGGAACCACTCGTACGTCTATCCGTCCTTCTGTCACAGGAAATTTGCTCCGAATCTACTGGGCCAATAGAGTTGAAATTTGGTACACTTATGTATGGTTTTTAGAGAATCATTTTCTCTTAATTTTGTTTGGTCTCATGTTTTTATTTTGAATCAAATATGTACGTACATAGGTCCCATGAATTACCTTGGGATACCTGAACAGAAATGTGCTATTAGCTGAAAGGTATTTAAATATTTCATTCTCTGCTGCATTTACATTAACAGGGTTCTCAGGCAGAATAACTTTTGACAGTGTGAGAGGTATTATTTCGTAGCTATCTTTATTTTATATTGGAAGTCGAGGGGGACGCTATTTTTCTTGGTAGATGTAGAAATTTTCAATCCATGGACCTTCGGAAGTCTTTTGAATGAGGGGTCGATGTTCAACTCCTCAATCAGCATCAGAAACCTCATATGTTTCTTTGCAAAGAGCTGATTGTGTAAAAGTGAGTTTTCTTGAAAGCCCAGGATATCCAGGGTCCTCATTGGAAACCTCATTTTGTCTTCAAGTAGATAAGTCGGTAGACAGAACAGTTTTTTTTAAATAATTTTGCAAAGGAAGTCGGCGATTTTAAATTAACATAACTCCGATTAAGCCGATTACAAATCGAGGCACCTAGCGCACATAATGCTGAATATTTTCAATTCTTACGCAGACTTTGAATACTGTGAAACAGCCTTTGCCATGAAAATATAAGATCATACCGTAACGATATTAGCTCAAAGAACCAGTTTTATACAGCCCGTCACCTCATATAAAATACAAGCTCTAAAATACGATATGACAAGAAGGAGACACTGTTCACAGCAAGGTACAGATAACCGCAGAGCAATAACAGAAGCCAACTATTAACATATTGTGTCCTAGATGATTACTGATAAATTTAAGTTCAGATAGTATTGTCTTGACAGTCATCAATCGATTTCTCTATATACTCTTAATACACCGGAATAAAATACTATTTTAATACTGTCCTACAATGACAGTGCTATAAATCTCTAAAGGTCAGTCAGCCGGAAGGCGGCTGGTGGCGTGAGACAACCAATTACGGCATTGGTATCAAAGTCACAAAATACCTTATTATAATTTTTAGAGCATCATAGATAGATGTTTCCGAAATCACTAAATTTGTCGTACCATAGCCAAGCAATCACTTATTGACTTAATGATCCTTGGTCTATAAAGAATTCAAATCCTTTTCGAAATGGCACTTATAGTCCCGAGTTCAAAGTATTTTAGCTGCAGACAGCTGTCATGGATCACCCTTAGATATTTAAGAGGTTGTTAAAGCTTAACGGCTACGAGTTCATAGGTCATCGGTTCCTATCATATTTTTCTCAGCCTTGTTTTGAAAGGAGAAATAAATTATATTTTGTCCTTTGATGGACTCACCGTCAGTTTAAGCAGCAAGATGATAGCAACAGTCAACAATTTCCAATAGGTCTCGTTGAATTAAGTGTGTTCTTCTCAGACAAACAAACATCTTGATAATCCAGAGCCAGATAGATAGTCCGATGTATCTATTCCTGCACAAATGTTTCTGTTCAAAAACAACACAAATGCGTACATACCAAGCCTAACAAACTCTACATCCAGTATTATGTATGTACTCGTACAACATACGAGTAAAGGCTTCACTTTTTCAATCCAAAGTTGCCATTACTTTTGTATTCATGAAGTTGCTTCAAGACTTTTGACATAATTGCTTTATCGTTCTCGTTGTTCTAGAAAAAGAAAAATCAAGCAAAATTGTAGACAAAAACAGATGCTTGCATACTGATTTGGAATTTTTAAAATTATTTCCAATTCGAGACATCATTTTTGAATAATGCACAGAAATATACAGAAATGCTTGTACTCATACTCGTATATATTGCGACATTCGCGTATTAAGAATAGTAATTCCAGCATACGAGCATGTATTAAAGAAATATCTAACCGCTAGCTCTCGGTGTTCTATTTTCCTTTTCGGACACTAGTGGAATAGGTAAACACTGCTACTTGTTGACATGCATAGTAGCGTATACATAGAAAAGAAGAATCACTGACACATAAAACCAACAAATGCCAAACGCAGACGCATCTTTTCGAGAAACCAGTTTTAAGGTGTCAACTGTGGGTACGAGTTTATTGTGTTCAATGTCAACCTGATGTCCGATGGACATGGACGTGAGTTGCATTCTTAAAATATCTAACATTGGTAACAAAAACGTTTTCCAAACTTGGTCATGTCAGCCGCAGTACTCCTTTTTATGTCATCATATTTACGACATCTTATGAGTCGTTATGTAACTTACATTTAATATAACGAACACTTGCATGGATTTCATGCCCGTTTATTCCAAAGGTTTGTTTCCGAGGATAATACTTGGCTGTTGATGAAAGAATGAGGTCATTAAGAATTTTCGCTGGAGTTTCCCATGATATGGCAAATGGGAAAATTTTACTCTGAAATCGCCTTCAGTAACAATTGAAACAAATATGATTGTTTCCTGGGGATAGTAGATAAATATTGTATTTATTTATATAAAAGGAATATCTAGTTTGCTTTATGAACTTAAAAATAAATTTAAGAAAAATGTTCTTACTGGGTAAACATGGGCCGATGTTATCAAAAACTTATCAAGACGAGGACTCGTGAGAATACCCAGATCAACAGCATACATATTACTACCAAAAGCTAAAATTTATATAACTATTGTTGATATAATTGTCTGTACTTTGGTGACTTAATTCTTGATAACAGGGTCATAAATTCAAGAACCATTACAAAAAGGAAAACCACAGAGAAGAAAATATAATAATTAGCGCACGCACAAGGAATTTTTCTATGTAGGTACCTTTAAAATGTTTGCACAAAGTGCTGGCCAAGGAAATTAAGAAGCGAGGGAGAAAATAGAGGTGCCGATGATGTATGTTGGTTTTAAATGTTTGAAGCTTGTAATGGCTAGGAAATAAAGAGCTCGGCAGGGCATTCCATGAGCGAGTTCTTCGGCTTAGGAAAGAATCACGATATTTCAGGGTACGTCCGAAAGTGGACTTGAGGGCTTACTGATGAGCATTTTTACCGAGACGGGTATTACGGTTTGACGTTTGAAGGGGCGGAATGCTACTGGCAATAGGCATAGGAGCACTGGTGGTGGAAATAGCGATAGAACAAGGTGAACCAGAGAACATTACGACTGTGTAATATTGGCTTCACCTATAAATTTCATCGCACGGTTTTGAATTCTATCTAGTAAGTGCAAAGAAGTCTCAGGAGCACTCGAACAGAAGTGAACATTGTATTCCAATTTAGGGCAGATGAAAGCCTTGAATATTGAAGTCAGATAAATTGGGGTGAAGTATTTCTTAGATCGCTTGAGGAAATCTAGACATTTCGTAGCATTTTTAGTGACTTTGGTCATTTTTGGTTTCAACGATGCATGTGTCAATAATGGGTTATGGCTGAGTATTCAAGTTTGGCTTTAGCGGCAGCAGACAGCTTGTGTTTTAGAAGGATTGAATTCCACTCTTTTGATAGTTTCCCAGTGCTGTTAATATCGGAGTTTAATAAGCTTAGCATACACTGCCGCTCTCATTCTACAGCTGAAGAACAGGGTCGTGGATATGAGACAGAATGAATATGAAAAGCAGAGAGTACGTATGTCAGCGAAGAAATTTACTGGATAGGAAGTAGCAGATAAGATATCATTGATGGAAATTAAAAATTAAAATAACACCTCTTCAGAAGAAGGAGTCCATCTGTACCTTGCTACTACACGAATGCGAAAGTGGATTTGTCACACTGAAGATTCGACCCACTCAAGTGTAGACAGAGACATAGTACAATCTGGAAGTGTTGAGTTGGCTGCAAAGTGTCCATCAAGCAGATTGGCTTTGCGCAAAGAGCTGATAGCTGGAATGTCATTATAAATGAGCGTTGGGATGGAGAATGAGGCAAAATTTCTGATATTTTTGACGACCTACCAACAATCTTTACTTCCTTTGGGACATTGTAGTATTTCTTGCCTAAGTTTTTGGACGTATAGAAATTTCACACGCTTAAGAAAGGCGTTGGCGTCCTGTCTTGTTTAAATTTTTTTCCGGTTTTCCTCTATAGGGTTGCGCTTATAGGACCGACAAAATTTTCCCTCACCCTGACAGCCTCATAACAGCTCGAGTCATACCACGCCTTTTCTTTTGGTCTGTTGCTCTTAATTAATGTATGACCATTTCGGAAAGTGCCATTGATTTAACAAATGGTGTTGAATGTCAATTCGGCTTTAAGATTTGAGAAGCAAAAAGAATTAGAATTTATGTGAATAAGCAATGGAACGCTATTCTCTTGAAGAACGCGGAATAATCGTAACGATGTTTCTGATGAACAATTCGTCTGTGATTTTGGCACAATGTGCATTTCGTCTCCATCCGTTAATCTGCTTGCCTGGTTCACAGTTGCGTTCAACGAAGATTTTAGCTTCACGAATCATAGTGACTAGAACAAAATGAGACCAAGCAAGACCTGGACCTCTCTCTCGTACCTGACGTTCGGACGAGAATATCGCTCCGTTGACATCTACCAGGGACGTGCCATTTCTGTTCGTGGAAGACTGAAGATATTTCTTTAGAGAGTGCAGACTGTATCAGCTAATGAGTGTTGACCCTTAATCGTCTCTAATCTGCGCTCATGACCTTCTGAACCTCAAAAACAACAATCCAAAGTCTTACCTTTTTAAAGCCTAGGTGCCAAGCAGTTCAAGACGGCAGGGGATAACATTGTAGATAGCATGCACCAAATCGTCTCTAAAATATGGTGTACAGTATGGCGTGTTAGATAACTCAGCATTAAATGACCGATCTTGAAGAAAAAAAGACACCCTAGTCTGCGTCAACTATAGAAGCATTAGTCTCATCAACATCAATTAAAGATCTTTTCTGTTGTACTGCTCAGTCAACCTATTGGGCCTTATCGGTGTGGTAGCAGCTCTAGAAACTTCTGCTGATAAGAATTTTACATTACAGCAGCCTTAAAAAAATATTCTTGATGCCACACTTTGAGTACTAACAAGTTGAGGCTAAGTTCTGCCGCGTATGAATCTCTCGAAATAACCAAACAACATAGAATTACATTTTACTCGGTTTGTCGACACATGCGCTTCATAGTTCACAATACTGAATTGGGCAGAATTGGATCTCTGAGAATGAAAACCAGGTAGTTTGTATATAGGAATAACAAGCCACGCAAATCTTAAGGTAAAAAAAAAAATAGAAAATATAATGTCAATGCCAAATTACCCCAAAGGCTAGCTAAGAAGTCTCTTATTGGGACATCAATGACTCTACAATATTCGTCCGATATTCAACCACAAACTATTTTAGGAGAATCAGTATTTTTCATAATGATTTTTGCGTGAGTTGCAGAGATGGGGAGAAAGAGGAATGTCTTCACTTCCTTTGTGACGCATCGCTTTGCAATTTCTAAGCAATTTTTGTTGGTATTTGCAATTTACTCGTATCACGAAATATCTTTGATTCTAGGAGTGATATCACTATTCTTGGTCTATATGCACTTCACTCTAGTCAAAAGGAGGAGAAAAACTTGGTCCGATCCTGCCTTCTTACGAAAAGGTAGCTTGATGTCGGTTTGATTACAGTGAACCACAAAGTTAGTGTCTCGTGATCCTGGCTTATTTTGAGGAAATTTGCTTGCTATTGCATTTTAAAAAAACCAATATTCTACATATAGGTAAGCTGCACCTATTAGTCCTCACTGCTTAAGAAACTACCGAATTGCTCCTAATATTGAGGTCTCTTGAAAATTTAAATGGTACATATGGTATGTATGAGGAATTTCTGTACAAATCTTGCTCGGTAATAAAAGAATATACTATACCATTACGTGGCGAGTTGATTAGATTAACTTTGCAATTGCATACAGCTTGATTGAGTTGAAAAAGTCATTTCCTCTTACAACAAAAAAAAACAATAAAAACATAATTTCATTAGCTAATTGATACGATGACAACGATTAGTATAAGGCCTCGTAGAAGTAGCATCTTCCGACAGGTGCTGGTTCTTTAAATAACGAGAATAAACCTCTGCAGTCGACCAACTTGCAGCTCTGCTAATAAGCCCTATCTCACGCCTCCCAGCGGCGCCATCTGGGAATCTCACTGGAGATTGCGAAGTGAAGTGGACGAATGGTGAGTTTCCTGCGCCATAAATCAGCATTAGTGTCTGAAGAACAAAACAAGACTTGGAGCTGGTAAGAATTTCCAAGACTTAGTCAGGGTCTTGGAAAAGAGATGGTGGCGGACGAGTCCTATATGGGCCAACGGCAGCACCCCTCGTCCTAGGGGCATTAAAAATGGAACTGGTCCTCCAGGTTGGGGGTGGTTGTGCCGCGGGTAATTGCCCGGCCATTGGAAAAAAAGGAAGTTACGAAGCATCAACAACTCTCGGATATGAACGGATCTACTGTTGACAACCCACGCAAACGATTAAAGGACAATGAGCGTCGGATATGCACGTGGAATTTTAGATGCCTTTATAGGCCACGTGCAGCCGAACACTTAGCGGAGGGCCTAGACTGCTGCAAAGCAGACATAATCGGCATTCAAGAAATGCGATGGGATGGGCCGGACAAAAAGAGGGATAAACTGCGATATCTACTACGGCAATTGCTATCGACGGCAAGAGCAGCGCTTATTTGGATGCGAATTTGTTGTCGGAGGCAGACCAAGACAAGAAGTCCTGAGCTTCCGGCATGTGAGCGAGCGCCTCATAGAAATCCGCATCAATGCTTAATTCGCCAACATTAGCCTTACGAGTATATGCGCGCATGCCCCCACAGAGGTGAAAGATGACGACACCAAAGATGCCTTCTACGAGCTCCTTAACAAGACCTACGAGCAATGCCCCAGCTATGACATTGAAATTGTCCTCGGTGATTTTAATGCAAAGCTAGGAAGAGAGGGTATCTTAGGTGCAACGATCGGAAAATATAGTTTGCACGACACCACCTCCGATAACGGATTCAGGCTAATCGACTTTGCGGCGGGGCGAAACATTGTCGTGGCTAGCACGCGGTTCCCACATCTCGATATACACAAGCGGAGAACTCATGATCAATCAACAGTCAACTAGATTGATCACATTGCGATCGACGCAAGACACTTCTCCAGAGTCAACATCGACTTGGACCATTACCTAGTTGTAGGCAAGGTACGGTTGCGGATATCCTAATCTACGTCAAAACAAACTAATGCTGTGAGGAAATTTGACGTCAGAAGGCTACAAGACCATTGGAAACACTGCCAAAGTGTCTTAGTCTATCCTGCGCTAGTGCAAGTTAGTAAATAAGGTCTTATTGATTTGAAGGAATGTGAAAATAGTTATGAAATAGTCGCTTATTCTATTTGGGATGACAGCGCAATTATGTTGTTTAATTTCAGATCATCTTTGTGACCACCTTCGGTTAGTGACTCTAAGTATAGTTAGATTGATTCAGTAGGGGCATCAGGCAGCCCCACTCTTTTGGGTGGATGTTATGTGAAGTTCTAGTAAGGATTTGTTTTTCACGGACAAAAATCGAGGCACAGTTTTTGCATAGTATGTTATTGGAAAAGATAGACAAACAGCGATTAAATAAATAAAGAAGGACTAGCCTTTAACAACAAGCTGAGCAGATGTCATAACAAAATTCTTAGGGTCTTCACAATAGTATGAATATTAACAAAAATAACAAAAATATTGGGGCCAGGATGTATGTTATTAAGTCAGACACATTTCAGTCTCCAGAATAAGTTTGTCAATCAATTGTCATTGCCCCATAAGCTCTTACCGAAGGTTGGGTTTTGTAACAACTAGTAGGTAGCCTTAGCAAATATACCGACGTATTTTCTCCAGTGCAAATTAATCCCAATAATACATCAAAGAGATTTAGAGAAAATAAGTTCAAAGCCTGGCAAACTTCCTAGCGTCTGACATGTGCGTATTTAGTCGGCGCCATTCGCCACAGTCACATGGTATCTTCAATCATCCATCAAACGCAGTTTTGGTACAAAACTACAAAACATCTTATCAGGAGCGGCTTTCCTTCGTCTTTTTTCCAATAGAATTTCCCACTTTTTAAATCCAAATCAATCAAATGTTGCTTGCGCGAGACGAGAGGAGACACTAAGCTGACTGAAATTTCATCAAAATGATGAATCGGCATTTAAGTCCTAAACTCGACCACTTTGGCTAAAATCATTTGGCAATAATTCTCGCAAAATAACTGAAAAACGAAAAACAATTGAGAATTTGGTATTCATTTCACTTATCTCACTTCTGGTTTCTGCACCTGTATCTGTAGGTCATGTTACTCATTGTTATCAACGGTCTTGCTGCGATCTACTCGTACGTTCGATACGAAATGATTCATAGAAAAGTATACTATTCGGTCAATCAATTATCTGAAATAAATTTAACCAGGGCAAACCAAAAACTGTCTATTTGATGGATGCATCAAATTCATTATATTTTAACAATTACTCTAGACATCGATATGGATGTGTAAATAATGTTTAAAAAAAAGTACTTGTACTGTAGATACATTAGTTTGCAAATACTTTTGTTTGTTGCCGCTGAAAGATTGATGAATTAAGTCGATGTGATTGATTTGGTCGAATTTTCTTGATAGGAAGTTGTCAAAACAACTATGCATTTATCAGCCAATACACAATGTTAGAGCTTAATCAGAAACAACGTGATTCTTATTAAAAAAGAAAAAAAATGAAAAAATAAAATTGCTTCTGTGCTTCATATGCTGTATATTCAAATGATGAAGATATTTCTGGTAGACTAAAAGTATGTACATAACAATGGGCCGTGAACACAACTCATCTGGCCATAAGCTGAAAAATTAAGCAAATATCCTTCGGGACTATCAACGTCAGCAGCGGCGGCAGAATCTGTGACTCAAGCTCGACGTGAAGTTATGCCAAATCCACGTGAATCGACAAGGAAGATTGCGGCTTACACTGAAATAAAAAAGAAATCAAGAGAGGAACTACAGTCTTGCACATTTTTTGCGAAAATATTTGTCGAAAACGATGTTATAACGTTTTCAAACAGCCCGAAGTTTTGGAAACATATAAATATGCAAGAGGAATTACTGGCCCTAATTTGTGTAAACAGCGAGAGACAGTACTGCAACTGCAGCTTTTTCTCGCGTTCAGAACACAGTTTCACCATGACGAGACCACCACCAATAAATTCATTGGCATTTTAAGATATAAAGCCTGGACCTTGGTCACCAAACCTTACACCGTACGATTCTATTTTCGATGAGAATACCTTAAGTCGGAACCTTACAGCAAAAATCGACGACCACTTCAAGCCCTTCAATAACTTATCCGCCATGAGTTGTCATTTAACTAATTCTTTACTCTCAAGTCTTCACAAAATTAGCTTAGATGTCTCTAGTTTCACACGCTTAGTTGACTGAGGTGGCCTTTCACTTTCGTGCGTCACTCAAGTCACATTGTTCCTCTATTGCGCTGGCCCTCGGAGGCGGATTTGAAGTCTTTTCAGTTCGGAGCGTTGGTGTCTCATAGTCTATGAAGATAGGACCGACAATCAGCCGAAGAATTTTCCTCACAAGGCAGTCAAGAGCATGCTCATCCATTTTTAATAATGTCCATGGATCTGCGCCTTAGAGCAGGATGGGATATATTAAGGCCTTCGTTCAAGAGAGAGGTTTGCTGGTCAATTGCCTTCTTAACTCAAATAAGCAGCGATTAGCAAGGGCTGCTCTACGTTTGATTTCAGGGCTGTTGTCGTCTTCCGAATTGATAGCGGGGCCTAGGTAAACAAGGTCCCGAACGAAAAAGAATTACATCTGTAGCAGGTGACGTTCTGTCCGAGGCGTCGGTGTAGAGTGTTATGTTTGCTTTACAGCATATACATACGTGGTCTTGCCTTATTGACTGTTAAACTCATTTTCGGCGCATCCGTCTTTGTACTAGTGAAAGCGCCATTGACATTACGCTGCTTTCTTCCGATTATGTGAATATCATCAGCGAATGCAAGTAATTGGAAGGAAGTTTGAAACATTGTCCCTCTTGTGTTGGCGCGTAAATTTTGCACTCTTCTTGAAGTATAATGTTAAAGAAATCGCATGTCAAAGGTCTCGTTGAGATCTAATGGAGCAGCGTGTATTCTTCATCGTCGTCCCTCACAGAAGGACGTGTCTACCAGGAATGCCTAAAACGGACATTACTCTGTATAGCTCGTTTCTATAGATGCTGTCATACGCAGTCGTTAACCGAAGGGGTGCCTTGCAGACTGTACCTTCTGCTTGTTCTACAAAAAAAAACCCTCTCTTCCTGGCTTTGCATTCAAATCACCAAGGACAATTTTAATCTCATAGATATGGCCTCTCTCATAGGTTTTGTTAAAGAACTCGTTAAAGCTATCTTTGGTATGGTCATCTAATTCTTCTGTGGGAGAGATCACGCATATGATCACGCAAATAGTCGCTGCTTTTGGGGTATATAACAATCGCCGTAGTAGATGTCGCAGTTTTTCATCCTCGTTTTGTCCAGTCCATCCTGTTTTATTTCTTTGATAGTGGTAATATTTGCTTGCAGCTGTTAAAGGCCTCCACTATTTGTTCCCCTAACCTGAAGGGCCAGTTTCATTTTAAATACACCCTGCCAGCATAAACCATTCTTGTCAGAATGCCCCACAAGTTTCAATACGGCTCAAATTTGCCGAGCATGCTTTCCTTTTCATAAGAGGATTGTTCTTATTAGCACAACACGTCCTAGCTCAAGCTGCCACTCTTTTTGAAACTTACAAAAGTTCTGATCAATGGTATAGACGTACCGCCAAACAAGCGCAAGAAGTTCCACCAACTAATAGAAGTCCATACCATCAGACTATGTTCACGTCTTGAGATCAATATGGTAATATGGCGAGATTTTAAGAGTCGATTTGTCATTAATCATCACCTAAAAGTGTTATGAACGACACTTATCGAGTAGAACTTCGATATTAACTGTCACATTATGCAATTCTACAAAAAGAAAAAGGGGATAGCACAGAATTCAGTACTGGCTCTGTCATTTTGGAACACTTAATATGTGTTTGTGCATCTTAACTACTGCAAGCAACTCTACAAGAACAAAAAGTAACTCAAGTTTTTGGTGAACTTTACTGATTTTAAGCATTCTACCAAAAGCTGAATTGTTTTCTTCTCGGTACTTGCGCCGCATTTTCAACACAGAATATTTGAATACTGGATTAGTCATTTAAGGCCGCACCGTATACCTAATCCTGCCATAAGTTCTGTTACACAATGTCCAACGCTTATCATTCAAAACTTCTTGCCGGAATAGAACATTTTACTTTTTTTCAGAACAAATGCACTGATCAGTGAAGAATACTAGTAAGTTTGGTTTCAGTTCGTGGTAATAGTGTTGCATAAGTGCGAAAAGAGTGCTGGCCAAATTTTCGATTCGCTAAAACCACTCTGAATATCGAGAATATTCTTTTATCGGGCTATTGCTCGCCCCGGCGAATTGTCTGGAGTAGAGGACAGGCCAAGAAATGTTCGCCCGCGTGTCGTCCGTACGAATGCGGTAGTAAAAGCAGTGCGTGAACGAATTCAGAGAATTCCCCTTAAGAAGCAGAAGATCATGTCCAAGGTCCAAAGAAGATCAAGTTATATCTTCGGTCCACTGGTCGTCTTCTAACTCCTCAACTAAAAAAAATTAGGCTGGCAAGCGCCTTTGCAGTGGCAAGCGGACAATGGCCATAAAACGTTCTGTTTACGGATGAAAAAATTTTTACCGTGGAAGAAGTTTTCAACAAACCAAATGACAGAAATATATGCCACTTTTTCTAGGGAAGCGAAAAAAGTTGTTCCAAGGGTTTAACGTGGACATCATCTCGCTTCCGTAATGGTTTGGTGGGGGTCTCTCACCATGATGTCACATCCCTCTATTTCTGTGAAAAATACGTAAAAACTGGTCCAAAGGTTTACCAAGAAGATGTGCTGGAGGGTGTTGTGAAGGTTTGACCAATACCCTTTTTAATGGATACAGATGAATCCTCCAACAGGCCTCTGCTCTAGCGCACAAAGCCAAAACCACAAAGGAGTGGCTCAAAGTCAATATTCCTGGCTTTAAAGCAGCAGAAGATTGGCTATCGGGGAGTTCAGATTTGAATCCACTGGATTATGGTTTGTTGTCAGAATTAGAGAACATAGCCCGCAAGACACCCCACAGAAATTTGGAAAACCTTAAAACAGCATTAACCAGAGCAACGTCCACGATCTTTATGGAAACCTTACGTGCCGCTATAGCCCAATGGTCACACCGTTTGGAAGTTTATGTTAAAGCAAAAGACAGTCATTTCGAGTGAATCCAATTTTTTTTAAAAATCAATATTGTGGTCTAATGAATGAAACAATTTTGAATACAATATGTTTACTGTTTTTTTTTATAGCGTTTTATGTTTTTTTTAAGCGGTTTTTTTGCCAAACGAATTTTGCAAAAGCATCTACGATTACCAGGATGTGGTTGTACAACTTTTTCGTTTCTTGCATTGGTCTTACGTGATCGACGTGGTATGTCTGGAACGGACGATCTCCTTTGTCGATCGGCGTTGGAACCCTTCTTGTCTGCTAGAATGCATCCTATGCAGTTTCTAACGATCGCCGTAGCCTTCCTCGCTACATCCTGAATAAAATAACTTTCGGAAATGGGGTCCTCCGTTTTCATCGCTCCGAAGTGTCCCTGTCGGTTTACCATCTCGATCACGTCTTTCTCCATGGCGGCTGGTATAGAGACCAACTTCTTGGCAGGGTTCTTGTACAACACACCATTCTTTAAGAAATAGTCGATGTGTGTCGTGTGCTCCAATACCTTTTTACTGCGCTCAGCAGGGGATCCTGAGACTGCGCTTCTCTAAGGCGATAGCTCAAGGTGTCCACAACCAACATTGCCACACGACACAGCGCATCGGCATGCCTCATCTGCGTTCCGAACCGGTGAACCACCTTGTAGTAGAAGTCGTTTAGCACGATTGCCCATCCCGGTACCCGATCGGATAATTCCTTCTTTTCGATGGTCTTCGTAAACGCGTTGGAGTCCGTTACAATAGTGATTGGCCTCCCTACCAGATAGATTCGCCGCTTCTTCAGAGCTCCCATAATCGCAAGGACCTCCGCTCATAAGAACAATATCTCTCCTCCTGGGGCGTGATTTTTCGACTCATATACTGAATTGGATGTAACATCTGATCTTCGCTGTCCTTTTGGAGAAGTACAGCTCCGTATCCATGCTTGCTCGCATCAGTGTGAACCTCAGTGACAGCTTTGGGATCGAACAGCTTGGGTACCGGCGCCTTAACAAGAGCATTCTTCAATAACTCGAACGATACCTGTTGATCCGTGTCCATCTTGAAACTAGCTTCCTTCTGCAGAAGATCACTTAACGGTTTGGTGACCATGGCGAAGTTGGGAATGAACTTCCTTAAGTATGAAGTAAGTCCTAAAAATCTTTGAAGTGACTTCCTATTGGTTGGCGTCGGAAACTCCTGACCGGCCCTTTTTTTCCGAGGATGGCTTCAGTGTCACATCTTCGATAACATAACCTAGGAAGTCGATTTTCCTTTTCAGGAATTGACACTTACTTCATTTAAAGCGAAGTCCATTTGCGCTGGCCACGTCTAGTACCATTTTAAGTCTGCCTCTGCCTCTGTCTCTTCATCATTATCGGCTATAACAACCAGATCATCCATGTAGATCACCACAATTCCGTCGCTGGCTTTCTAAACACAAAGTGTATGAATCGGATAAAAACAGCAGGGGAGTTGCAGATGCCAAAGGGAACTTTGAGGAACTCGAATTGGCAATTATGCGTCACGAAAGAAGTGTATTTTCTCGATGCTGGCTCCACTGGGAAGTGAAAGAATCCATTGATCCATTGGTCCAGCGTGGTGAAAACCTTACCTCGCTGTAGCTGGTCCAGCACATCTTCGATAAGCGGCATTGGGAAATGGTCCTTAATGATCTGTCTGTGTATTCGACAATAGTCACAACATATCCAGAACTTATGGCAGGACTAGGTATACACACATATGTATGTACTTGGGTTAACAGTATGTTCAACATTTTGAAGGCTCAAAACAGCCTTTACTCGTAATTCTGCTCACCTTCCTCTCATCCAGTTGCTCATTCAAAAAGTGTTTGTCGTCGCTTTCACGAGTCATCCGAGGCAGTAAGTACGTAACTGCCAAAAAATAACCGAAACCGAAAAATAAGTAACAAGCGGCTTTCTTAAACGACTATGGCCTCAACCTAATTTTGAGGTTGTCTTTGCTTCTTTTTCCATTTTATTTTTATTTGTTTTTTCTTCTTCGCTTTTATACACAAATTTACGCATACACACCGTCCGCCAGAGAGAATTTAATCGTTGTAATGTGTCGTGTGTACTTAAAATGAGCTTTTCAAATTTGTACTCGTACGGACACATTTAAGAAAAAAAGAAAAAAAAGAGTAAGACCGTCTAATTGAATTGCGTCTTGAATTGATGCCAATTTCACTAGTTAATGCGATTTGGTTACATTGTTTGTGTATGAATGAATTTCTTTTCACTTTGTGACTGACGAAAAGATACAAAGAAATGAAAATGTTTTCATTAGCACAAACAGTGCTGCTAGTCGTTTCATAAAGGTTTCAGAGATAAAGAAAAGTCAGAAGAATTGAATGAGCTAGTTAAACCAATTACCTGGAACCGATGACTATTTTGAGATACGTTTGTTAGTGAACTTTAGTGTAATCAAAGACAATTAAGAGATTTCTATCAAATCGAGACAGTGTCAAAGAACTTGTACGTGCTGTTGGAATGTAGGTCGCTGAACCCAGGTTTACCAAAGTAAAGTAGTGGACCACACATGGCTTTGAACATTATAATAAATGAAATGACAGTTCTTAAGGGATTGGGATTGAGTAAACTTTGACTTTGGTTACATGTAATACTCGTAGATTGAGATCATGTAGGTTGTTCATTTCCAAATAATTACCCAGTACTTGGCGCTGAGTTGATTTATTATAATCATTGGTAATTAAGCACATACCGACATTTAGCCATATTTATAAATAAACTGTGAGTGGCAGGTTGTCAGATTAATCACCTGTCGTTTGCGAATTCTGGTTTATTTTCTTTGAACATTGAAGTCAATTCATCGTCTCATTTTGTTTGAAGGAAGCTATGTGACTTACGTATATGTTGAGTTCTCGGTTAGGTTGGTAAGTATAGAATAAACAAACTATTTGTGTAAAGTCAAACTCTACAAGTGGTTAAATTGGCATTTGACCTAGAAAGTGACAAATAAAAGACAGTTGTCTATCAGGATACCATGGCGACTTCAGTCTAGGAGGTAGGTTCATCAGCTATGGGAACTATAGTAAAACACTCATAACTTTTGAGGAAAGATGTGCAAATATTAGTTTTTGTATCTTGTAATGGAATAAAAATGAACGTGCCGAAACACAAATAAGTCTCGAATACGGAGGGATCTACTATTATTAAGAATTAAGGACATCGAAACTTGGAGGTGCACCTAGAATGAATAGAAAAACTGCGACATCTACCGCGGCGATTTTGATCGATAGCACAGCCCTCGCTATGACATTAAAGTTATCCACGGTGAATTCAATGCAAAGTTAGGAAGAGAGGGCATCTTTGGTAGAGACTCTCTTAACTACTCAAGAGGTCCACTGCCTCAAGCATCAAGCATCGAAGACCAGTGGCAACGCTATCAAAAATCTACTTAAGGTTCCCCTTTCCTATGTAATGGGTTTCACTCGACCACCAAAACGAAAACCCTGGTTAGATAACGAATGCCGGAATGCACATGCAGCTTAGCAACATGAATACTAAGCGGCAATGCATAGAAAGACTAGATCTGCTCACGAGCTCTATCTATCTATCTATCTATCTCTATCACGGCGATGATGAACCAAATACCGCTGTCAAGCAGAATGAACTTTTCAACCTGGACAACGTAGACCAACAATTCCGTCCACCAGAACTGGATGAAGTGAACATAACAATAACTAGGCTGCAGGAGCTAACCGCCTGAGTGCCGAGCTCTCTAAATGAATGGCGATTACTCGGTAAGGAGCATACACCAATTCTTCTTTAGAATACGGTCGGACGAAAGTATGCCCGATGAATAGAACCAACTACAGAGGCATCAGTCTTCTTGACATTGCATACAAGATCTTATCTGTCGTTTTGTGGGATCGCCTCAAGCCGTTTGTTTAAAACCTGATTGCTCCATATCAGTGTGGCCTCAGGAAAGGAAAGTCCACCATCGACCAAATATTCACACTACGGCAGATCTTGGAGAAGACCCATGAGCTTCAGATCGATACACACCACCTATTCATCGATTTTAAGGCCGCGTATGACAGCATCTATAGAGACGAGCAATACAGAGCAATGTTTAGTATCAGCTTCCGTGCGAATGTACCCTGCGCCACCAAGGTCGGTAGAGATCTAGAGGATGCGCTGTCATGCGATTTCTTTAACATCATACCTGAAAGAGTAGTGCAAAACTCATGCGCAAACACAAGAGGACCAATCTTTCAAAAGTGCTGTCAATTGCTCGAATACGCAGATGATATGCCATGGCAACAACTGACTTGTACACCGGTGCATTCTCCTGGTGAAGAAGAATTGTTTTTTGGCTAAACTCGGTCTTTTCCTAACCGATTAGCATAATATTGACCTCTGTAACAGTTTGCTCTTTTGGGAGGTAATCAATAAAAATAGTTCCCTTGAAATCCTAAAACACTGACACCATCACATATCCGGCAGATGCACTTATCTGCACTGGGTTTTTCTTCGGCAGAGGAGAACCGCTATGTTTCCATTGTTTCCATTGTTCCCTTGCTTAAGGAATATAGTTGTTCTAAATCTTCTCAAGAAAATTGCTTGTATTCCTTCGAGATAACTCCAGATTCTCTCTGTCGACTGAATTTCTGTTCTTCATTTAACAAACGCGGCAAATTCGTTAGTTGAAATACAGAACACTCGCTCAGCAGAGTTCTCTGTAGTATCACTTATTTCCCGCACTTTAAATCTTCGGTATTCTAAAACGATTTCATGGTTTTTATCGATCTTTTTTGAAGTTGTGGATATCGACTGTCTACTATTCCTTGAAATGCCTTCGACGCTGTCTCTGCCATATTTAAAAAAAGCTGCCCACTTTTTACAGTGGAATACAAAGGCGCAGATTTTCCTAATCCGTTATCAACACGGCTCTGATTTTATTTTCAGAGCAGATCCGTTCAAACAAAAAATCGTAGAAAAATAATTACGCAAATAACTTTAACGAACCTTGACCCACAACTAGCTTAAATATTAAGTATGTAAATGAACGAAAATAAATTTATTTACATATCATCATCCAATTTAGGTTAGGCCGATAACTATTCAAGCAGCCCTCGTACTTTGCGTCTTTTCAAAAAGCCATCGTCTCGCTTTTGCTGATAATATGGCGATAGTTGTCAAAAATAGATGTTCTGCGACCGTAATGCAGGCAAACTAAATACCTCCAAGACATAAATGATGTACATTAATGGTCCGCATCATAAAGCTACAGATAAGCGAATTATGTCTAAAAACCATGTCTGCCAAGTTACTGGACAGGTTATAGAAATGGTTGAGTCTTATAAATATATAGGAGTGATATTTGACAGTCACTTTATAAAGTAAACTGCGTTCGGACATAAACAAAGAACTATTTGGCCAAGTATCTCTAGCAGTGGCGAAGCTAGAAAACCTCCCTACAAGCTAGAAAAGCACCCATAGACTTATAGGTACTATAATACCGAGGCAAAAAAAAGGTCAACACTTTTTTTAAAAAAAAATTGCCTTCGTAATATTATATAAATATGAGTCATCGTTGTCGGTTGCAACTACCGCTATTTGGCAGCGACGATGATGAAGACAAGATGTGTTGTCGATTGGTTTTGTGATTGCGATACGTCAGCTATGGAACAGGTGTTCACCTTCATATATTTCGGCCGCAACTTCAGTTACTGGGGATGATGTTGTTTATGAGTAGATTTTTGTTAGTGCGATTGAAAGTGCAAAACAAAAGTATGATTACAAGTAAATTGCGAGCAGCAATAACCTCTCCTACCACCAACCATATTTCTTCAAGTTTCCACTTATTCTATTCCGTGAATTCATCCGTCTGGGACTATAGGTATTCTGTTCGAATTTTATTTTTACTAAGAATTCTTCTGATGTTAAATCAAGTATGAAACAGGTTGCAGCACAGAAATATAGCCATTTACAACTCTCGAAAGATGAAGAAAAATTTCCTAACTCTAAACTTAAGTTCGAATTAATAAATGAAAGAAAAATTAGGTTATTTAAAATTGCAAATTATGGATAAAAAAAGGATCGTAGCGGTGCTTCAAAGCGGAAACGACGGCAAGGAAGTAGAACAAATTGCCCAAGCTGGACAGCGACGTGAGACACTCAAGATCCAATTCCTCTAATCAATGTTACTACCACGAACAACTACGTCGACGCTTCCGCGCAACCTACAGCAGATGATCATTGATTTCTAAATCTTTTGACGCTCTTGAAATTTCAAATGACTTTGGGAAAGTTCATAAGCAAAAAATTAAACGACAATGAGAAACGGCTGATTCTTGATATGCGACCATTGAAACCTCCAGGATCTTTCCCGAAGGATCCCCAGTAAGACAACAGGGGCTCTTCAGAAACGCATTATGTTTCTACGTCAAAATACGGGCCAGTTAGGTTAGGTAATACGGTTCTGGATATGTTATTATTCAAAGATACTCGATGCCGCCTCAGATGTGACAAAAATGACAACATGAGCAACAGAAATGAGTGTCAAGAAGCTAAGTTATGGCCCATACCGGGCTGCCAGCGCTACAGTGTTTTTTTTGTCCCAGGCCCTTTTCAACCTAGCTACGCCAATGATCCCTAGACCACCAATCATCACCGCATCTACAACAGCAAGTGTACTTAGCTCTGTGGAATCAAAATTGAGGCGTGAGATACTTTCTTAAGAAAGAGCATCAGGAACTCATATCATTAAGTTGCAAAAACGTCAATTGATCATCCTAAAGAAGATCAACAGCAGAAATGCACAAGGTTGACTCCTGAGGTAAGAGTATACAGCAAATCTATAAGATGATATTAGGACATTCGAAAACTGTCGTTTTAATGAAACAATAGATTATTGAATAGATTGAAGAATTGAAGCCAAGCAAAAGGTCTGCTCCGAATGCCAATGACCTACAACAACTAAGGCAGACAGTGTTTCTACGATATTAAATGAAATTCCTTAGTCCTTTTCCAATATCAGAAATTAGAAAACCAGCAAAAGATTTCTAAAAGAGTTGTTGCTATCTCAGAACTAGATATAGATACATATGCAAATACCTAATATTTCGTTACAAATTTTCAATTGTTCAGTGATTATTCATGTATTGATTTTATTGTAATTTAACCTTCTGCAAATAAGCCTTAAGATTCGCTGGAAAACTTTTATAAAATGCATTTGTTCTTGACAATAGTTTTACAGCTTTCCCTCCTTCTTATGCCCGATCTATTCCATTGACATGGAATATCACCACTTCATTGTTTTAAGTGTCAATTCACTTCAAGCTTGAGGTAATCAGTAACGCTATGCCGCTTCAATAAAAACTCAAGTACAGACCCTGTCGGGAGATCATAAAGAAACACCTCTACGAGTTTATCGTCGAATAATTGTAAGTAAAAATGTATCTTTCCTTGCTTATGTAAAAATTAATTTTTTTTCCGGTTGATTTGAGATTACAACCCAGAGATGAAACACCTCATGAGCAATAATAAACTGCAATGTCAGACGATAAAATAGTTTACTGACCCTTGCGCACTGGAGGCATCGTATTGCAATTTTTTTTAAAACTTCGTCGACACACTAGAGTTTTCTTTATTTTTCTAGGAATCTAACTACATCACTTCAAATTTAAATCGAACTGTTATACTGTTACGAATATATCGTTTGAAGAGAAATCAATTCCCGGAAAAGTAAAAATTTTCAATTGAATGGAATAATTTTGGAAAGAAAAATGCGCTTCACATTTCCTGTCTTTCTTAATAAAAGCACATAAAACCATCCGTGTGTGTATTTATAAATAATATCTTTTCCAGCTGAAAGAACTTGTTTTGACATAAGGTAACACTACCCACCTAGTGACATTCCATTTGAAATGATTCACTATGTTTTATTGTGCAGAGATAAATCGCTTAAATTTCCAGTAGTCTCCGGAGCCCACATTCCACCCAACGACGACACCGACAACAACAACAACAACAACAACAACGACGACGAAGACGAACAAATACGAGTACAACAGTGCCAAGAACAGAAACCTAGACCACGACGCGACGATGTGACAAAACGGCAGAGATGCTGATAGTAAATCGTAAACTGCGAAGGTAGTAGAAGACAAGTACAAGATGCTACTGCTGAGCTACTACCCAGTTATATGGTATGTTTGTCAAACTCAAACCTTTGCGTGGTTCGAGATATTGTATGTAAGAACACACAATAAATGTGCGAATATATTCGTAGATGTAGACATACATACTCGTACTTACGTTCTTCTGTCTCCATGTGTATATCAATCTGAATCTAAATGCGAATACTTAGGTCTTGACAATGAATGCGACGAGGACTTCCACAACAAAACAGATTGCCAAGGTTTCGCATAAATTCCCCCCACTTCAACAATACGCGTCTTAGTCTCAATCCCCCCACAATTCACCACCTACCATCGAACTGAAGTGGCCCCAGCTCTCTCACCACCTCGATAACCACTCATCTATTCATCCATCTGCGAATGCAGACCAACTTAGACCGCACCCAAATGTGTAAAACGTTCTAAGCCGTCATGTCAGTTGGCTTGTTGTTTCGCTTGTCATAATTCATTCCGCTTATTCATGATATAATTAAATGGCACATGCAAAGTGCCCGTAATATAAATCTGCATGTATGCTTGTGTATGTGTAATTTATTATTTATTACATCTGCACATGATATGCATACGATTGAGCGAACTCGCTTGAACACCGAGCTGTGACCACCGAGCTGAGAAGAAATTTTGTTTAACGAATATTAGCACCATGGTAGCTGTTCGGCAGCTTTAACACATAGATACACTCTTCGAGATAACTGTTAATTGCCTCTAAGTATACCTTGTTATAAGTATGTTTTATAGAAATAGAAGTGCACTTGCCACAGGGAACACCTAATTAAACATAAAGAACCAGTTCGGCTATACACTTGACGTTCGGTGCACGAACTGATTATAATGCGTTTGAGCTCTGAATCTCAATGGAATGGCTCGGATAGCTTTGGCTGCGAACGACTATAATTCTGGCTGTGGAAGCCAATATCTATGACTAAATGAGTAAGCTGTGAGCAGTGTAGATTACAGCTGGATAAATGTCAGTCATCATCAGCGGTAGTATCGTGGTTTTGGCGGATAGGATGTACGAGCAGTGAATAGTGGTCCGACTTGGACTGCTTACGAGTATATGAATGAATTTTTTACTATGCAAAGCAAGCACCTTGCAGCTGGGAATTTCACTCGAACTAAGAAAGCAAGTTGGCTTCTAGTATGAGTAGCTGTCACTGCTGTCGCGATAGTGACATTAGAATGTGTAAGAAGGTGTACAGTTCAGGTGAAATATATACATATGTGTCGTTTAGGAGTGGAAGGTATCTGATGATAAGAACTACAATGATATACCTTTAACAAGGTAACAATAGTTGGGGTTTGCTTAACGATCGATGTGAGCTTTTCTTGGAATTATTATTCCTTTAGTTGAGGCCGACAAATATTAATGATTATTGACTTTTGGATGCAAATTTTTGTCCCTATAACAGGCTGTTGTTTTCTAGAGATCAAATGGTATAATTTTATGCTGTAAGCGCTGACAATTACTTGCATCATATATATATAGTGTCGTCATCGTTTGCCAGTCATTGCTTGAAAGGTATGAAACCAAGCAACCTATGCAACAACAGAAGATCAAAGTTGTACAATGTTTTGATATGTTTGTGTACCAAATTAGCGGCGTTCACATTGTACAACACGGTCGTCAGACTTCATTCGTGAGGATAATTTCAATGCATGAACATGGAAGTGCGATGGATAAAATATTGGAGAATGAAGAAAAATAGAAAAAAAAAACACATTTTACCTGAAATGGACATAATTTCCCTTCTTCCGCCTCGATGCTCACTCGTTGAAATCATAAACAAAAATGAAAAATGCTCTGAGGTCATCTGACAAGTGTTCACACACAACATGTCGTCCAACTAAGCGAAAAAGTTGAAAAAGTTGAACTTCCATACGACCGATCAGATCTACCGTTCACATTGAACGACCTAGTACATTTTGGTCTATCCGACGAAGTCGAAGACCAGGTCGAAGGATTTGTCGTACAATGTGAACGTCACTATTAAGAAATAGAATACTATTTAAATGCTAACTGATGTGATGAAGTAGTAGGATTCTGTCAAAACACTCCTGGATATCGCCAAACAAGGCGCGAAGGTGGTATGTTGGATTAACCCTGAAATATTTTAAATTTCAAAAGTCTACGAAAATTAAATGGCGTGGCTTGATTAGATATGATTAAACGGAGATGTGGGACTAAGAACCTTTATCACTGCGGCTAGTTGAGCTCTATTGTAATATCCTCAAGTTAGACCTCACCCATGATGCCTGAAATTTAAGTAAACCCGGCTATACGAGTATTTTTAAGTGAGCTGGCCGTGACATCTTCTGCCAAAGGCTTAACCAGAAGATGTATTCATGTTCTGCTTAAGCGGTCACAATGGCAAAGGATATAAATATGATATTTGTATGGATCTAAATAAGAACCCTCAGAAAGGTAGTGGCAATATGAATATTGAGGTCGAACCTGGCTTAAAACAATTATAACCACAGTGACCTGACACCTAGATGAAATGGACCCAATTCCAGACAGATTTTGAGGTTATTTCTAAGGCAAGTAGGGCCGCTTTCTTGTTAGCCAGAATATATTTAAATCTGAAATGTTAAATTCTTTCTAATGCAGAGCTCTATTGTCTCATTTTGTGTCCAGTTCTGTCGATCAGGGAACATAACCATAAAGTTATGGTTGAAGTTGTACATTTTCAGACAATTTTCTGGAAAAGAATAGGTGGGAGGTTCAGCAGAACCTCTAGTCCTGCGGTGATGGTTGCTGTTCTCCTTGGGGCAATCGTTCGCAGCCATCACGGTGATTCGGTAGCCGAAGCGCTGAGAACAAGGTGAGGTAGGAGACACTTCGTTGGTGTTAATTGACTGTGCAATGAGTTTTATGACATGGCCTTGGATGTTATCTAGTAAGTGCATAGAAGTGTTCGGAGCACCTGACTTGATATTGATATTGTATTTTAACTTTCGGTAGACAAATATCCATGGGGTAGAGCATTTCTTATAATGTTTTAGGAAACCCAGACATTTCGCAGCATTATTGACGACGACAACTATGTTCTCATAAATATAATGGAGACCAAAAAATATTGTAGTTTGGAATTAAATTCTACTCTGTTAGTATAATACTCGTAGTTTCCCAATTTGTTATCCTCTTAATATCGGAATTTAATGAGCGTAATACATGCTGCCATCCCCGTTCAACAGCTACGATGTGATTCCGGGAATAAGTATTGAAAGAAGAGAGTACCGTCATCAGTAAAGATGTATTTTGGACAAGAGATCGTTAATAAAAAGCAGCGGTTTTCCCATTATTAATTAGAGTTGGACTGTAGTGTAATGCAGAATATTTTACGTTTTTCATGAACTTTTGGAACATTGTGTTTTATTTTCCTCAGTTTTCAAATTGGCAAGAAAAGCGCTGCAGTTTTTTTTTAGCACGGTTTTCCACTTTCTGAAAAAATAGTTCTCTAATCAAGCCATCCTCGAATCGTACCACTTATTAGTTTTTGGTTTTACACCCTTAATCCGATAAGGTGATAATACTCGTAGTTAATAGATCTCATTCAATAGAGTAAAGTTTTACTTACCAGTTAAAATATCCAAAGGAACTCTTCAGTTCGCTCTGATTGACTTTCTGGTTTTTCCATATAGTACTCGTACTTTTGGGAATGTTTTCTAGAATGAGAAGCCAGCTGATATGACATACTAGTCCGATGAGACTAGAAAAGAAAACACATCAACTGTACACTTATCACGCTGAGAAGTAAAAACAAATCCGTGGTGTTGGCGGTATGATTATAAACTCATGGTATTTGTGTAAGCCCGTTTATTTGTTTTACGCAACGAAGATTTCAATTTATACGCTCTTGAGTGTTGTCTCTCCAGGACATCTAAGCCTCCCAGAATTTTGTATTTTTAAATCGCCTATAATCAAGATTTCAGCATGAGAATGGGTAAAGGAACAGAATTCTATGTATTAAGCCAGACAGCGCATTAATCTAATGAGATACCCCAAGTAATCTGAGGGGTATCTGATGAGATCTATCTGTATTGTACTGAGTGGCAAAACTGCTGGCTTGTACGAGGGTTGTATGATAAGTACCCGTGCTTACCGACTGATGGCACCACTGATGAAAAATTTGAGTCCCATCATATAGCGCCATTTTTACAACGATGATTGTTTAAATTTCAGACAGATGGATCGAGTAGTTTTGTTTTGACAGCTGTTGAAAATCATCAAGTTTGTGTTTATTTGCAATCATGAAGAAAGAGCAATATCGAGCAGTGATTTGATTTCTTTTTTTGAATGGGAAGACGTGTGAGGAAATTAAAGTGAAGTTGCATGCCGTTTATAAGGACCATGCACCTTCGTTGACTACCATCAGATATTGGTTTGATGAATTCAAACGTGGCCGAACATCCGTTTTTGATGATACATGATATCGTGTTAGCAGATCATCGGGTGAAGGTCAGGGTGATTGCTGACATTGTGCACATCTTAATTGACTGCATAGAAAATATCCTACACTAAAAATTGGGCATGAGAAAGCTATCGGCGGGATGGGTGCCGCGTTTGCTAACAGTGGAGCAAAAACGAAATCGGATGACAACTTTGGAACACTGTTTGGACATGCTTTAGAGCAATCCGGAAGAGTTTTTCACTACACGCGAGAAATGAAAGAACAGTCAAAACAGTCGATTTCGCCCGGCGAAACTGCTTCAAAGATGGCGAAAAAGGTTCCATCGGCCGGAAAAGTCGTGGTCACCGCTTTTTGGGATTCGCAAGGCCTCATCTTCACCGACTATTTGGAGAAATGGAGGACAATCACGAGGCAGTATTATGCTTGTTTATTGGACCGATTCAATGCTGAATTAATATGACAACGCACCTGCTCACTCGTCCGCAATTGCCACAGCAAAACTGGTTGAATTACGCTACGGATTGCTGCCTCACTCATCCTATTCTCCAGATTTGGCCCCATGTGATTTCTTTTTGTTTCCAAACATGACAATATGGCTTGGCGGAAAGCCATTCTTGTCAAACGAGGAAATCATTGCCGAAACACAGATCTATTTTGCGGAGTTCCACAAATCATATTTTTTGGACTGGACTAAATGTGTCGAGCTGAAAGGAGACTATACTGAGAAATACATTTTTTAAATGCGTTTTCTTGCCTAACACAGGTACTTATCATACAGCCCTCGTATTTACAGACATGGATGTGGATACAGAACGATGACAACTTCTAAGTTTGCGTATATTTGTTCCATATGCGTAGAAAAACCGAGTCCTAATTACAAAAAAAAAAGCACGTCCTTACCTTTTTTGTGCTTAATAAATGTAAGAACGTGCTTTTATTTTTAAGTGGACGAAGCTTTGGACATTCAATTTTGTCGTGAACACAACGCTTCACTTTTGCTACGTGATCGCAGGGGTTTCTGTGTGAGACTACATTGAATACCGCAACCTCATAGCCCTTTTAGGCAAGGGATTTGATTTTTATATCATTCATTTTTAACGGGAACATAATACTTCTAATTGGGGTCTAATTTTTATATATCCATCGTTTTCCAATCTGAGGTCCCGAATGGATCATTTTCCTTCCAAGCCCCCAAAAGCATTGGTTGATCGTTAAATCTGTATCGACGCTGGTCTTAGCTTCGACATTTTCATTATTGAACCTGATTGATATGTTAACAGCATATGAAGAATGGCACCTACACTTATACTACAAAGCAAATGTGCTGTCCGCCTTAATGTAGCAACTGATAAAAGTTATACTCTGGATATTAGTAAGCAGTTAGTAGACGGAGAATATCGGGACTTTAAAAATAAAATAAACTTAAACAGCCAAGTGGTTATTACTCTTATTGGTTGATTAAACGGTTTACGTACGTAATGTGTAATTTAAACCCCCTTATGCATGATAAAATGAACAGAAGATGTTCATGCATTGAGCGTGGCAAACTGACTAAAATATAGCTTGCAACTGATGAATGATGATGGAATTTAGTTACGTTTTTCAGTAATTTAGTATTTCATAAAATTTTATTTATTCAAACCTAATAATACTCAATCATATACCAAGTGAAGCTTGGACAATTTAAAATAAAAGGAATACTGTTTGTGTGCTTGTTTTTGTTTTATGTCAGCTAACAGACCATCAAAGGGTCAACTAATAGAGAAACAAAATAACAATAAATTGTCAAATGAAAGAAAAAATTGATTTGAATTTGAAAAGAAACGCACTCCAAAGCTAAATCCACACTTCAAACTAAGAAAACTTAACATTTTTGAATAACCAAAATTATGCTAAGTGTTGTTGTTCAGTTAAGTTGACAATGTTTGAACAAAACGATTTCTTTGGTTTGACCATCAATAGTTTTCAAAAATAATTTAAATATTTTTTTTCGAATAAAAATGCGGAAACGTCTTTAACAAAGAAAAGATTCAGGAAGCTCTTATATCTATTGCCAATAAGCAATGTAATAAAAGCTAAATAAAAGAAGTATGTTTTGAGGCTGTATAAAGTTGTAACATTTGAAGGCCATGACAAGGTTTTGTCCCTCTACTAGAAACATGTCAGTCTTTTCTAACTAAAAGTTATTTCGTAGAAATGTGTTGACGTCTATGTGATATGTTCAGCATGTTTTTTTAAAAAGAAAATATAGCACAATCTAAGGTGTGCTTCAATTGCGATTCCTTAAATGGACATTTTATTTTTTATTTCATACAGACCGGGGTGAATCTGGGCATCAATCGACAAGCCTCTCTAGTTGATTCGGTCTTTTGTCAACTCCTTCCATCGGTGATGCACTCTAATTTGGTTGAGGTCCCTTTCCATATGTTCGCACCACCATATATTCGGCCGTTCTCTGCTTCTTAGTCCCCGGTGCTCGGATTTGGAGATTATTCGGGCCGGAACTGTGGTGTCCATTCGTTCTACATGACCCAGCCATTTTAGACGTTGAATCCGTAGACGCCTGACAAAGCCGATGTCGCTGTACAGCTCGTACAGTTCGTGGTTAAATCTCCTCCTCCATTCCCCGTCAATACAAACTGGACCAAAAATAACACGTTGCACTTTCCTCTCGAAACGGCCGAGGGCTTATTCATCCTTTTTCGCTAATGTCCATGTCTCTCTGCCATACAGCAAGACAGGGATGATCAAGGTCTTGTATAAAGCCAGTTTGGTCTTGCGAGAGCCCTCGCTACTCATTGCCTTTTGAGCTTGAAGAAACAGCGGATGGCAAGGGTCCTTTTACGTCTTATTTCCGTGCTGGTAGCAAATGCGGAGCTAAGATAAACGACCAATTCTAGCTGCTTCCTAGCACTTCCAGAGCTGCGAATGCCTCATTGACGTATCATTAATGTCATCTGTGTACGCAAGCAATTGGGAAGATTTGTAGATAATCGTTCCCCTTGGCCAGTGAATATTTTACAATTCTTTCTAAAATGATGTTCAAAAATTCATATGACAGCGCATTGCCTTGCCTTAAACCTTTTTTGATATTGAAGGCCTCGGAGAATTCTTGACTGACCTTAACGGAGCAGCGAGTATTCTCCATTGTCATCCTGTACAACCTGATATGTGTGGCAGATATGCGGAAACTAAACATGGCATTATGCAGCTCGTCGTTGTGCACGCTGTCATATGCGAATGTCGTTACCGGAGCACCAAGGATTAATCTTATTTCAAACCTCGTAATACCACGAAAACGAGTCATGGTAATGCTGCACGGAGGGCACTGGGGGATTGTGTGAATGAACGAATTAACCTGAAGGTATTTCTGGTGGCCAAAAGTTGATCTTGCAATAGAAGCACGAACTTATAACTGTTAAGTTTGTCAGTTATCCGCAGCAGACCTCCTGATGGAATGCAGTTCCTGGCCAAAACCAGAACGTCGTATTGAAAATTTCTTTTCATCTTTCCCATTAAAAGTACCACTACAGCCATCGCATCGATATAAGCTTTAACGAAGATATTCATCATAAAATGGACTGCCGGAAGCAATTGTGTCGGACAATGGTCCACAATTCGCATCATCAAACTTTGCACAGTTTTACGAACAAAAAGGAATCCAGCATTTACGCACCGCATCCTTTCACCCGTCCTTTCACGGTGAAGCCAAAAGGTTTATCCGCACGTTCAAGACGCATTTTAAAAAAAATACTTGAAATCTTTGGTGTCGCGAAAATTTCGCTAAGAAGGTGCTACCAGATATTTTGTAGATTCTTGCCCTGGGTTTTACATGCATCCAACAGTCCAATAGTTACCCAACTAATCAAGTATTGGATGAATTGCACATGGTAAAGATCAAGGATTTAAAAAAAAAAATATATCAACAATGTTGACACGACACGACATAATCGACCAGAGTGCGTACTGACGAGAATATTGCATCCGTTACGGAGAGCGTTATTGATTCGACGTCATACAAGCCATCTGATCTTTGTCCATCCACTTTATGGAAAACTGTATGCAAGGACCTTGGTTGAAAGACTCACAATATCCAGCTCGTGTGGCTATATAGTTACTCGTAGTTTGCATCGAAATTATAGCAAAAAATCAACTAGCGTTGCGATCAAATTGCCTTCAGCTATGCGGCTCATTTTCAGCTCCATAGGTATGCAACCAGCAAAATTGTCCCGAATGAGTGAAGGTTATCTACATGAGATTATAGAAATGCCTTTACATCCCGAAAAATGCAGTTTGGTGCGGTGTGTGGGCTGATGGAGTCATTGGGCCATTTTTTTTTAAACGAAGTTAATCAGGGTGTTACGGTTAATGATATTCCTAGATGGTATAACACCTTTTTCGGTTCCCGATTGAATGGCATAAATGTGGATGAGATGTGATTCAAGCAGGATGTCATAACGTGCCATATAGCAAACGAAACAATCAGCTTATTGAAAGAACCTTCTTCTTATCCTTTTATTAACCCTTTCCTCGTTATACGAACTTATGCGTAACGAGTTTCCCATTTTTACTGCATCGCTGCTGCTCCGCTTATGGGGTTGGCTAATGTCGCAGACCGCAGAACGCGTCTACATAATGCTCGGTCCTGGATCGCTTCAGTGGTTAACCCCAGACGTTGTTGCGCATTTGCCATCTGAGAAATCCAGGAATTTTATGTTTATATGTAGACTTCCTCTTATACGCGTAGATCTAATGCAATCGCGTTTAGTGACTCCACTCGACATCCTTAACATTTTCATTTCCGCTGCCGTCATTTTGTTTTTAAACGCTTCGTGCATTGTCCAGCACTGTGAACCGTATATAAGAGCTGGTCTAACAACCGTGGTGTAGAGTTTCCCCTTTAATTTAAGTGGAAATTTTCGGTCGCAAAAGATTCCCGAATTTTCCCGCCATTTCATCCATCCCACACTTACTCTGTGGTTTACGACGTCGTCACATTTCGCTTCCATGTTAGCAATTGATCCTAAGTACTTAAAGATAGTGCTTTTCGGAAGAACTATTCCATCTAACATTATATTCTCTCTAGCGCATTTCTCCATGAATCTAAGGCGTTTTGTAAATCTTCGACGTTATCGCTAAGTATAACTGCGTCGTCAGCAAAGAGAATTGGCGTTACATTTGCTTCGCGCATGCAGTCTTTTAAAAGATAGTCGAATACTACGTTAAAGAGGAAAGGGCTAAGTACGCTTCCTTGATGCACTCCGACATTAACTGGAAATTCTCTCGTTAGTCCAGCAGAGCTTTTAACCGCAGTTTTCACGTTTCCGTACATGTCTTGTATTATTCTAACATACGTTTCCGGTACGTTTTGAGATCTCAGCGCGGCCCATATGAGATCCCTAGGCACTCGATCGAATGCTTTCTCGAGGTAGATAAATACCATATGTAAATCCTTAGACAAATCTCGGTGCTTTTCCATTATTATTCGTAGGCTTTGGATAGCGTCCACCGTTGATCTTCCTTCAACAAATCCACACTGGCTATTATCGAGCTTTATTATTTGCCGAAGACGTTCGTTTAAGACTCTTTCGACGATTTTCATTGTGTGTGACATAAGCTTGATTGAACGGTAGTTGTTGCATTCTCGAGTGTCGCCTTTTCCTTTGTATAATGTACCAAGAAGCTACTTCTCCATTGATTCGGCATAGGTTGTCCACATTTTAATTTATTTAAAAGTTTCGATAGCCAAACGCTGCCGATCCCCTCCATCTTCGACCAAAACTCTGATGGAATGCTGTCTGGTCCCGCCGCTTTCCCCCGCTTCATTTTTCCAATTGCTATACTTATTTCTTCGATTGAAAAGTCCGAAACTTCCTCCTCGAAAAGACCAGCTGTCGGCACGATATCACGTGAAAGAACCATTCGGAAACAATTTCACGCAACAGACATAAAAAACTAGCCCTTATGATCTTATGATCAGACTCCTGTCGCCGGTCAATTAAACTTATAAAAATGGCTAATTCATGAAATTTATAATCAAAGTTAGCACTGGCTTAAGAACTAGCCTTTATGTGGAAGTGAACATAAAGCTTATATTTTGTTTAAGTTAGAAAAAAAAAAAAAATAATAATAATAAGTAGGCTAAATGAACTAAGTATTATATAATTTACGTATAATTCTAGTTCGATCACATCAATTTATGAAAATGCAATAGTACCTAAAGACAACACAATCTTTGCAAATGCCACAAATATCTGTGAGATGAGCGGTATCATAAATTTATTGAGAGTTGAAAAATCGCCAGGAATTCACCGAAAAGTCATGAAGATATTTTTGTTTTTGGGGGAGCTAAAAATCAAATAAGCAACTAAGACCGATATCAATTTTATCGAGAAGTGTCTCGATAGAAACTATAGAGTTTTATTGATAAGCATACTCTCATACATAAAAGTCAGTACGAATTCCAAAAAAAACAAAAGCAGAGGCAAATTGCTGGGAGAGTTCGTTAACTGCATCAACGAGAGGTTACATAAAAGTCATCATGTCCTAGTCCTGTTCATGGATTTTAGTAAAACTTTTGACACACTAAATCACTCTGCCCTCCTAAAAGCGTTACAACGGATCGGTATTGGAGGAGTTAGGGCAGACTTGCTCAGGGATTACTTGCATAACAGGTCGTTCTGTGTCAAGATTAAGGACTTTTTAGGGGAAAAAATAAGATGCAATTTGGAGTCCGTCAGGGGTCAAAACTGGGTCGGATACTTTTCATCCTGTATAGTAATGAACTTTTGCAGATGATACAGCGATTGTTGTTCGTCACAGGTATCTGGAAACAGCTACTAACCGGAGGAGCTTAATGCTGCAGTAAAATGGTCCCGCGACAACGGATTGGTGATCAACGCTTCCAAAACGAAGATAATGCACATCCTCAGTCCGCATTTCAAGCCCACCCAATATAAAATTAAGTACACAAATGATGGCTGTCCTACTACTCCAAATATACCATTGAAGTTGTAGAAAACTTTAAATATCTGGGAGTCATCATCTTCTCTGGGGCACTCATATCGGTCCCTGTTTTAAGGCAAGTGTATTATGCCCTGGTTGAATCAAAGTTGAGGTATGGGATTCTAGCGTGGGGTATTGCGGCTTCAACCCACATTCAAATAATAATAATAATATGCGACGTGAGGAAAGAAGGTTTAACGTTCTTCAAGTCGAGCAAATCTCTAAAATGACACTAACTCTGGAGTACTATGGCGAAAACCGTTTTATTTGACCGATCGACCATGATCATGTACGCTTCAGATGCCCAGAAACTACAACACTTATGGCAGATGTCAATTGAAATACAGCGTTCCTGCTTTAATCAACGAATTACCTCGGGAACTAACAACCACAACAAATCATAAAACCAGAAAACAATTTCTTCAAAATTTATTTTTAAATGCTTATATTAGTACATACAATAATTAAATTAATATATTAACATTTGAATTTGAATCCAAATCAAATAAGCTTACTTCAGAATTCAATTTTGTTTTTGAAATATGTCCTCCTGCAGAAAAGCCAATATGGCTTCGAGCGAAAACAAATATTGTAACAACATTTACTAAGAAAAAAAAAAAAAGAATTTATTGATGGAAGTTTCGAACATTGGTATCTCACCCACTGTGTGTTTAACGAATTTGATTGAAATAGGGAAAGTGAACGTGCGCGAGCTAGCAGATACCACAAACATTAGTACTATGCACACACACCATATTTTGGGCAATATTCTGCATATGAAAAAGTTATCCTGCCGCTGGGTGCCGCGCATGCTCACTCCTGACCAAAAACACGAACGCGAGAGCACTTCGAAAGAGTGTTTGGACTTGCTGATGAGGAATCGAGCGGACTTTTGGCGTCGATTGGCAACTGTTGATGAAACCTGGATCCACTATTACATATCAGAGAACAGAATGAGTGCCCGGCAATGGACTGAAGCCGGCACGAGTGCTCAGATGCGGCCGAGGGAGGCTCAATGGGTCGGAAAGGTTATGGCGTCGGTTTTCTGGGATTGTCATGGCATACTCTTCGTGGACTACCTCGGAAAAGGAAAAAACCACCAACAGGGAGCATTACTGTGCATTATTGGAACGATTGAAGGTCGAAATCGCTGCGAAACGGCCTCACATGAAGCGAAAAAAAATGTTCTTTTTGCAAGACAATGCGCCGGCTAAAATCAATGACTTACGGCTCCAATTGCTGTCGCAACCACCGTATTCGCTCGATTTGGCTTCCTAGGACTATTATCTCTTCCCAAACCTCAAAAGATGGCTCATCAATAAAAAATTCAGCTCACGCGAGGAAATTATCGACGCCATGGAGGAGTATTTGGGAGACCTTCGGGAAAATAACTTTTCGGACGGGATCAAGAAGTTGAAAATCCGCTGGAATAAGTATATCAAGCTAAAAGGGGACTATATTGAATAAAATAAAAAAAACATTTAAAAGAATTTTTTTTTTCATTCCCAAGGAGGTTACTTTTCACTCCACCTAGTATTCTGAAGTGACCACTGCTTTGAAAAGGAAGAATAACTTAACTTAAAACTAAACACTCCCCCGCCGCTGAAATACCTTTGCTTTCACTGTTCCGAAAAAGGCCAAATTGAGGAGGTCTCTATTCTGTTGATGGCATTTATCGTGTTCTATTTCTATACGAAATTGGTTCTGAAACCAACAATTTAGGTGTCACGAGAAGAAATCTCCAAAAATAACCACAGAACGTCAACATGATGCTGTATTCTCCTAAACTGTTTGTATTGAAAAGACTGTCTGAATGCAGCAAGGTGCAAATACTGCGAAGATCTACTATGGAAGCCAAGAAAAGAATAGTGTACTTAAATTTGAGAGGAAGGATATTTCCAGAGCTCTGTCCTCCACAATACTTTTCACACTATGTTAATATTAATTTTTAGTTGATGCATTTCAATTAACTTCTAACCTAAAAGAAAGACACTTATATTATGTATTCAAATTTAAAAGATATCTACCTACATACTTCTAATGGGCTAAATTGATCATTTCATAACTCGATCAATAATATTGTCCCCTTCATCAAATCTGTTTCATGTTCCCAACGTCCATAAGAAAGCCATCGAGTTTTATGTGAGAAGAGAAAAGCACAGCGGGAATAATACAGCGTGTGTTTTATTATCATCATAAAGGTACAGGCATAACTTAATGTGGTCCCTCTTTTCAAGTACAATACCAGCTTGAGAACGAAATGAGAACAAGAAGATCTACGCGTTGATTAATTTGTTGGATGAACATCTAATGCTCTGGAAATGATCTAAACGAAAATGCAAGCGAAAGTGAAAACGAATAAACACATGCACACAATACAAAGTGCTAAGCGCCACTGGTTTCACAGAAAACAAGTCTCGGGGTACTTTGATTAGAAATCATAACAAAGACACGGTAGGTGGTTTAAAGAACTGCCAGCTCCTTGTTTCTCAATTTTGAAAAGTTCAGTTCGGCTAAGAAGACTTTTACTTTTAGCTAATGACCACTGTCAGTGACATTTTAATGACTCTGCGAACATACATTAATGTCTCATTGTTTGTTTGCTCGCTTCTTTGTAATGTTACACAATTAGCATCTTGATGAACTGGAATTATTTTTAAAGGGAGACAAAATACAAAAAAAATTATGTTCTCAGAAATAAATGTGGAAAGTGTCCATTTGTCAGGAAAATTAGCATGTACTACAATACATAGGCCAGTAGCGCACTGTCAATTGGTTTCACATGTATGCCAAGACTCTACAATTTCGAGTGTTACCGGCCATACTTGTCTTGACTACTTCCAAAGTTTGGCTGTTAATCATTTTACCAAATCAGTTAGCTGTATTACATAAGTAGAACATAAAAATGTACTAGTGCTTCCTCTTATTTTCTTTTGTTTTTCTTATGTAGAGGATAGTGAATCGCTTATACAATTTGTTCTTGTTCTATCCATCGTAGCCCGGCGCGGTGACACTCTTTCGTTTGATTATCGAGTCAAACGTATTATGTTTGTTGCGATGTCCCTGTTGAATACCTGGCATTATATTGATAGCACTCACCTTGATTTCTTACTTAATATGGCCTCAATCAGCGGCCTTTACATTTTTCGCCATTTTCCACCAAGTTGGTAATGATGCAAAAGGTGCACTTGAGAGTTGAGAGGGAGGGACAGATTTCCTTATAACCACAGGGTTTTAGACTCCTGCCGTGGAATACCGGCGGAGTCAATGTCCAACAACAGCTTTCTGCTTATTTCCTATAATGTGTCATCAACGTTTGATGGAAAATTTAAAGGCTTTTGAAGTATTGTGCCTGTGTTGAAACTCCAATTTGACAGATAGTTTCGAAGATTCTTCCTTCTTGACAATCAATCAAATCATGCTAGGATTCCATTTGCAGATCATACAATAGCTATAGAAAAGTCCTTCATTGATCCTTACAAAATAATCCGACAGGAAGTCAAACTACTCTGCAAATTTGTCGATATTTAAATTGAATATTGTTATCCAGACTTCTTCTTGTCGATCATGATCCACATCAAATTATTCATTCTGTCTGATTAACTAATGAATGAAACGCTTCCATATCAATCAAGCTTATTTGAAAAATCGGTCTTTGAACTTCGACGTAAATAAGAATACACTTTGGCAGCAATTCAATCGCAACGATTTGGCGTTGAAAATTCAATGTCCGGAGTAAGGCAAATAAAGGAGAGACCTTGGGACCTAATTACTGCCACAAAAGTTTACCGTTTGGAGTTATTTTCGCTCTCCTCAACAAATATCATATTTCATGGCATTAAACTGGACAGTATGTTACCGAGAACGTGGGACCTTACACCACTTAATACTCCATGTCGGACTTTGTAAAGTTTCTTATGTACACTTGTATGCTGGCCTTGGAAGCCAATAGTCAGCGCAATATTGGTGAAAAGAGCCATAAATAAAGATCGGTCCAGAATTGATTAACCGGATACACCTTAACGAAACCAGCTGATGAAATTATAAATCTGAAGTCATGTTTGAAACATAACGGCCCATTGCCGGCAATGACTTAAGCTTATCGGTTCAAACTCAATTTCTGTTGCTATTGTTTAAAAAAATGTTATGTAGTTCTTACAATTTACCTTTTAACAGAGCCTGCTCTATGGCGCAGCATGGACTTTACCAAGAAATGATGTGGCTTTTTCAGGCTTTTGGAAAAAAAAATTAGCGGCTCCCATTACCAGATTCTGCCGGAATGGTAGAAGGTTGGTCGCACTCAAGTGCGATGGCTATCCCCAGCCAATAGCATCCTTCTGATTTTAGATCATAGCGAGCTGTTATGATAGTTCGTATGGAGTAGTGCCAAAAACCAACCCAGTCCGATGAGGTAGAGCCGAGCAATCGCGAGCGTTATACTGCCGCCTACTCCTGCATCCGTGGATAACTAGACCCCCTACAGGTTATGTGGCTACATTGGATGTCGCAAACTAAATCGCAACAATAGAGGACATGGAGATTTCTGGATCAGAAAGAGCCAACAAAAAATTATTAAAAGTAAAATAAGAGAAGAACGCAATCGAAAATATTGAGAGTTCGCACTCTAGAAATAGTGTATGGAAATTTTAACAAAAGGTAAATAGAGTGTTTCAAGGCAAAAAGAACAGAGCCACAATGAAGGCAAAACCAAGTACTAGGTGGCGTCGAAAATGTCACCCTATAGGAAAGATAGGATAAATTTGGCAAATGGCGGCGAATGTTAAATAAACTTTGACATTTGTGAAGTAAACAGATACAAAAAAACGTCAACAAGGCGTGAGTCGCTATACTCCCAAAGAACGCGGAATAATTTTTACGGTTTTTTGCGGAGTAATTCGTTGGCGGTGTTGGCGCAGCGTGAATTTCGGCGCAAATTTCCTAGTCGTCCGCCACCATGCCACCAACTAGGCAAACAAGACGTTTAGCCGCTCGCTTAGAAGAGGATGGCACAACATGAGATGCTGTCAGGCCTGGCAAGCCCCGGGACAGTCGTTCTGGTGAGAATATCGCAGCTGTGGTTGAAGATGTCGCGGAGGACCCCGGAGTATCGACCAGACGACATGCCATGCAACTGGGCATCAATCGGCGGTCTTTGCAAAGAATTTTGGTGAAAGACTGTAAGATGTTATGCATAATAACATCTTCGTCGACCTACAAAAAGGGCTTAAGAGAGTTCCCGGAGATCTTATTTGAACGCCACTAGGTCCCAAAGTGTACTCGGATTATACGTAAAACGTTACGTTTAAAATAAAATGCAGAGCAGCGATGAAAATCTATTGAAACTGCATATTACTAAGCCTAGAACGACTTCTTTCTTTTTACCGATAATAACGATCTTATATGAAATTATGTAACAATGTTGCCCACAGAGTAAATGTGGGTTGATTTATGTGAGACAAGATCTCCGCAGTTTTTTTTTATAGAAAAATTTCTCCCTAACCAAGAGATTTATTACATATGGCAGTTATTCGTTCAATTTTTTCAAAAAAAAAAAGAGACTGGCGGAAAGGAAAATGTTATACTCGTAGTTAACACCAGGTAAAGCCACGCTTGATCTTACGAAAACAACGTTTGTCGGAAAATCTGGTCAAAAAAGATGAATAAGCCCAAGTTCAAAGATAACCCGACTGCAAAAACATCAGTAAAACGAGATTTAGTTATATGCGTTTCATATTCCAATGGTGGCTTCTTGCCTATAATCAAAATTATTTTTTTCTTCTTTATCACTCTTTAGACTCTAGTCTTTGTAAGCCGCTCTGTGGGTTCGAAGGTTTTTATGGGTTTGTGATACCATTTAAATAATTTTTTTTTTTTATTATTATATCACAACCCAAATTTAGTTTAATATAGAGGTACAATAGTCTCACAAACGTGAATTAGGAGTAGAAGCTTATTTGGGCTCCTCAAAATTGTTCTAGAACTTATTGTTACAATGCCGCATCGTTGAGTGGACTTCCATACAAACCAATTTGAAAGCATTTGTATGAGGAACGATATATAAAGAGTGTAAGGAAGCAATTTTGCCTTCAACTGCCTTGAGGACTTAACTTAGAATCAACTGGAGCTTACATACATTCAAAATCAGCTATCTTATAAAAATTGCGGTAATAAATAATATTTTATGAATATCGCATACATACCGCTAAACATGCTCACTGACCATGGTGGTAATCTTCTGGTCCGATGGTCGTATATGTACATGCCACCGCCGCATAAATTGCAAACTTATCAATTTGCAGAATTTATTCAAATGCTCAGCAATACTCCTATTTCCTCAATAACCCGAACCCACAAGATAGACGAAACATGCCGAAGAAAATGGAAAGTATGAGTTGTAGCTACAGCACAATTTTCTTTGTTCAAATGCATTCAGAATAAAAATATCATGCAATTATTTAATGGCATGTAACTAATTAGAGAAACATGCTCAAGTATCTACATACGAGTATCTGAGTATAATTATGAATTCTCATTTTCAGTGTGATTCAATGGTAAGACCGGTGAACCAATTAAATTCACGTGTGAGAAATGCTTTCATTTTATGTCTGTTTGTCTGTTTGGCTGTGTGTTTACTTGGGCAAACACCATTATAACGGTAACAAATGAAAATTATTGAAGCAAGGGAAGCACAATAAACCACTAACTTTCATAAATGGAATTTCTTTAACTTATTGCTTTGTGGACTAAACGAATAGCTATAATGCTGCATTCTGGTACTGTCCGAAAGGAAACATTAAAATCAGTTAATTTATTATATATGCAGGTACTAACTCTGAAAGATAATTAATTGTAATATTTTTGAAGTTTTTTACAAAATTACCAACACACAAATTCTGACATCTCATTACAAGATCTTATTATCTACTATTTCCACCCGTTAATTACGGATGCTTGTACATATGTACGAGTACTTCCTCGCCGCCAACGATGTTAGTCATCAATTTTGAAGAGTGAACATATTCAGTATCTGGCTATGAAATGAAGACGGAAGTTTTGGAATGTTCATGTGATTGCATTGCTATCTATAGGTATCTGGGAGTAGATAAACTTCCTTTCATTAGATTTGAAATTTCCAAAAGCAAGCTTGGACAATCATGGGAAAGAGTCGAATGATAAAAGAAACTGTTTTCATGAATTCAAAAATAAATTGGGAAGGAATTTCTGACCTCATTACTGAAACAGCAACACTGCTCCTGTCAACAGGCATCTGTCAGTTGACTCCTGTCAAAATTTAAATTTGCTGCGTCAGTTAGTTTGTGTTTGACAGCTATTTTTATCAGACTACTCACTAATTTGAGGAGAAAATGGAAAAAAGTGAATTTCGTGTGCTTATTAAGCATTATTTCTTGCGAAAAAAAACCATTACCGAGACCAAGGCTAAGCTTGATAAATACTATGGGGACTCTGCACCATCGATTTCAATGGTAAAAAAGTGGTTTACTGAATTTCGTTGTGGCCGTACAAGCACTGAAGATGCCGAACGTCCTGGACGCCCAGTTGAGGTCTCTACACCCGAAACAATCGAAAAAATTCACGATATGGTGTTGGCCGACTGAAGATTGAAAGTGTGAGAGATGGTGGAAGCCGTAGGGATCTCGCATGGCTCAGTGGTTTCAATTTTTAATGATCACTTGGGCATGAGAAAGCTTTCCGCAAAATGGGTGCCGCGTTTGCTCACAGTCGACCACAAACACATGTGCAGTTGCCATGGCAAAAATCCATGAATTGGGCTATGAATTGCTCCCTCATCCACCCTATTCTCCAGATTTGGCTCCGAGCGACTACTTCTTGTTCCCAAACCTGAAGAAATGGCTTGGTGGAAAAAGATTTGACTCCAATGATGAAGTCATCTCGCAAACAAAGGCCTATTTTGAGGACCTCGACAAATCATTTTTTTTGGAAGGGATAAAAAAATTGGAGAAGCGTTGGACAAAGTGTATAGAGCTGGACAAAGTGTAGACTACGTTGAAAAATAAAATTATTTTTTTATCAAAAAATCTGTGTTTTAATCCAAAAGTCACGGACTTATTGACCCGCCCTCGTATACTCGTATGTATGTTTGTTTGTGGTTTGTCATAGTGCATTATGATTTTCGCACGATACCTACCAGATATCATTATTTTAGTTAACTAGCAATGACCATGTATCCAGCCAGTCTATCTCCCTACGTTAAACACTCAGAATTTGATCGTTTGGGTGGATGACAAGTAACAGAATTAAAAGGGAGGGAAAGAGAAGCTCTCATTAGAACCTTAAACTAAATTTACGGTAGGAAATATGAGTCTCAGCAGTTATATCAAAAAATCCTCCAGTAGATCATATCAAGAACACTTATTGCTGGTATTGAGTCATGAGTCATTGAATTAACTTAAGAGCTGACGACCCAACGGGTATATACGTGTAATTTATGGACTATGAACTTTGAACAATTCCGAACAACTATTGAAAAAACTGCAGATTTATTGGATCAAGCAATTGACTGATGACAATACGTTTCAGCCTTCAATCTTCTTAAAATTCACCTTAGTGTTGCACGTGAAAGAAAAATAACGTTATAATGGAAGACTTTCACGAGCCCCTAAACAAAATCCATCAGAAGGGGTACAAAAAACTTAATGCGGGAGAGTACAATGTGCACTCTAGGGCAGGGAAAAGAAGTGGATGTGACTTCTATCGACCTTAGCAAGGTCTTTGATAAAATATGTTTTTAAACTCAATGCACTTGGTTTTCAATCAGGGCTGATTTCTTGGTGCAAATCCTTCTTTAAAATACGCTGCTACGAAGTGGCTTTCCTTTGCTTTAACCAATTCAAGTCATTGAAAATGAAGCAGTCGTCTTGGTCTATTAATTTTCATTTTGGTTATTAATGATGTTGTAAACATTACAAGGAACTTCCACATACATATGTGTCTATGGCAGTGATATGAAAATCTATATACAAATCACCAATTTTTTTTATTTTCAACCTCTACAAGAAGACCTCAATATGTTTGCCATGATGCCATAAAAAGTTCTCTGAGCTCATGATAAAGAAATGCAAAATATCTCATACTCATGGAAGCATTTACAACACTTCCCTACCGAATTTACTATATACGAGTATACCTATGTATATCAACTCAAGCTGAAGGTTAAGTCACTTCAGTGCAGGACTTGTGCGTTGTCTGTGATACTGAAATCAACATTCCCACCTACATCAATTCCACAATTAGTAGACCTGGCTGAGTGCTTGACTTTGTTAAACGACAGTCCAACAGTTCTCTTACGTCATAAAATTTCCATGGAGCACCTTTGTTAGGGACACTTCTCGAATATGCTAGCCAGGTGTGGTTTCCTTACTATGAAAACCATATTCCTAATGCCAATTCCTATGATTCGCTTTGAGCAGACTCCCATGAGCTGACAATTGCATCCTTTTGCCCTATGTTGACCGACTCAAATTGCTGGGTCTACTATCATTGAAAAAATGTCGAAAATCTGCCGATATTCTCTTAATACGCCATGGATTGTGCCTAGCTGTTGGGTCAGATTTTTGCTTAATGTGTACCAACCAACGCTATTTAAGGTATGTTACTCTTTATCGTCCAAATAACATCGGCATATGGTTTTAATGAACCATTGTCTCGCTTGCTACGTAAAGCTAATAGAACTCCTAATGTGTTGGATTTTCTTTGCAGCAGGAGTACTCTCAAACACGGCGTCAATTATCACCTCTTCCGATGCCGACCTATCGGTCTGTTTTTGTTAAACTGGTTATGTCCAGGGTTGACTCGGGCCTGTTAAAATAATATTAAAGGAGAGCTCCCTTAGTATCACTGTAGACATGCACATTTCACATCCGGAAATGGGTAATCGAGATTAAGAAAAAGGGCAAACTTAAAGTAATCAAAACTTTTGGAAAAAAATTTGACAAGGATTACTAGAGAGCTAGAAAGGTGATGTGCATTGTAGAACAGTTTCATCAACCGAATATTAACTTTGCTACTTATAATAAGAGAAAAGCTCTGTGTTAGCCATGCCAAGTTTTTATCTACAAAGCAATTTTTAACAAAGTGAGTGTGACTGTTTAGCCAGTCGCATAGGCAGGCAGAGTAACAAAATTAAAAATAAAACATTTGCTGCCATATTAACACATTCAGCATTTTAAGCGAAATGTAACAATAGGCAACAAAGCTGGAGGTGTAAGAGAACTTATATATCTAACCTTTAGTAAACCTTAGTAATGATGGCAGCATAGATCAACCGAAAGATAATAACCGGTTGCCGAAGGTAATCAAGTATCAACAAACTCTTTTGAGCACCGAAGATACTGTAAAAGAATCCATCATCCCAGTATTGTATATGGCGCATAAGCACGGATAATTTGAAGTCGAATATCCGCAATCTTGCAGACTTTGCTCGCTCCCAGTGTTCTTCTATTTGAGTCTTTACGGTTATTGCAGAATAGTCTAAATAATTTTGTCTTAAAATAAATGAACCTAACTCGAAATGAGTACAGTCGATCAAAACTAAAATGTTACAATCAGTAGCCGCAACTTTGACGTCGATAAATAATATGACAAGACACAAATATGAATTCCACGAAACACATATATGTACTCGTATATGATATTTTTGAAGTTGTTCCAAGGATGTTGAAAATGTCGACTTCAGTATGATATGTCAATCGCATCGGGTTATTGGACAGCAAATTTGATAAATCGCCGTTAGATTTATGGAAGTTTGTCTTTCTCGGCTACAGAACTATTAGCACTGTTCATTTTTTTTATAAGTGTCCACAAATAATCTGTCGAAACCGGCCGAAAAGAAGTCTCTGAAAGGTTGGCGACATCCGAAAAATAAGCCACTCTTTCGTATTTGAACCCAGATACTCTTTTGAAGTAAACGGAAAATTTAACCACTGTACCACTCCATCACCTTGATTGATCTAGATCCAAAATAAAAAACCAAAACCTAAGCATTGGAAATATTGCCGAAGCATTCTTCGATCAAAGGCTGTGCTTCGATGTAGAAGCATTTTCTATGACTTTGTTGTATTGCAGTTAATATAACTATGGGTGTTTTAAGAGGTAACATCACCTTGCGGCTCCAAAAAAATTGGTATCTAAATTTGATTATTATTCGACGAAGTGAAAGTATAGGGTGGCTGGTGAAACATGCTATCAAAGAAAAAGCAATAACTACGAGTACTTTTCGATTCCATTCTTTTTTATTTTAAGCGGATGCTTAGCGGCATTCCTCTGATCAGATGGGCAGTGATGAGACTAGTTAACACATTTGCCGAACGTGGGACAGTAACAAGAAGGCCTTAGAACCGAGATCCTTCAGTTCGCACACAGGATACGATTGCTGCTGTAGCTGTTGCCATACAAAACAACCCCAGCTTATCGACCCGGAACTTATATGCTCCAATGGGAGACAATCACTTCAGACAGTTCTGCATAAGGGTTTGAAGAAATTGAAATAACAATTAAATTGGACCTAGCAGACTTCCTGATTCGCTTGGAATTTAGCAAGAAGCCCATTTTAATGGTGGAAGAGGAAACAACCTGACAGACTTATTTTTTACGTCTGACGAGGCCCATGTAAAAAGGCAGAATTGTCGAATATGGAGAGAGTCTAACTTGGAAATACTCCGTGAGATGAAAAAGCATCCAGATCGAGTCACAGTATGGTGTGTACATTCATTAAGCTGCATTGTCGGAAAATCCTTTTTTGAAGAAAACGGTCGCACCTTAACGGTCAATGGATACCATTATTTTAAGATGTTGAAGGAGTTTTTCTTTCCAGAGCTAAGTTGAAAGAGAATCAATTTCAGCCCTTTGTGGTTTCAGCAAGATAGTAAAACTTCACACATAGCAAAGCCTGTTTTGACCGCATTGCAGTGAAAATTCCCCAATATCGTAGTTTCCGGGGATTTCACATTCCGTTGGCCGCTAAGGTCTCCTGACTTCTTTTCGTATTAATTTAAATAAGAAGTCAACAAAACAAAATCCACAAATTTGAACGATATGAAACAATGGATTTAAACAATAATCACCAACTTTTTTTATTAAATATGAAATATCTTTGAGATGGACTGAAAATAAATCCTACTCATATTATAAACGTGAAAGTATGCATGGATATATGTGTGGATGCTTGTTACTCTTTCAAGCAAAAACGATTGAATGGATTTTAACGAAACTCTACAATAATACAGCTCATACATCAGATATTTGAGTTCATATGTAGATATCTCATCCAGACCAAACTTTTTCAGCCGGAAAAAATTCATGCATTTTTTTTGTTTACAACGAGTTGAGCATGGTGAAGGCGGCCTTTTTTTCTCGATGCCCCGGGTGAAACAGGTAAATCTTTTTTGCTCAATTTGCTTCTAGCAACAATTCTTAGGGATCGTATCGTTGCATTAGCTGTTGCTTCCTCTGGTATCGCTGCAACATTACTGAGCGGTGGACGGACGGCACACTCAGTTTGGCCAGCGAAAAAACCCCAACGTGCAACATCAGCAAGAGCGGCGCAGACAGACCTTACCTGTTAGCGAGAGAGGCACTGTGGATCAAAGTTGAAAAGCTTTATCTCACCACTAACATGCGAGTCCAGTTATTCAGCAATGTTGAGTCAGGAGCATATGCTCAAAAACTGCTAGAAATTGGTCAAGGCCGTGTTGAAACTGACCAAGAAGGTATGGTTCGGTTCACACATTTATTTTTTCATGTTGTGGAGTCAGAAGACGACCTTATTCCTTAAGTTTTCCAAATCTGCAACAAAATGTTCAGGACGAAAATTGGTTGTATGAAAGAACCATTCTGGCACCAAAAAATGAGACTGTTGCGAAAATAAATAAAAAATCATAGACGAAATAACTACTGAAACATCAGTTTACAACTTCATCGACACATTCATGTCATTCGATGACACTACGAGCTATCCCGTGGAATTCCTAAACTCTTTGGAGTTATCCGGGGTGCCGTCCCATAAGTTGAAATTAATAGTAGGTATACCCGTTTTGTTGGCGATGGCGATGGCGCGATAGTTAGCTCATTGGACTATCACGCAGAAAGTCTGGGTTCGATTCCTTGTTGGGTCACCAACAATTTTTCAAATCGCCATCACCCTTTCGGCGGGCAATGGCAAACTCCCGAAAGTAAAAAATTGCCTACGAAAAAGCTTCTAAGGAGTGGCGTTCGGACTCGGCAATAAACCGTAGGCCCCGCTAAGATGTGACAAAAATGAAAACATGAGCAACACAAATGAGTGTCAAGAAGCTAGGCCATGGCCCATACTGGGCTGTCAGCGCCACAGTGTTTGTTTTTTTTATACCCGTTATGTTAATGCGCAAATTAAACGCCCCAAGATTATACAACAGTGCTTGGTTGCGAGTCACAGAACTAGGAAGGAATATTGTGAAGACCACAATCTTAACTGGCGAAGCCAAAGGAGACAATGTGCTTATATCACGCATCCCGATTATACTGAATAATTTAACATTTAATTTTAAGAGTCTGCAGTTCCCATTTAAAGTTACATTTGCAATGACTGTCAATAAATCACAGGGTCAAACCCGACAGGTTCTCACGATCAGCTCTACGTAGCATGCTCACGCGTTTTTACATCGCAAAATCTGCATATTTATGCAGAACAAAAACCATCTTTAAACGTAGTTTATAGAAGAATATTGCAGTTACTACCTACTTTGCATATTATGAATCATCATCAAAAATTCTCAGTTTCAATTAACATACATTATATAGAACAAGGGCCTCTTAGAGTAGCTCTGTCTGATAATTTTGGTATAAACATAGATGGGACCTAAGAAAATAAAATAGGCTACTGGAAGTACTAATCCTGCGCAGACGAAGTCGCAGGCAGAAGCTAGTATTATATAATATCATAGAATATGTGTTGTAATAGAATAAATCCTAAACACCAATTTAGAAAAAGTAGCTCCGGAAAAAATGAAACTGAAATAACAGTATGGCATCGCAAAGCAAACTGATTCTATGAAGTAAAATGTTCAGCGGGTCTAAAACTGTTCAAATTTTGTGTCTCTGATTATCTTTTATCTTTCGAATTTCCTTAAAGAAGTTACTAAAAAAAAGAACTATATAATATATCAAAGATTTAATTGGTCTTGTCGGTCCGATCGCTAGCTGCTTTTGGAAAGAACAGTCAGCAGATCGACTTTTGAATGCCAGGTTTCAGCTAGGCTTGTATTTAATTTTACTGTAAAGATTTTATTCGAATAACTAAAAATTCTACTTTTAAGACTATGATAACAGTATTCATGTAAAGTAAGATATGGTCAGACGCCAACTTCAAGGAGCATTTGAGGCCTGTCAGTTTGTCAACCTAATTTCTAGAATTATTCGCTCAAATTATCTTTTTCTTCCAATTTGACTATTGCAATTTATTATCATGCAATTTCCCCTTACTTAACCTATTGCATCAGAAATTATTATTCTTCTCAACTGGTCATTAACTACCAATTCTCTTATCACCATTACGGATATTAGATAATAAATCACTTTTCATTATAACAACAATCACCTTTGTCACTTTAAATTAAAAAAAAAAATTTCTAATTAATATTCATGCAACACACCCGATGCAAGCCTAAATTACCTCACGCACCTCATTGCGCATTGAAATCAAAATCGAAACCCAAACCGCAACCCATGCGACTCTAAAAATGTTGCTCAGCCCTGAAAAACAAAAGAGTTGAATAGCGAACTGCTTCACTTATGCTCACAGTAAGTAAATTCTGACTCTCTTCTTTGGTATAACCAAACGATAAGATGCTCTTCATGATTACTCCACTTAAAAAAATGACTCCTCACAAAGCAAAGATGATGAAGAAATAAAATAAAAAAGAAATGAAGAAAAGTTAAGTTTCATCTACATCACCATCAACTTGAGCAGTTTTCTTCAATTTCTTCGCGTCGCCAGTAGTCGTCTGTCTGCTCAACCTGGTCGTGAACAGTTTTGCTACAGAAACCAGTTAATTCACCTTCTATCTATCACCTGTATATGCAGAAAACTTTTGCTCTGCTCCATACCAGTGGCACCTTTGAGGCAACGTTAGTCTTGGAGTATCGGTCGAATTGTTCGAACCGTCATAAGCGCGACCTGGGTTTTGTTCGGATATTTCTCATCTTTGCATTGGAATTGGAGTATAATATTTATGATAAAAACATGGAAATCGGTTTTTTCACCTCACTCTAAGATGGTTATTTTGAAAAAAGAAAAATAAGTGAAAAGGGAAAGAGAAATTACGTCTCCTACTAACCGTTATTAAGTGATTTTCTTAACAGTGAAATAAAATATGATGTTTTGAATTCGGGTTCTATCGAAAAAAGTAATCAATATTTGAAATATTAAAAAAAAAGTTCGAAATAGTTTTAATTGTATCTGTCACTCATTCAATTGGATAGCAACTTAAATTAATTCAATTTCAAGAATCTCCACATCAGACGTCAATCGAATTCATTCAATAAATTATCGAAAGGTAAGTGGTCAAAGATATTTAAATACAAATACACCTACAAGAAGAAAGGATCGACCAAACATAAACAGGGTTTTCTTCAAAAAAAAAAAAAAAAAACTAAAACCAGTTATTCGTATTTACTAATGTTGTGTCCATGCTATGAGTGCATGTAAGACCAAAGCTATCAACATTTGACTAGTACTAGAACTCGAACTCGAACCTACCAATAGCCAAAGATAATCAAAACCATTTATCGCATATTATGAAAGCATACACAAACGTACCCCGTGCTGTTGCATATACTCGTATACTCGTATAGTGTGGCACATTCCATTGAAGTAGAAGCTGATTGCTGCTGCGCACCACTATTGAATAGATCCGATTGAGTTCGGTTCAACTTTAGAAATGAGTGTTTGTTTTGGAATTGTGTGTATAGTTCAAACTGGGAGGGGGTCTTGACTCCATACTGAGGTAAAACAATTTTCGTTCAAGGGCAATCGCTTAGAAGAGTGCAAATCGAAATCAAATTTGATTCAATTCCAATTTAGCTTTACGAGTGCACTCGCGTCAAGAGTGCAGTTGAACAAGAAAAATAATAAAAAACGCTGCTGGATGCAAGATGGTTATGTGGGTATTACCAGTCTCATAAGAGAGATTTAGCATCTTGTAAGTTGGTGAAAAATGGAGATACTTGAGCAGAGGCCAACATAATATTATGCAGGAATTGATGAAACGACCTACAATTGAAGAGAGAAATGTTGGACGTGAATAACTTATGTCTTCTATCATAAATGACTGTGGAATGAGTCTTTTTGACTTTATTTGAAACATTTAACTATTTAGCTCTGTTAAATATCTGGCCATGCCTATAAAAAAAAAGTCAATTACCCATCAGCAGCACACATTTTACACTGTATAAAGAATGAGATATAAATAAAAACACAGAAGCAGTTAATTTCAAAGAAGATGGTTAAAATGCCGTTTGATGGTATCAACAAAACAATTAAATTACCTAAGACTAAAATTGGCTTCCGTTTTTGGGGCCAGATGTTTTTATGTTTTTTTGGTTATAAGACCGAAGCCAAAAATAGCAGTTTGTTTTAAATAACCGAACTCAATGGAGCTATTATGTTTTCTATTCTATTTATTTTATGGTCGTATTTAATTGGCCCATGGTTTTGAATAAATTTTGCGAGATTGATTGCATGCAAAGGAGCAAATTTTTCTTTCATTAATACCAGTTAGAAATGAAACAATAACGAGAACGGTGATCTAGTTAACGGATTAACTTTACTTTAGAGAGCAAAAATAAATAGATCTAATTTTGTAAAAATTTTCAAAAAAAAAAAAATCAGTTATCATAGTTTGGTAGGCATTGAGTTTTGTTTGGCCGACTCATATAGCCTTGCTATTTTTCGGCACCTTGTGATGTCTTTCATCGAGGGTCTTCGTCGTACTATACTGTTACACGATTGTTTGCTTTGTTTATATGTGTGTTGGGAATAAATCGCTGTAAGGTGATCGCGCAAAATTTAACAGCTCATAGACAATTCCTTTATTCAGCACATTCCAAGGAATTCAACGTGCTTCCTGGTATGAATTCTTGAACCAGTCATGAATATAGCTTAATCGTCAAAAGTTACTTCTTCACACCGGTGGCACTAGAAAGATGGACTTGCAATTGAACCAACTTGTTTGCATCCTTCGTCAAAACCTGTCTTTCTTGGTGGCGGCTGGCTGGATGAATCTGAAAACATCTTATACGGGGTGACTAATCGCTGGCTTATTAACTGGGCCATTTAAGTCAATGAAAGGTTCTGTAGGTAGTATGCGCAATCTGTAAAGCGTTTGGCACTGTCTTACTGTTGCAGCTCTCTTACGTTGTATTTTAGCAGCGTATTTTTACTTTGCTTCACCTCACACTTTTCTCTGTAATACCTGTCCGATTTTTAATAATAGAATCCCATGATGACAACTTCTGTCTATAGGAGCAGTTATTCATACAGGTAATAGTTGCTAATCTTGAAGTATAAACGATTTTCGACATCATATAACGTCATCAAGAATCGTAGTGGTTTAATTACCTACCTAAATGGAGCAGCATGCATTATTCAGCATCATCCTATACGTGAAAGGCATGAGAACAAAAATATGAATCATGTTGTTCAACAAAATTCGTAGAAGCCAAATTCTCTAGTAATCGAACACTAGGTTGACTTGGAGTTTTTTGTTTTTTTTTAAGATCTATTGTAACATAATGTGGATAACTGGTCGATGTTTCTCCTATTTTCCCTGACGGAGAACCACCAAACAACACTCACAGCACCGCAAAGTATTAAACTTGTTTCGCTGGTGCACTTGGTTCATTTTATAAGCAAGACATGCAATTCTTTATAGTGATCAGTTAGGACTCGATGATGGCTTGGTAGCAATGGAACCACTGATTTCTTGCACCTGATCCTGCTAACACAATACCCAATTGAGGTTTTCAATTCGAGAGATTCGATTGGAAATGTATTTTGCATTCTTTACTACAAACTTTTATAATTTTTTAATAATTTTTCGATGTGGTTGCTGCCATTTACTCGTGTACGCAACTTTGCTATTAGAAGGCACTAACTTAGTAATCCAAATCAAACGCGGGTCTTCAGAACTTACAAGTGCCAAGCAAATTGAAATAGTATATAATATTGTTTATTGGTCATTTTATCAAGGGAGTGCCAAGTACCCTTATTAACAAGTGACAAAGGCGGTCGGGATTTAATGATATTTCAGTTTGAATATATTTGGTCTAATACCTTAGGTTCGAGACTTATTGCCTGAGACTTCTATTTATTTAGAAGTGGTTCATCCTTCCTCCTTTAGGTTCATTTCATAGTTCTTATTTCTTGAAAGTAGACATTAGGAAGTCTTTAGCTACGATGCTCTGTGTATATTGACTAACTGATTCCGATTGTATTTGTGTTTTAGATAGATTAAGTACGTGACGCAAATCCAACAACTAGGCAATGTTAGGTGTGTAAAGAGGAAAAAGCTTCTCTACAACCTTACAGTGTGAAAGTGTGGCGGAAGATTGGAAGTTGTCAATACAGCATAAATAGCAAAAGTTCGGGCATTGTTCATCCACTATAGAAAAAAGTTTTCAGCCTTCAACCACTTAACATCTATCTGGTGTAAAAAATTAAGCAACTGATATTTTGCGACGCGAGTTCGCGGAATGGACTGTTGAATAGTTTAAAGCTAACCCCTATGCTTACTTACTTGGATTAGTCCGGTGTGGACCAGAGGCTGAGTCAACAATCCTCTCCAGCCAGCTCAATCTTTTGTTATCTGTCTCTCGTTCCGCATGCTAAGTTGACTGCGTGCGGCGCCTAAATCACTTGAACAATTTTCTTATAAAAGCAGTCAAGAGGACCCTCATCCCTTTTTTGATAATGTCTATGCCTCTGCGCCATAGAGCAGGATTGGGATTATAAAGGTCTTATATAGGGTAACCTTTGTTGTTCGAGAGAGGGTTTTGCTAGGTTTTGCTAATGCAAACACGCGGCGATTGCCAAGTGCTATTTTCCGTTTGATCTCAGCGCTGGTGTCTCTATCTGAATTGATAGCAGAGCCTAGGTAGGGTGTCCTTTCTGGTTGACAACATGTATAGTACCTGCTCTTGCCTTCGTCGACCGTTTAATCCATTTTCGTCGCTTCAGTCTCAATACTCGGGAAAGATTGTGCCTCTTGTGTTTGCTCGTGAATTTTGCACGATTTGTTTAAGTATGATGCTGAAGAAATCGCATGACAGCGCATCGTTTTGTCTAAATCCTTTTTTGTCCAGGAGTTTCGTTTTGGTGGTCAAGTAAAACCCAGAACATCAAATATGACATCTATGATTGCTTTTGGCAGTGTTGCCACTGAATGTTGGCAGCAGTGGACCTCTAATGAGGTTAAAGAGGACTCGTTCGGAAAACGATTTGGCAATATCTTGGGATTGTGGACGTTCGACGTAAAAACTTATCACCTCATTAGCTTACCACTTCGATTTTTGGGATACCTGCAACTTTGGGCACAACTAGGTCAATTTTGGATTCTCTGAATGTACTTCCAAAATATTGGAGGAGGGTCTTTCGTCGATCGCCATATGGTGAATCTGGTTGACGGTTGATTGATCAGGAGTTCTCCAAGTCCCAAGTCGAAAGTATGTCCTTCATAAAAAAAAGTTGAGTCACTGGATCACACGTACATACATTCATACATCCATCTTAGCAAGTGTAGTTCAATGACGGTTTGCTTCTTCGTATGAATAATTAAAAGATATCTACTTATTCCAAGATGCCAATCAAATGGACACCTGCAGTTCAATTACACAAAAAATTCAAAGGTTTGGCTAAAGTAAAAGCTTTTGATATCTATCAATTTATGTAGAAATTGATGATTATTATCAGGAAGTTAAATTAGGGATAATGGCGTATTTGGCTAATCAAGGATAACCAAATCTAAATTCCAATTGATGGTGGCATTACTATATGCGTTGAAAGGTTTTTCACAACACACTATTTTAAAACAACAACGACTTATCAAAAATGAATAAGAAGACGTTTGTGGGGATACAGATAGGGAATCTTTGGATATGATGGAAGAAATCATATACTGGGCATCCTGCCTACAGGAAGATGTCCCGCTGCATCTACTAAACTTATTGCTATTACAAGAGAACTTTCTGTAATACGGCCTAATAACGCAGCTGTAATGGTAAATATATCTTATAGACATATATCTAGGCATACATTTAAGAAGGCGCAAGTTTTAGCTGAAAAAAACATATCCCTGACATTCTGATTGCCTAGATAGAAATTATGTTTTTATTGGTTACGATATACGACTACATAGTTATTGCTTTTCTAATTAGATTCTTCTTCAAACTGGTTTTCTCTTTAGTTGTTACAGAGCAAGGTACGAGTAATTTTTGAGTTGTCTAGTCGAAATGTGGTTTAAAAATTGAACTCCAAACTTTAGTTCCCACAATTTACTGATTCATGTTTGATCAGAACATCATGGAACATCATTAGTTCCAATGCTGGTTCATAGAAATTCATAAGTCTAGGCGGTACTCATTTATTTAGGTCAAACTTATTAGAATAAACAACCTGAAAAGTGGACCTTAGATTCATAACATACTATAAACGAAAATCAGAAATAACAATTTATTCCCAAGATTATTCAAATGATCTGAGAAAATTGTATTTCGACCAAAACTTCTCCAAGAATCTCACCAAGTGAGAGTTCTCTATTAGGGAAATCTACATTACAAATTTATTCGGTCTTTCATGGCCATTGAAAGCAAAACTAATATACTCGTAAATCTTATGCACTCGATACACCTTATTACATATTCGTTTATTCTTTATTATGTCTGTCTGTATTATTCCGTGAAAGATGTATATCTCATTTGTTTAAATGTGAACTCGAAAAAGAACGAAACAAAATATTTTTATCGATTGTATGTGACAGATAATTGTTATTTGTATGTAAATCTTCAACGAAAATATCTATCTCGTTTAAAAATTATCTCCAATAAGAAAGTGTGTGTTGTACTAAATTAATTTGAAGATTTAATCTTTTATAATTACACAAAATTCCAACAAAAAACAAATGTTCACGATTTTTGTTTACTGAAATTCATTTTTAATTGCGATGATACTGAAAGATATTTGCGAGAAAATCGGCAGGGCGTATGAAAGTTAACTCTTCTGCAAACATTTTTAATTAGCGCATCACAGAAAAAGATAAAAAAAAAAAACACGTTGCTGACGATTTTTTTATTTGTATTTTCACTTTTAAGTAGTTCCTTTCACTTAATTGATTTAAGTCATTCAACCGCAGCGAATCAACGATTTGAATTCACGAATAAATTCAACAAATTAACAGAGTTGTATAATTGAATAATAATATGTCATCGCTAAACAATAGAGACCTCATATAAATAAGGTTCTAAATACATACAGTGTGTCATCGTTTGTTATTCTTAATGTAAATGCTCAGATATTACTGGGAAATTAAGCCTCTAAATGGGAAATAGACTAGGTAAGGTTCTTTAGTTGATCTCCTAAGAAGAACCTACCTACCTACCTGGTCAATTTACCCCATGTTTCTGTTTTGTTCAAAATATTTTATACGTCTTGAATATATTTTAATGAACTTAATGATCTTTTATTGCCTTTGGACTAACTTTGATTGTTAAACAGCCGTTTGAACGCTTACGATATACGCATAAGCAAAGGCATAGAACTTTAAAAGAAAACAAAACATATGAAATCCATATTAAAAGCTTCAATGGTTCAGTTTTCAGCCACCTTTCGAGCAGCTGGAGTCATATTTTGACACTAATGCGACAAATGTTGGCTCGCAAGCTGACTAGCGACTTCACTCAGTTCAGATATATAAATAAATGATTCCATTATCCTATGAAACAGTGTCTTAATAATACCTTGTGTGGTTTCTCCACTCTGAACTGGATTCTTAGCATGTTGACGTTGCTATTCAACCAAAAATGAGCCTCATTACTAAACAAAATTTTGTGATGAATAAAAGGATCACGAGTAGTCTTGCTTTTGGCCCATTCATCATACGCACGACGCACTCGATGTTTAAGCGGCTTCAATCCATGCACAAGCTAGATCTTTAAGCTCCTAAGATCTTCCCTAAAAATCGATTAACGCAGCCTCTATTTATATGAATCATAGTGAAACGATTCATTCAGATCCTCGGGTGCTGCAGAGACGATCCTTGAATTTGTAAACTGCTTACTCAAACTAGACATTCAGATGGAAACACATAGTATGTTGATCGTGAAGTCGACGGATGATTGCAAACTAGGCCATGAATATCGAACGAATTTAGCCAATTTGTTAGCATTCTTCTGATGTAAGTCTATTCATGGAAACTTAGCACACCACAAGCATAAATCAGACCTTAGTCGTCAAAATGTTTATTGCTGGAAAAAGTGAGCTTAAGAGCCAGTGGTAAAGAACTTGCCCAATATTCTCATCCTAAAGGAAAATTATTCAACCGTACATAACTGATTATTATTATTATTATTAATAATTTTATGAGTATTCTACTCTGCGGCAGATTCTACAGTAACTACCGAATCCATTGCCAATCGTCGTATCAATCAATTCAGAGCTTAGCCACTTGGCTATCATGTAATTTATTTTGAATTTTTTTTTGTGAAAGCGGTGAACTCAAGCAATGAATTAGCTCATTGTATTCCTTGGTTTTTCAGTCTACTGAGTAAGCGGGTAAGTGATAAATTGCCTTAAGTATCAGCACCCACCACGGCAATACCGAGTACCTGCACCTTGATGCGAGCGTAAGCCAGATATATAATAAGGGGTGTGATCACCATTTTCACAGCAAAGATCGCAAGATGATGTATTCTAAGAACGCTGACTTCTTAGAGAAATTGAAAAGCACTCATTTGGAGTGCGGGAGTGATGCCATCTTATTGTGCTCATACGAAACCCAACTGTCAAAGGAAGTGTAAAGCGAAAACTTAAAATTCTACCTTAAGCCTTGCTTGGCAAATTATCCGGCGATTTCATTTCTCGTGATCCAATGTTACCTGGGAGTCAGACAAGACTCTGGGCATTAAACCATCTGACTGCTTTCAGTGATATCTTGCGTTATTGAGCCTGCTTGTAAGGCTATAAGAGCAGCATGACTTCACCCCATCCACTGGTTCATCATAATATAGTTCATTGCTATCTGGATTGCGTATATATACGCCTGGAAAATGTAACAAGGAGTGAAATCAACACGTCAGCATGACATCCTCTATCAGTTCTGGAGCCATTCGTGATTGCATTTCTTTCCCAGCTCCGATTCTGACCGAAGCCAGTCTTGAGCACAGGGAAAATCGATTTTGTCTGCAGTAGGAATTCTGGCATCATTGCATCAGATCGAATATCTACAGCACCAAAGTCAAAGGCAAACAGCGCGCAAGGTCATCGAAGCTCCAGTGCTTGTTGTACCAAAAATCACTTCTGAAAAGGAAGATGGCTTTGAAAGTGTAGCCGAGAAGGAGAAAGAGGCCATAATCTATTACTGTTCTATTAAGAACAACGTGTTTTAGACTGATAATCTCTAACTGCTCTTTAAGCTTCCCTAGCTGACTATCTCTAGAAAAATTGGAGCTCATTCGTAACAGAGCTCCGATCACAGATCTGGGTAAAGGTGGTTTATCTTGGGGTGTTTGCTTCTAGATTACATACTTTTTGTTATTAATTTCTTGCAAATTGTGAAGACCTATCAAAAGCCTCATGGCTTGTACTCATTGGCAATGCAAAACATTAATGACGCATTTGTGGATGTAGCAGTAAACGAACGCACTTTATGACATTGGTTTGGAAAGTTCTGTTCGGGAGATTTCAACCTCAAAAGTGAACTACGTGGGAAGCCGGAAACGTTAGTTGACGACGATATTTTAAGAGCTACGGCGTCTGGAAATCTGCTCATTGCTTACATTAAGAAACCAAAGCGAACCGTTTTTGCAGTCGTTCGATGCAGATGAAAAACCAAAACACACCACCAAGCCCGATCATCACCAACAAAAGGTAATGGTGACAATTTGGTGGACATCGAAAGGACCAAAACACTTTTCATATCTTCAACCACGAGAAACGATAAACGCTATCAAATATTGTGAGGAAATCGGCATATTGCATGCCAGTTTGCTGAAAAGCAACCTGCGTTGGTCAATAGGCATGGTCCGATCCATTTCCATGACAATGCTAGACTCCATACCTCACAAATAACGGTGCAAAAAATGCTGCAGCTGGGATTTGATATTTTTCCGCATCCTTCGGATTTTCTTGATATTTCCCCAACGGATTACAATCTTTTCCGCAATCTGGATTGATTTAGACTGCAGAAGGGCTTCCGGATCCGAGCAGAGGTCATAAAAGCCTACTTGTTCTTGCAAGGAACATTTAAAAACAATAGAAAAAAAGGCCTAATCACTCGAAAGCTAACTGCTGCAATGCGTTGTCTGTCCTCTCTGGTCGGAAATGTTTGTTTTTTTTAAATAATATGCTAAGTGTACAGACTTTAAGTGTATCCTGTACCAAAAACTTGCTGTGAAGGCGACATATCGGCTTTAAGTGTAATGATAAAGAAATCACATGGTAGTAAGTTACCTGTCGAAATAATTTTAGTGGCTATTGGTCTCTGTTTAAATTGTGGGGGAGAGTACTCACCTTTGTAATATTGTACAGTGTACAAGCTGTTTCTATAGGCCAAAATAAGAAATCACTTTACCATAAATGTATCCGGAAAAAATGATTTAAAAATCCTCACGAACCTTTCTGTCAATTGGTTTCACACTACTTAATTACTGAGCTAAGCATAAGCATGATTTGTTACAAGTTTACTTACCTCAGCTAATTAGGTCCAGTTAAGTAAAACATCACCGATTTTACAATGAATGACATAAATAACCCAAGAACTTTCCTTAAACTTGGTTAGTGGGTCAAATTTCGTGTATGACCTGGCTAAGACCGTTTAAAAAGTGTTACGACGAATCAGTTTTGTCAAAAACATGGACTTACAAAAGTACAAAATGTTCTCGTTCTCGACGACCTACAAACCCTTTAAACAATGAATATATCGAAAAAGAGAAGGAACTATCGCTCGATAATCGTTGTTTCAGCCGATCGCAGATTTAAAGCTTAAAACACAATTTTTATAATGGATAAACGACCTGTTCACCATATTTGATCTTGTGCAATTTATTTATTTTTCTGAAACTGGAATTGTTGCTCTGGGTTTCCCATATTTCTGGGTACTTTTGACAGAGACATTTTTTTTAAATTTTGTCATCGTGACGAAAAATTGATAAAAAGATAAGCACTGTCGACTTGGAGGTTAACATTTTTGTTAAAGGTCTGCTGTAAAGTTCAAATTTTTTCGATAGCCACATTTCAAAGTATAAATTTTTCGCTTCTAATATTTTTCGATGGCGATGGCGCGATAGTTAGCTCATTGGACTATCACGCAGACAGTCGGGGTTCGATTCCTGGCTGGGTCACCAACAGTTTTTCAAATCGCCATCACCCTTTCGGCGGGCAATGGCAAACTCCCGAAAGTAAAATTGCCTACGAAAAAGCTTCTAAGGAGTGCCGTTCGGAGTCGGCGATAAACCGTAGGCCCCGCTCAGATGTGAATAAAATGACAACATGAGCAACACAAATGAGTGTCAAGAAGCTAGGTCATGGCCCATACCGGACTGCCAGCGCCACAGTGTTTTTTTTTTTAATATTTTTCGAACCAGATAATTTTATATAGCTACGAATATTATTGCTTCGCTTCTTATAGCGGCAGTTTTTCCCCCATTGGCAAATTCCGGCAAATTGTCTCTGAATTTTTCTGCTCTTACTAAAACATATCCACGAGTCCAGGGAACCTTTACTTAAACGATGTGTTGTATGGTGACCGAATGTAAATTAGATTGGAGTTTTGCAAAGGCTATCCTTCATCTGTAAATAACTATAAATCTAAACCAAATTTGATGATATATTGACATAAGAAAGTGGTCGCGTTTTTCATGCCGCTTTTAATCATTCCATTACATTTCTTTAATTTCGTTTACATATGTTGATTTTCAAGCTTTTTAAAGCTAACGGGTTTTCAATTATTAGTTTGTCATTATTGTAGGAAACATTTTTAATATTTCGTAACAGACTTTTAGAGCCAGGAGAAAAGGGGCTCAGTTAAAAAAGGTTTGCTAATGTCCTGATTAGGGTTCCCTAGGTACTTCGAGGGAATGCGAGCTAGCGTTGACCCATTCAGGGTCTATCCGCCACTATCTCTATTTCAGTACATTCACTAATAATCTTACTCTCCTTAGTTTTAAATGCGTTAGAGTAGCCTAAAAAGGTATCCATTTATACTCAAAAGCTAAGGGCACCGTTCTGAATTCATCAGCGTATGTCATTCTTCTGAGATTTAGTCCTTTTTGGCAGTCAACTGGAGAGTTTTTTATTATGTCTTTCACAAAACTAATGCTTATAAATTCGAAACGTGACATCCAATTGATTCTTCTTACTGGGCAGCCTAATCGTATACTACGTGTCCGAACATCACTCCCTTGCATTTTCTTTACTTCAGTTGCATATAGCACTTTCAAATCAACAACTAGTTAATCATTGTCCTGTTAAATGGTTGCTTCATATGCACTTCTTAGAAGCTCAAACTTTCGAAATGGTTCCTTCAAATTCAGGCTTTAAGGTCTACAATTAGTTGTATTTAAGGTATTTCTTTGTTGACATTTTTTAGTCAGGAAAATGAGGAAATAGCTTTGACTGCATTAAAGATTCTTATAAGGGTATTAGACAGCATATAAAGTCGATGGAACTGATACGGAGCTGTTAACCTCAACAAATGCTCATAAGTTTGAGTCTACATTCTGCATGTAAACTCATTTAAAGACTTAGAGAGATGTATTTAAAATAATTGTATAACTTATGGACGGCCTACGGCACATAAAAATAAAATTAATGCATAAGCCAGCACGTAAAAAACGAATTATCGGTGGTCTAGGTGTAATCAATTAATACGCTTGGTTATACAATATCTACGGTCACCGAAATCGCTTTCGGATGGCTCTATAAATCAGCGACAGTGTTCAATTTAATTACAATTTTTGGAAAATGCCATAGATCATCAATCTTATATAACCTTTGCCCACACCTCGTCAATATCAACTTCATCGTTTATCTCTCATAAAAAAAAACTGCAGATACGCACTCAACATGTTTTTCCTTCAATTTTACTGAAAAAATTAATTCAAAAAATTAATGCTAACTCTCCAACTTAAGCCAAAATAAGATACCATCTGACCTTATTTGTAAAATCGGGTCAAGGCGCACCAACGCTAATTTCTCTTTTTTTTTTGGCTCATAACTGGTCGCCTTAATACTTGTTTCTTGTGCAATTTGAATAATTTAACAAAAAGAAAAATAAAACAACAACTTTGTCATTTACAATTTATCTAATGTGTCTTATAATTCTTTGAATTTTCTGCCAGCAAACTCATAATTCAAAAATAAAACATTTCCCACGAATCCAATTCACAATGCACTACATCCCACGCCCCAGTACTCTGAATGTATTTAACGTAAAATAAATTGAAAACATGTGAATGGTGAACAGTGAACAGTGAACAACGAAACGTACTTGTATCTGCAGTTACAGATACTCATAATGAACAAAGAAAATCGTAGAAACAGAAGTAGAAAAATGTCCCGCGTAAAAATCACGCCTTGGAAACATTGTATTTCTTTTTAAAAAGGGTACCGAGCAAATCTCTGAACGGTCGAATGAATTTGTCAGCGTTTTGTGTTAAAATTACTAGGTGCACTGGTTTCTTGACTTGGTCTAGTACCTCCATGGAAGCGTAGCGCACTACTCGCCTACATCATTGAGTAGCTACGCGAACCGAAACCAATCAAATGGTGTAGTGATATTACCTAAAAACTATATAATAGTCCGCCGCCGTCCAATTTGACAGATTCGTAGGAAAAAAAAATGAATTATTGACGAAGCGTTAAGTGACATGCAGTCTAGATAAGTTTGTCATCTAAATAAGTTAGATACAAGTATCCGTATTACGTGCTGCAGTTCGTTGTGGACAATTTCTGAAAGAGATTAGTCACTTTCGAAAAACACAACATTCAGCTATTTAATTTGGATATTTTGGTAAAAAAAGATCTGATCTGGGAGCGATTAATTTGAATTCCACGCGCATGATGCAAAAATCGAGATAAACTGGTTTGTTTGCGATATTCATTGACATGTACGAGCTACGAGCAAATACAAATATCTATTGGAGAGATATTTTTTGACTGGCAAACTGGTTTAAGTCTTACCAATTTCATTTCTGATCGCTAACATGTGGTCACAGGGCTATAAATTCCCTGAAATAAGATTTTCTTGTTTCTGACTTTTATTGTTTTTTTTTTACAAAATTGTAAATTAATGCTTAAAATTTGTTTTTGTATCTTTTTGATGGAGTTCGATATATGCAAATTTTGGTTAGGCAGTCACCTATGTTTGACATTGCTTTGTCTCTTGGTCTTCTCGAAGTTGAAATCCGAAATAAAAGATCTCGGAATCTCATGGAATTTTAAATTGCCGAATGCCGAAGACCGATTTGATTTTTTTTTCTGTATCTGATGGATAGTGGAATTAACATTTAACCACTGACAGGGTGATAATCTATTTGTGTTATCCGTAACGTGGTGTATATGTATGGTTTAGGTACTGTTTTATTCAACACACATCTGCATCTAAATTCACATTACTTAGGAATGCATTCACTTTCTTCCAGAATTAAAGAGAAAATGAGAGTTTCTATGAGTAAAGATATTTTATTATCTCTTATTCTGTGTGACCTAGCTGAGTTAATCGAGAAATAAACATTTTGTCTGCGTCGTGATTAGACTTGAAGCGGAAATCCGGTAATCTACATATTATGTACTCAATGAAAACAATTTGCTAAAAATCGCTACTGTTGTCAGCAGTAGAATTTTAAAGCAGTCTTATTGATTTTTGAATACACGAGTAGATAACTGATCATCATCTAAGTAGAATGTTCTGTAATTCGCAGAAAATTGAGAGCTTGAGATGACGGAAATGTTGTTGTAATGATAGTCGTCCTGTCATTTAACCTAAGCTTATCAGCCAGAAATGGTTTAGTAAGTAACAAAGCGATTCGAAAATCATTTCCCCTACTGAGCTTAGCTACTTGAGTTTATCTGGTAGTGAAACTATCATGATTGTGAACTTAGAACTATTTGCACAAATTCTTGTGCCCTTAACATAAAGAGCTAACAACGCAAGCTAAACCTCCACTAATTCTAAAACGGCTTTCTTGCTAAAATGGCTAGAAGTCGCCATCGTATTTGAACAATCTGAAATATTTACAGACAGGTAGTGAAGAATGTGGTTACTACAAATACCACCGAATGGAACGTGAGTAAAATCGGCATAAATTATACGTATTGGGAGTGAACGAGACGATGTGGTTGAGTGCGATTAATTTGCTTCAACTGTTAGTTGACTGTTTTGAAAAAGCCTCATGAAAGAGTCCTCTAGACGAAATTAAGGTTGTTGCTTTAAAAATATTAACTATGTTCGTCAGCATCATACGCCGCTTTGTCCCAACATATTTGATGATTGGGGACAAGAAGGATGGATAACTTCTTCAACTTAATTGTGACGAAAGGGCTGAATGCTCATTTAGACACACAACCAACAACCAACGGCTTAGACGTTTTACGAGCGTAACGTTGTTGGTAAATGGCTTATGGATTTCTGCAATGGTTAGTGCGGTATCTTAAAACGTACCCTGTGGGAACAAAAGGCCAGCGTTCGAAGTACATCAAAAATATAGAGAAGTGAAGCTATCAGTTTTAAAGCCACGCTGTCGAATCAGTATTTTTGTATAGGTACAAGACTTAGACGACACTATGATAGGAAAAATCTTAACTACATTAAAGGTTTTTTGACCAAACTATATTTCCAAGTTCTTTACACACTGCATAACAAAACCGAAGGTGAACATGGATCGGATAAGCTTTTTTTAAAAAAATATAACACATGCTATGATATATCCGATTAATCGAAGAGTGTAGCGGCTGATACAACCATGGTCAATTAAGACGCAGCTCAACTAGGACGCTATGACAAATAGGAGTAATGGAAGCCTTATTACCAAAGAGTGAAGTCGAAGCAAAAAGTCCCAAAACTATTTCACTTATATATATATGGATACAGTATTTTAGCCAGCATATGATATGCTACTCTATGCTGAGGGGCTGCATGATGTCTTCATTAAAAAAAAGTTGATGATGAAATAGGTCCGCGACCTTTCTTAGGGCGTATACCTACACTTTCAGTTTCAAGAAAGACGGGTTTTGCCAATATAGCTACCTTTAGATAGTAGGACTTTGTATTCCCTTTTTATTTATGTAGTCAAAAGTTCTTCTTTTGTGCCACCTTCTTTACTTACTCGTACTTTGTCCAAAATACAACTTTTATATTGTAGTCTCTGTTACAGAGGCAATATTTTCAGAAACGGGTTCCGGAACCGAAATTCGAATGAACAGCAACATGTGAATAATGTCTGGATTGCACTATTCTGCTCATTATGAAGTATCAATTTGGGCGTCAGCCCTAGACCAACAGACCAACTGTATAATACTGGAAAATGGTTAAATGTCTGGGATATACATATTAGCCACAGTATAAAATAACTTTGTTTTTCTATCAATTTCAGTCTTAAAGTCGCTAGTACGGAGGGCTTGAAAACGAGTTATAATTTTTATCGCATTTCAAGTTGAAGTTTCCTTATCTAAAGAAGCTCTCTCTTGAGATATCATGAGATTATCTGTTCACATTTGGACCGATAGTCAAAGTATAGGTCCATTAACTCAGTCTCGACTACATCGAAAGTGATTTAAAATTCGTCCATGTATCATTCAAAGGAACCAATCAGTTTATAATTCACATTCACAGCGTATCTGATCATTGAAACAACATTGGTATTGCTAAGCTGATGTACTTGGAGAAGCGTCATGACCTCTCAGGCTATAAGGACATGAGAGATGTAATGCCTTTGAACTGAATACGATAGGCAGGACTAACCGCTGCTGGTCGAGTGACTCGTCTTGCAACTATGGAATAAATACAAAAGTTGATGCCCGATCTTTAAACGTGGATAGGTTGTGGCATCAGAAGTCATTTCTCCGCTAAGCGATAACTTGCATCGTTAAAACCGAAAAACTTTCCATTCTCGGTATGTGTGTCAATGACAACATACATGGATGGGAATGACCACATATTCGAAGTCGCCAAAATGCTGCGAAATGTCTAGGTTTCCTTAAGTGATCTAAGAAATATTTCAAATCCTCTGATCTGGCTTCAATATATAAGGCTTGGAGCTGCAACAAAAATAACATTCAGAGCCTTTAATTGGAACGTGCTCCTCTAAGAACAGTCAAAAAAGCTTTAGTGGATTTTGGAACAATGATAGAGCCTTAGACGACCAACCCCGTTCTGAACGGCTACCCGATGTTGATGATGACATTGTGCGAGCTTTAGTCAAAAATAACCCGAAGAAATTGCTAAGAAGCTTATTATTGACCATTTGTCACCATTTGGGGGGGGTTTCCGTTGTTATATCTTTGCTTAGATGACATGAATCGAACCTTTTTTCGATAGAGTCATAACAGTTGACGAGAAGTTAAGAACAACAACGTGCAAGGAAAAGGGAGCTGGAACCAATTAGGTAAGGGTGCAGAACCCGTACTAAAGACTGACTTTTTTCAGGTTCTTTCATCTCAGCAATCACTGAGATATTTACTGTGACCAATTCTCTAAGAAAATCGTCCGGTTTTAGCTAATCGAAAAGGCGTCCAATTTTTTTTTTGTTAAATCAACTCAAGTGTGTATGAATACACTAATAATGCCTCAGCATGTGTTAAGTTTTTTGGAAAATTGGACAGAAAGAGAACAAAGATACTTGGGCTCAGTGGTTTTTTTTGCTCCATGGGTAGCACCCAACATTTAATGGGGAGACTAAATTGTTAGTGGGAGCTGGCTTATTGTATTCTTGTCAATTAACTTGATTTTTGTTGACTGAAAAATGCAAGTCTTTTGGGCATGGCTGGGATTCGAACACTGAACCTTCCGATTTGGAAACTAGTTCACTACCACTTGAGCCACGACCACCCACACTATCACTCATGATAGCGCAGTTTGTAAAACGTTGAAAGATAGTTGCAGAAAATAACGGAGACTATGTAATTGATAACCTTCATTCGGACCTGTTCATATTCTCAAGATATCTGTTGTTGAGATCTCATATCAATAATTGACTTTATCTAAAGTTACACATTGCTTGAATTGTAGCTTTAAAGATATGGCTTATTGTATTTGTCACAGAAGCTAATGGGTACAGACAGCAGAATATTGGCTGTGCTTTTTGCGTCGATGCCAGGCATTTTCCCCATAAGCAGTAGAAAAGGCAGCTTAGCTTAAGATATATCTTTATTCTCTTAACGTAATTTCAAATGACTTATACAATAGTAGCTTGCATAATGTGTGCGAGATAGAGTACGAGTAAGTATTCTAATGTTTCGCACCCCGAATTCAACTTTTTTAAAAAAAATAAAAAAATTCTATAGAAGATATTTCTCAAACGTCTCTTCTCTGTGACGGTAGGTGTTGTGAAATATACCTATATCAATTGTCGGTGACTCGCATAACTCGCATTATTACTCTGTTTGCTAAAGTTTATTCCAATTAAACAAAACTGACGCAGAGACCAGCATTTTTTTTGTCAGTTTTTTGGGTAGATCGCGTGTTTAGATCATTGAGACTTCCCTTGAGTATTTAGATGTATTAAGCGTCGAATAGACTTCTATAACTTGTCCATAATGCGTTTTGAACGACTTTATTCTACATAACAGTCTGTTTATTGACCACTCTTAGTAACCAAATCTTACTTAGATGTAAGATGAGTTAAGAGGACGAGTAAATTAACTTTTAACTTGGCACATTATCCGAGAATGAAGATTTCTATCAAGGCGAAGTTTTGCGAGTCCTTGACTACTATCCGCAAGGGGAAACTTAACAAAGGAAGCTCCTTTCAATTGAACATCTGGTGACTGCTGGCATAAATCAAAGAACTGGAGCAGCAGCGAAAACGTACTGGCCCGGAGAGATAAAAAAAACCTTGTTAGCAAAGTAAAGAGCACTCCCAGAATTAGTTAAGAAAATTTCTGCAATAGGCTATATCGAACATACAGTAAAATCGTTTTTAAAGAAATCCTTTGAACACGCCATCGACATCATGAGAACGTGGGAACATGAGATAGTTAGCGAATGAATCTATTTCAGAGTAAATGTTGGCACCGTCAATGATAAAGTGATAGAGTAGAGCAAATTATAGCGACTTTAATTATTTAAATGAAAGGATTTAAAGCCCATAAAAGGAATAACATTATGCCAAGTTGTTATGAGGATATAAATAAATGACAATACTCTAGATATGAGATCCCTTAGACCTAGCCCCCTGTCTAAGAAAAGATATGAACCAAAAAACTCGCTTTTTAAGATCAAGGAATCATGGATTACAAAAATTATAGTGACAAAATCAGACCACAGACCCGGAAGTGTCTGTCTAGTAACAAGAGATCTTCAAGAGATCGAGGTCGTTCAATTAAATTTCCTTATATGTTTATAAATGACGTTGAATTGTTTTTTCTTAAAGATAGTAATTCCAAGATATAATGGAGCATAAGCGTGGTGCATTGTTCCGTGTTTTGTTATTCTGTTAGTTCAAATTAGAAAACCACTAGTCGTGGATTTATAGAAGCAGGGGGCTTGTCCCTTAGCTTGAAGTCAGCTTTCAGTGCGTTGGCTAATTCGGTTTTGCAAAAATAGCAGCATGTGTTCATATTGTCTCATATTACTATTTAAAATCGATGTCATTTTGACCCAAATTTTCACCTGTTAATTTTCAAATCAAGTTTTTTACTTAGCTGACTTGTGTCAAATGCCAACATCAAATTAATGAAACTGATCTCAGTAAAAAAAAAGAAATACCTCAGCACCTTAGATAATTACAAGTTACTGACAGTTGAAGAAATACTCGTACATCAAAGAAACATCTTACACCACAGCATAAGTTTACATTTTTAGGCCAACCATAGTACTCTGCCGAGCCATGCCCACCAAGCACCATAACCGCAGTCATTCCCAACCTCAACCATAAGCTAATAAATAAATTATTGCCTAATGCCTCTGTATGGTCCATGACTTCTTGGAATACCATCGGTCCATCTGCATACACCACTCAGTTGGGCAATCTGCGCGTTCAGCTGCGGAACTCCATTACCTCCTTGTATTCCACAAACCATAAAAAGGTGCGAAATGCCCCGAAACAGCAAACAGCAACAACAATTGCATACCAAACGTCTTCGCTATCACTTTCGAATCGAAACCTTCGGCAATTAATTATTTGCCGTCCGCACATACTCGTAGAGTGCCCCATAACAAGTTGGTATTGCTAACCAAAGCCGATTGTCCAACTTCAATATCTGACATTTGGCTGCGCAGCATTTGGTAGCACTACTCCTATACTGTGGTTCCAGCATTGGGTCAGTAGTGAAGTTTTGTAAAAGAACCTGGCTTTGGAGGCTTTGTTTGTTTTTGTCCAATTCAACTGCCGAGCACATGTAAATTGGAATCAATTCATCAGTCTGTGTTTATCGTGCCGATAATAATTACCTCTTATGTACGATTTTGATTCCGAAAAGTGGTCGACTCTATGGTAAGATCCCACTGTCGGCTGCTGGGAATGACTTGTGACGTGATGACATGACATATGAGCGGATTTAAGGTGTAACGGCTCCGAATAATATCTAATCTTATGCAAGATTATGAGAACAGTTTGTGGGGCATAATTAGATGAACATATGGAATTACTTAAGTTGATATCCCCATGCGTGTAACATTCCTCCACAAATCTTAAGGAAGTGGTTGGATGCGATTTTGAAATGACGTCCATTACTGTGGTGCGTGATTAAATATTATGAGTTGCGTGAGTGTAATAAAAAACAAATCTACAAGAGCAGAAATCATTTGGATTTGATGCAACCATTTCCATTATGCATTAGGTAAGGTCCATGTAGCAAGACAGAAAATTGTCTTTTCCCAGTTGGTCGTATTGTTTGATTGGAGAAAGTTCCTGTAGTTACCTTAATTTTCTGGTCGTATGGGAAATTTTAACAAGCTATCAGTACCGATACAAGTACTCGTACATATGAATTTTTTTAAAAAAATAAAAAACCCAGACAGAGGTAAAATTTCTTGTTCTTAATGTTGATGGGAATTTCCCAGCGATGGCTTACGAATTTCAATGCGTAAGTAACAAGGTAAAATTATGCATTCGTATCTAATTAATCAAATGTTGGGGATGAGCAGTTGTCACAAAATCGTAATTCAATTGTAATTAAGGTTGTACAACAAACATCGCTTCTGTTACATTTGTCGTACATTCATCAGACCCCTACACTCTCAGGTTTCACTTGAGTGCTATTTCACTTCTCACGGATTCAAAATTTAATGAAATCTGACCAGTTTTGTAAAATTTTTTATTTTGTCTGTCGAAGTTTGACCTCTTTTCAGTTATTTAAGTTTTAACTCAAGGAATGTTGGCATCCGAGGCTTGGATAGTTGTTGGTTTGTTAACATATGCCAGAGACTTTACATAGCTTCACAAGATTAACGTGAAATCCCACAATCTCGCTGGCCAATTTTATTACGATCTATTTGCCGCATCTATTTTGTGATGTAACGTTGTCGCTGAATCCTCAGTTAGTATACATGATATAGGACGTATATCAATTATTTATTTTTGAATAAATGAAAACCGACGATCCCAACGGAGTGAACATTGAAACAAACAATGGAATTTAGAAGTTTGTGAGTGAAAATGAGTCTTTTCCTAATATAGCATTTTTACAACTTACAACATCAAGCTTCACAGAAGCGAAATCTGCGAGCTAACATCGCAAGATAATCTTACAATGGCGTAGGCAAAGGTCTTTGGACAAAATCTGTGACATAGTGGACGGACACAATCCAAACTATTGTAATGGATGCCGAATGGTTTCCGTTGTACATACATACACATTATTATATATTTACGCGGTTTAACCTACAACATTCAAAGGCTACATATGCTCTTCTGTCTAGCAGGGCTTTTGCGATGAAGACACAAGTTTTCTATCGTATTGGCGACGGATGCTGCTCTGGTCTTGGTTAATCATAAGATTAAGCACCACTTAGTGGGAAGCAGTGTGATGCCTAGAGACTTGTTTTGTTGTACTAAAATGAATCTTTAACTTTACATAGATACGGTTCGAGGCGGGCTAGGTCCTCAGCCAACATACCCGAGAGTAAAATATTTTCATCCACTTTCGTCAGTGCCAGGCTGTTGCGAGGTAAAGCAAAAATATTGCTTAACATTCTTTTAGTTGCTCCAGGAAGGGCTTTATTTCTTCGTTGGCTTCTAAGTACAAATCAAAGTACCCATCAGCTATAAGCAGTAGTGGCTCTGCACATTATTTCCGCGTTGATGTCATTGTCAAGGTTAATGGAAATGCCGAGTTAGATAAAATCCTTCACTACCTCTAATTCTGACTGCCTATCATGACGTTTTATCATGGGCATTGCTATTTTCATGTCGCTCTTTGTTGACAGGTTGTATCTTTTTATCGCTTCATTAACAACTATGTAATGGCATTTTTTCCGCTTCTGCTCCAATAGTTGAGAACTCTCCATTTTCGCTGTCTCTGCATATTCGAGTATCTGAACAGACTTCTGAAAGATGGTACTTCTAGCGTTGACTTTGACTTTATCACAGTTTTTTGAATAACAAAATCAATCGCATCTCCTTGAGATCTGACAACAAAGGGCTGAGTTATGTCATTACCAACCTTAATGGAGTAGTGTGCAATTTTGATTGTAATCCAGCATAATTGAATGAGCTTGCCAGGAATACCGAAACTCAATACGGCTCATATAGTTCATTTCTGACAGCCGCATATCGTATCGTCCAAGTGTTATGGCCTGGACCTGGATGTTGCTGACAATAGCAAGACACTTCTGAAAAGGCCAAATCAGGAATGGCAATCAAATGAGTTTTGAAAGTTTTTTTGCAATAACAATAGCACAGCGGGAATTAATTATTGGTTTGGTGCAATTCTAAGTGCCAACAATTTGCTTGCAATGACTTCGAAACCCCAGGTCCAACTTTGGCCAGTTTTATTTGGTCACTAGACATGTCGATCCAACAGAATACCTAAGGTTTGCTCTTCTATTCGTATCAATCTTTGATATTTGATTAGTTTGTACGTAGCAACTAATATACCAGTAGGATAGAACAGCTCTGCCCTCCCTGAAAGATGAACGGCAATCAATGAAAGAAAATTGTGAAACTAAATCCGGGTATTTAATAGCGGCATGTTTATCCGAAAAGATGCGGTGTCCTTTTAAGATATCACAATCCAGCCAGAAAAAGACTTCCTTAATCTACAAAATTTTCACCTGGAACACACTACAGTGAATTAGAAGGTGTATTGCTGTTACTTTGGCGATAGTTTTTTTTTTTAATTTTTAACTCGCCAATTTGCCTTGAATGGTCTTTTCTACCAGTTACATGTGAGAACTGTGGTTAGTCTAGTAGGGTTTCTACCTTTCGAATGAAGGTTCTCTACCAGCAGGGAAATCTCTTAGTAAAGTGGTATCGAGTTGTTCCCTGAAGAAAGTATTCCGTCTGATTCCGTTGGGGGTTGGACAGTCACATGAAATGTGATCAGCTGTTTCATCTTCTTCAAGACAAAGTCGGGACTCCGGAGAGTCGACTAGCCTTATTTTGTTGAGGTGATATTATATATATATATTTTGCTCGCAAAAAGAAGGGAAATTATACTATTTGCGAATGAGTGGACAATTTCATTTAAATGTTTACTTCAAAGAGAATCAGAATATTTACTGGCTTGCGAATCAGTTGGTGAAATGACAGAATTGCAGAACGTAAACTTAGCCTAGATAACGTAGCTTACAAGCATGTAGGAATGCATTTCTTTTATCTGAACTACGATTAACCGACATTATTTATAATGAACTACAAAAGTTGCATAAATTCTTTGGCAGGAGGTGTAAGACTATCCTATACTTCTTCGATACCCAAATTGCTTAAACAGAATGTGCGCATGCTCAGAATCGTTGAGTTTGAAAGTATCATACTCTTAATATTCCGTATTATAGTCGTTATTCAACTGCATTAAGATCCGAGAGAATGTGTTCGATTTCAAGGTCGTTATTTTGCCGTGCCACGGGGAATTCTATGATTAATTGCCTCATTATCATAAATTTGTAGAAACAATAACAAATGCGCAGATCAGTTGCATGGGTTCTCGGCATTGACTTTGAAATGTTTCTTTAATTTCCGAAATGTGATTAAATTTTCAAAATTATAGCACGTTCATTCAGTAACGAACCGGAATTACTTGAATTGCTTTTCTGAAAATGTTGAATGCTTGTGGGATAGATTTTGAATAAGAACAATAAATTCTTGGATGACTTTGTTATGGCATCATTGACTCTCGCTGACTTGAAGAGATATCTTTAAAGTGTAATTAAATCTCTGTGAATATCTCATCTTTCACATAGTTAAACTTGAATTTGAATCGTTTTGCTTTCGGTAATCGCAAATATGTAGTTATCAACAGAATACAATTGCCCTTTTGATTTCCTAAAAATTCTGATGCAAAAAAGGTGATCCTTACATCTTTAGAAAAGCAATTGGTGGTAGCGTTGAAATTTTAAGTACTCTAAACAGGCGTAACAAGGTAGCAAGCTTATGTAAGTTGGGCCGTAATTTTGGGGAAGAAAGGGGATTGATATGAGATTTTTCAGCTAAGTTTCTGCGTCTACGGCTCGTTGTCAGGTAACACTGATTTGAATTTTGCCAATCTTTTTTCCTCCTGAACAGGCGCGGCATAGATGACGAGCATGATACATTGATAGAATATGATTTCAAAGACCACAAATTATTTTCGCTGAAATCAAATAGAAAATATAGAATAACTTTCTTAAAATCGCTTTAAGAATACATTCTATATCCACTGTGAAGTGCGTATCGCGCCGAGAAATCCTCAAAGACTACCCTTCAAAAGAGTTTAACGTCATTCCGAATGCTATTCACAGCCAATTGTGGATAGTGACGGTAAGCAGGGGTTTTCTGCAAGGCGACTTCGTATCTGCACTGCTATGGTGCTTATTGAACGAGTGATTGCTTCAAGCAACAAATAAGTCAAACGACTACGCTCAGTTATATGTAAATAATGTAGCTTTACTAACTATTTAACTATTTTTAGTCTTCTGTAAGGGGAAGGCTTTTTTAGGCCTGATCGCCTATTGGTGCACTACAAATAGGTTTTCAGTCAAACATCTTAGAAGAAAGAATGTCTGGAGGCATCACCATCCATTTCTATAAAGTAGTTAAGTAATTAAGTGTGCTCCTGCAAAACAAACTACTCTCGTTTAATCATAGATGATAGATTTCACTCCCTTATGATAACTTGCATCTCTCCTGCAAGCAATCTTGTTGGCAAAGGAAGTCTTGTGAGAGACCGGTAGAGAAGGCGAACTATCTACGACTGTGATATCAATCACCACTTTCCAGGTATTTCGAAAATGGAACGCTACTCTAAACCTAATCGGACGATTGAATTCACTGAGTCTTGCTTGAATCCCTTGTCACAATGGGAACTGAGGTCGTTGATAAACATGCTTAACAAGAAAGTTTCTCAGGATTCGAAACTACGTATGAAAAGCCTGTGTCATCGGTTATGGATCCTTTTAACAGCTAGGTTTCATATAATCTTTTCAACTGCAGATGGTATGGTTCCCATGGATCTTAAGGATAGTGCTAATTGTGTACCTTAAATTAGGAAACACAGAAGAGTCCTAACTGACTTTGATTGAGTGTCTGCCCTATGCTCGCATCAGATTAAGCTCTTATATACGAAGGCTCTTGGCAGGCCTATTTATGTATGTATGTCACATTGAATATATTTGGTCAATATTGCATTTTCCAGTTCTAGAAACGACTTATTCTTTATACGAGTATGCTTAATACTTAAAGGTTATGTCATTCGTTAATTGTCACAAATAATAGAAGTGATTGCAATATTTTACTTGCTGAGTGCTAGCAGACTGTACTCCTGACGCATGTATATTGGCTTCGCGATCTCCTTACTTTAGTGAAATTAGCCAGCAGACTTACTGTTTTCATGTGGAATAATGAAGATTAAGGCTTTACCAGCGTTAAAAGAATATCGTTTATAATAATTGAATAGGTTTTTTTATTCAGCTTCTCCGAAGGACTTTTGAGAGGGTTTCCTCAATGCTGTAACAATTCTTCGGTGCACCAGGGTTTGTGCGAGTAGATGCAGGATGAGATCTAAGCATTCAAAATGTTGATGAAGCATCCTTCCATTTTAAATTAATTTTTTCATTCATCTTTTTTCACCCAAATGTGTTGATGTGTTTGAATTTGGCCGTTTCTGTCTCATGTTTCTTACGTCTGAGAAGTTGTTTATCATTCCATCTCTTCTCTTTGTAACTTTCGCTGGAAGCCTGCTTTGCAATTGTTATTCGGCTCATTTAAGGCTGGTATTCTGGTGTAGAACCAGAACTTATATGCACTCGAATAGTTTTAGTTCAAGGATTCATGAAAACAGAAGACATATATGAGTGTTAAGGCTTTACCGTCGAATTTTCTTGTATTGTGTATCATTACGTCACGTATGTTTCTTGCCCTACACAGATGAGTTCATAAATTGGCAAACCCAAAATAGATAGACACGTTGGTGCTCTTGTGTATATCGAAATCGTTGAATTAAGTGCTGCATTATTACAATCTTTCTAGCTACGACTACGTCAATCATTACCTCAACGAAAGTTTGGTCTCTGATCTGATGATGATCTAATCTTTTGAAGATATAGCATCTTTTCACTGACAGAAAGTCAGTCTTTTCTTTTTTAATGATTTTATTCAGAAACACTATACTTGAGGAAGGCAATTCAGATTAATATCATCATAATGTTGCCTTTTAAAATCACAACCATCATTTCGCTGCAGAGTGGTCACCCCATCTATACTTTCTGTTCCTAATTGACGGCTAGTATCTATCTGAAGGAATTCGGTAGTATCTAAAATAGAAGGTGTAGGTTGACGTTTTCAAATGGCAGGAGGTACTCGCGAACTCCCTGATTTTTAAGCGAAATAAAGAATTTTGAGCCAAAGTAGGTACTCATGTTATAAGCTATTCAATTCCTGGACAACATCACAAAGACTGATTAATGAGACATTAGCGTTTAGATTCTAGCTGAAGGGAACAGACCAACTTTGTTTCCGAACTTTCAATATATCTTCTCTGTTGGTATCGTGGAATAGTGGTTAAATCCGTTCACTAAAATTCAAGACATCACTCAAATCTCTGCCAACACCCAATTTTTTGAATTCATCAATATTTTAACGAGCAACGAGCAAACTTCTCAAATGCAATCTTTCTTACCCGCCGATTCGAATGTCGAATATGACAAAATAAACAATGTAATGAGTTGGAGGCACTAGGACTTGGTCCTGAGTACAGTGTAAACAGTACTGTATTTCAAGAAAGGAAAAATTTATTGATTGGGAGAGATTGGTGCATACATATGTGTGAGCCTAGATTCAGAGACAAAGAATGTGGCAGCAAAGACTTTATGATTCAAACACTGTCACTGCCATTGAGCTCGACTGCTCATCTAATGCGAAAATATTCTTGCCTTAATAAGCTTATTTTCAAGATACTTGGTAGGTTTCATATGTCCTTCTTATTGGCAATATTTTCGGCAAAGTTGTTTTTATTCATTGCATAGTACCTCTATATAAGCCCTTATACTACCGTGTGATTGTTTAAGAGGTACTCTTTCTAGTGCGAATTTCATGAGCGATCGTGCATGCATTGCATCACATTGATATTGTACATTTGTTCAATATTGTCTGATATTTTATCGTAAGAAAACTTAGTCTTGCACAGTTTACAAAGTTTTTAGCTGTATGGTGAAAGCCTGATTGACCACATTGCGATCGACGCAAGACACTCCTCCAGTATTATGGATGTCCGTACGTTCCGAGGAGCCAACATCGACTCGGACCATTACCTTGTTGTAGCCAAGGTACAGTTGCGGACATCCCAAACTACGCCAAGACAAACTAATGCTATGAGAAAATTCGACGTCAGACGGCTACAATCGCAAGAAATCGCCAAGTCCTTTTCCGATCGAGTGTCTCTTAATCTCTTAAGAGGTCCAATGCCGCCATCACCAAGCATCGAAGGTCAGGAAACACTGCCAAAACGCTTTCAGAGATGCCGCTTCTGATGTGCTGGGTCTCACTCGTCCACTACAACGACACCCGTGGTTCGATGATGAATGCCGGCAAGCACATGCAGCTAAGCAAGATTCATATAACGCGGCGCTGCTTAGAAAGACCAGAGCTGCTCATAAGCTCTATGAGCGGAAGAGGAGAGATGAACACCGGCTTCTCAGGAGGAAGAAGAAAGAGCATGAGAAGCGGGCGGTCGACGAAATTGAGAGATGCTACTCCAGGAATAAAGTTCGGAAGTTTTAACAAAAGCTAAAAATAACATGCCACGGAAACAAACCCCGAACCGAAGCCTGTAGAGATGAACAAGGGAACATCGTAGTAGAATCACAGTAGATGCTGAGGATTTGGAAGAACCATTTCTGCAGACTGTATAACGGCGATGACGGACCAAATACCGCTGTCAGGCAAAATCAACCTTTCAACTTGTACTATGATGACCAAAAATTCCGTCCACCCGACCTGGATGAAGTGAAGATAGCTATATCTAAGCTTAAGTCCAGCAAAGCTGCTGGAGCGGACGGCCTGACTGCCGAACTCTTCAAAGCAGGAGACGATGACTTGGTAAGGAGCAGACACCAACTCATCTGTAAAATAAGCTCGATGAATGGAACCTCAGCATTGTTTATCCGATTCTCAAGAAAGGAGACCCTTAACATCGAATACAAGATCTTATCTGCCGTATTGTGTGAACGCCTGAAGCCGTTCATCAACAACCTGATAGGTCCATATCAGTGTGGCTTCAGGCCAGGAAAGTCCACCATCGACCAAATATTCACATTACGGCAGATCTTGGAGAAGACCCATGAGCTTCAGATCGACACCCACCACCTATTCATCGATTTTAAGGCCGCGTATGACAGCATCTATAGAGACGAGCTATATAGAGCAATGTCCAGTTTCGGCATCCCTGCCAAACTCGTCTGTCTGTGCAGGATGGCGATGGAGAATGCACGCTGCTCTGTCAATATCGGTAAAGATCTCACCCAGACCTTTAATTTAAAAAAAAGGATTTAGACAAGGCGGCACCGAGATCAAGCGAAGAATAACTCTTGCCAATCGCTGCTTCTTTGGGCTAAGAAGGCAATTGAGTAGCAAAGCCCTGTCTCGGACAACAAAAGTTACCCTTTAAAAAACCTTAATAATCCCGGTCCTGCTCTATGGCGCAGATGCATGGACATTATCAAAAATGGATGAGGGTATTCTTGGTTGCTTCGGGAGAAAAATTCTTCAGCCGATCTTCGGTCCCGTATGCATTGAAGGAGAATGGAGGAGGAGATACAACAATGAACTCTACGGACTGTACAGCGACATCGACCTAACCAGAAGAGCGAAGATCCAAAGACTGAGATAGCTGGGTCATGTAGAGCGTATGGACACCAATGCTCCGGTCCGAAAAGTCTTCGAATCCGCTCCCGAGGGACAGCGCAGTGCGAAACTGGAGGCAGCTAGCCAGGGATCGATCTGGCTGGAGACACTTGTTGACTGAGCCCCAGGTCTACCCCGGACTGTAGCGCCACTTAAAGAAGAAGATTATGACGAAAGTCTGTGTTAGTGATAATAACGGTTCACATAATCGGCCTACTGAACGCATAACTCGCTATATCATCGAAATTATCTAGTACGTATCAACGAAAATATGACGATGGCAGAGCAGAGAGTGATCACCGTGATAAATCGATTCGGCGCCGTTCTCAACAGCTTGGCTTATCTTATGCAACAATTTGGCGTGTTTAATGTCAGGTTCCTAGCTTCAGAGCATACAAAATATAATTTATGCAAAAACTGTAGCTGGTCGACCTTTCGAGTCGTCTAATTGTCGGTCGTCGGGCTATGGGAGAGTTTCCAATGTTTTCGACCAAAATTTTGTATGGACCTTATGGCTTAATGGTCTCGTCAATAAGCAAAAACATATTTTTTGGTGCGGAACAATCCAGTGAGTTGTAAGAGCTGCCATTACATCTAAACAAAATACGGCCGAAATGTATCTGTAAATGGCGACCAATGGACTATTCGCTGCCGGTGTTCCCGACGATATTTTTTTCAAGCTTAAGACTGGTCAATTGACCGCTCATGTGACATCTCACAGCTATACTTTTTCCTTTGGGGCTACGTAAATTCTGTATGGATAAGCCTGCTATGATTGAAGAACTCGAGGCAGTGGTAAAATGCCAGTCGTAATGCTCGAATGTATCAGCGAAAATTGAAACTTCAGAATGGACCATGTTAGATGCAGTACCGGCCAACATAAAAAAAAATTATCTTGACAAAAATAAATGTAAATGCAATGGTTCTCTTGTATAATTGAGGCATATTGGTACAAGTACAATCTAGTTAATTGCTTTCCTACGTTTCTGAAGGGCCATTACAATGGATGGCATGAGGCTCCTTCCTATAGACTTGACTTGTCGATATGACTATTTACGAGTCAATTAACTTAACCCTATGTGGTTAAAAGAAGTTATTTGTAGTGGACAGAAACCCGGCTCACTTAAGTTGTTCATTTGTCAATGCCTTACATAACAAATCGCACAGTATCCAAATTTTCTATCTGGTTTTACTGAAGTAACTATTGAATTTATACAAAGTCATCCATCAATCGGAATGTCAGGATACCATTGCAAGATAATAAGTCAAAAAATGTAAATCTTCACCAAATTTAAATTTCAGATTTAGACATTGAAGCACTGCCAGTTCACTAAGTAAGCTAAGCCTGTCACATGCCTTGACTTATCGGGTTTAAGTCAATCAAAAAGGTAAACACTTTCCCAATGCAAATGCCTTTTAAGTAATTGCTTTCTCATGTGATATCTATCTCCTTCAATATTTGACATCTTTCATTAATTTCCAAATTCACCAGCCCGCTCGGGGCGGTCTCTTTTTCTTTCGTAAGATTCATCGATAAACACGACAAAGTTATAAAAAAATAAATAAATAAATAAATACGAGTAAATAAAACAAGGAGAAATAAAAGTTGAAAAGAAATAAAAACAAAAATAGCGCAATCATCTTCGACTATGAATTTGTTTGGTAGACAGATTGAAACTTGTTTCATCAAATACGCAATCAGCTCTTGAAGATGTACGAGTATCTATGAAATGAGACGTCTTCTCCAAGTACTGTTCGTACCTAACCACCCGTTTGGCTCTGACTGTTTCTTTTTCTTCGTTTATTGATTCGTTCTCCTTCTTTTTTTTTTTTGTTTGCTGTTTTTAGCCTTCACAAGCCATCTCCTATTTAGCTTAAAGCAGGTCGATCAAGTAGCTTCATGGACTTTGATTTTTATACATACACTCAATGAAGAGTAAATATAGAGATACAACTTTTGAGATAAACATAACTGTTAAACGTGTTGCCTAAGAAATACCCTTCCTATGATGATGATGATGATGATGGTACGCATAGATTGATGAATGTACCATTACAATGAAGGTTCTTAAGACTACGTCTAAGTCTAATAGTTGCGAAAAATGTTCATAGATACGACTACTTATAGAGAGCGACATGAACAACCCATCTAGAAATAACCCATTTGAGAGGGCATCTTTAGATAGATAGATGAGCAATTTATACTCAGTATCTAGGCTGGTTTGGCGAATGAGGAAATGCAAAACATTAGCGTGATCAAATTGGATTTAACTGAAATAACATCTAGGAAATTGTTGTTCACATGCAACGGTTATATCCGTAACTTTACATAGTAGTTACAATGCTCCCTTGAAATATCCGTGTGTGTATTGTTGCAAAAAGTCTAATTGGTCGCTGATGGATGTAAGACAAAAATAGACATAGGAGCTGTAATTTAATAGTTGCAAAGATAATTATACTTCTCTCACTAATAACCCCCCTTGGGTGCTTGTATTTTTTATATGAAACTACAATTCATACTCATAGATAATTAGTCTTCAACTTTACAATGTAATAAAAATTACAATTAAAAGACAAAACGTTTGCTTGAAACACTCAGTAGATTTAATTATGTATGCTTTCCGATATCCGGTTGTGGCAATGATTTTTTATGAATTTATTGATTTTTTTTTTCTTTTTTAGAATAACCGATACTTAATGTGACAATTTATTTCCTGTGCCTTAGTGTGGTACTATTACGTTTGCTATTAATTTGCGTAATATCTTTTGTTGGTGAATATAAATCACAGGAAATATAAAAGTCCAGTGGATAGTTTTGCTTTAACTAGCATAAAACATAGTTAACTAATAGAGGTAACGGAATTGTCCTCACGTTTTCCTGAAAGATTGGTGATAGTATCTGAAGAGTAATGTCTTATATTTTATCGAATAGGCGTCAGAAAGATCTTTTTTCTTTTCTTGATCGATTAATAGTTAAATCTTATGGCGAAGGTAAGATGAAAAGTTATCGCCCTGGCGCAGTGATGCCGTTCTAATTAGCAAAAAATTATGTTTCCTGCCTGCGTGGAATTGTTCTTTTAAGTAGTTTGTTTACACGAATTTTTCCCGTAGATGTCTTGCGTGTTTTTCATTTACTTACTTACTTTAGGTGGCGCTACAGTCCGGGGTGGACCTGGGCCTCAGTCAACAAGCTTCTCCAGCCAGCTTGATCCCTGGCTAGCTGCCTCCAGTTTCGCACGCTAAGTTGGCTGAAGTCCTCTTCCACTTGCGTGCGCCACCTGAGTCTTGGCCTTCCTCTACTACGCTGTCCCTCGGGGACGTATTCGAAGACTTTTCGGACCGGAGCATTGGTGTCCATGCGCTCTACATGACCCAGCCATTTCAGTCTTTGGATCTTCACTCTTCTGGCTAGGTCCATGTCGCTGTAGAGTCCATACAGTTCGTCGTTGTATCTCCTCCTCCACTCACCGTCAATGCATACGGGACCGAAGATCGCCCGAAAAATGTTTCTCTCGAAGCAACCAAGAACACCCTCATCCGTTTTTGATAATGTCCATGCCTCTGCGCCATAGAGCAGGACCGGGATTATTTAAGTCTTATAAAGGGTGACTTTTGTTGTCCGAGAGAGGGCTTTGGTACTCAATTGCCTTCTTAACCCAAAGAAACAGCGGTTGGCAAGAGTTATTCTTCGCTTGATCTCAGCGCTGGTGTCGTTGTCTGTATTTATAGCGGAGCCTAGGTAGACAAAGTCCTTAACTACCTCAAAGCTATATCTGTCGAGGGTGACGTTCTGTCCGAGACGTCGGTGTTGGTTGTCCTTATTGCTTGACAGCATATACTTGGTCTTGCCCTCATTGACCGCTAAACCCATTGTCGCCGCTTCTGTCTCAATACTCGCGAAAGCGCCACTGACATCACGCTGTTTTCTCCCGATTATGTCAATATCGTCGGCGTATGCCGACGTACTTTTGAAAGATAGTGCCTCTTGTGTTTGCTCGTGAGTTTTGCACTATTCTTTCAAGTACGATGTTGAATAAATCGCATGACAGCGCATCGCCTTGTCTAAATCCTTTCTGGACATCAAAGGTCTCGGTGAGATTCAGATGGTCTCCTTTTTTGAGAATTGGACAAACAATGCTGAGGTTCCATTCATCGGGCATACTTTCGTCCGACCATATTTTACAGATGAGTTGGTGTATTCTCCTTACCAAGTCATCGCCTTGCGCTTTGAAGAGCTCGGCAGTCAGGCCATCCGCTCCAGCAGCTTTGTTGGACTTAAGCTTCGATATGGCTATCTTCACTTCATTCAGGTTGGTCATCATCGTCCAGGTTGAAAGGTTGATTCTGCCTGACAGCGGTATTTGGTCCGTCATCGCCGTTATACAGTCTGCAGAAATGATCGTTCCAAATCCTCAGCATCGACTGCGATTCTACTACGATGTTCCCTTGTTCATCTCTACAGGCTTCGGTTCGGGGTTTGTTTCCGCGGCATGTTATTTTTACCTTCTGGTAAAACTTCCGAACCTCATTCCTGGAGTAGCATCTCTTAATTTCCTCGATCGCGCGCTTCTCATGCTTTTGTGTTTTTCATTTAAATGGATAAATTTGAATAACGTGCTGTCAAAAAATCCTTCGTTTTGGATGGATTAACCCCTTAGAAAAATCTTCCAAAGTTTACGGGGACTCTGCCCTTTCCATACCCTTTCCATTAAACGTGGTCGCACGACCCTCGAAGATAACTCACGTGAAGGACGGCTAAAAACCGTAACCACACCCTAAACTATAGAAAAAGTGCATGATATCGTGTTGGACAATAGGCGAGTGAAGGTAAGGCTATGGGGATATCGCAGGAAATGATGCGAAACATCTTGCACAAAAATTCTGATCAAAAGCAAGTGCCCAAACGATTTAGCAGCAATCTTTGGACTGATTCAATAGGGATCCGAGCGATATCTTGCGGCGATTTCTCACCATGGATAAAACATGGATCCACTACTATACGCCAGAGACGAAACAGCGCTAAAGAAAGCAAAATCGCATCGCATCTGCCGGAAAGGTCATTGCCAGCGTGTTTTGGGATGCGAAAGATATCCTGGTAATTAATTGCCTTGAAAAAGGCAGAATATAACTCCAATCTTCTTGACCAGGCTTATGCCAAAATTCCCAAGAAGAGAACTGACTTGAAGAAGAAAAAAAAAAATCATTTTTCTCCTGGACAATGTACCTGTATGCAGGGATGCGTTGGCGATGGGAAGACAGCGGGATTTGCGGTACGATTTGCTCGGCCAACTTTTCATCTCGTTCTTACTTTGATAGCGCCACCTGAGGTCGAGTTCTTCCTCTATTGTTACGTTGTCCCTCCAGGGCCCTGTAACACAGCGTGACAAGTATTTGTAGGACAAGTAAAATCTGACTACTCAAGAAAAATCTGTAACACAAAACAGACTTGTCTTTCTTACTGTGACAAGTGTCGCAATGAAATATGATAAGTGGATAAGTGGTTCAATTACCCTTGTTCTGTAACAGAACGCTACAAGTGTCAAGAATTACTTGTCAAACTACTACTGCTTTCGAACCGGCGTTTTGAATATTGTCGTAAAGTGATTAGTGTACTTTATCTAAGTTTAATTATAGTGAAAATATAAAAACTTATCAAAAATTTTACAAAAAATGTACTTTTTTGATTCCGATTTGACAGAGATGTTGAAAGAGATTATAATGAATTTCGGCGCAGATTAAAAGTCTATAACCAAAGAATTAATTTTGAAATTGATAATCATTTGTTTATTGAAAAGTTTCGCATATCAAAATCCAGCAAACAAGTATGTAGGCCTAAAAATGTACAAAGTGTTAAAGGATTCTATGAAAAAGGTTGGACGCCGAAGGTTTGTGAAACTGGCCAGGCAGTGTTCATGATGCGAGGGTGCTGCGAAATAGCACTTTAAACCACAGGATGGAAGCAGAATGGAGGTCTTTTGACAATGCTGTTATTCTTGGGGATAGTGCATATCCACTTAAAACATGGCTAATGCCGCCATTAATGGCAGGTGCAGATGAAATATCACTCATTCGATGCAACACGGCTCACAAACGCACACAACGTTTTATAGAATGCGCATTTGGAGTACTTAAGGAAAAATTTCCCTGTTTTAATCAGTATACTAGGTGGGGTGAAAAGTAACTTCCTTGACCGCCAGAATGCGCTGCTACTGCATATTTAGGCGGACATGCCAAATTTCAGTACGATACTGTCTTTAGTTTTGTTTTGACAGCTGATTGTTGTTGACGTGTTTGGCATCATGTTGAGTATGGACAAAAACGATTTTCGTTGTCTCATAAAACATTATTTTTGAGAGGCAAAACTGCGAAGGAAACAAAAGAAAAGTTGAATAAATATTATGGGGCTAATGCTCCGTCAGTTTACACCGTCAAATATTGGTTTCGAGAGTTTGGTGGTGGCCGCTACCTCCACTACCGATCAAGACCGCAGCGGCAGGCCCTCCGATGCGGTTACAGAGGACAATGTCGAAAAAATACATGAAATAGTGTTGGCTGACCCGAAAGTGAGGGTGCGCGAGCTAGCAGATACCACAGAGATTAGTACTGAGCGCACACGCCATATTTTGGGCAATATTCTGTCGCTGGGTGCCGCGCAAGCTCACTCCTGACCAAAAACACGAACGCGAGAGCACTTCGAAAGAGTATTTGGACTTGCTGATGCGGAATCGGGCGGACTTTTGGCGTCGATTGGTAACTGTTGATGAAACCTGGATCCACTATTACACACCAGAGAACAGAATGAGTGCCCGGCAATGGACTGAAGCCGGCACGAGTGCTCCAAAGCGGCCGAAGGATGCTCAATGGGTCGGAAAGGTTATGGCGTCGGTTTTCTGGGATTATCATGGCATACTCTTCGTGGACTATCTCGAAAAAGGAAAAACCATCAACAGCGAGTATTACTGTGCATTATTGGAGCGATTGAAGGTCGAAATCGCTGCAAAACGGCCTCACATGAAGCGAAAATAATTTTGTTTTTGCAAGACAATGCACCGGCGCATAAGAGCATCGCAACCACGACTAAAATCAATGACTTACGGCTCCAATTGTTGTCGCATCCACCGTATTCGCTCGATTTGGCTCCCTAGGACTATTATCTCTTCCCAAACCCCAAAAGATGGCTCATAAATAAAAAATTCAGCTCACGCGAGGAAATTATCGACGCAACGGAGAAGTATTTTGGAGACCTTCCGGAAAATTACTTTTCGGGCGGGATCAAGAAGTTGAAAAAACGCTGGAATAAGTGTATCAAGCTAAAAGGGCACTATATTGAATAAAATAAAAAAACATTTAAAAGAATTTTTATTTTTCATTCCCAAGTACAATCCTGTATATGCTGCAACTCGTCACAACAATGATAGCATTCGTATAAATAATAAAGGTGCCAAACAAATTGAAGAAAATAAGGATATACCAAATGTTAACTTATTTTCAACTCCTACCAGAGAAGCTAAGATGAGGCAGCAGCAAATTGTTAACTTTTTTTTTAACCAAGAGCAGTTCTACAAACATTTCAAATTCATAAATTCAATTTAATTTAGAGCTCTTCTAAACTTTTAGTAAAAGTTGAAGGAGGATAGCCAAGATAGCCAAGTATGATTGAAGAGCATGTTTTTTAGTATCAATATTTCCCGTAACAATAGTGCGAGTACCCCCTGAATCTACGAGGGCGGGTCAATAAGTCCGTGACTTTTGGATTAAAACACAGATTTTTTGATAAAAAAATAATTTTATTTTTCAACGTAGTCTCCCTTGAGCTCTATACACTTTGTCCAACGCTTCTCCAATTTTTTTATCCCTTCCAAAAAAAATGATTTGTCGAGGTCCTCAAAATAGGCCTTTGTTTGCGAGATGACTTCATCATTGGAGTCAAATCTTTTTCCACCAAGCCATTTCTTCAGGTTTGGGAACAAGAAGTAGTCGCTCGGAGCCAAATCTGGGGAATAGGGTGGATGAATTGCTCAATTCATAGCCCAATTCATGGATTTTTGCCATGGCAACTGCACATGTGTTTGTGGTCGACTGTGAGCAAACGCGGCACCCATCTTGCGGAAAGCTTTCTCATGCCCAAGTGATCATTCAAAATTGAAACCACTGAGCCATGCGAGATCCCTACGGCTTCCACAATCTCTCGCACTTTCAATCTTCGGTCGGCCAACACCATATCGTGAATTTTTTCGATTGTTTCGGGTGTAGAGACCTCAACTGGGCGTCCAGGACGTTCGGCATCTTCAGTGCTTGTACGGCCACAACGAAATTCAGTAAACCACTTTTTTACCATTGAAATCGATGGTGCAGAGTCCCCATAGTATTTATCAAGCTTAGCCTTGGTCTCGGTAATGGTTTTTTTTCGCAAGAAATAATGCTTAATAAGCACACGAAATTCACTTTTTTCCATTTTCTCCTCAAATTAGTGAGTAGTCTGATAAAAATAGCTGTCAAACACAAACTAACTGACGCAGCAAGTTTAAATTTTGACAGGAGTCAACTGACAGATGCCTGTTGACAGGAGCAGTGTTGCTGTTTCAGTAAAGAGGTCAGAAATTCAAAAAGTCACGGACTTATTGACCCGCCCTCGTACAAAGTAGGAAACTTTAGATATACAATAATACCATTAGTAAAAGTCAAAGACTCTGGTACACCTAGTCAAACTACCGCTTCGGTACGTTGTCGAGCACAATGTTATCGCAAGCAGTTAATATGCAGCCTCTCCCACCCGCAGAACCGGGTTTTTTTCGAGTTGTCAACTTTTGCCCAGAAAATTGTTTTAAGTACTACTATAAAATCAAAAATTACAGAAATATTAATAATATATGTATGTGTGTCCTTACAATTGCTCTTGTTCTTATGTTTTGCCAAAAAACGTCTCTTACATACTCTCAATTCTTGTTTTGGGGAATAGTATTTAGATGTTTAGCCAAACAAAATACTTAATTCAATTTGCAACATTAATCTTCCTAAATCCACAGAAAAGAATGTCTTTTCCTTCTCTAATATTTGTTAGAATATAAATTTTTGGCATCTTAACTCATTGACCAAACAATGCCGGACAAGTATAGTTTGATAAGTGAGTAGATACTTGTCGACTTGTTACGTTGTGTTACAGGCCCCAAATTGAAATTGAAAATTCGTCGAATTGAAGAGTTAGTGCTTCTTCGCCTTAACATTCTTAGATGACTTATGCGCACTTTTCTGATTAGGTTAGTATTACCATACAAGTTCTCCTCAAAACCCCGTCGCCGTAAAGGGTATCAAAAACCATTAGAAGGATTACACGAAGAGTCCCTTTACTGTTTCTTAACAATACCTTAACTTATTTGCTTTCTTAGGCCAAAGAAACAGTAATAGGCAAGCGTAATTCATCGTTTGATTTCTGATGCGAAGACGATTAATCGATGTTTTGTGTACCCTTCTGTTGAGAGTATATGGATAGTTTTGTGTTAATTCCCAACTTAACACAGTTTTGTCGATCGGTGAGTTCTGCCTGAAGTTGTAGAGATTCTTGGAAAATTGTGCCTGGCGTTTTCTCAATATTGACTAATCCTTTTCTGTTTCTTAATATTAATACCACATATCCTTGTCTAAACTCCTTTTCATATCAAGGGTTTTTGAGAGATTGTTACCTTAACGGAGTTGTAAGCATTCTCAATCGTCATTCTACACATTCTGCAAGTCTCGTCTCTATAGATGTTGTCACATGCGGTCTTTAAGTCGACAAAGAGGTGTTGCGTATCTATTTGGATTTATTCCAGGATCTGGCGTAGCGAGCGAGGGTGGATTTCTTGTGTTTCACCCTCAAGGTTGAATGGTTATTTCTACCCGACTGTGGAATTTGTGTCATCCTTGCAGTTTATCAATCTCAGTGAGTAGTTTTTTCATATCCTTAGTACCTACATTGAAACTTATACAAAGTTTCCTCGTTTATCTTACAGGTCTTTATTCGGGTCTAGTCTTGGAGTGTCCTTTTTAATTTTTGTAAAACTTAAGAAAATTGTAGTGGCATATACCTGTTTGCCCGATAGCGCACTTTTCATGGTCTTTCTATTGCTTCCGAAGGATGCAAGGATGGTTTTCCCTTGCCTTTACTCATAGAGCTAACTAGTTGCTATCGATCTCAATGTGTGCTTTCCGCATTCATCACCTCATGGGATTTGTAGAGCTGAAGAATATGTTTCAATATTTTTGATGATTTTTTGACAATGATGCCACCGGCTTTTACTCCTTAATGATGGTTACATAGGATATGCCGGGAGGCAGAGAGACCCTCGATCAGCAAATAGCGAGCAAATAGCAGCCATTTCATGTTAAATCTTATCACAATATATGATCGTTGTTTTGGTGTTTGAGATATCCATAGATGTAACTTGGGCCCAGATTGTGTCTATGTTTGCTTTCTGAATATTTGGACATCTGAAATACTGCATCTATCGTGTGCCCTCGATCTGCTCATTTCTGCTGGTGAAAGTATTTTACAATGCGCGCCAGAAATTCTTCCTGCAATGGTTCAATTACGTCCAATGGTAACAGCGGCCTTGGCATTTATCACGTCTAGTCCATTTCTGATCTGTGCGTTTTGGATTTATTGCTGTAAGCTGGCATTTTTGATTGGAATAATTATTACTAAGGTAAATTTAGAACAAGAACTACCTTAGTAATCTAACACCAACATCCGAGACAAATTATTCCCTATGAAAGGCCATGAAGCACTTGACAAACAGAACCCATCTCCCACCCATAAAGAAACTAGACAACACCTGAGCTAGAGATAACCTGGACAAACCTGCACTACTTTCCAAGTACTACAAGGCTACATTCACCAACACCAACGGTGACCACTAAATCATAACAGCCAAACAGGTGACAGACAAATGAGCAAACTAACAGCGAAAGAACAAGAGCTTTGGAACAGAAAATCTTCTGGCTACGATCTTCTGACTGGTAAACTACTGAAGGAATTAAAGTAATAACCTTCATTTTCCTACAAACCCTCGTCAATAACAAAGTCAGACTGAAACATTTTCCAAAACTTTGGAAAGTCGCAGAAGTGATAGCTATTCCAAAGCCAAGGAAGGACGCTACAAAGACAACTTCGTATAGGCCTATAAGAATGCATCCTGCAATATCGAAGGTCCTTGAAAAGCTCCTGCTAAAAGGACTGCAACGAATTCTGTTTCAGAACATTCAACTATCGAACATATACACAGAGTGGCAACCAACCCCATGGACAACAAAAAATTCTGCGTTTCAGTATACCTTGATTTTGGTAAGGCATTTGACGCGGTTTGTCATAAGGGGTTCTTGTTCAAACTCTACAAAACATCGTTCCAAAGGACTACTTTTTACTCCTTAAAATTTATTAAGAAAACCGATGTTTCTACAAACACTTCAAGGACTAAATCTCACAGATCCACCCGATCGAAGCTGGAGTACCCAGAGGTAGCATCTTAGGGCCCTTACTCTATCTACTCTTCACAGCAGATAACCCCACCCCTGATCGAAAACGGCCATGATTGCTAGCTTTGCTGATGACACCGTCTTACTAAACTCCCGAAACAATGTTTGTCCTTTGACGAAATTGATATTAGTCCTAAGCTAAGATATGTTAGCCGGTTCTTTTCCTTTTAATACTGTTAAACAAAAAACATTGTTTGTCTTTTCTCTCTCCTGATTGTTATGTGATTTTCTTCCCGTGATTTAAATGCAAATGCATTACATTAATGTCAAGATTTGTATTTTGTAAAAATATATTTCACACCACCAAATATTCAAAAAAAGGCGACAACAACGAGCGACTAGGGGCAAAACTTCGAAGCATGCGTCAAATTATTTTTTTCTTTTTTCCTAATAATTATAAATTGATGAATTGTCACTCACTTTACACAGAGACGACTTATTTCATCTCAGGATCACAGTTCCAAATCACGACTGCATTTGTCCATCACATCTTAATGCATCCATCATTCAATAGAGCCCAGAGGTACATACATATTTCCATTCCATCATTCTTACTCGTACAACTATTACTATTCATTATCAATCTCCTTGCACCTTATTCCCGATATCTTGCTAGAGTTAGTATGTATCTTAACCTGACCTACATTCCTCACTTAAGTGGAATATTCTAAATAATTCATTAATCGTTGTTACGCTTGATGTTCATTTTGATATCTGCTCGGTTTAATGGGGAATCTCAATTTCCCGTTTTGAATGCGGTTTTGCTTTTCGTCAGCTTCAATGACCACCCACCGAAAACACTGAAACCATCTACGAGCGCATTCATCTAAGGAAAAACCAAGTCGATGGCTTACCACCTTCGGTTCCGCATTTCTTAGGTTATGGAAGCGTGAAGTTTCTATTTTCCGGTTTGCTCATTATGTTTCTTTCTGAACTGAAAAACGTTTGCCAATTATGCGTCGAGGAGGGTAAGGAAGCTGATTAAAGAAAAAAAATTGAAAATTTCTCCTTCACGATGCTACCTGAGTTAGAGGAAAATGCATGAACAAACTATGATGGTGGTTCAAATTTGTGCACTTATAGGCGGAGATAGACGTTCGATGTAATCTCCTTTATTTCTTTGCAACTAAAAATTAACGGTTTGAAGGATTATTAGGTATGTACTGTTTAATGGGTAACATTCTCAATATCCAATTATCGTATAAGATTGAAGTATCATAGTAGCCAAATAGACCTCGATTTGGCTAATTATAATGTCATGAATCGATAGAGGCCAGATGAATTGAGTGGACTAATAAACAAGGTAAGTACAGGTGCTTGCCACCATCAATTGTTTAGAAAATTTAAATGGCCTTGGTTTTCGTGAATACACCATAGTTGTAATGGGTCTATATGAGTACCTTGTGGGCCTCTCTTTTACCATTCAAATAGATTTAATGGTACAAAATGTTAATGCCACATACATACATGGAGAGTCACATATTTAGAGTGTGAAAGTTGCATATAGATAGTGAGACTTTATACGACTAAAACCTAAGACGTTTATATCCAATGTCTTTCTTTAATAATACGAACTCTACCTGATGAGTTTTTATGTTAGGTTGTTCTTGAGAGAGGAAAATAAATTTATTCCGGATTCACTTCTGCTCTTCCTTAGAACAGAGATACATGTTGTATACATAGCCCCCCCTAATAACATAAACGGATTACATTGCGGATTGAACCTGTTGAAAGAGTTTCAATCTGGCTTTAGATCAGGGTACTCAACAATAGGCAACATTTACGTTCTGAGGACTTCAGCGAAGAGCTTCCTTATGCAGGGCAGAAAGTTGTATGTATCTTTTATTGTCTTCAAGACTGCATTTGACACAATCAACCGAGGTGCCCTATTCTTCAAATTATATGATATCGGGCTGTCGCTGAAGTTTGGACGTATTCTCGAGGAGTTGTACAGAGGAATACAAGCTGCAATGTGGAATGTGGAAGGATTTGAAATTTCGGATTGGTTCGCAACCACATCAGGAGTTAGGTAAGGTTGTACATTGAGCCCCACATTGTTTCGTGCTCTCCATAGATTACCTTCTAGTGGAGTTGATTTCGCATGAGTTAATATCAAGGCGAATTCCCCGAAAACATTACATTTCATGATTAACAGAGTCTACCATTATTGTCGCCTATGCAACTTAATAGTCAATATTCAAAAGTCTGACATAGTGATCTTTAGAAGGGATGTAGGAAGAGGATATTAAAAGTGTCAATGAGTGCAAGTATCTAGGCGTACTTTCTCAAAATCCTAAATACGGAGAAGCATTTCAACGAAGAACTGTAAAAGGCGAAAACTGCAATTAATATTTCGTGGAAAAAGTGTTGTATGAGCATAAACATAGCTTATAGCAGTAAATATAAGCAGTAAATGCAGGGAGTATACTTCTGTATGGTTCTCAGGCTTGGGGAGATAAAAAGTTTGACTCGGTGGAGAAAGTCTGAACCTGCTATGTGAAGAGGATATATCACTCACCACCGAACACGCCAAACTACGTTATTATGTTAGAAACACGGTTGTCACCTCCATACATAAGAACCTTGAAATTGCAAGCCCGGCTCGTCAAAAAGATAATTCACAAAGCTATACAAAACCAAACAAGATGGAACAGAGAATGAGCCTGTAAAGCACAAGGATGCAACTTAACTTTGAATATCAACGCTGAAAGTGTAACAAGCAGCAAAGCCCACTTGTACGAAATTTTTGCAAATGTACCCAATTAAGCAATGGCGGCCAGAATATTAAGCTGAAGCTTCCGATTCCTCATTTGGAACAATGTACAGTAGGCTTAACCATGATCGCAAATAGAACTACTTCCGCGATTCAAATAGTGTCCACGTAGGCAGGTTTCGGAGCGAACTTCATTTCTCACAGGTCCGATTCACCACTGGAGTGTAGCATTTGCAATGCTTCGCTGCAAGGAAAGACTAAATCTGCTCATAGCAGAGTCGCAGTCGATGCTGAGGATCTGGAAAGATTATATCTGTAGACTGTATAAGATCTGAGACGAAACAAATACCGCTTTCAGGTAAAATTAACCTTTCAACCTGGACGATGTAGACCAACTCCGTCCACCCGAACTGGTTGAAGTGAAGAAAGCAATATCTAAGCCGAAGTCCAACAAAGCTGCTGGAGCGGACGGTCTGACCGCCGAGCTCTTTCAAGCGGCAGGCAATAACCTGGTAAGGAGCATATACCAACTCATCTGTAAAATATGGTCGGACGAAAGTATGCCCGGTGAATGGAACCTCAGCATTGTTTGTCCGATTCTCAAGAAAGGAGACCCTCTGAACTACTCCAACTACAGAGGCATCAGTCTCCTTAACATCGCATATAAGATCTTATCCGCCGTATTGTGTGAACGCCTGAAGTCGTTCGTCAACAACCTGATAGGTCCATATCAGCGTGGCTACAAGCCTGGAAAGTTCACCATCGACCAGATGTTCACAGTACGGCGGATCTTGGAGAAGACCCATTAGCTTCAGATCCATACACACCACCTATTCATCGATTTTAATGCCGCGTATGACAGCATCTATAGAGACGAGCTATACAGAGCAATGTCTAGTTTTGGCATCCCTGCCAAACTCGTCCATCTGTGCAGGGTGACGATGGAGAATGCACGCTGCTCCATCATGGTCGGTAAAGATCTCACCGAGACCTTTGATGTCCAGAAAGGATTTAGAAAAGAGATGCGCTGTCATGCAGTTTTTTCAACATCGTGCTTGAAAGAATAGTGCAAAACTCACGAGCAAGCACAAGAGGCACTGCCTTTCAAAAGTCCGTCCAACTACTCGCATACGCCGACGATATTGACATAATTGGAATAAAGCAGCGTGATGTCAGTATTGAGACGGAAGTGGCGAAAATGGCCTTAGCGGTTAACGAGGGCAAGACCAAGTACATATATGCTGTCAAGCAAATAGGACGCTGAACACCGACGTCTCGGCAAGAACATCACCTTCGACAGGTATAACTTTGAGGTAGCTTAGGACTTTGTCTACTTAGGCTCCGCAATAAATTCAGACCACAACACCAGCGTTGAGATCAAACGAAGACTAACTCTTGCCAATCGCTGCTTCTTGAGGTAAGGTTGTACATTTCAGCGTGAGACATATAGGCTATTATCACTATTGTGGCCTGGTGTCCAAGAACATCTATTTGGCACCAAAGTCAAGAATTGAGCATTAATCGAAACACTTTCCTCATGAAATTGAGAATTGCGTCTTGTTAGGTATTTTTAAAAACCAACGGATTAAGGAACTCAAGAATGCTGACCGTATATCTACAGTAAAGTAAATCGTGGTTCATCGAACATGCTGATGATGAAAAACTAGGCTGAAAAAATGTTCTCCCTAATGACGAATAAAAGCGATTCGACGAAAGAGCCACCTCTTCTCCAACTATCTACCGAAATTGTTGGTGCTGCTGAGCGATGTTTTCTCATGTCAAGACATTCTATTTCCTAGACACTGCATACTTTCGTATTTGAGTCGCCTGTCTGTAGCTGTAGCGGGTGGCGATGGCGCGATGGTTAGCTAACTGGACTATCACGCATAGGGTCAATGGTTCGATACCCGGCATAGCCAACAATTTTTCGAATTGTCATCACCCTTTCGGCGGGCAATGGCAAACTCCCGAAAGTAAAATTGCCTACGAAAAAGCTTCTAAGGAGTGCTGTTCGGACTCGGTGATAAACCGGTAGGCCCCGCTATAAGTGTCAAGAAGCTAGGTAATGGCCCATACCGGGCTGCCAGCGCCACAGCACCACAGTGCTTTTCTTGTTTTTGGATACATGGAAGACTAACGGCAGCTCTAATCTGTTCTGCATCAGAACCTTTTCCTGGTGTTCCTTGAAACCCTAGAGCCAGACATCCAGGCGTCCTGTGATTGATTATCAACTTTCAGCCCTCATAATATCCTTTAATCTGATAAAAGTTTCGTTGGAAAATTATATTAATAGCTCAATCTTAGGACTATTTGTCTGATGTGCTGTTCAGTCTTAGTAAATAAATAAAAAAGAAACAACAACATATGTTAATATAAGTTTCCCGCTCTCGTGTTCTCTTGTTTTGACTTTTGGTAGGATCAAAGCGACCAAAGTTGGGTTAGAAGTCTTCCTTGAACTATTGTAGATATTCTTTTACAAAAACTGTTTTGACAATAAAATTTTAACTTATTTTCGTTACTGAAAACGCGATGCAGAATACTAAGATACGTTTCTTCAAATAGGATAGGATGTTTGTCTACATCTGCTCTTTACATCAAATCCATATCTGGAAGGGAATTCGTTTTATAAATTTATTATATACGAGTAGTTGTGTGTGCGGTTTCTGACTCAGCTTTAGATCTTAGTTCAAACTTTTTTAGTGGAAAATAGGACCTTTCTAAGTAACATAGTTGCGAGAGAAGGTCTAATGACGTAAATTAACACTACTGATGTTATTCTGTTTATGAGCTTCTGGGTTTCTTTTATGAACGAAAAATGCGTATAACATGCCTCAGTTCTAAGCTTAAGTTAAGCTACTCAAAAACTATATTCTGACGTTCGCAATAATGCATTAAGATATTGGAAAACCTACAAGTTTGCAAGGAGCTAATTTTACAATAAAAAATTATGCCAAAGGCTTTAAGAAGACTGATTTGAGATGATACATATGGCCGTCATAGAAGGCTCGACTTGGCTTTGTTGGCTGCGGCAAAAGAGCTTGAACGATAAACCGATTTAACCCCTCAATATATTTGGGTAGTGAGTCTAGAGAGTAGGTCTACTTACAATTAACTTTACCTTACAAAATACCAAGCTTCCGGATTATTGCTTGACACGGAAGGCTTTTTAATAAATTACATCTCCGCCGAAAGATTGTTTTTTATAAGAAAAATCCGTTGTGTAACACCAGACCATTAGTTGCATTGGAGCACAACTCTAACTTTTCCTTTTAAATGAAAAAAATTGTGGTAGATTCCATTGAGTTCTCAACATTCTCACGAAGCAAGTAATTGGAGGTCCAATTCCATCAACATATTACATTACGAAGCACATTTCGTATACCCACACAATGTCTATTAACATTTATGATGCAACCTAATTAACAGGTTGTATCGCAGATATCAAACCGCACCCTATAGATACTCGTACTTTCTTCCCTTTCTCTAGAGATATTATTCGACTACAAAAAAAAAAAAAAAACAAGAAAACCATCAAACCAATCTTTGTCGCATTCAAATGCTTTCTCACGGAAATCACTATTGATTTCAACCACATGCGCAAATAAACATCATTTTGACTCAACTCAACTTCAAAGGCTGCTGCCTTCACCTGCAATCTAATACCCACTAGCAAAAGATACAAGATACGTTTGAAATTGTATAAAAAATGAGAAAGAAAAAAATGAAAAAATTTCTTCATTGTCTCTTCTCAAGCCGGGTTTATTATTATTGTTATGTCTTCTCAATTCTCATCTCAACGTCAATAATGATTTTCTTTTTTCCTACTTCCAGATACACGAATACACGGATACACACGATGACTCGAATACGACACCACTGTACATTTATTCTACTGTTGCTGTATCTATCACAGATCAAGGCATGGCGACCCTGTCCAGAGCTTAGTCCGGCCTTAAGGCTTCCCTGCCGGTAAGTATACGCGTGCATTTCATGCACATTCATCCGACTACAATCCGCTATGTGTGTGATGTTTTTGAGTGAATTTCAGTATAAATACGCATCACCATCTCCACATAGTGGACAATGTATCTAAAGTACGGATACAATATACGAGTTATATTATAGAAAAAAACAAAAAAACGACAAAAGAAAAATTTAATGATGAGCTGTAATTTCCGCATTTGGCGTTATTCGCTGCGTCGCGGTCGCGTCTCCTTCTCTCTCTTTTTCTTTTATAGATGCAATGTTGTGCCATTTGGGCCGTCCGGACAACTTGGTGCTGTTGCAATGGACTGTGATCGTGTCGTCTTCCATGGAGAAGCTCCACAATTACCGTATGGTGCGCCAATCGTTTCATATACCCAACGCTTTAGTGGTCAACAAGTTTTACCGGCTTTGGTGAGTTTTGTTGTTTTTCTTTTTAACAACACTGTTGCCCGTGTACACGAGTAGTTTCTGTTGTTAGTTGTTGGTGTGGGTTTATTATTTTCTTAATGATACGCACTCGCGGCTACACTAAAATTAACAGAGTAAACACTAGATATATATTTTTGTAATTTCTTAAACTCCAATATAATTAACAGTTTTCTTGGTTAACTACGAGGGTATCTAGATGATAATAAATAAATAAAATACCAGCAAGGTTAACAAGGTGGTTTCACGAGACAAGGTTACGAAGGCGGCAATCTGAACATGTTTTTTTACAATGAAATTGAATGAAAAGAATGTCTCAAATGTTGTGGAACATGAATTGGCGGAATTATCGGAAGATACGAGTACAAATTATAAAATCAGCCGCTGGCATTGAATGTTGCACATCCTGTTTAGATGCAGGAATTTTGAATTCCGCTGAGAAAATTGCACTAGCAAATTATCTGGAGATGATTTCTTTTGCTGTTGATGATTGAATTGTGCAGAGTAGTCCTTGAACTTAAGCCAGGAGTACAGCAAGGATGTATAGAAAATAAATGCACACATAAATAATAATATGCAGCCAATCGTTTCATCATTAGCCTTGTATTGTACGAGTAGATACATACTCGCACCTGTTGAGTTTTTTATGGTGAAAATTGACTATGTATGCTTAGGTGTTTGTTTTATATTTATTTTGCACAAAATCGACATAGCTGTGGGGCTGTGAGACACGTTTTCATACCATTTAAAGGTCTTTTTTCCGAAACAGCCTGTAGGTATCTCAATTTCAGCTTCATTTGTCTATGTGAGCTTTCAATTTGGTGTGAAACACACTTCATTTCCATTCATTGATCTGAGTCATACCCATAAGAGGTGGTAGAAGCAGTTTTTTAGCCATGAATAGGAGCTTACCTTGATACCTAAAATGTTGTTGGGTAAATAACTGGATAGAAATCTTGATGAAAAACAAAATAGATACATAACTCGATATATGTTGATAACATACATATGTGCATACATTTTCAAGATAGAGGAAAATGAGATATCCTAAATATTGGGATTATGAAAGTCAGGTTTAAATGATTTTGAATTTGACTTTGAAAACGACCAAATGACACATACGAGCAATTATGCAGAATGAACCATTCAACCGCGACAGAAAAAAAGGGGAAACATTTCCATCTTTACGAACAAAATTAAATCCAACAATGCTATTTGACCCGATGTCCTAAGTCCCGAGCCGTTTGAAAAGGTTAAGATTGTATTGTATACAAAGCATATATCTCCAAAATCTAAAACGACGAAAGAGTGTTCCACGAGCTGAAACCTAAGCACTATTTGTCTGATTTTAGAAGAGGGAAGTCCGCTGAATTGGGTCAACAAGAGGGAAATACGAGCGTTGTCTGAAAAGATACCGACCGCAGCGTAAAGATAGCGGCACTCGTTAGTAAAAGCTAGTGAATGCTAGTTGTGCATCTTTTGACAGTTACTTACCGAAGTTTCAGTCAATTTGGACGCTCAGTTTTTAGTTGACAGTCGTTTGAGTGAGTCGATGTGAGTCTTTTTTGTGAAAATGGAAAAAATTGAGTATCGGGCTGTTATTAAATTCTTGTTTTTGAAAGGCAATGTGCCTACGCAAATCAAAAATGAGTTGGACTCTGTGTATGGGGACTCTGCACCATCATTTACCATAGTGAAATTTTGGCCAGCTAAAATTAAACGTGGCCGTAAGAGCTTGGGAGATGATGAACGTTCGGGACGTCCAAAAACTGCAATGGTTTTTTGGGATAGTAAGGGATTTATCTTAATCGATTATCTCCAAAAAGGAAAAACCATTACAGGAGCATACTACTCATCATTACTTGCCAAGTTAAAGGCAGAAGTTGCGGAAAAATTGAGTAGTAAAGCTCCTCAACTATGGAATGCGTGTATTTGTTGGCAAACTGAGTATTAGAACTGATTGTCGTCAGCTGCTCGCTTAAGTACATGACTTTATCCTTAAGTCTATTCTCTGCTTATTTACTCACTTACTAAGATGGCGCTATAATCCAGAGCGAATGTGGACCCCAACATATAAACTTCTTCAGTTTACACGTACTTTAGCCAAACGCCAAAGCTAAAGTTTGGAACCATAGTCTTTCTACATCCCAGTAGGAATTGAGAGCCATTGATAAAATCAATGTTTTCGTACAGCTTCTAGAACTCACTGCTAAATTTCCGGTAAAGATCGCCAACGCAAATGAAACTAAAAACTATCTGAAGAATTTTACGATTCGTAAGTATGACTCTTAATTACTGTCATTACCAGAGCACAAAGCGAAGAGGCGTACTACATATTTCCTATTGCTCTCAATGTTATAAATATATCTCGGGAAGCTCCTTCCGATTCGTCTATGTATGAATTCTTTCTTGTAGATAGCATATATTTGGTTTCGTCCTCGTTTATGGATCATTTACTGCATCCTGCAATGTAATCAATGTCATCAGCCTATGCACGAACTTTTGGTAAAATGTTTGTGTGGTGTTGACTACTGAGTTTAGACTTTCAAAAGTCTTGGTAAAATTCCTTTCGATCTTTACGGAGCAACGAAAATTCATCATCTACTTTACTAATTAACGAGTTTGACAGAGATGATAAATGATAAATCAAGGCACCGCTCAAGGCTCGTTTCAATAGATGTTGTCCATTGGTAATCGAAATCAGTAACAAGCTTGTAAGATTCACTGTAGAGTTTTTAGGTTCGCTTTTGATCTGCTGTAGTAGCTTTCATCGCCTTCTCGTGGGTTCTGTCCCATCCCATATTTTGGATAGTATTCTAGTTTTACACTGTTTTGTCCTAGAAAAGCTAATCAGAGTCACTGACACTCTGAAGATCACTACATAAATTGAATTTCTTCAAAAGTCTGTCCAATTACTTAGATACGCCGATGATATTGATGATAGGCCAAGGCCAAGTTTATGCTGTCAACTAGAAAGGAAACCCAACATCGAGGCCTCGGACAGAACGTTACAATTGACAGATATAACTTTGAGGCAAGAAAGAACTTTGTCTTCCTTGGCTTCCGCTATCAATTCAGAGAATGATACCAACGCTGAAATCAGACGAAGAATAACTATTGCCAATTCTTTGGACTAAAAAGATAACTGAGAAGCGAAGCCCTCTCTCCAACAACAAAAGGGGTAATAGCGGACGTCCGAAAAGTCTTCGAATCCGCCCTTGAGAGACAGCACAGTAGAGAAAGACCGATACTTAGGTTGCGCACACAAGTAAAAGGGGGCCTAAACCAAATTGGATTCATTCCAGACTGTAGCGCCACCTAAAGACAATTCAGAGTTACTATTGAATTAGTTTTTCGCTCAAAGGTGATGTCGGTCTAGCTTGAGGGGAAATCTAACATCATATACTCTACAAAAAACATTGGACTACTATTTTACTGCAATAATGTCGTGTTAAAATATCGGACAGCATCATTGACTAAAACTTCTGTCTTCATATGAATTCAATCATCTACACTTCTGATCCTCCGAAGTCAACATATCAAAGATCAATGCCAATTGAAACTGAAATAAAAGTTTTTGCTGGCAAACTGACCGAACTACTTCTTTCCAAAAATGAAGCAAAACTTTAAAAAAAAACCATCAACTTGAAACGATGTCTACTGCGATAACGTCAGTCATTGCAAGTTAGGTTACTCCATTGGAGTCACTTCTTCTCTAGAAATAGAGAAGTAAAAGGCAAATTAAATCAAGTCTCAAGTGAACACAAATAAAAACAGAAAAAAAACAATTATTAATACAAAAAACGAACAATCCATTCTAAGAAGAACTTTTCATTGCTTTTTGTATGTCTTACTTGTTACCAACTTCGAACTCGTTTCGAAATTTCACTTTCACCAGAGTACGAGTATGTTATTGCCTTTGCCTTTGCCATTCAACCCGTTCCCATGTCCCCTTTCTCCTTAAAAAAGATTTTAACAATAACGCTTGCCCGAGAATTAACTGAAAACAATTAACCGTGAGCAAATTTTTGCTGTTTGCCCAGCATAATTAATACGCGAACTAAGGTTACTGAGAAACGCGAGCAAACATACTCGTATACCATCATCGCATCATTACATCGTCATCTCGGAACCTCAACATCATTCCAGCAGCGTCGCTATATGCCAGCCACCAAGTTCTACCCAGACTCCCAAGCCATCATAACGAAATTATGATGCCAAAGAGAGCGTCTGTTATAAATCATATTGCGCATACAGGCGCAAAGGTATGTGGATTAAAGTATGAACATATAGATACTCGTACCTGGTTACACCGAGCGTCACACGAACATAGGCACCCAGGTTAGTTAATTCATTTTTATGTACTCTGGCGAAATTTGATTGATGTGTAATGACGCTAAATAAAGCGAACAGCGAGAGTGGCACGCTAAGTAAATCAAGACAGGTGTCAACCGTCTCTCGAAAGTGCTTCGAAGCGTATATTTAGAAAGAAGGTAAAGAAAACCGTGGAACTGGAATATTTTCACACCAAAAATGAAAATATGAAAACATCGCAACACTGTGTTGTAGATGTCGATAGTAAAGATGCTCGATTCGAAAATTTCACGTGCGGATGAGTCGCACTACCACGATTGGGTTATGTATTGTATTTGCTCCTACACATACTCGTTCTTCAATGCTACGCACCATCTCGTCTAATTCATTATTTTCATCTTCATTCCATCAAAGTACCATTCTACAACATCACCACCTTACCCCCTTACTACTCGTGCCTCACCATCTCAGTATCATTTGTGACTTCGATCTTTGACGGTTGATGTTTATTTTTGTTAATGAGGCCAATGATCTCCAGAATGTCGGTCAACACTTTGCGCCTTCACTGCCGAACGCCTCCAACACCGTCACCCATGAGTGCTTGACGAGACATTGGAAACAACTTTCATTCGAAGAACGAGTAAGTAGGCGAAGCCAAGGTTTGGCACAAGTGAAATTTTTTTTCCTCTATTTTTGGTTCGCATTACAACTCAAAGGAAACACAAAGGAAGGTTATTAACAAGCCTATTGTTGCGACTAGGATTGGGATAACAGCAACACTTCATTAACAATTGTATTTTATTGGTGTTGTGGGAATAGGCTTGGCGCTAAAGCCTTTTTTCTGAGATAATCCTAAGGAATGCTGTCTGAGAAAAGTTGAATTTCAGGTTCGGTTTAAAGTTGTTGTTTAAGACTTTAAGTACAAGTAGTGGCTCAATTTGTAAAATGCTTACGTAGTAGTGGGCTTATGCTCAGCACAAGTAGTAATTATTGGAAATTTTAAATCAGATCCTTAGCAAACAGGTGACATACAGGTGGCAACGGTGTTTTGGAAGAGGCGTATGAACAGATTAAGGAATGGAAAATTATTAAGTATCTATTGGTCCTCTGTCAGGAAGTTTATATTTTTTTATTTAAAAAATTAGTAAATGGTCCAGTGATAGTAAAGTTGAAATTCTGCGCCAACTCCTATTGCTTGTCATATAACAACATAGTACTACGCTTCCTTGCGTTGTTTTAACCATTTTACTCTGACTTAGTTTCATTATTGGGGCAGTCGAGTCAGAATAGGATCAGGTTGGAATTGGTCAAGTTATGGCTCTTCATTATGTCAAGTCATTTCCTACTTACCTGCGGACGCTGTTTGTTTTGTTGAAAAGCCAAAAAAAAAAACTATAGAATTAGACCATAATAACTTTTCATTGTATTGTATTCTTCCATTGTAATATCTGAAGGTTTCTGATACTGCCATCGCACCTTTAGGGTCGGTCACCTGTGGGTTTAATTTTAAAAAGGCTATAACAAAAACTGTTCAATATTTTCCAACGACTATTGCTTTACTGAAGAGAGCTAAGCTTACGGAGTATTACTTCACTTAAATGGTTGACCCGTCTGGCAGGGCAGTAGGTCATTAAGTCAACTAGATTTGTCAAAACATTTCCTATGGTTTCGGCTCCTATTTTACGAATAGCTTTAAATCGTCTTTCGACTGTTCGCCTAGCATCGATCTTTGATGGCACAAGGAAAGTCCAATGCCGTCAAATCGTGGCTCCGATTTGACATCACCTATCCATCACCTCTTACACTATTGTTAAGCTTAGTGCACAATAAATCAGTTGTCTGATGACGTCTGTGGCATGCAGCCCCATCTTGCTAGAGCCATAACTCTCCCAAATCCAAATCCTCAATTACTGGTCGTGCCCAGATAACGCTCTCCATTGATGGTAATATTTCTGCCATTGTCGTCTTATAATGTTGAGACTTCAAAAACCACACTAACCAGTCACACATTCAGGATGCATTGGCTTCTTTGTAAGCCCCAAATGTAGAAATTATCTGAAAAGAGGACTTCTTGACTAAATTTGTTATGAATTTTGAGCTGCTTTAAGTCCCAAACAGAGGGTGGTCAGATTGCTTCAACTCCCGAGTCAATTGGACCTTGTAAGTGAAGATTTTATTAAAAAATTCGCCTCAGGCTAGTGTGACTGATGTTCAGTTGCTGAGATCTTTAGCGCATTAAAGTTTTAATTTTTAGGCGCAAACTTTCGGAATCAGCTATGATATTCTTCGTTCAGCACACAGGATGGAGACGGAAATATGGTTGACCAACAACCAGCATCAACCACAACTCTCTCACAAACTTGCATACACCAGCTACAGGTGCGCTTCAGTTTCACTGAAAGATTGGTTGACTGTGACACAATGGAATTCTACACTCGAAAATCGTCATCATAAACTTTGAATGCTTCGAATCAAGATGTTCTATTAAAAGGAATCGTCCTCCTCCACCCGTCATCATCGTGTTTGGGTGTCTGGCCTAAAAGGACCGTCCGTCCTTTCCCGTCGATGAATTTCAGACATCCTGTCTGATGCAGTCCCTTGCGAGTCTCCCGTCTAGACTGCGGGCTCTGACAACGGTGATCACTGTGGACCACGTGTCGCATCCTGGGCTCCTTGTTCATCGTGAGTCTCCCCATCGTCCTTAGGGCTTCAACGACCGAACCCCCTCGTTCTTTCATAAGAAGAAAACCGTCCATGAACCTATGTAGGTTCTTTCCAAGGTCTGTGGTCGGTGGGCCACTGAATAAGATGATAGGACCATGGCTGCCCTTCATCTCGGTCTTCTACTCCGAAAAAAAGAGGGAATGAAGGGACATGAACAAGGAAAGAGTGTAAGCGGGAAAATAATAAATCAAAATGTTTGCCTAAACGGGTCAACTCTAATGGGACTTTAGACTCTTCTGGCTCATCGCTATAGGTCTCAAGGTCCTTAGCTGGTAAGGTACCATTGTTCTGACCATTCGAATCAACAAAACTGTATACCCTGACACACATTTGTGTATCCTGAATGATCCCACGAATTTCGGCGCTAGCTTGGCCACGTAGAAATTAGCTGCGTCAGACAACACGAAGTTTCGCCACCGTACTAGCTCATTCGGGAGGTATTCAACATCTCGCGTCGGAGATTGTAGGCTTTCGCCGACTTCTCTGCTGCCACCGTCAATTCCCTACATATATCCTCCCTCAATGCTTCAAATCTCCTACCTAACTCCGGTTTATCTCATTCCCTAACAATCCTATCGTTCTCCCTACTTTCGATCTCTAACTCCCTAACTATAGTACCTGTGGTCTCACTACCTGGTACTATGACCCTACTTCATATCCAAATATCCTTTTTACTTATCCCACTCTGGAGATAATCCCTCGAGGCATCAAACTCTGTGCCAGGAGTCACCATCTCCCTCCCAAAATTGGCATAATATGGGCAACCTCGTGTTGGGCTGTGCGAATCGCGCACCCTATTTCGCCACATGCGATTCCCAACTTCAGTGATTCTCCGACACATATGCTCTGAGCGTTGTCTTGATGGTCTGATTGATCATTTTCGCAGGGTGCGCCTGCGGATGGTAATGGGCCGTAAATCTAATTTTTGACTCGTAAGAGTCACAGAGTGCTTTTAGTTCTTTCCCTTTAACTAAGGACCGCTGTCACACATAACAACCTTGGGTACGCCGAACAGTAGAAAGACATTTTCCTCTGATTCTGTACAAACTGCTTTCGCAGTTATCGAACGTAGAGGAGCTAGTAAGGAAAATTTTGAGAAATAATCGACGACGCATAGGAAGTACCCATTGGAAGTAGGCCCACCAGATATACACACACCATTTCCCAATACCTTAACACTCCTACCCTCTCAACCATCAGCAGCAGTAGTCCTTCGCCTTATTGAAACATAGCCGGATATGTATTTTCGATAATAGACGAATTGATATAATCAAGGCGTATGAGTACATGGTCCGACTCCAGTCCCCAAAGTCAATAATCTGCATGTCTAGGAGAAAAACAATTGTTAGTTGAACCACAATCCGTGATGAGAAACAAGAAAGATTATTTTTGCAGAATGTTAAACGGTAATGATGAACAACATCCTACCTACAGGCCCGGATGAAGAAAAAAACTTTTCCTTCCACCCGACGCAGATGAAGTCGGAACAGCCTTTTTTTGAGCTTAAGTTGACGAAAGTATGCCCAACTACTGTCCGGTCTTAAGGATGGTAGATCCCTTGAGCGCCGCTCAGCTACAGCAAATAAAATCGTATCCGTCATATTATATAAACGCTTAGGTCGTTAAGAAGGTTTTACATAAATCAAATTTTCACACTACTGGAGGACCTAAGGGTTTCAAAGAGCTACACTCAGTTTTGTCATCCCTGCCAAGCTCATTCGACTATGGAAGATGACACTTAAAAAAAATTCACCCAGGTCCGTTAAGGTCGGCTTTGGCAAAACCAGGACAGTTAATATTAGAAAAGGACTGAAGCAATGCAATTTTTTTAATTACAATTCTTGAATGAATCAGACGAAACTCGCACGTGAAGAAATGTCAATAAAGAGCGCTTAGAGTTTGCTTTAAAGGACTTTCTTCATAGTGAAAGGGATTGTTTTAGCCTTATGTTCGCAAAATTATTTTGCAAATGCATCATCTGGCACGTTACATGCCCACCAATGCGGAAGATCCTCTGAGAATGCGGTTCAGAATCATCTGGACAGAATGGAAGGCATACTTGATGAGAATGAGTATCTATAGGTCTTTCATGTGTTCAGAAATACCTATTTTATAGCCCAAAATTTAAGCCAATAAATTTATGAAGTCAAGATGATTTTAAAAACGATCTAGAATGCGGAGCTGATATTCCTTTGAGAACGACAGCATTAAATTTAACTCTTCGTAAGGAGAACTTTTTCTCTGTCTCAGTATTCGTTTAAGGTGAAAAAATAAATAGAGTTCAAGTAGAAATAAGTTTTAACTGTCTAAAACAACAATTGATTTCATTTTCATTTCATTTATTTCATTTAAAAGTTTTGTACATTAAGATATTATCTTATTTAGTACTTAGTATTTTAATTTCAGATGTATTTATTTTATTTTATTTATTTATTATTATTTCAATAAACCTCTTACACAGTAAGCTCAGAGCTTATAAGGTTGTGGAAGATTTACAATTACATAGATAGTTCACAATATCAAAGTTAAAAAGCAAAAATGGAAGTACTGTGAGAGTTAGTAAAAATAATGATACAGAATTCAAAATGATATTGTTACAATTAATAAAAATATAAATATAAATTTAACTTAAAAAATATTGAACATATAAATTTAAGGAAAAGAAGAGGAAGGAAAGGAGAAGATAAAGAAAAAGAAGCTTGCTTTTAAAGAGAGAATTCAACTGCTAAGATTTGATAAATATATAGTTAACTGTTTTTTGAAATGTAGTGCGTCGTCTATTGTCTCTCAGATGTTAGGCAAGAGAACTGCGGCAGAATTAAACAAGAAGATTTGTTTGATACTGGAAATCGGAGCTTATTAAACAAATACGATGGCTGACGTGTTTTCAAAATATTGAAAAAAAGAACCAGCGTCCGAAACTTGATGTAGTTTTCGAAAGTCATGCTCAGTAGATTTTTAGATAAATGGGTAACGTGATCATACTTCCTCAGATCATATATATAACGAATGATGCTATTAAATGCTACCTGTAACTTTCTTTTGCTGGCAGCATCACAATTATAAAAGATTTCACAACCATAAATGAGAACTGGAATTGCCAAAGACTTTGCAAGTAATAGGCGTGTGTTCAAGGGAGTAAATTGATGTGCTGTCCATAAAGTACGGAGAACGCCGTATGTCCTACCAACTATGACATTAATATGATCGTTCCATGTAAGCGTTCTGTTGAACACCACGCCTTAATTCTTCGAGGAATTGACAAAATTTATTGACAAGCCATTTACCTTAATGGGTGGGAAATATGTTAAATATAAAGTTTTCTTAGATATCACTAGACAGTTGCATTTAACTGGATTCAGGGTCGAACCATTTGTTACTGACCAATCTGAAATCAGTTTGAGGTCTTCATTTATTTTACAGACACAGTCTTTGATAAGGTTAAGGGCACAACTTTTATAAACTTGTACGTCATCAGCGTAGATATGCATCGACGAATGCTTATTGATACCAGAGATTTCATTGATATACAGCATGAACAGAAGAGGGCCCAGAATTGACCCCTGAAGAACACCTCTCGTCAGGGGAAGAAATTCAGATAAATTATTATCAACGGCCACCGCCTGTGATCTTCCGGAGAGGTAGGAAGATATCAATCTTATTGCTACCTGTGAGACGTTAAAGTAGTGTTGTAGTTTATGACACAAGACTGTGTGGACGACCGTATCGAAAGCCTTCGAAAAATCTAAGAGGACTAAGAACGTAATATGACCTTTATCTAAATTTGACCTTATGTCATCTATGACCTTAAGCAAAGCAGTAGTGCAGCTATGTTTAACACGAAAACCAGATCGGACAGGAGTCAACAAGTTGTTACGGCTTAAATGTTCACTCAGTTGATTTTGTATTATACGTTCGCAGATTTTTGCGAGATATGGCAATATAGAAATAGGTCTATGCTCATCACCTATGGAGTTTTTTGGGATTGGGATTATTTTTGCCATTTTCCACCGTTGGGGAAAAACTCCAGTTGTCAATATCGTGTTCATCGTATGCGTTATGTATGGCAAGAGCAATGGGAGTATAGCTTTTATAAACACTGGATGTACTCCGTCAATTTCCACTGCATTAGATTTTAAAGAAAGAAAGCTTTCAAGAACATCTCGACTGTCAACATTTACAAAACCAAGACCCGTATCTCTTGAGGGTGCAGCGCAATAGAAAGAGTAATTTACTCTCGTAAGTTCAGGCCGAGGATGCGATAAAAATTTGTTTTAGATCGTTAACGTCTATGTTACAAGAAAAATCTGGATTTTGCTTTCCCATGCCCAAATCCCGTAAGTTTTTCCACAATACACGACCTCCCGCATTTGTTTGGAAACGGTTGGCATAAAACTGGACCTTAACAGCTCTAATCTCTCGTACGAAATTATTGCGAAAAGTTGTTTAGGCTTGGTAGAGTTCTTCAACCCGATAACGCTTCCAGCGACAATAGGCCTGATCACGCTGCGCGATGAGTTCCTGTATCTCCCGAGAGAACCATAATGTTGACTTTCTTCGAGGTACCCTAGTTTTTAATGGAACATGAGTATCAAAGAGAATATCTATATTGTTATGCAAGAATTCAACCTGGTCATCTGGTGACGGCATGCGATAAACAGAGTCCCATGGTATATTTTGTATATGCTGCTCCAAAGAAAGTCTATCAACACTTCTAAAATCTCTGAAATGGCAAAAGGAATTCGGACGTTTATCAACAATAAAATCATAAGTGAGAAATAATAGGTCATGCTTAGAGAATGCTGATGCAGAAAGTTGGTCATATAGTAGTACACTAGCAGGGTCACTTACAAATACCACATCCAGCAGGGATGATTTTATTACAAACTTAAAACTAATTTATATAAAAACATTATGAAGAGATAGGAAGAAGGGGATAGGTTTAGTTTTGTTGTGTGGAAAAATATAGGAGTATTGCACTTTTAAAATTGCAGAGATTTGATATTGATCTTATATATCAGGGCAAGGAGTTCCAAAGTCGTACAGTGTGAATGGAAAATAAGCAGGAAGAGTTAAGAAAATTGCAGCGGAATGGTATAAGGTTTGTGGTTCTTGAAGAGCGAGTAAAATTAAGCCTGCAATACAAATAAGGCGGACTTTGATTATTAGTAATTTTGTGTAAGAATTTACAGTTTCTAGCATTGATATACTGTTGCAAATTACAACCTAGTAAATCCCTGGAGTATTCGGAGATATGCTCATATCTACGAATGCCATAAATGTAACGCACCGCATCATTAAAAGCTATTTGTAATTTACGCTGAGATAATGAGTCCAGACCACTATATACAACCTCAGCATATGTTATAAGAGGAAATATTAAAGTTATTACCAGCTTTCGTCGTGTTTCAATCGGAGTGAAATATGCGCTAAGCCACAACTTGCGAAGGCATCCGTAGATACGACCAATGACCAAGTTGGTGTAATTATGACCAGATAGATTTCGAGTTATTGTATAGCCAAGACTAGTGGCTGATTCTACGACTTTGGTTTTATTGTTATTGAGATGTAAGTCTGGTAGAAGATCTAAGTTGAATTTTTTTCTTGGATATTGGAATTACTAGAGATTTAGCCGGATTTAGTAGTAACCCATTTGACACAGACCAAGAATGTATGCGTCTCAAGTCATCATTAATGAGAGAGGCGAGTTCGTTTAGGTTGGAGTACGGTTTCGCTACATGTAGTTGAACATCATCTGCATATAGGTGTACTGAAGAGTGTCGGCACACTGACGGCAGGTCATTTATGAACATGCAGAAGAGAATCGGTCCCAATATTGAGCCCTGTGGCACACCTTGTTTGATTTCCACAAATGAAGAACTCCAAAATCCAAAATTGTTCTTCCAATAAAAATTTTTATGATTTACTTTATCGAAGGCCTTCGAGAAATCCAGCAAACAAACGAATGAAACATGACCCCTGTCAAAATCTTGTCTTATTTCTTCATGTAAGTTGACCATGGCTGTGGAACAGCTTTGTTGCTATTATTTTCTCGAAAACCTTGGACAAGCAGGGTTGAATGCTAATCGGTCTAAAATCGGCAGGAGATACTGGATAAGTTTTCTTTGCGATAGGCAAAACTTTCGCGATTTTCCAGAACTGAGGAAACGTTGATGTTGTAATGCACCAGTTCATTACATGTGTGAGATGAGGAACAATTTGCGTTAATATTAGTTTAATTAAACGTACTGGTACGCCATCTTAACCTATGGAGTCAGATTTGATAGCTCTTACGGATTAAATAATTTCGTCTTCAGTGACTACTACAAAATCTTCCAGTCTTGGCAGCGAGTGCACTACTTCCTCAGTTTGACTAAAATCAATTTTATTTATACTGGAATCATCTTCCAGAAATGCATGATTTAGTTCATCGGGATTGAGAGCACATTTAGAGTTATCGTTACTACTAGATACACCAATTTTACGCAAGTTACTCCAAAGTTTCTTTGCAGGGAGGGATATTTTCATTTTTGAGGAGATTTAGAGGTGATTTTCCATCCATTCCAAACAAAATTGAAAACAAATCACCGAATAGCGTATCAGAAAAGCTTTTATTTGTTTCTAATATCGAAAAAGCACTGCATGAGGCTATAAACTGGATGCGCTTTACCAACTTTATACGGAGAGATAGTAACCAATGGTTATCTTCAACATAAGACTCCACTCTTGTCAAAAGCAGCTTCTACGACAAGACATTTTTTATCTGAATTTCTGACGAAAATTAAAGCAGAATTAATAAGGTCAAAAGCTGAAGGGAACCCGATTGTGTTCAGCGATCAGCTCGGATGATTGGGTCCATTTCAGAAATCTAGGAATAAACAGACATTGAGTGGAATGCATTGAAGAACTGCACGGATTGGTCGATTTGAAACTTTCGCAATAGCAAAAGAGATCGTACTATCTAGTTAGGCTTAGCCATATCGCTGGAGTTAAATTGCCTTTGGTGTGATAAGAGCATTTGGCGTTATAGGCTTTCGTTCTGAATGCTTGCATATGCTCTACAATGACTTTTGCCCTAGCTATTATGGTAAGAAAATGCTTTCCATCTGCTTTAACTCCATTGTGCGAGAGAAAAATTAGGGCTCTGGGTAGTTACTTCTTTACAGAGCTGGATAACTTGTCTGATATTAAGCAAAATCACCTCTTGAACTTATTTCATCATGTAAGTGGCTCTAATCTAACCATCTTTATATTTTTTTCGGACATACAGGGCTGTTGTATGAAAATGGTAAAAGATATTTTATTCAAAGTGTTGTCCACCGCTAGCTATGCATTCTTCTTTCCTGTTTGACAATTTGTTGAGGCCATGCCAAAAAAAACTGTATTTTCGGGCAAACCAGTCATCCACCCATTTTCGTAAGAAATGAAATTTTGCTCTACATGCAAATAAGTAGTGATTGGACAGTGCCAACAAGTCTGGTGAGTAAGCCGTATGCTAAAGTATTTCCCAAATTAACTCCTCAATCGAGTCCTTGACCAGTTTTGCTGTATGTGATGGTGTATTTTCATGAAGCGAAATCACTTTGTGTCGCTTTTTTTGATATTCTGGTAATTTTTCACACTAAGCCTGATTTAAATCGATCATTTGCTGTCGATAGCTTCCATTACCTATATAATGGTTTCGCCAGAATTTTATCAGCTCATAATAGAATAGATACAGACCCGTGTCTTCAGTCCATTGCGATTTGGCTATGCACTCGACGTCGATGTCGATGTCACCTGGAGTTACGCATAATATATGTTATGCTCAAGATTCTCAAATTCTTTTCATTGCCAGTCACAATCCAATGGAGAAATGAATTCTTTTGTACTTGGTGAGCAGAATTTCACAAGTGGTTTGTCGGTATTTCTGCTGCCTTTCATTCAGATCATGTGGAACTCATTATACATGTATATGTAGGTAATGTTCTGGATCTTTGGTATGGCTTTTAATAAGTAAGTAAGCGACTTCTTGTGTCATATTCAGTTAATCCGTGATCTTCAAGGTTCTTCGTTTCCCTCCTCGTCAAAATCGCCACTTTTGAACTCAAAGAACTATGACTTATCAAGAACATTTTCACCGTAAGCTTCTTGGATGGGATTCAGCAGCAGTTTTCTTTAGCTGGCAACACATATCAATGTTGCCGCAAATCGTAGTTTCCAAGAAAAACAAAATTGGCATACGGATTTTTGTGAGCTGAAAATTTTTGTAAGATGTCAACAAGGAAATGGCACTAATGGCGTAGATTGATGATAACTACATTGGACAACTACGTGTGCCATCAATAGGCAAATACCGGTTAAATATTTACAGACGTGGTACAAACAATATTACTTTTTCCATGTGGAATTGCTGGCATGAATAAGTAGTCAATTTTCATTACAAGTCATCCGTTGGCCTTTCTAACATAGTTGAGGTTGTAGGTACTTAATGCATGATATTAAACATTTATAACGAACGCCGTTCATTATTAAAGAAACAGAAAGACAGAAAGTCTATGTAAAGCACAGTTAAATTCATAAATTTTTAAATTTCCAAATGCAGTCTTGTTTTGTCTCTTCCATCCTCTCCATGGGATCAACAGATAAGGATGAAAAAGTTTTTAACTATTTGGAAACTTTAGACAGTCTACTATTTCCCCACTTGCGACACATTTTGATAATCAAATTAGATTCCTTTATTTGTTTGTCCTCTTCATTTAAATCATGGATAACCATCCAATAGAAGTCCAATTTTAATTTATTTCACATTACTCTCTTTTTATTTGAAAAAAAAAATTAATTTTTAATTTTTCTTGTTTTCGTTTTTTAGGCCTTTGGAACGCTCAAACTGCCAATTGAAAAATTAGACCTGTCCAACAATTTAGTGCGGCGAATTGCGGAGAAATCCTTTTTCGGCTTACAAGTACATACATTTGAACATCTTCACAAATCCATATAAACAATTTTCTTTTTTCATTTTGATAAATTCTTTCGATTTTCAGGATACTCTATTCGAGTTACGTTTAGCGAATAACCTGCTTGGTGACAGCTTAAATCCAATTTTCTCTTCAGCTGAATTCCATCCATTAATCAATTTGAAAATTCTTGATTTATCAGGCAATAAAATCAAGTCCATCGAGGAGGGACTGTTAAAAGGTTGCGGCAATCTCGAGGTAAGTACCAACCCTTTACACAATAAAATGGCAAACCGATATAAAATCAGAAAGAAAGAGGAAACGAAGGAAAAGTGTAAAACAAAAAGTTCTTTACGATATTGTATAGGTATTGTGTACACAAGAAACAAACAACTTTTTATTTGCATTTCAAATTGGCAAAGTTATGAGATACGGGTACGGGTTCGAGTACGAGTATAAGTTTTACTATTTGCAACCCAATGAGCAACATTCCATTTCATCAATACAGAGAAAACGCGCTGCATCTAACTCGTAAGTGAGATTCTTCAATCATTACAGGAAGATGTTGCATCTATGAAAATATCTGAAGTTCAAGGCTTATGTACATTAGTATTCGAAAATTGCAATGCTAAGTTGAACTATCCAATCAACCACAAATCGAGTTTTTTTTTGTAATTAGTTGTTGGACTGAGATTGGTATTTTGTACGAGAGGATAATTAAAAGTTTGACTTGACCATTAAAACGCGTTTGAAGAACCATGACGGTTGAATAATTTTGAATCACAAATTCAATTGCTTGTACATAATAATTTTTTATTGCGGATAATATTAAAAACTAATTGCTTCTATTAAATTCTCGATACCTACCTAAGCAGATGGAGTGACAGTGAGGCGGTGATGTATGTATACATGACAGAGTTGGCTAGTAGTGGTGTGATGACTTAGGTTTCGGTTACTTAAATAGAGTTGGGTGTACGAATTCCACTGTCGGACTGATTCTAAAGTGATATTCTGATCTTTAAAGGACTGCACAACTCAATATCATTCGCAGCTGTACTCGCTTGGTACTAACCACCTAAAGAGCTCGGTTAAGTGAACTGTCCATCTCCTATTCTGTGAATTATTCTCCACTTGTCATTCATAATTGTATTGTTTGATTGCTTTATAATTCGCTGATAAGATTGTCATCCATCGAAAGTTTTTGGACGTAAATTTGTTTCAATAATCATAAAATTTTTGGCGACTGTTGTGTACATATTCGTTTTGAATTCTTTATCGACTACTTCAATATCCCATGCCAAGCACAGCAAATATTTGAATACACAAAATGAACACATCCATTCTCAAGAATCAATGAACGCATTTACTCCAACAAGTGACATTTATGCAAAGATCCCCCATAGAAAGTTTTCGGCACCAGTTGTTTGCAACTATGGAAAGTGTTTTCATAATTGGCCTCCAAAACTGCGGTACGATATCCAGCCGTTGACACACTATGCGAACGCCGCAAGTCATCAAATCCATAAAGAATTAAAGGTGTCGAAATCTACACTGCAAGCAGAAAATTATGCTTAGGGAGATTATTATTAGCAAGGGCAGCATATCGAACATCTTAAAATACGCTTTCAAAAGACACATCTGCCTCTATACACAGAAGCATTGAAACAAAAACGTAAGTCAAAATCGAAAGCCTTGCTTCGCGAAGAACAGACAAATTTAGGAGATATTTTGATGATCTCGGCGAAAGATGAAAGATTCGTTACACCACCTTGATCAAAAAGTTCCAAGTTTATTCATCTAAATCTATATTGTCCCCTTCAAAGTAATCCCCATCGACTGCAATACACTTATGCCAGCGCTTGATCCAATCCTCGAAACATTTTTTATATTCGGTTTTCGGTATATGTCCATCAGCGCTTCCTGCGATTTTTCCATTACTTCCTCTCAGCTGCTGAAACGCGTTCCCCGTAGTGGTTTTTTAACTCGATTGAACAGAAAAAAGTCACAGGGAGCCAAAGCAAGTGAATTCGGTGGCTGTTGGATGATATTTGTTGCATTTTTCGTCAAAAAATTACCAATAATGATGGCACTGTGCGACGGATGCGTTATCTTCTTGCAAAATCGAGTTTTCTGGCCACAATTCTGGTCTCTTTCGGCGAATTGCTTCACGCAAACGTCCTCTTCTATCTCTCTGATGGTTAATTTGCGGTTATTGACCAACATATCAAGCTATGACGCTAAGATTTAGAGGAAATATCAAGAACAGATGTACCAACTTAACAAAAAAAACAGAACAGAAATTGGAAGAAATGAGAGCGCCACACGGTGGTTATTCCGGGAACTTTTTGATCAAGGTGGTATTTAGTAAGGCCTCGATATTCAACGAACTTTTCATTCGCAAAAATTTTCTTACAACGCCTACCATGAGCTATTCACTTTGAAATTCACCTTATCGGTGCTGTCTCATCCTTAAACTGCCGACTGTTGCACAGTGGTTACCAAAACGAATTACATTGAAATAAGTACCGGAAATTGTTGAATAAAAAATTGCAATTTTCCTTATTCAATCAGTATTTATTTTGTCGCCCTTAAAGTTGGCCACAAATACACTTACAGTGACGAGCAAAAGTTGACTGACAAATGTGTTTATCTATTTGAAAAAGTTGATTAAAACTCGGCATTGTAAGCAAAGTGAAAAAAATTTTTGCGTACAATCAACATTAGTTGGAAGAAAAGAAAATAAAAAATATACTATGCCATGCAGTAATAAAATATTATTGAATTCTTGGACTTGCATATTTTAAGATTTACTATTGTAAATTAAGCCTTGGCGTACTTTCTACCGAATTGTGAAGAAATTGCTTGGGAATTTGACTCTATTTCAATTTAACTCCATTCTATAGCTCATCAGTGTTGGATGGATGAATTTCGTATTGCCCTAACCGTCGCTAGAGATTCTTAATTGTATTGAGGTTAGGGCCTTGTGTTGGCCATGTCAGTGGCTAAAACTCCTGATTTGCGAGCCATTCCTTTACAAGTTGAGAGTTTTTGAAAAATGATTTTAGAATCGATGTAGCCAATTGTTGTTAAAACTGTTGGTAAATTATTTTCTAATGTGTCAAGATATTTTTATTTATTCATTATTGCTTCGATGTACGAGTATACTAAAGACCTATAGAACTCGAAGAGAAACAGCTCCAAGGCATTACCGACCCTCTACCATGATTTACCGTCCCATGAACTTGATGTTGCAGAAGTGATGCTCCAAGATGTGACCAATAATACGATCTGCCTTCTGTTCCTATTCAATTTTTGCCTTTGTCTTTTCGAACTAAATTACATTTTTTCGTTGGCCAATGGTCTAGTTTTCGTGGCTTTCAAATGTTTCACGAAATGAAGAGCTTTCCTGAGTTTTTCTTTCGCAGCTAGTCCAATTTTTTTGAGAGCCCGGGTGCAGCTCTTTAACTATGTTTTTTGCTGCTTTTATAAGAAAATACTTTTCATAGAACTTAGGAGCCCCTCTATTTGAAAAAAAAAACGCTTTTTTTATTCTCTTAACCTACAATAAAACGTGCAAAATTGGACAATTACAAACATTTGCAGGTTTATTAATTTTCGTTGTTCTGCAGTACACGTTTTTTTTGTTGCTGAAAATAATGCTTTCTCCTAAAAATCGTATATTTTAGACAACTTTTTCAAATTTAGCAAAACATTTATACATGCTCGTCACAGTATCTATGTCATCATTTTTTCATTTATCAAAACACTTTTTATAAGCGCAATGGTCTAAAGCTCCTTCCATGAATTTTGTTTTATAGTTCTATCGAGTCAAAATGAGTACCACGTGGTGGAAATTTTTGTTTCGGGAATAATAAGTCACACAAATAATAAGTTGGCCTTCAACTCGGTCAATTATCGGTACCGGTTTTGTAAAAAAAAAAAATCATCTCCTTTGGTACAGGTTGTGCAGGGACGTGTCTCGAGATTGCACTGTTGAAGTAGACTTGCGAAACCAGCTGTTGTCAACGAACTATTTGACCGATCGTCCTTGCGGTCCTTTGAAATTACAAATTCCCTGTACTTTTTCAGCAGAATGTTAATGTAAAATGTTTTGGGATCAGTTGACAAATACGATAAGGAGCAAACAAAGCGAACAAGTGCGAGTTGACTTCGTGTAGAGAGGTTTCCGTACGTTCAATATGTTACCATGTTTTTCTGAGTCTAATCTAAATTTGTTTGTGGTAACTAAAATAATTTAGCCCAACAGCAAACTTAATATTCAAGTTGAAAAAAAAAAAACATTCAAATGGCAAATGTAAACTTGTACGCTCAATATTCTGTTATATATTATATTACGCTTAGACCATAGACTTCTTGAAGGTTTTCCTGTAAACTATTAGTTAAGGACTATTTTCTGTATTTTTTTCAAAATTTAAGGTTCAGTAGTTTTGGTGATAAGGGGGAGCGAATGGTCAATTTTCATATATTTTCTAAAATAGCTTTAAAACTATGTTTTTTTTAAAATTATAAATTTCAAAATTGTTTGAGACCCTTACAACAGCCATTTCATTTGATATGTCACACGAAGCTGTTTGCAAAAATATTTTTTTTGATTTCCTCGTTTGATCCCATCTTCTTCTTCTTCTTCTTATCCTTTTATTAACCCTTTCCTCGTTATACGAACTTATGCGTAACGAGTTTCCCATTTTTACTGCATCGCTGCTGCTCCGCTTATGGGGTTGGCTAATGTCGCAGACCGCAGAACGCGTCTACATAATGCTCGGTCCTGGATCGCTTCAGTAGTTAACCGCAGACGTTGTTGCGCATTTGCCATCTGAGAAATCCAGGAATTCTTTTTCCGACCTCGTTGGTCGGACCAGTTGGAGTGACCGTAGTTGATAGTGCCTTTTTAACCGGATTTTCCGCAGATCTTCTTTGAACGTGGCAATACCAGCTTATTCTTTTCGCCTCAAGCTGTTCGGTTACCGAATTCTTTATATGTAGACTTCCTCTTATACGCGTAGATCTAATGCAATCGCGTTTAGTGACTCCACTAGACATCCTTAACATTTTCATTTCCACTGCCGTCATTTTGTTTTTAAACGCTTCGTACATTGTCCAGCACTGTGAACCGTATATAAGAGCTGGTCTAACAACCGTGGTGTAGAGTTTCCCCTTTAATTTAAGTGGACATTTTCGGTCGCAAAAGATTCCCGAATTTTCCCGCCATTTCATCCATCCCACACTCACTCTGTGGTTTACGTCGTCGTCACATTTCGCTTCCATGTTAACGATTGATCCTAAGTACTTAAAGATAGTGCTATTCGGAAGAACTATTCCGTCTAACATTATATCCGGAACAGGTCGCAACGGATGCGCAAATGGGCACGTCAAATGCTCCGTGTTTGAACGACTTATTTTAAACCCGTTTCTCTCTAGCGCATTTCTCCATGAATCTAAGGCGTTCTGTAAATCTTCGACGTTATCGCTAAGTATAACTGCGTCGTCAGCGAAGAGAATTGGCGTTACATTTGCCTGGCGCATGCAGTCTTTTAAAAGATAGTCGAATACTACGTTAAAGAGGAAAGGGCTAACTACGCTTCCTTGATTCACTCCGACATAAACTGGAAATTCTCTAGTTAGTCCAGCAGAGCTTTTAACCACAGTTTTCACGTTTCCGTACATGTCTTATACTCGTATTATTCTAACATACGTTTCCGGTACGTTTTGAGACCTCAGCGCGGCCCATCTGAGATCCCTAGGCACTCGATCGAATGCTTTCTCGAGGTCGATAAATACCATGTGTAAATCCTTAGACGAATCTCGGTGCTTTTCCATTATTATTCGTAGGCTATGGATAGCATCCACCGTCGATCTTCCTTCAACAAATCCACACTGGCTATTATCGAGCTTTATTATTTGCCGAAGACGTTCGTTTAAGACTGTTTCGACGATTTTCATTGTGTGTGACATAAGCTTGATTGAACGGTAGTTGTTGCATTCTCGAGTGTCGCCTTTTCCTTTGTATAATGGAACCAAGAAGCTACTTCTCCATTGATTCGGCATAGGTTGTCCACATTTTAATTTATTTAAAAGTTTCGATAGCCAAACGCTGCCGATCCCCTCCATCTTCGACCAAAACTCTGATGGAATGCTGTCTGGTCCCGCCGCTTTCCCCCGCTTCATTTTTCCAATTGCTATACTTATTTCTTCGATTGAAAAGTCCGAAACTTCCTCCTCGAATAGACTAGCTGTCGGCACGATATCACGTGGAAACTGTCTGTTAAGCAACTCCTTGCAGTATTCAAGCCACCGGTCACAAATTTCCTTTTCATTTGTTAATAAGCGACCGTCTGCATTTTTGATATATTTCGGCGAGGTTATCTCCATCGAACTTTTTCGCCTCTATGCAGCAAGCTTTAAAGTGTTTGGCATTTTAGTACTGTACGACGTTTGAACTTCTTGGGGTAGTGCTATTAATTGCGATCATTTCCATGAAGTTTATCTAAAGTTTGAGTGGTTTGACACTTGTATGCTCATTTCGAATTGATTGACTGTTCTTTTACCCCACCGGTAGTCTCCGGAAGTGGGAACCCACTGATTGCATACAAACTTGTGGGAAAGTTTTAAGGTGTTAAAGTGTCACAGGCTCATTTTTGGTGTCATAGTTGCCTGTATATGATCGGTGTCCCATTTTGTCGCCTCTTACAACAAGTTTGATCCCATGTTCAAAATTAATTTATTTACCTTATTCGGCTGAGTTTGAGTCACAGAAGTAGATATGTGTACCAAATTTGAACCTAATCGGTCCAGCAGATTCGGAGAAAATTGGCTGCGACTGTCCGTCTGTCACGATTGACGGTATAAGGTTTCCGTCTTTCATCCGGCTGTACGGAACCATAAATAAACAAAAATACATAAAATTGTTTTATCTACCTAATTATTATAAATACAACATATCTGTGTTTATGTATAACTAAATTCTTCATTAATCAATTGACATAACTTATTTTAAATGAAAATCAAACGAATATAATCAGTATAATTTAATTAACCACAGCTAAAACGAATTAGATGAAATTTTCTCAAATCATAGTTGTTGTGGCATCTATAATTATGAGTATCTACAAGTATAATTATCTCGTGCGCATCAAATCAATTCGATAAATGATGAATCTATTTTCAGTTAATTGTTTTAAACCGGCGAAACGAGTCTCTGGTTCATTGATCATAGTCATATTAACCAATGTATCTTCATATAGCATGTTAAAAAGCAAAACAATCAATTTGTATTATTATTGTATAATTATCAAATCGGTAGGCATTATGCACACAATTATTACTATCACACGTCAGCCAGCCAAAGAAAAATGTATTGAAGCCATGCATACTAGTGTAACATTCAGTCATATGTGGTTAAGAAATATATACAGATACTTTGCTCTAAAAGGTAAACAAGATTATTTATCGACAATAAAATAGAAAATAAATTTAAAACATTCGGCACAGTTGTCATTTTATTTTTAATATCTATACTTAAGATACCAAGTTAAAATTAGTTTAAAAAGTTTTTAAATTTTCACTTTCTCCTTTGTGAATCTCGTGACCCCCTCCATACTGTTTTAATTCGACAAGTCTACTCTGTTATATATTTATAGACAGCAATTAAAAAAACACGAACATTTTTTATACTGTGACTTTGAAAATGCCAATTTGGTTTTGAATTTGTGTATATGAGCAGTAAAAGGCTTTTCTCCTGAAGAACTGAAAACAATAGTCACGTGCAACGTGTACTTCTGGAAGATGTCATTTAAATTGTGAGATTCTAGCAGTATGGAGCGACGGCGAAAACTACACCAGCCACAACCGACAGCCGACGAGCAGGCATTTCCCTGTCATCTGATATCGCATTTTGGCGATATGCACTGGCCCGCAAGATCATCCGATTTGACCGTCCTATATTTCCCTTTATGGGGTTATTGAAAGTCATCGACTAAAGTAAAAAAGCCACAAGCTTTGGCAGCCCTAATGAAAAGCATCCGTCAAGAAGTGGAAAACCTATAACCCGAAATTCTGAAGAAAACCTTAGTAACGACGATAAAAGCGTGCAAAATTAATGACAATCAATAACGGCGGCGCTATGTGCTCATGTCTCCACATGGAAGCTCGTCATTGATGTCCTTAGTGCAAACATAGAAGAGAAGATATCTTTGGCAGAGTAGTTGGAATGCACACGATTCGATTCGATATCATGGCAAAAAACCTTCATAATTTATGCTCTTATTATTTCTTGATTACATCTATTGTGATATTCTATTGTGACTTATGTATAGTTGCTGAAATCGTGTTGTTCTATTAAGAAAAGAACGAACTTACCCAGCTGTTGGTGCATCCATGAAAGTAATCGACTTTCGGCAGAATGGTATTGGTGCAGAGTTTGGCCAATTTTTTTTGCTGCTGACTGCTGTCATACTCATCATACTCACTGTGTCATTCAACTTATATTAACTCAATTTTATTGGTGAAGGCTGACTATTCAACGAAGATTCCTGGATAGGTCTTTCTTTCAAAACGAACTTAAAGCTTCAATTCTACGACAACAGTACACAGTGCGGCAAATAATATCCCGGACTGTGTCTAGATTTCTGTTAATATTTCGGTGTTTTTATTCGAAATAATCTCTAACTAAGCTCATTTCGGCGAATTCCTTCCAGTGCCCATGTCGAAGCTGCTTGAATGGTCCGAATGTCATCAAAAAAGCATGTTTTCAACTTCGGGAACAAACAGAAGTCAGGCTGTGCCTTATGAGGTGAATACGCTGGATGATTTAACACTCACACTTGATTGTGTGACTGGGTGCATTATTGTGCAACAGAGACCAACTTTTTCGATCGCTATATTCGGGTGGAATACAATCAATTCTGGCCATTGAACGCTTCAAAACTTCAAGATAATATACGGCAGCAGCTGTTTCACTAGTCGGAATGAATTCTGCAACAGAATCAAGTCAAGCTTCCGAGTTTATTTTAGTCATCCTGTGTGTTTGTCATCATCCAAATGTACTAAGGGGTGAACCCCTGAAAACCATCTCCTCAGGATACCTTGCTGAACTTAAGAGTACTTGTCTTATCATAAAACTCCAAAACACATCACTCTCTACTCTTCCGCCAGCGTCTCTCTGTCCCTTAAAAAACGTTTATGCCACTCAAAAACAACTGTTCTTCTCAAATAATTATCACGGTGCACTTGTTGCACCAATCGGAAAGTTTTTGATGCATTTTTACCAAGTTTTTCTCAGACAACCAAATGTCATCAAATTTTGACAGATAGAATAGAAAGATTCAAGCTAAAAGATTCTTGGTTGCTTAAATAGGGTCATGTGCGGGATGTTATTTGCCACACTGTGTAAAATGAAATATATAAAATTGAACAGTTGACATACACTGAGCTAAAAAAAAAATGGCGCACCCAAATTTGTTCATGTTTTTTTTATCATTTCATGTTTTTTTATGATTTTATTGGGTCTATAACTTAATTCGTGCGGTTTGCTAAGAGATGGCGTGACTTGTATTATTCCATTGGAAAGCTACTGTCATTGTACGTCATTTCAGTATATGTCATTCATTTGAAGTCTACACAACAATAATTTTTTTCCACCCAAATATGTCGAACTTTGTGCCTGAAAAAGTGTTGTTGCGGGGAGTTCTTCTTCATTACTTTAATATGAAGAAAACTGCCGCCGAAAGTCATCGTATTTTGGTGGAAGTTTTTGGTGAACATGCGCTAGCTGAGCGAACGTGCCAAAAGTGGTTTGCACGATTTAAAAGTGATGATTTTGGCTTGGAAGACGATGAACGTCCTGGGCAGCCAAAAAAATTTGAAGATAAAGAACTGGAAGCATTACTCTATCAAGATTGTTGCCAAACACAAGAAGTGCTCGCAGAATCTTTGGATGTCACTCAAACAGCCATTTCAAAACGTTTAAAAGCAGCTGGATATATTCAAAAGCAATGAAATTGGGTTCCACATGAACTCAAGCCGAGAGAGTCGAAAGGCGGTTTTGCGTGTTCGAAATGCTGCTGGAACGCCACAAAAGGAAGTCATTTTTGCATCGGATTGTTACTGCTAATGAAAAATGGATCCATTACGACAACCCCAAGCGTAAAAAATCATATGTGAAACCCGGCCAACCAGCCAAATCAACGGCAAAGGCGAATATCCATGGCGCGAAGGTAATGCTCTGTATTTGATGGGATCAGATGGGTGTGCTGTATTATGAGATGCTAAAACCGGGTGAAACCATCAATGGACAACGCCACCGAACACAATTAATCCGTTTGAAGAGAGCAGTAGCCGAAAAACCCCCGGAATATGCGAACAGACACGAGGCAATAATTTTCCATCATGACAACGCTCGGCCACACGTTGCTATTCCAGTTAAGAACTATTTGAAAAACAGTGGATGGGAAGTCTTACCCCACCCGCCTTATAGCCCAGACCCTGCACCCTCTGACTACCATTTGTTCCGGTCGATGCAGAACGCCCTCACTGAAATACGGGTCACATCACAGCAGAATATCAAAAATTGGCTTGATTCATTCTTGGCTGCCAAGCCGGCGCAGTTCTTTTGGGATGGGATCCAAAAATTGCCAGAAAGATGGAAAAAAGTCATAGCTTCAGATGGGCAATACTTTAAATAATACTACTGTACATGTTTTTTTCATAACTAAACGTTCAAATTTTGAATAAAAACCGCACGAATTAAGTTATATACCCAATAGTAATGATTTTTTAGTGGTTTATGATGAAATGGAATATTTTTCTGCATGTTTGCATAGTCTTTTTCCATTTTCTTTGTTATATGTGCTTCGTACTGAGGAAAACCGCATTGCAATCGTTTTTTAAACCAATTTTGGCTTCCGTGGTCCCGTAAGAATTTTAATAAGTTTATAGTTATGAATGTGTCTTCATTCGATTATTTTTTACTTGTTAGTGATTTTTGTGCAAGCAAATATGCAAATAACGGCAAAAGAAGTTACCAGGGGGCTGACTTTGCTTGAGGATGTGTGTCAGGTATGCGACCAATAGCATTGGCAAACCAAAAAGAACGTCAAGAAGATGCCTTAAAAGGTACAGGGCAACGCACTCCTTCATCTGGCGTCCAGGATCAAGTCGCTTCAGAATAACTTTCTCCAGGGATGACTGATATTTGGAACTGCAAAGTTTACGGGATCATCACCAAACAGCGGTAGGGCTGTCCCATAGGCTACGAGCCGTTAGAGGCACAGCTTTAAATCCACAAAAGATGAGGCGACGATTGGTAGAAAATGGCCTGAGAGCAAGAAGACTTGCTCGTGCACCGAGATTAACGGTACAGCATAGGCAGCGTAGTATGAAGTTTGCTCGCCTTCACCAGGATTGGACCGAGGCCGACTGGTGTAGAATTCTGTTCACCGATGAGTCTAAGTTATGTCTACGTTCACCAGATGGATGGATAAGAGATACTCTTTAGCAACAGTAGTAAAAAAAGAAAATTTTTGGAGAGGTTCCGTCATGATATGAGCTCGATGTCGGGAAAAACCGAGCTATGCGTTGTCGAAGGATCGATAAACTCGAGCTACTATATCAGTAACATCTTGTAGAAATATGTGGTTCCCTTCGCACTATTCCTTGGGCAAAAATTCTTGCTGATGAAGAACAATTCTCGACCGTACGAGGCATGTGCGTTACGAGCGAACACGTTTGGGACCTACTAGGGAGAAAGATAAGGATGCGACCTGCCCTTCCGAAGACACTCCGGAGAATGACGATACATTCGTCCTAAACCTTATATGAGGTATGCCCTGGCGAATAACGGCATTACTACATGCTCTCGGAGGCAATACCCATTATTAGAACAACGTAAAATTCTTAAACAAAAACATACATACAAAGAAAAAAATATTTTCGAAGCTTTTGCCCATCTTTCTGAATCTATGGCTTATTTTTTTTTCTTTCTTTCTTCCTATTTTTCTTGTACTTCAATTACTTACTTTTATATAAATAAATAAGACAATACAATATAAGTTATCGCAAAATTTCAAGGTGCACCACTTTTTTTCAAAACTCAGTGTATTTTATTGTGTAAAAAACAGAACAACGAATTGGTAGTAATTTCTTCCAACAAACAGAAACTATGTCAAAATATAATAAATTTTCAAATCCACCATCGCATTAGAAATATTTTTGTTATTATATCTTTCTTTCATTTTTAGGAATTATACTTGGACCGCAACAGTCTCGCAAATGTCCCATCGAATTCCCTTAATGGACCAGAAGATCTTAAAATCTTATCACTCCGCTATAATTACATAAGTAAGTTCTTCTTCTAGGAATGTGTCCAATTATTTTAACATTTATCAATCCCTCTTGTAGCTGCACTCAACTATGAATCCTTCATCTCTCAGCCAAGTTTAGAGGTTATCGATCTACGATACAATGCCATCAAATCGATCGATGGCCTGACATTCAAAGGATTGCAGCGTATTCAAGAGATACGCCTTGGTGGCAACCGCATTACGAATTTAAACAGCGATGTTTTCGAATCAATTCCGTCGCTGCAAAAATTGGATCTTTCTGAGAATTTTATTATGCAATTCCCAGCTGTCTCACTAGAAAGCATAGGAGATTTAAAGTCGTTGAATTTGTCTTCAAACATGATACAGGTTTGTCTTAAGATACACACCAAGTGACAAGTTTTAATATGAAATTTGTTTCTCAACAGAAATTGGACTTTACCCATTTGCAAGTTGTAAAAGGACTAGAAACCTTGGATCTCAGCCGAAATGGAATCACAACTATACCACCGGGAACCTTTAGAGAATTATCAGCTTTAAAGTACTTGGATCTGAGCTTAAACTCATTAAGAACGGTAGTTGCCTCAAATCGGTGAAGGCATGAGGTAGTAACATTGAATTTTTTGTTTCAGATTGAAGACGATGCATTGGAAGGTCTGGATAGCCTTCAAACTCTCATAATTCGAGATAACAACATACTTTTAGTACCTGGCAGTGCTCTAGGACGTCTCACAAGTCTGACTTCTCTTCATTTAGACTTTAATCGAGTTGCAGCTTTATCATCGGAAATTCTCGGTTCCATACAACCGGAAGAAATCACTTCAATGAGTTTGTCCAGGAACGTTATAAGGGAGCTACCACCTGGAAGTTTCCAGATGTTTGCCAATCTTCGGTTGTTGGATCTATCAGGAAACTCTCTAGCGGTGATAGGAGCTGATATATTCATGGGCCTAGAGACCTCTTTGCACGAACTACGATTGTCTCAAAATAGGATCACTGGATTGGGCAACATTCCATTAGCTCTGACAGAATTAAGGATGCTCGACTTAAGTGGAAACAATATTGCAGATATACCACGAAATGCCTTCCAGGGCTTGGAAAATTTGCAGGTCTTGAATATGAGTGGAAATACCCATTTGGCTCCAGTACCTTCGTCCCTCATACGCCCACTGGATAAACTTCAAATTGTTGACTTCAGTCGCTGCTCAATTAAACAATTGTCTGGTGATTTGTTTGCCACTCTGCAGGATTTGAAGCAAATTTACCTTCAAAATAACAATATTCAAGAAATCAACGATGGTACCTTCATCGACCTGTGGAACATCACTTCCATTGACCTGTCCTACAACCACATATCATCAATTCGACCAGGTGCCTTTGTCAACGTGATGAATATCAAACGACTTAACTTGAAGGGCAATCAATTAAGTGCATTCAAAGGAGAATTCTTTAATACCGGAACAGGCCTGGAGGAATTGGATATTTCTGACAATCATCTCAGCTACCTGTTCCCATCGTCGTTCCGTATTCATCCCCGTCTAAGGAAAATCAGCGCTTCCAACAACAAGTTCAGTTTCTTTCCAGCCGAACTAATATCGACTCTTCAGTATCTTGAACATATCGACCTCTCCATGAATCAACTCAAGAGCATAGAAGAACTAGATTTTGCACGTTTACCCAGACTACGTGTTCTCATGGCAGCCGACAACCAGTTGGAGTCCCTTAGCGAAATGGCATTCCACAATTCCACCCAACTGCAGGTAATCAATTTGGCCAACAATAAGCTAGATCGAATTGGTGAACGCACATTTGAGGGTCTAGTTCGCATTGAGCTTTTGAATCTGAATGGGAACCAACTAAATGAACTACCAGATTCAATATTCGAAAGATCAAAGCTTCAAATGCTGGAAAATATCAACTTAGCTTACAACAAATTCGACTATGCCCCTCTGAATGCACTGCAGAGGCAATATTTCTTTGTGAACTCAGTGGATTTGAGTCATAACAAAATTCGTGCTATACCAGCCGACGACAGCATTATGGTAAATATAAAAATGCTGGATTTGTCCTACAATCCATTGTCAGATGGTGCTGTCAAAAACATCCTCAATGAACCGAAAACTGTAAGAGAACTGAATTTAGCAGCCACAGGAATTCAGCACATCGATTCTCTAGAGACACCCTTCCTTCAGTATCTGAATTTGTCCAACAACGCCTTACGAGAGATCAACGAAGACGCCTTCCAAAGAACAACCCTTCTGGAGACTCTCGATCTTTCTGGCAATAATCTAGAGAATTTGAGTCAACTAGCCAAGGCATGGCCTAAATTGTCTATGCTTCAGCACTTGAATCTATCCAACAACTCCTTTGAGATGATTTCCCAAGGGGATTTCGAGCACCTAGAAATGCTCAAGTCACTCTCAATCTCCGACTTAGAGAAGTGCACAAAGATCGAGAAGAATGCTTTCAAACAAGTCCCCAATCTAGCTATGCTTGATGCTTATAATTTGCCACTTCTTGGCTACCTGGACATGCAAGGTATCTTAGAGGCTTTGCCAGGGTTGGAAAAAATCAATTTAGAGGTGAAAGATCCCACGATTGGGATCGATCAAATTCAACCAGCTAAACATCCACGTCTGAAGTCGATTGGACTAAGAGGTGAACGCTTAAAAATCATCTCCTCAGGATCTCTTGCTGGACTTAAGAGTAGTGACCTAACTATAAAACTCCAAAACACATCACTCTCTGCTCTTCCGCCGGCGTTGCTTTTCCCAGTACCACGATCGTCCCATTTAACACTCGATATTGAAGGATCTAAAGTGACAGTTCTATCACCACAATTCCTCAACGCCTTAGAAGACCGTAGATCAAGTCTTAAACTCAAAGGCCTCAACACAAATCCCATTCACTGCGATTGCAATGCAAGAGCCCTACGACGATGGCTACCAAACTCCCACATGTCCGATGTCGAGTGCTCATCACCCGAATACCTCAAAGGCAAGAAGCTAATCGAAGTTGGTGACGACGAACTGACATGTGATCCACGTCGAATGACTACAACCACCCCACGTCTGACTAGTGTTTTGAAATCATCCTCGAAACTCGTCACCCGTCATACTACACAAGAACCAATGATTATCTGGAGCCTGGAACCCACTCAACCCCCTATGAAAATCAAGACAAAGCCACCTGGCTTAAAGCAACCCATCATGAATAACGATGACACTCTCATCATTGGCATCGTAGGCGGTGTGGTTGCCTTCATAGCAATTCTCATTATTATCATTTGCATAGTCCGCCTCCGAATGAGCAGTGCCGAATACCACAATGGACCAGTAATTGGCATATCCCCAATGCCTATGGGTCCAGGAAGTGTTCAAGTCAATTACAAAGGTTCTCCAGCCACGGCATTGTATGCAGTGCCTCCATATGCTGCTCAAAACTATGCAACGCTGCCAAACAAAGCTCTGCATCATTCGCAACAAAATCTAACTCAGAGACAACCCTCCTACTCGACCATGGGTAGGATGACATATTTCGGAAATGGTCAGCAACAACAGCAACAGCAGCAGCAGCAGCAACACCAGAATGGGCATGCAAATAACCACCATCAACCGTACATCATTTATCCCGACGAAAAGGCTTATAGGTAACGACTAAGCTTAGTCTGATTTATTTATTTTTTTCGCCGTTTTTTTTTGTTTTTTTTTTTTATAAATTTCGAATTCATCGTATGGGGGATTGTGTCTGTGTTTTTGACATCCCTTAAGTCATTTTCGAAAACGAATACGAGTAGAACAACGAACGACAAAATGCGCACACAAGTACATCGAGTTTAGAGTTCACCCGAAGATGGAGTGTCTTGCTTTAAGTCAGTTGCGTAACATTTACGTGACGTTTATTTATAGAACAAAAAAAAAACAAACACATGCAATCACTTTCGAAAACCGATGACAAATTCCGGATTATCTGTAAGACTTCTAGATACAATAAAAGAGCAACAAGTCGAATCAAAAGCGCACCTTAGGATAAGTTTATTAATTTTTGTAAATAGATTTTTAGAGTATTTTGAATTTTTACGAGAATGTTAGTAACGTATGCTATAGGATAAATATTTTTAATTTTAAGTTGTAGATTAGACAGACAGTTTTGTAATTGAATACCCCAAAAGAATGTTATAAGCAATCTAACAAACAGGAATTAAACAGAAATACATGGTCGAATAAAATTTGAAACACAAAGTAAGGATCAAAGATGAAAGTTTCCTTTCATAATTAGTCTGACTCTTGTCCCAGCATACTTCAGAAGGCACGATCTAGATCATTTTGTCTTTTTGTCAAAGACAAAGTATGATATACAAGTATATAAGTAAGTAAGTATAATTTGAATGTCGACACAGGAAGGATGGAAACACGCACGGTGGCTTTGTAAAGTAGGTTCATAGATTAGTACCATAACATTCAGAGTCAAAAATTGATTCTTACGACTTTCTTGACTGCCTAGATGTCTCTAATTCGTATGCAATTTCAATTTTGACCACCGATAGTCCACGACAAGACTTAAAACACGCTATTGTGGGAAGCTCTGACTTCGATCCGAAACAGGTTTTTAACAAATAGGCCAAACCCTCTAGCCACGGTGGCTGTAGTTTAAACTTAAAACGCACAAAAGATTTTCGAGTTGTTTACAACCAGGGCGCAGGGCTCTTAGATGCGCAAGAGGTTTTACTTTGAGCCTGACTCATACCGAGGGCGCAACCTGTGTTCTCATCACGGATTCCGAATTGTATCTAAGGAACACCGGAAAGTAATGCTCTGGCGTACTTTGACTCCCATTGGACATATGGGAATGCCGCGAAATAATTTTTCACATAGAAAGGAGTTCACGTAAACAAATAATTCTGAAATATTTTTTCGTTACGTTCCTCTTCAATCTGAAGAAAATTGTACATTTGTCGCTATTGCATAGGCGATATAAAAAGATGGAAATTGCTGTCGGCCACGTTCATGTCAGATCGTAGGTATATCAACTTCAGAATTAAATTCAAGATCTTGAAGAGTATGTATACGCGAGGAATAAGCTGCACGCGCTTCAAAGATGTACTCACTCAGAAGAGACAAGAGCTCAAGGAAAGTGTTCATAAAATCTTTTTTATCAATTATAGCTATGCTGGTGATTAGGTCCTTGTTATTGGATAGTGATTGCGGTCAGTATGTGATGCAGGTGGATTGGGATTGCCCAATCAAGTCACTCCTTGTCGCATCTACGTCAGGTATATGCGAATATTGTCTGTTGGATCATGGGTAGTGTTTGTCTTTTCTAAAACGTACACAGCCCTAGACGTCATTGATGACTAATACACTAGAACAAGCTTCCCGTTTGTCATTTGAAAGACTGGAAGCAAAACATACTCGTTTTGAGATCACTTGTCGTGGAGAGTGAGCAGGGTCCCAATATTATGGGCCAGATTAGGTAAGGGCATTTAAGTTTTCCCTATGCAGTTCATCGGAAGAGCGTGTTTATCAAATGGACCATGAAGCTAACAAAGAGCTTGCTTTTAAAGCAAAACTACTTTCTAGATACTAAATATCAGTTTTCAGTTGTCAGGTGGTTGTCACTCTTAATACGTGCCTTTTCGTCCATTTCCGTACGATCAGAAGCCTAACGTCGAAAAAGAAATTGTAGGAATGATATACCACGTTGTATGACTTAACTTGTATATGTGGCAATTACAAGGTTACGATTAACCCTCAACCGAAAGTCAATCGCCGTGCGATGCCCAAGAAGGAAAAACTTTTTCATCGTATTCAAGGCGGAGAACATCTAATGAAAACAGACACGTCTGAAGCCTGTCTACAACTTCTTTTAGACACTGATTCTTAGAAAATTTGTATGTTATCAACTCGATTCACATTATGCGGGCTTCAAATACTGCCTCTCGGTACATCAACCTGCAACAGCATTTTCTAGAGATTCATTTACATGCGTTTTAAGATGTTGTGGCGCATATATTGATGATTTCATCGTGCCAGGTAGAACCCCAGCTGAGCACTTACAAAGTTTGAAGACAGTGCTAGAACGTGAACTACTGCCATCAATTCATCGTTAACTTCTCTTAGATTGCAGGCCCGCTCAACAAGATTCCCGAAAAAAAACGTAAAATTCATCTGGTCCTAAGAACAGGAACAATCGTTCAACACCCTGAAAGGAAAAACTATGCGGGAGACAAGGATGGTTCATTTATTATCCATGGTGCAGTCGCGTCGTCTCACGGCATATCTGCTGTCATGTCACACATGTACCCGGAATGGATCAGAAAGGCATATCGCCTTCGCCTCAAAGACAATGACAGATTTTCAGAAAAACTATAGTCACCTAGGAGGCACTCTCGATATTTCAAGGGGTGAAGAAATGCGACCAATATATTTATGATCGTTAGTTTGAGATCATCACTGACAATCAGCTCTTCAAACGATTTTTAATCCGGGTAAGACGTTCTCTCAGATTACTATTCAAAGTCTACAGCGGCGATGGGAAGTCATGATAATGGGCTTCATGCATTCTATACGTTATTTGTGAATGAACAAGCCCAGCAACGCTGATTGTGTCTCTCGTTTACCTAGGATCGATGACGCAATCCATACAACTGTTTCTCAGTGTTGTGCTTATCAGATAAACGTAAGTCATTCTCCAAAGCAATTTACAAGTTGGTCATGGACAGAAGAATCCTAGGAACGCATTTATATAGACTTTGCCGGCCCGTTAGAAGCGCTTAGAAGCGCTATTTGCATCCATATTTCTTGACCAGACTCCCAAAGGTAGATTGTATCGTTCGCATTGTGATATACTCTAGCATATCTACATCTATGATATATCCCGGATGCACTTTTAAATTTATTTTCCGTCTAAAAAGAAGTCGCCCTCAGTACAACATGAACTGGGCTGAATTTTGTTGCCAGTCTAATAGACATATCGTCTGCACACTTATTTCTGCAAAAGAAGGAAACCCACTGACTGTCCTTGTGGACTAAAATGGTTTCAGTTAGACTCTGAAGTTCAGAAAGAAGAAAGAAGATTTCAGAAACTATTTGGAAGGCGGCGGCGTTCAATTAAGCCCCTTGTTATGAAACTTTAATGGAAATTACGTAAATTCTGACGAATCGGTGGAGATGACGTCTAGGTTCTAAGCCCTCTCCCTATTTTCAGCAGAGTTCAAGAATGTAATGTGTTTCTTAACGCAGTATTCGTTGAATTCACTGTTAATTTCCATGTGCTTGCCAAGCAAGATTTTTGAACAAATTCTTTAAATTCTTAAAATGCGAATCTGTGCCTTCGGTTGGTTAGTCTTCGTGAGCATAACAGCATATAAGAGGATACTTATACTTTGAAGTGAAAGCGAATGCTTCCAGGTGGGTTGACAGTTCATCGTTTTTCCTTCTGTCTCTTCTAAATGGAGTCTTATCAGAACAATTTGTGTTTCCTTAGCACTTAAGTGTGCCAGACATACCATAAATAGCACAGCATCATGTGACGGGTGCTGTCAGAGTGATAATAACTACAACAAGGACTTCATCTTTAAGTGTCTAACTTACACTCGCATCAATCTGCCGATACTAACCGATGGTGTGACGAGTTACGTAGCTGTAGCTTCTTTATCACAGAATCAGGCTTCGGGAAAACGCCATCAGAAAATATAACCTTTAGTCAACCGATGGAAGCGAAGGAATACAAATAGAATTGATTAAAATTGACATTTACTACTGCGACTGCCAAAAAGAGAGAGAGAGAGCACTAGAGTCTTTGCGACCGCGATTTTGTCAAACTCTCACGAAATCTGGAACTCCCTATACAATCCATAGAACACCAATGGGAATGACGTCAACCAGCAAACAGAGAAGCAGCATCAAGAGGCATATAAGGCTGCTCTGCATCGCAGAACGACAGCTGCTCGTGGGCTCTACGAACAGAACAGTAGTGAAGAATACAGATTTCTTAGAAACAAAAAAGAAAGAGCACTTGAAGCACGCGATCGAGGAAATGGAGAGATGGAACAGCAGGAATGATGTTCGAAAATTCTACAAAATAATGAAAACAACATGCCAGGTCTACAAAGTCGGAACGACAGCCTGCGAGGATGAAAACCGAAACCTAGTAGTAGAATCGCAGTCGGTGCTGAAAATATGAAAATACCACTTCTGTATTACGGCGTCAACGACTACAATCCCACTGTCAGGCAGAATGAACAATCAGCATCTGACGATGATAGCACAGAATTCCATTCACCTAAACAAGACGAAGTTGAGATAGAGATATCGAGACTAAAGTCGAACAAAACTGCTGGCCTAACAAGTTTTTTAACTCGATTGAACAGAAACAAGTCACAGGGAGCTTAATCAGGTAAATTCGGTGGCTGTTGGATGGTATTTGTTGCATTTTTCTTCAAAAAATTACAAATAATGATGGTACTGTGTGACGGTGCGTTATCGTGGTGCAAAATTCACGAGTTTTCTGCCCACAATTCTGGTCTCTTTCGGCGAATAGCTTCACGGGAACGTCTCATAACCCCCAAGTAATACTCTTTGTTTACTGTATGTTCTTCTGGCAAAAATTCATGATGCACTACACCGTTGTAATCCATGAAAACCGGGAGCATTGCCTTATTTTTTGACAGAAAACGACGTGTTTTTTTTGGTCTCGGCTCATTTGGTGAACGTCATTCACTTACCTGATGTCTGGATTGCATGTCGTACTCATAAACCCACGTCTCATCTCTAGTAATGATCCTTTTGATGAATGTGGGATCGGATTCAACCTCGCAAATCATCTCTTTTGCAACGTCGTCAACACGGTCTCTTTATCTAAAATTTTAAAAAATCGCCAACACATACAAGCTATGGCGCTAAGATTTAGAGGGAATATCAACAACAGATGTACCAACTCAAATCGGAATAATGGGAGCGTCACACGGTGGTGGGAACTTTTTGATCAAGGTGGTATATGCGGTCAACAAGAAAGAACTCCTAATATCGGCAACTTAATCAGAGTGTCACAATTGGCAGCTAGTTAAAGATTTAGTTTACTTCGGCTCCGCAATTACAATAACATCCCGGAAATAAGACTTAGAATAACTATTGCCAACCGCTGTCTTTTTGGGCTCAGGAGGCAATTGAGTAGCAGAGCCCTGTGTTGCAAGACCAAACTGGCTTTATACAAGGTGGCGAAAATTTAATCATCCAGTTTTGTTTTTGAAGTACTTCAAAATAATTCTGAGTGATGGAAATCTTTATTTGGACCTTTACAATTTTTTATGTTAAGTGGAACATAGTATACCCACCAAGTGGCTGCCGCCTGTGTTAATGCACGTTTGTGCCCGTTTTATCGCATTTTCCAGGACTTTCCACAAGATTTGCGGAGATAACTGTTCGCACATCTGCCGAATATTCTCCTAAAGAGCTGCGATTATCTGAGGCTTGTTACCATAAGCCCGCGACTTCAAGTAGCCACAAAGAAAGAAGTGTAGGATAGTTTAATCGGGAGATCTTGCTGGCCATGCCAAATCGCCAAAACGGGAGATTACGCGACCAGGAAACGCTTTCTTCACAATATCGTGGTTCGCGCTGTGTATGCGGTTACACCGTCTTGTTGAAACAACATGTTCACTACGACCCGCTCATCCCATTCTGACAGTAAGAAGTCGTTTATCATGGCCCTGTAGTGTTCGCCAGCAACAGTGACCGTATTGCCGATGGCGTCCTCAAAAAAATACGGCCCAATCACTCCTCCCGCGTGAACGCTGCACCACACAGTGGTTTTGAGTGGATGCATCACATGAAGATCTCTGTACCCCAGAAATGAAAATTATGCTAATTGACGTAACCGCTTTAGTGGAAATGCGCCTCGTCGCTCATGATGATTTTCGACACAAAAATGGCCTCTTCGTTGTTGAGATTGAATATGGCTTGACAGCAGAGTACAGCACTCCATTGCTTGTCTGTTTGTATACTGCAGCTGTCTAGCTCACAAATGTCAAATACGATTGACTTACGACGCTATTTGCAGAAATCATAATATCTTCCGATAGGATGATTTATTTTGCGCCACCTAGTACCAGACCTTAATGTGCTCAATGGCGCAGGGATATGGATGTCATTGAAAGGATGAAGAAGCATTTGGCCATTTCGAAAGGAAAATGCTACGTGTTATTTTTGGCCCCGTTTGTATTGACGGGGAATGGAGATGGAAATTACCACGATTCGTACTAGGTGTATAGCGACATCGGCTTAGTCAGGCGTCAGGCAGAACGAATGGACATCAAAGCTCCGGCCTGAATAATCATCAAATCCAAATCCCGGGGACTACGTAGCAGAGGACGGCCGAATCTACGAATGCAGATTAGGAAGCGTGTTACAGACCGAACGGAACGCTGGCCCACACCAGCATTTATTTTGTTAATATCAGGATTGATACCATCCAAGATAACGTGAATTAAACGTTTCGAAAGATAACTTCTAATCAAATTTTCTATATTTTTATGTTCTCTTACTACTACACGAGCGCGACCGTAGATTTGTCCCATTTAAAATTCGACGCACTTGAGTGTCGGCGTAGGCAAAGTACAAATGGAAGTGTTGAGCTGGCCGCAAAATGTTCAGAGGCTGATTGGCTTTGTCTGAAGAGCAAACACTTGGAATGTCATTATAAATGAGCGGTGGGATGAATTTCCAATATTTTTCTGGATGCATTGACATTTTACACACGATTAAGAAAGGCGTTGCATCACACCTACTTTGAGTAGTCATTTTTCGGTTTTCCTCTCTCGGGTTACTCTCGTAGATATGCCTCTAACCCTTATAGCTTCTGTATGAGGTCATTTCAAGTCGTACTAGCTTTTGTCTTTTAGTCTGATACCCATAATCCGATGAAGTGCAAAGGATCTCATGTCTGTGAGAATGTCAGCGGGGGCATATACGTTGTTACCCAGGAAACGTAACGACCAATCAATCTAATTGGCTTTCTCGTACTGCTAATCGGTTCTTTTAGAAACACTTCCTCTAACTGCGTGGTCAGTGAACGAGAATTTAGCTGATATATCACAATGGGCCGATGAGCCTAGAGAGAAGTGCACATCAGTGGTGTATTTATCAGAGTGTGAAGTTGGTGACCCAATAATATCAACACAAGAGTCTAGATATTATATTTTTCATGTCAGCCTTGTTCAATTTATAGGATACATTTTCATCAAACAAATTCCTTTGAATACCTCATTCATTTGTTAATAGCCTTTCAGAATACTGCCATACAACCAAACACAGTAAGCAGTATATTTTTTGGCGTATTTGACTTGACACCATCGTAAGAGTCCACTTTCCCAAAAGGACCTGAAAAGGCTATCACACAAGTGGAAACTTGATGAGCTTATGATTGCACCTTTCCTTTTGATCACTGAAATGAAAGGCATCGTTCAAGTCGCTTGAAAGTCTAATGGATGCATTAAGGTAAGTTCACATCACTTACTTCAGCATATCCCGGACATTGTAGTCGCACTCATCCAAGAGAAGAGACCGTCGCTTCATTTTAAAATGAAATTGAATTTACTGCTTGAAGAGTATCCATCTCAAGACTGCTGTTCTCCTTGGCTATGAACTTGAGTTGAGCAAAAAAACTAGAATGGTATTGCATTCGCTTGTGCAACGATAACCATCCGTATACTCGTCCACTCACTCACTTGCAGGGTTGTTTGTTTTTGTTTTTTTTTTTTGTGTTTTTGCACTTTTTATGTTTTTCATTTCCTTTATTACGCGCGCACCAGATAAAGTGAAACTTGCTAAATGAAAGGACACTGCAGAAAACAAATTCCATGGAGGGTTAATAAATTGTCACCATGCTAGTCCACCACACACCTCACACCTCCCGCCATGAATAAGGGTGTGGTAGTAAGTTAAAGCACTAAAAATGTGTTTAATCCTAGTTGGGATCCTTACGCTTGTCGGTTGCCACTAAAGTGACTACACCTCTTCATGTATGAGTCCTTGGACGTTGAGAGGAAACTAGCCATAAAGTGAAAATTTTCCCCCCCATTTGGCTGGCGATCTAAACCCACAAAAACGACTAACAAAGATGAGTGCACGAATAAAAATAAACTACCCCATGTCGTTGTACGAATATTCTAGATGTCTATGTGTTTGTTCTCAGGACAGACACTAAAACCATCACAAAAATTTAAAAAAAAAAACGGAAAAATATATACATATATACGAGTATACTGTCCACCCTCTCGTGGCTAAGGAGAATGAAAATAGACGAACTTTTAATGCACCCCAGTGGCAGAGAATCAAACGAAGTGTGAAAATCGAAATTTGTAGGCCAAGAGTCCTTCTCTTGGCTCACTGGACATTATAGCGAGGATTGGTTTGGGATTCCATTTTTTCACCACCCTTTTGCCGTGGCGACAAGGGCTCATTGTGTTATGTTGGGTGAAAATTGTTTAAAAAATGATTATAGAGATGGGCGGTTAGAGAGTGTGGACCTGGACAATGACAGTGGCGGGAGGATGGTTTTGTTAATTTTTTGTTGGTACTCATTCCGACTTCCTGGAAAAGCAGAAGGTAGAATTTATTTTACAGACAACTTGGCAGGGTTGGCTGGAAGATTTGCAGGGATATTTTCTGAATTGGATGGATTCTTGTTAATCCTTTTCAATATTCTCTCGCTTAAGGGTTTGTTTAACTAAGACATCACTGGTCTTTTGACGTCTAGTGGTTTTATATTTATCTACCTATATATCACATTGATATATAATATATATTTTAAAATAGATTTATTAGTGGAATCGATTATTTTTATGCTGCAACAATTCGGGATCAATGTTAATCTCCAGCACTACCTTACTAATTAATTAATTAGCATTACATTACCTCCGAGTTAGACTCGAAGATTCTGTGAGCTCGCTCTACATGTCTGTAGATCACAGTCGATTAATCCGCAGTTTTTTGACTGAGTCTGCATCCATGTAAGGCTCGTTTATTTTGTCATTGAACCTCACTTCAAAAATTCCGTCAACGAAACAGAATCAAATAGTTTTCGAAAAATTGTTGTCTTAGCCTAAAGAAAAAGCGAATGGCAAGAGCGATCTTTCGATATATTTTTGCTGAAGCGTGGTTGAAAGTTTTTACTTCAGTTAGCAAAGAAAAATATTAAGGCAGCTTTTGCTTCAATAATAGCGGTCCAATATGTGAAAGCCCGCAGAGATCTGTCGATCTTTGTCTGTGGCGCTACAGTCCGGGGTGAACCTGGGCCTCAGTCAACAAGCGTCTCCAGCCAGCTCGATCCCTGCCTAGCTGCCTCCAGTTTCGCACGCTAAGTTGGCTGAGGTCCCCTTCCACTTGCGTGCGCCACCTGAGTCTTGGCCTTCCTCTACTGCGCTGTCCCTCGGGAGCGGATTCAAAGACTTTTCGGACCGGAGCATTGGTGTCCATACGCTCTACATAACCCAGCCATCTCAGTTCTTGGATCTTCACTCTTCGCTTAGGTCGATAACGCTGTACAGTCCGCACAGTTTATTGTTGTATCTCCCCCTCCATTCTCCTACAATGCAGATGGGACCGATGATTACCCAATTAATTTTCCTCTCGAAGCAACCAAGAACACCATCATCCATTTTTGATAATGTCCATGCCTTTGCGCCATAGGGATTATTAAGGTCGTATAAAGGGCGACTTTTGTTGTCCGAGAGAGGGCCTTGCTACTCAATTGCCGTCTTAACCCAAAGAAACAGGGGTTGGCAAGAGATATTCTTCTCTTGATCTCAGCGCTGGTGTCGTTGTCTGTATTTATAGCGGAGCCTAGGTAGACAAAGTCCTTAACTACCTCAAAGTTATATCTGTCGAGGGTGACGTTCTGCCCGAGACGTCGATGTTGGTTGTCCTTTTTCCTTGACAGCATGTACTTGGTCTTGCCCTCATTGACCGCTAAACCCATTTTCGCCGCTTCCGTCTCAATACTCGCGAAAGCGCCTCTGACGTCACGCTGCTTTCTCCCGATTATGTCAATATCGTCGGCGTATGCGAGTAGTTGGACGGACTTTTGAAAGATAGTGCCTCTTGTGTTTGCTCGTGAGTTTTGCACTATTCTTTCAAGTACGATGTTGAAAAAATTGCATGACAGCGCATTGCCTTGTCTAATCCTTTCTGGACATCAAAGGTCTCGGTGAGATCTTTACCGACCTTGATGGAGCAGCGTGCATTCTCCATCGTCATCCTGCACAGACGGACGAGTTTGGCAGGGATGCCGAAACTAGACATTGCTCCGTATAGTTCTTCTCTATAGATGCTGTCATACGCGGCCTCAAAATCGATGAATAGGTGGTGCGTATCGATTTGAAGCTCATGGGTCTTCTCCAAGATCTGCCGTAGTGTAAATATTTGGTCGATTGTGGACTTTTCTGGCCTGAAGCCACTCTGATATGGACCTACCAGGTTGTTGGCGAACGGCTTCAGACGTTCACACAATACGGTGGATAAGATCTTATATGCGATGTTAAGGAGACTGATGCCTCTGTAGTTGGCGCAGTTCAGAGGGTCTCCTTTCTTGAGAATCGAACAAACAATGTTGAGGTTCCATTCACCGGGCATACTTTCGTCCGACCATATTTTACAGATGAGTTGGTGTTTGCTCCTTACCAAGTCATCGCCACCCGCTTTGAAGAGCTCGGCAGTCAGGCCGTCCGCTCCAGCAGCTTTGTTGGACTTAAGCTTCGATATAGCTAACTTCACTTCATCCAGGTCGGGTGGATGGAGTTGTTGGTTATCATCGTCAAGGTAGAAAGGTTGATTCGGTTGATTCTGCCTGACAGCGGTATTTGATTCGTCATCGCCGTTATATAGTCTGCAGAAATGGTATTTCCAAATCCTCAGCATCGACTGTGATTCTACTACGATGTTCCCTTGTTCATCTCTACAGGCTTCGGTTCGGGGTTTGTTTCCGTGGCATGTTATTTGTACCTTTTGGTAAAACTTCCGAACTTCATTCCTGGAGTAGCATCTCTCAATTTCCTCGATCGCGCGCTTCTCGTGCGCTTTCTTCTTCCTCCTGAGAAGCCGTCGTCTCTCCTCTTCCGCTTATAGAGCTCATGAACAGCTCTGGTCTTTCTAAGTAGCGCCGCTTAGTATGCATCTTGCTTAGCTGCATGTGCTTGTCGGCTTTTATCATCGAACCTGGGGTTTCGTTGTGGTGGACAAGTGAAACCCAGCACATCAGAAGCGGCATCTCTGATGGGGTTTTTGCAGTGTTTCCAATGGTATTCGATGCTTGATGCTGGCGGTATTGCACATCATAACACATTTAGAGCCACTCGATCCGAAAAGGACTTGGCGATCTCTTGCGATTGTAGCCGTCTAACGTCGAATTTCCGCACAGCATTAGCTTCTCTGTGCTTATAGAAGGCATCCTTGGTATCATCATCTTTCTCATCTGTGGGGGCATGCGCGCATATAAGGCTAACATTGGCGAATTTAGTCGTGATGTGGATTGCTTTGAGGCACTTGCTTACATGCCGGAAGCTCAGGACTTCTTGTCTTAGTCTGCCTCCGACAACAAATCCACATCCAAATAAGCGCTGCTTTTGCCGTCGATGGCAATTGCCGTAGTTCATGTCGCAAGTTTTCATTTTCTTTTTGTCCGGCCCATCCCATCGCATTTCTTGAATTTCGGCTATGTCTGCTTTGCAGCATTCTAGGGCCTCCGCTAGTTGCTCGGCTGCACGTGGTCTACGTTGTCAAAGGGATCTAACATTCCACGTGCATATCCGAAGCTCATTGTCCTTAAATTGTTTGTGGGTTGTCAAACGTAGATCCGTCCATGTCCGAGGCTTATTGATGCTTCGTAAGTTTTTGTTTTTTTAAATGGCCGGACAGTTACCCCGGCGGCACAACCCCAACCTGGAGGACCAGTGGCCTGAGCTCCAAATATGTCGGAGTAACCCGAATAAGGTCTTATTTTCTTTTTTTCCGACACTAATCCTGATTTATGGCTCAGGAAACTCGCCATTTGTCCCCTTCACTTCGCAATCTCCAGTGAGATTCCCTGATGGCGCCACGGGAAGCCGTGAAGTAGGGCTTATTAGCAGAGCTGCAAGATGTTCGGCTGCATATTCTCATGCTCGTTATTTAAAGAACTAGCACCTGTCGGAAGATGCTACTTCTACGAGGCCTTATACTAATCGTTGCCATTTACGCTAACATGACGGAATAATTTCCGAAGGATTTTTCTCTCGAAACGACCGAGGATATCTATGTATATCAACCTCCGATAGAGTAAATGTCTCAGACTAGCAAGAGCGATCTTTCGTTTAATTTCTGCTGAGGTGTTGTTTAAAGAATGTATAGCAAAGCCAAGGAAACAAGGATATTTTGCCAGATTCGCCGATGTTGTTTGCCCTTTTTGGTGACAGTTTTTACTAAGTTTTCACCTCAGTTAGCAAAAAAAACATTTTGGCGGCTTCTGCTTGAATAATAGCGGTCACCATCTGTGAAAGCCCGCAGTGTTCTGCAAGTCTTCTCGATATCATCGGTATATGCTAGTAGTTGCACATACTTTTGAAAGATTATGCCTCCGATCTTTGCATGTGAGTTTCTCACAATTCTTTAAAATATGATGTTAAGGGAGTCACGTAATAGTGCGTCAACTTGGTTTGACGTCAAAAATCGCGGCTAAGTCGTTATATCGAGCGTTCTCAATCGTCATTCTGCCAAAATTACCTATATTTAAGGCTCATTTTAGCTCATCTCAACAAATGCTTTCATTAGCATGGATATGGAATTCTGGAGTGTGGAGATTTTGTCTATTGTGGACTTTCCTATTCTGAAACCGCTTTTAAAGGTTGTAAATGAAGAGTTTCTGACGTCTGCATGGTGGATAGGATCTTGTTGGCGCATTTGGGTGGGCCTCTCCTTTTCTCGATCTGGCAAACGGTATTGAAATTCCATTCATCATGTAAACACTCTTCTGATCAGAACTGATCTTAGTACGATTTTAATCTTACATCTTCGGACAATGCTCACAAGTCATGTCAAGAAGCTGGTAGAATCTCTATTTGATGGCGTCGTTTTCACTCAAAGTCCGGAAGCTCAAGCATCTTGCCTAGATCTGTCTCATATACAAATCCCTAGCCGATTAACTTCCTGTATGTCGGTGATTTATGCGTGATAGAAATCAAGAACATCTGTTGATTGCTCGGCTGTAAGTGGCTTTTTAAAGGACAAACCTTTTCACGTATACATCGTTGTTCCTTAAACGTTTGTGAGGTCATCAACAGTGAATCTTATTTTACCCGAAAATATTGAATAGTCCGTCATTTCTTTTTTAACTTCTCCTTATAAGGTTGTATTATGCTACTGGCCGAGCATGCCTTTACTGCACTGCTTGCCTATTCCAACTTAAAGGAGAGTCAACTGTTTGACTCTCAATCGCTTCATAGCTCCCCGCATAGTCTGCCGATATTCACTTCAGTGTTTTCACTTCTTAAGCAGGGAAAGGTGTTCAATATAATCAGGCGGTAGGAACGTTACTTCAGAAATATATATATAGATTTAAGGGAGCTAGGGCTTTGTCCGCCTTGTTCTGATACCAATGCCGAATTAAAACAAATATAAATATTTTGAAGTCTCTTTCTTTGAGATGAATTCTCCAGCGACTAAAGTGATCTACGTTCGCCCGAACGACTGACAACGAACGCATACTCTCAACAGCAGGCATATGTCCAAATGAGGCTATTGATGATGACGACTTCTTTGTGATCGAGGATTCGCAGGAGAAGGTCGAAGCTATAGGAGCGACTTTCCAGGAAGTGTACAATGCGAATGACACCATTGGCCCGAGCCACGACCTGGAAAATCGAGTCCTTGTGCACAATTTCTACCTTCGAAATGAAATAATGAACTAGCGAATCGAGAACTCGGGTTTCACCCAGTTCAGTGACTAGAATATGGCAAATAATGTCATCGCCAATGAAAGGGAACAACCCCCATTCATTTCGAAGGAAGACCTTCACATGATCTTCGACACAATTAGAAGTAAGAAATCAGTGGGAACCGATGGAATACCGAACATTGTGCTTCGACATCTCCCACTAGAAGCGGTGGACATTTACACCACCCTGTTTAACAATGCAATGAATAATGCACATTATCCAGCGCATTGGAAAACTGCGGTGGTACATCCCATCCCCAAAAGGGATAAAGACACCTCCAATCCGGCGAATCTCCGGTCGATCAGTCTCCTTCCAAACATCAGTAAGGTTTTCGAAAAAGTCATCAATAGAGTCCTGACTAAGTGGGTTGAGGACAGAAATATAGTTCTGGATAATCAATTCGGTTTCAAGGCGGGGCATGATGTTATTCATGCCGCGTCTAAACTGGTTTCTGATATCCAATGGAACAAAGCCAAGAAACAGTGCACGGGTGCCTGCCTGATTGACTTGGAGAAGGCCTTCGATACCGTATGGTTAGAGGGACTCTTCTACAAGTTGAACAGACTGGGCCACAGACAAACCACTGCTGTATATTCTTTTCAATATGCTTTCAGATAGACAGTTCATCGTGAAAAATGGCGATGTGACTTCTACTGGTACATTCAACATTAAAAACGGTCTGCAACAAGGTGCGGTTAATTAATTCGCCAATCCTTTTCAACATTTACACAAGTGATCTGATAGGTTCACTTCACCATGCCATAGCGTACGCAGACGACTTAATCGCGTACAGATCAGGTCCAAAGATTGAGGTTATAAACATTCTTTTGCAACGTGACTTCGATAAAATTAAACAATATTGCGACGACTAGAAGTTGAAGATCAACTTACAGAAGTCGGAAACCATTCTGTTTAAGACGCCTTTGTCTGGGGCCTCTGCGGATACCAGAAAGAATTTGCGAAAATTTCAGATCGTGGGACAACACGGACAGCCACTTGTTTGTCGAAATGTAGTCAGATACCTTGGGATCTGGCTAGATCAACATCTGTATTTTAACAAACATATAGATGTTGCTCTGGGCAGAGCCAAAGGTGCTTTTGCCCTTACAAAGAGACTGTTTTATAGCAGGCAACTCGATGCGAGGGTAAAGGTGATCTGCTACATGGCCCTTATTCGGCCTATGCTTACATTTGGTTGTCCCGTGTGGTTCAACGTGAGAGCAAGTCTTTTGGAAAAGATTCGGGTGTTTGAGAGGGCTTGCCTTAGGGCTTGTCTTCGCCTATACAGAACACCAGAGTCTGAGTACATAAAATTCTATCGCAATGAGGTCTTGTACAATAGGGCTAACCTAATAAGAGTGGACAATTTGGTTATTAAGCTGATTCGAAGGCACATTGCAAGAGCAATGACTTCATCGAATAACCTGATCTCTGGGGCTTACTACCCCAATTATATGTATCACGAGAGAGTTCGCTTTGACGGCTTTATTCCTCCAGAAGCGTTCCTCTACCTCGACATGAAAGGTTTGATCCAGGATAGATTAGCGGTGCCGTTAATCTTCCATGTCGCTCGAACAGCTGCGGAGAGGCGACTTAACTACGATAGAGACGTCGCACACGGCAGTGCGGAGCGTCTCCGGTTCAGTAGGGCGGTAGGAAAACGTGACATGAGGGATGTTGCTCGGCAGCACCAACAATTTTGGTGGTTTGCTGAAGGAGCGGAGTCTACGTCGTCGAATTCCTCTAGCACTAGGTAGCTTCGCTAGGAGCAGAGTCGGCAGCCTAATTTTCTAGCCATGGCCGACTTACATAGATTTAGGTAGGAATAGGATAGTTTTAAGGGGGAAAAAAATAAAAATAAAAAAAAATAAAAAATAAAAATGTATATATATATATATATATACAAAAAAAAAAAAAAAAAAAATATAAAACAACAAAAAGATGGGTAACCTTCGGGTAACTTCTTCTCACAAATATAATACCATAATGATAAGATAATTTTAAGTAGCTTAAGTAGCCTAAGTAGATTAAGAATAGTGTTAAGGTAGTTTTTAAGTTTTAGTTGTAAGTTTTAAAAGATGATAAAAAAAAAAGTCAATTTACTAAGTTTTTGTAACAAATTTATTGTCTTAGTTTTAATTCTGTTTAATACAAAATAACATCAAAATCAAATGTACGAAACGTCGAAAGACAAATTTTAATTGTTAGGTTTAACTTAGAGTGTCCGCATGGGGCCAGTAAGTTAGAATAAGATAATATTAAGTTAATTTAGCTAATTTTTAAGCATTTTTTTGTCTAGCATGTAAGAGTTATTGAATTTAATAAAATAAAAATGCATATTAAATGAAATGAAATGAAAGTGATCTACGACACGAATTAGACCATACCTGCCTAGAATGCTTTTGGGAAAAATTTTTGCCTCGATGGTAAATAGAGCGAAAGACGCAATGACGGAATGTATTTACTGTATAGTGAGATCGACGTTTTCGGACTGCTATTGTAGTTGCAGCTCTATGTGCTAATATTTAAACCCGCTTACATTGCAACAGATTGGTGTTTGACGCCCATGTTCTATTTTAATAATGTAAAGTAATGGTCTCTTTTGCCTTGTGTAGATATATTATACCTATACATGCTTCACTTTCATTATCTTTAAATAGTATCTATTCCAAGCGAGTTCTGACTGGCAGTATTATATACTAAAATCCAATTTGGACAGTATACTTGCTTACTTTTAATTCAACCGAAGATGGCATATCCTTTGAGTTCATTTGTACGAGGGGTTGTCTTTCATGCTTCATGCTGGAATGTTGCTTCCATTGTCAAAGGGTGTCCAATTGTATGTCTATCAGAACAAATTAATCAAAATACGTCCAGAGTACAAAGATATGTCTGCACATGACTAGTGCACAAAATCTCCGTTTTACACATACCAATTACTTAATTAATTAACATAAGTTGGTTAGCTATTCGAGACAAGTTACAGTACAACTCTACAGTCCAATAGTTACATTGAAATTCGGGATAATCATTTTTTGTTTCAAAACAAAAAAAAGTTATCTCATTATCGTAACCGTAACTGCCCTAACGAGGTCGAAACCTGGAATTCGAATAACAATGCTCCAGCCAACTTTGGGTGGCAAAAGCCATAGCAACGTCAGATATCAGATGGAAATCATTTATATCCGGTTACATAGACCACAAACGATGACATAGAGATATTACTAAGTGTCAGATGGCGAATATCTATCTATTTCGAATGGCAACCAAAACTGAAATACGGTTTTGTAACTCATTAATTAAATTATTCCGCTTTGAAATTTTAGGTCAATTATTGGTTTAATCCGAGTTTAGTACTGTTGCGTTTAATAAGGATTTGTCTTGGGGATAGTTTGCATCTTGTTACCAACTCGAGAAACGCCTCAGTGAAGTGTATCTTTCTTATTAATATGGTTCTTAAGATATAATGATAAGTGATGTCTCTTGTTTCTTAAATTCATGTGGCTTTATAGCCATTTAAGACATCAAATGTTCAGTTTTGATAAAGGTAACATACCTACCCGTAATTGGTCACTGAATTTCGTTTTTTCAGAGCTTATCAACGTTGATGGGTCAGTAAATTTCCAGAAAACATAATCTCAAGACCATACAGGATATCCCCAAAGGGTCTTTCATTAGGCCTTCGTAGCCGCCTGGTACTAGGTCTTATAAGGCAATTACCATCTACGAGTAAGACTCAAAACAGCTACAGATACAGTTGCCAATATGCTTACTTTGCAATCAGCAAGCTAATCGTACTTATACTTTGCGTAATCACGTGACATTTTCATTCTCATCAATGACAAGCACATGGGGATTTTTGATTAAGATTAAGTCCATCTAGCTTCATCCCTGTCTTCATGATTTCTTCTTAACTGTTGGCATTTAGTGCCGCATTCTTCTGCCTAACTGGATAAGCAGATTCTACTCGTATTGTTTGACATAATTCGCGAAAGAATTGTCTTCTTGATGTGGTGGATTCGGGGCAAAAGGCTCCGAGTTTGTCTTCTACTAATTAATGAAGGTTGACTCTAACACTTACTTGCCTTGGAGAATAGCTACCGCTGCTGGAATCACGCATATTTCTCTCCGGTTTTTTGATTTTTCAAACAAATAGCCTTAATTCAAGCGAAGACAAGCAGACTAACCTGTAAGTCATTAGGGATGGTTCAAAGATAAGCCTGCTTTGGTATGTGCGCTTCGGGATTACACCTGTATGTATTGTTATGACCGACTGGGTTTAGATACCCACAGAGCGGGGATTAATCGCTGCTCAACATCGTGTTGAGGTACACTTACTTACTTACTTTAGGTGGCGCTACAGTCCGGGATGGACCTGGGCCTCAGTCAACAAGCTCCTCCAGCCAGCTCGATCCCTGGCTAGCTGCCTCCAGTTTCGCACGCTAAGTTGGCTGAGGTCCTCTTCCACTTGCGTGCGCCACCTGAGTCTTGGCCTTCCTCTACTGCGCTGTCCCTCGGGGGCGGATTCGAAGACTTTTCGGACCGGAGCATTGGTGTCCATGCGCTCTACATGACCCAGCCATCTCAGTCTTTGGATCTTCACTCTTCTGGCTAGGTCCATGTCGCTGTACAGTCCATACAGTTCGTCGTTGTATCTCCTCCTCCACTCACCGTCAATGCAGACGGGACCGAAGATCGCCCAAAGAATTTTTCTCTCGAAGCAACCAAGAACACCCTCATCCATTTTTGATAATGTCCATGCCTCTGCGCCATACAGCAGTACCGGGATTATTAAAGTCTTATAAAGGGTGACTTTTGTTGTCCGAGAGAGGGCTTTGCTACTCAATTGCCTTCTTAACCCAAAGAAACAGCGGTTGGCAAGAGTTATTCTTCGCTTGATCTCAACGCTGGTGTCGTTATCTGTATTTATAGTGGAGCCTAGGTAGACAAAGTCCTTAACTACCTCAAAGTTATATCTGTCGAGGGTGACGTTCTGTCCGAGACGTCGGTGTTGGTTGTCCTTTTTGCTTGACAGCATATACTTGGTCTTGCCCTCATTGACCGCTAAACCCATATTCGCCGCTTCCGTCTCAATACTCGCGAAAGCGCCACTGACATCACGCTGCTCTCTCCCGATTATGTCAATATCGTCGGCGTATGCGATAGTTGGACGGACTTTTGAAAGATAGTGCCTCTTGTGTTTGCTCGTGAGTTTTGCACTATTCTTTCAAGCACGATGTTGAAAAAATCGCATGACAGCGCATCGCCTTGTCTTAATCTTTTCTGTGCATCAAAGGTCTCGGTGAGATCTTTACCGACCTTGATGGAGCAGCGTGCATTCTCCATCGTCATCCTGCACAGACGGACGAGTGGTACACGATGAGGTACACTGCGCAAACGAAAAAAGTGCGCTCGGCGGTATCACCTACCTCAGGGCAATAGTCGCAACTGGCTGATGCTTTTACTGACATTCGGTGCAGATGTTAAGTGAACTGTCCATGCCAAGAGAAGCTGGGTAAAATAGTAGTTCACCTCACTATGACTTCACTTATCCATGGGCTCAGCACAGGTATTAGTAGGTAAATGTCGACCTTTCAAGCCCGCGGATAACACCAATGAACTTGACTCGGAAGTCGAGGCTCTAACACGGGCTCTCAACCGAGCACTGACCGTCTTCTATCCTCTTATTAAACCTAGAGGCAAGAAAAAGCCATATTGGTGGACATCTACATAGACAAGCTTGTAGGAAACTTTTCAAAAAAGTAGCTCCCCTTTCACGGCTAGCAACAATTATAACAGAACTATTGCAGCTGCGAAAAATGTTACTGGCCTTATTACAAGAGACAAACTGCTCTGGGCACTGCATAGCTTCAAACCATATAAGTCTGTTGGGCCGGATGGTATAATTCCAGCCGAGCTGCAAGGATCCTCGGATATAATCTTGCCATCTCTTGAAAGTATCATGAGGTACTGCGTAGAAGTATCCCACATACCTCTGTCATGGAGAGAAGTAAATATAGTTTCTATTCCCAATATTCTCATGTTGTCCCAAAGGACCTAAAACCTATTAGTCTATCATCTTTCCTTGTAAAAGCTCTAGAACGACTGATTCAGATTCATGATACACAGATAGATGATTCACTTGGGAACTTGATCAATCTCATGCTAAAGAGCAGGATTATCAACTCTAAACTGGGTGGGTCCTCTGTCAAAAGAAGTATCAGCAGAGGTACGACACAAGGCGGTGTCCTCTCACCCCTTCTGTGGAACTTAGTGGTTAACGAACTGCTGATATATTGGGTCTATAACTTCGTGTGGTTTGCTAAGAGATGGCGTAACTTGTATTATAACATTATATCATTGGAACATGCGTTGGAAAGCTCTTGTCATTGTCCGTCATTCATTTGAAGCGTAAACAACAATAATTTTTTTTCACTCAAATATGTCGAACTTTGTGCCTGAAAAAGTGTTTTTGCGGGGAGTTCTTCTTCATTACTTTAATATGAAGACAACTGCTGCCGAAAGTCATCGGATTGTTACTCGTGATGAAAAATGGATCCATTACGACAACCCCAAGCGCAAAAAATTATATATGAAACCCGGCCAACCAGCCAAATCAACGGCAAAGCCGAATATCCATGGCACGAAGGTAATGCTCTGTATTTGCTGGGATCAGATGGGTTTGCTGTATTATGAGCTGCTAAAACCGGGTGAAACCATCAATGGACAACGCTACCGAACACAATTAATCCGTTTGAAGAGAGCAGTAACCGAAAAACGCCCGGAATATGCGACCAGACACGAGGCAATTATTTTCCATCATGACAACGCTCGGCCCCACGTTACTATTCCGGTTAAGAACTATTTGGAAAACAGTGGATGGGATGTCTTACCCCACCCACCTTATAGCCCAGACCTTGCCCCTTCTGACTACCATTTGTTCCGGTCGATGCCCTCACTAAAATACGGGTCACATCACAGCAGAATATCAACAATTGGCTTGATTCATTCTTGGCTGCCAAGCCGGCGCAGTTCTTTTAGGATGGGATCCAAAAATTGCCAGAAAGATGGGAAAAAGTCATAGCTTCAGATGGGCAATACTTTGAATAATACTATTGTACATGTTTTTTCATAAATAAACGTTCAAATTTAAAAAAAAAAAAAACAGCACAAATTAAGTTATATACCCAATACCTGGAAGAGGATGGTAGCAGAGTTGTTGCGTATGCGGATGACGCCGTCTTAGAAAAACATCTACATACTATTAAAGAGCAACTGCAGTATAATCTTAACATAATAACAAGCTGGGCGGATCGCTGTGGACTGGGAATACGCAACCATAAAGCCGATCTTGTCCTCTTCTCCAGGAAATACAAAATTACAATAGACCCTCCCTCAATCAACGGTACCAGCTTGGTCTTCTCCGATACAGCGAAATATCTGGGTCTAATTTTCGACAGGAAACTAAGCTGGAAGCCTAACATTCAAGAAAGAGTAAAGAAATCTTCAGTAGCTTTATTCTCTTGCAAAAAAGCCAACGCGAACAAATGGGGCCTCCAGCCTCACATCGCCCATTGGCTCTATATCTCGGTCATAAGACCGATGCTCATCTTCGGGGTAGTTGGGTGGTGGACGGCCTTGGACACAGCCACTTAAACCTAACCTAACCAAAAGTCAACCAAATGTCATGAAATTTTGACAGATAGTAGAGAAAGATAGAATGCATGTTCCGACAAATAGATGGAGCTCTTGGTTGCTGAGATATGGCTCATGTACGGGATATTATTTGCCACACTGTGCATAGCTCACAAACCGCTTTATTTCTCCTTTGGATCGTAGCTCTTTATGCGCCAAAGTCCAATTGATGTAAGAAAGGATGTTTATTTTTTTACTGCTTTTGAAAAAAAATATCTGTATCTCATTAATGTCATGAGTTTTCCATTCAATCCCATTTTAAAAACCAAATTTATCCATCTTTTGAAAGGCGGCGGAAAACCGCTACAGCTATGTATATATAGTATATGATAGTAAATCTGATGAAATAGTATTCGTGTGTATATATCCATATATGTATCCTCGAGCTTTATTGATGGATTTGTGATAGAAAACTATGCGACCAACTACACGTTTAAACTTCAAAATAATCGTAAACACTCTCGAGTCTTGAGTAAACTCCCTGGATACACTACCATATACCGCTGCGCTTGCTGCGATAACATGCCCGAGTCTAAAACAATCCGCAACTTATTTGAAAGTAAAATTAATTACGGTCTGATGAAAACTGATTCATGACTGGGACTGATGGCTGTACCAGAATATGACGTCGCCGGATGTCGGTCATCGTTCGATGGTCCTCAACGATATGTGAGACTGAAGCAATTGGAAAGCAATTAATCTCCAAGCAAAACACTTTGATGGCAACGGTAGTGGATTACGATGGAGATGACGTTTACCAGTCCAGCCGAGGCTCATTCAAATGTCAAGGATTAGAATCGCCATAGATGTGTGACCAACAGAAAATTTCAATCTTTTTTTTTCTCTTTGTTTTATTTTTCTCTAGTGCTCCCTCACCGGGTTGGGGTTTAGCAAGGCAAATGCTCCAATCCGATCATAAATCAAATCCTTGTTGGGAAATTAATCGAAACTTTTTAGCATTTCACATCACGTAGTGTAAAGAGTTAGTTTTCGACATGTCGGTGTTAGCGTGTGAATGCATGTGCAATGCAATGCATTTACTGGTGCCTGCAAGCAGGCGTGATTACGGTCACAGCTCGGACCTAGAACTGTGATTTGAATACAAAATTTACATGTCCTTCGTTTACTAGGTCAGGGTAATAGGTGCCTTTTTGAGAGGCACCAAGGGGGTTATTTCCCACACTTCAGCAAAAAACAAAAGGTTGCATTGGAACAACTTTTATGTCTTCAAGAAAATATTAATAATTGGGCTCCTGGAGAATGTAGTACTACCGTATCTATTTGAGACTTGACTGGGACTGGCAGAAATTACCTGGGGAAAAAAATTATTTAATTAAAAAGTTTCTTCCACCAGCTGATGGAATGAATCCCATGATATGTCATTCTGATTGTTTTGCAAAGTTTTTGCTGTTTTTACTCGTAATGAACATTTGTATGCCTTCAGTAAAAGTATAGAAAGACTGCGTTCATGTTTCATGAATACTACCTTGCCATGTTTACGTAGATTCATAATAATTGGAGAAAAGTATTTCCTTAAATCTCTTGTACTGCTTTTTAATATTGCATGCACGACAGATAACTCTAATAAATGTTTGGTTTAACGAAATTTCATCAACATCCGAACTATGAAGAAGATTTATGAATGAAATGTAAGCCAGGGTAAATTTTCTTTTACAAAGCAATGCTTATGGCACTGGAAAATGGAGAACAGGAGTTCCTTAAAGGACTTATTTCATGTGCATCTCCCTAAAGATAACAAGACTTTTTGCTCATTGCTTGTCTATATAATATCTGGCGTGTAACTAATAATACCTTCAAAATTATTGCTGAAGATTCCAATGCCAACCAAATTTTCCAGAAGATCTGCGAAATACTCCTCCGTGGCGTCGATGATTTACTCGCGTGAGCTGAATTTTTTATTGATGAGCCATCTTTTGAGGTTTGGGAAGAGATAATAGTCCGAGGGAGCCAAATCAGGTGAATACGGTGGATGCGACAGCAATTGGAGCCGTAAGACATTGATTTTGGCCGTGGTTGCGATGCTCTTATGCGCCAGCGCATAGTCAAACAACAACAAAACAAAATTTTTTTTTCGCTTCATGTGAGGCCGTTTTGCAAAGATTTCGACCTTCAATCGCTCCAATAATGCACAGTAATACTCCCTGTTGGTGGTTTTTTCCTTTCCCGAGGTAGTCCACGAAGAGTATGCCATGACAATCCCAGAAAACCGACGCCATAACCTTTCCGACCCATTGAGCCTCCCTCGGCCGCTTCGAAGCAATCGTGCCGGCTTCAGTCCATTGCCGGGCACTCATTCTGTTCTCTGGTGTGCAATAGTGGATCCAGGTTTCATCAACAGTTACTAATCGACGCCAAAAGTCCGCCCGATTCCGCATCAGCAAGTCCAAACACTCTTTCGAAGTGCTCTCGCGTTCGTGTTTTTGTTCAGGAGTGAGCATGCGCGGCACCCAGCGGCAGAATATTGCCCAAAATATGGCGTGTGCGCTCAGCACTAATCTTTGTGATATCTGCTAGCTCGCGCACCTTCACTTTCCGGTCATCGAACACCATTTCATGTATTTTTTTGACATTGTCATCTGTAACCGCATCGGAGGGCCTGCCGCTGTGGACTTGATCGGTAGTGGAGTTGCGGCCACCACGAAACTCTCGAAACCAATATTTGACGGTGTAATCTGACGGAGCATTAGCCCCATAATATTTATCCAACTTTTCGTTTGTTTCCTTCGCCGTGTTGCCTCTCAAAAAATAATGTTTTATGAGAGAACGAAAATCGCTTTTGTCCATACTCAACATGATGCCAAACACATCAACAACAATCAGCTGTCAAAACAAAACTAAAAGCAGTATCGCACTAAAATTTGGCATGTCTGCCTAAATATGAACGGACTTCAAGGCACCATAACCTTTTTTGCAGTAGCAGCGCATTCTGACGGTCAAGGAGGTTACTTTTCTCCCCACTTCGTATTTATAGGGTTTTCCAATAGGGACTTGACACCTTTGAATTTAATTTGTGAACGTACTCTTTCACTAATCATCGAACTGTCACCGTCAATTTATTCAGTAGACTCAACATTTTCATCATGGTTAAGTACACGATCGAGCAACGTCTGCAAATCGTCATCGTTGTGTGATGTTGCCGTGTCAGTGAGACAACGGGTTGGTCGAAGTGTCGAAAATATCGCTGCCGTTCAGGCATCCGTAGTAAACGATCCAAATCAGTCAATTCCAGGGCATGATCACCGATTATTTTTGGCCCGAATTAGAAGATAAGGACTTGGACGACATGTGGTTTCAACAAGATGGTGCCACAAGCCACTAAGCACACGTTAGAGTCGATTTATTGAAGAGTAAGTATGGTGAGCGTGTTATCTCAAGAAATGGGCCCGTCGATTGGCCGCCTTGTTCGTCGCTACAAACAAATGTGAATAATGTATAAAAAGGAAAAAAAATTTCTCTAATCTAGTAGAATTAAGAAAAGTAAATTTTAAAAAAGTATTTAATTAATGAATAAATAGTGAAAACGCAATGCTATTTCTGGGTTCCGCAGGTGTTCAAGTAAAGAGCGGATAAAATTATATAATGAATCACGAAGATAGATCTACGGGTCTTCAAAGTTGAACTTCTTGGAATATTTAAATTATTCGTGCGCATAGAAACTGAAAATTCAAGCTTTTCATACAAATAACCGGGCGCTTCAAGACTCATCATTTTAAAGATATATTTACAAATTTCAATTACAAAATGTGGCATCATATGTGATAGAAGTGATACATGATCAAATCTTCTTAAAGAATGTACGAAACGAGTTTTTTAATTTTTAATTTTTGTCTACTTACTGAATCCATTCCACTATATAAAGGGTAACCATAGGATATAATCGGAGCTAAAAGGGTTTTTACCAGCATAAGCCGTGTTGCCTGTGGTATGTACGAGTATATCGAAAATCTCCATAAGCGCCTGAGGCCTCCATAAATGCCGCAAATTAATTTTGTTTAACATGATCAGACCAGGTGAGGGTTTTGTTAAAAATAAATCCCAAACTCTTAACGGAAGAGCTGTATGAAATTGAAAGGCCATTTAGAATTAATCTAGGAAAACTTGAATCATCTAAATTATGTCTATATATCACTATGCTCTGAGATTTGCTAGGATTTAAAACTAGGTCGTTGCTAACAGCCCACTCATGGATATTTTTTAAATCATCATTCATTTTGCAAACTGCGTCTTCAACAAGACCGATCGGAAATAAAAATTTGAAAGTCATTAGCATAAAGATGATACAAAGAGTAATTGATACTTTCTACGACATCATTAATGAACATGCTAAAGCGAAATGGGCCAAACAATGACCCTTGGTGAAAATCCGTTTCAAGATCTACAAAATCTGATATTAAAGAACCAATACAAACGGCTTGTTTCCGGTTGGACAAGTAATTGCATATTTAAGCGACATGGGGTGAAATTAAAATTATGTTTCAGTTTATGTATAAGAGTTGAATGATTGATTGATCCGAAAGCATTAGAAAAATTTAGCAGACATAAACCTGATACTTTGTCTGCATTCATTCCAATACGCATATCATCCTGAACTTTTAAAACAGCAGAACACAATTGTGCATCTTCTGAAAGCCAGATTGCAACGGCGACAAAAGATTGTGAAATTCAATGTATTCAGAAACTTGTTTGAACATAATTTTCTCAAGGCCTTTCAAAAAAGACGGAAGAATGCTTATGGGCCGAAAGTTAGACAAAACATTAGAACATCCTTTCTTTCGTAAGGGAAGGAATTTTTCTGCCTGACTTGAGAAAACTGAAAAGAAGTGCCGGAAGGAAAAGGCGGATAAATTTGGGAGAAATATTGTCCAAAGCAATAGCATTCGAACTGATTGAGGACAGGGAATTAAAGCATTCTTCAGGTGAAACACAGCTAAAAGGAAAAGACCCATCAGCAGTGCTTAGGGAAGATATTAAATTTGTTCGCAGATTATGATTGATAACGGACTAGGCAAGTTATTTGCGAAAGCAAGCTCTTCAAAAGATTCGAAGCTAAATTTCCCAACCATATCCAGGTTTTTCAAATTGTTCCATAATATTTTAGTGGAATTTCTTGATGTGTTTAATTTGTCGAGGTGATATATTTTTTATTGGGTCTATAAATTAATTCGTGCGGTTTGCTAAAAGATGGCGTAACTTGTATTATTCCATTGTAACATGCGTTGGAAAGCTACTGTCATTTCAATGTATGTCATTCATTTGAAGCGTAAACAACAATAATTTTTTTGCACTCAAATATGTTGAACTTTGTGCTGAAAAAGTGTTTTTGAAGAAAACTGCTGCCGAAAGTCATCGTATTTTGGTGAAAGTTTATGGTGAACATGCGCTAGCTGAGCGAACGTGCCAAAAGTTGTTATTTTGGCTTGGAAGACGATGAACGTCCTGGGCGCCCAAAAAAGTTTGAAGATGAAGAACTGGAAGCATTACTCAATGAAGATTGTTGCCAAACACAAGAAGAGCTCGCAGAATCTTTGGATGTCACTCAAGCAGCCGTTTCAAAACGTTTAAAAGCAGCTGGATATATTCAAAAGCTAGGAACTCAAGCCGGGAGACGTCGACAGGCGGTTTTGCATGTGCATGTCCGAAATGCTGCTGGAACGCCACAAAAGGAAATCATTTTCGCATCGGATTGTTACTGGTGATGAAAAATGGATCCATTACGATAACCCCAAGCACAAAAAATTATATGTGAAACCCGGCCAACCAGCCAAATCAACGGCAAAGCCGAATATCCATGGCGCGAAGGTAATGCTCTGTATTTGGTGGGATCAGATGGGTGTGCTGTATTATGAGCTGCTAAAACAGGGTGAAACCATCAATGGACAACGCTACCGAATATAATTAATCCGTTTGAAGAGAGCAGTAGCCGAAAAACGCTCGGGCCCACGTTGCTATTCCGGAAAACAGTAGATGGGAATTCTTACCCCACCCGCCTTATAGCCCAGACCTTGCCCCTTCTGACTACCATTTGTTCCGGTCGATGCAGAACGGCCTCACTGAAATACGGGTCACATCACAGCAGAATATCAAAAATTGGCTTGATTCATTCTTGGCTGCCAAGCCGGCGCAGTTCTTTTGGGATGGGATCCAAAAATTGCCAGAAAGATGGGAAAAAGTCATAGCTTCAGATGGGCAATACTTTGAATAATACTATTGTACATGTCTTTTCATAAATAAACGTTCAAATTTTGAAAAAAAAAAACCGCACAAATTAAGTTATATACCCAATAGAATTGCTTATACTTTTTACCACTCTGTTTCTGCAAGCTTTATATCCTTCCCAATCATTTACCGATCTAGTATTTTTGTACACCCTATACAAGAAATTTCTCTTATCGATTGAAATGCCTATTTCTGATGTTAACCAAAGACAGTTGTTGTCCGCAATACCCGCCTCGCTATGAATACTCATCAGTACACCTTCAAGCCCACTTTCGGATGTGCCCTGAAATATCGTGATTCTTTCCTAAGCCGAACAAGTCGCTAATGGAATGGCCTGCCGAGCTCTGAATTCCCTAGCCATTACAATACTCAAACATTTAAGACCAACGTACATCGGTACCTCTCTTTTCTCCCTCCCTAAATTTCCTTCGCCCGAGCTATGAGCAAACATTTTAATTGTACACAAAATCTCTTGTGCGCCCCAATTATAAAAAAAAAATCGCTACCAAAAACCTGGACTGAGCAATGTGCTGTCCATGAGTGGTAAATGCGCTTGCAGTATGATATGTCACCGAAGTGAATCTAGATATACTATATAAGACGATTTCCTTGTTTTGATGCGTTTGTTTGATGGAACAAAATTTAAAGAAAAAAGTCAATGCTTAAAGCAGATTCCAAAAACGGCTTGTTATTGTTGCATCCGGCTTTTTCGAATATATTGTAGCTGCACTAGACGTACTAATATTCATATCATTGGCTTAACCATCAAGAACTTCTATTGCAATAAAAGAACCTAAGAATTAAGAATTCCTTAATGGTCAGAATTTTGTTTCAAAAGTATCAAGTAGAATTTAAGCTAGCAAGTGCACGGATTTCCCCGAATAGCTTCAAAACGAATCTAAGATGCGGCTCTGATGCCCTTTTATATGATGTCCTCTATCGGTTTCAGTATTCGTTAAGAAATTTACGCCAGTTTTAGACGTAATTCTGTTGCAAATGATCTATATTGTAAAAAATCGGTGATCGGGGAGAAATTTGTCCGTCTGGTGCGATAACCAATTAGCTCTTGAAGTCTTGGTGAACCCTCTTACAACTTTCTAGCTAGTTCAAGTGCACATGGATTTATCGAATGCATTCGAAAGTCTGAATTTACTAAGTACCGCTTGTGTCGACGAATCCGAACTTCGATAAGAGAATCCGCACTGCAGTAACAACCCGGCATGAGCTCAAATCCTTCAGCTATTCGGCGTTGGTGTGGTGGGTATTAGCACTGGAACTACTTTATCACTTGAACCTTTAATTCATTTTCAAAGAACGGCTGATGTATTCCAATAGAAGGTACAAACAAAGTTTACAATAGATTAATTTTCTGTCTGGGCAGATTCTGTACAGGTCTCACCTCAGTTTTCAGCGAAAGTGTTTTCCAGAGAAGTCTGTTACAGTTCTTAACATATTTTTTGAATGGTTTATGAGTAAATCAAGAAAAGGTAGATGGTCCTGGTAGAGTACTGATAAGCTACATTAAAATAAAGAAAAACTTCCCATCAAGCAAAGCAGTTGAAGCTCCTAGGACTGCTCCATGTGCAAAATCGGGAGCTAAAAGCCGATACATGGAGAGTCATTAAGACGGGGCCAAGGGGGCAGCATGGCCAGAATTTTCTGCTGTCCCTGAACAGACATTACTCTTGCCTCAGATACAGAACGGTTAGGTCTAATTGATTGGAGAGTAGTCGACGAAGCGTCAATGTCTGATCACAGATGGATACGCTTCCAGAATAGGGCATGTAGTTTTCAAAGGAATCCCAGGAAAACTGATTGGGTCAAGCATACAGAAGTGGTAAACACACATCTGGAAACCCAATCAACCACATGCGATAACATACCTTAGACAGGACGGTAGGAAATCTAAATAGGGTACTAAAAATGGCGTCCAGCTAACCGAGCACCTAAAAGGGCCCAGCCGAGATGGTGTAATAGGGAAAAAGGTCTTAAAAGGAAAGAGGAAAGGCAACTCTATAATAGAGTGAAGCTTTTCAAATGTGACACAACGTGTAATGAGTACTACGATTGCAAGAGGCAATTCAAGTACCTAGTTAGGAAATCGAAAAGGGCGTCATGGCAGAGGTACGGCGAATCCATAATGGCAACAGACGAAGTTTCAAGGTTACGCAAAATGCTTTCAAAAGAAGCGATCGTCCCTAGCTTCCTCAGAAAAAATGACGGAACATGGGCTGAAAGCAGCCAGGAAGTCCTGGTAACGTTGGTGGAGACCCATTTCCCTGGATCCACATTATCAGTTGACTCCGTTTTGCCACGGCACACTGATGACATCAATCTTTCCCTCTCCAAAGCAACAGGTTCCAGTATCTTCTCGGAGGACCCGGAACTGAGAGTGTCCATAAGGCTACCGGACACTAGTAGTGTCTTCCAATCAGAGTTTCTAGCTGTCCTCAGGGCGACTGAGCTGATGCAGATGAGATCGGTATCCGGCAGAGGTATCGCCATCTACATCGACAGCTAGGCCGCTCTTAAGGCAATGGACACAGTCAGGGGCTGTCGCACAATGCTCAGAGCATTATGCGTTCAGAACAGGAAGAGACTGTGCTGGGCGCCAGGACACTGCGGTATAGAAGGAAATGAACAAGCAGACGGGCTTGCAAGAAGAGGAGGGCTACTCGACAATAGTGAGGTTGCTGATGTCAAACCACCCCTCTGCACAGTAAGGGGTACTTTTGCGGAAAAAATCATAAAGGCTGCCAGCATAAGGTGATTGAACCTGGAAGGACATGGGGTATCAAAGGAACCTGGACGGTAAAAGATCTAGGAAGCTTATTAAGCTGAATAGGGATAGGCTTACGACATTAATAGGAATACGAACAGGATACTGTCTACTGCTGAAACACGAAAAGAGACTAAAACTGACAAATACAGACATTTGTAGATTATGGGGTCGAGGACATAACACACATACTGTGTGAATGTGAGGCAATATCGCGTAGCCGAAGGAAATTCTTAGGCAAATACTTCCTTGAAAACGGTACAGATTTCAAAGGCCTTCTTGGCTTTTGTAGAGAAATTAGGTGCTTTAATAGGGAAACACTTTAGGTTTTCTGCAAATAAGAGTTGGTTTTAACTGAACCCACGGGGGATCGCGATGGGCCCGTTTTGGTGCCTAGTGTCTGTGTCTTATGGTACACCCTATTTTTCCTAACCTAAGCAAAGCAGTTCCACCAGAAATATTACGCACGTACAATGTACATCTATCACCTGTCCCCCTAAGAAAAAACTGCATTTCCCACGAATAGCTAAACTATTGGATGTGGAACAGAAAAATAAAATAGAATACCCCGGATAAATGGTATAAGTTCCTGCCAATTTTAAGAACTCCATTATGCTCTACAAATTCAATGGAATTAAATTATGAAAAGCGACAGGAAGTCAATCAAATTCCCTCTTTACGAGTATCATTATTAAAACATCATTTTCAGGACATTATTACGAGTAGGTGTAACCTTGTGAGGTTCCTCGTAATCTTTCCACTACATGTGCAGATTTGGCTTTATGTTGCAGCCTTTCTGTCAAATCAAACTCCAACCTCAATAATTTGAAATTTCTAAGGAACCAACCTCAGGAACTTCAACAAAACCTTTCAACAAATTATTTCATCTCGTATCCATCCAACTTTCAACGAATGTGTATCGCTGCAGGTACGTCGGTCAACTACGTCCCTTAAGTGACAATTCTCCCGTGTAGAGATCAAAACTGCGATGGGTTTCCTTGCACGTATGTCACAACTTCGAGTGCAACAACTTTATTGGAAAATTGTAGGTATGCGGAAAATGTTCGTAGCTAAACCAATTGAAAGTCCACACAGAACTCTGTGTATGAACTGACTGTTCGAGTACATGAACAGATCGGATGATTTGTAAGGATTAAGTTTGTGCCCAGCATCTGAACCACAATTGAAGGTCGTCGGATGTTGGTTCTTGATTCACCCATTTAAAATAAAGTGAAAAGTTTGTGTATTGCTTTGAGTTAAAATGAAAAGCCTGCTTGCCTCAAACAGAAGTACCGACCTAATAAACACCAGGTGGTGTAAAGAAGAGAAAACTAAATTGTGAAAACCATGAGACCATTGCCACCGCTACTACCACGTGTGAATGCAGAAAAGTTTTTTTTCTACTCCCACCATGTTGCAGTCCAAAAAAATAAATATTGAGTGTCATGGAAAGAGCTGGTGTAATCTAAATTTTTCATTCCCCAGGCGAGAACTCCATAGACAGCAGGACCGACCTGCTCCTCAAGAGCTCCGCTCCGATTTCAATTCAAACTTCAGCTTCCCAACATGACATGACAAACCAAACTTCCTGCCTTTGATGTAGTGCCATAGGGGTGTTGGAATGGTTGGAAATGGATTTTTTCTTTTTACTCCAATCCTTCTGTCCGTGTGTCGTCTGATAGTGGTGACGACGACGGTGGCACAATCTCATATGCGGTCGTGTCTCATTTATTTTTGTGCAAATTGCATGAATTCATCCTGCGTGACAGATGGGTCGCGTTAGTGCAATTTCCTGCAACTTGGTATAACTTCTAACAGCTTCCTGCTGTCGTTATTTGCCTGCTATACCATGACACAAAATTCTGTGCAAGAACAAATGAAGGGTATTTGCTTAGAATGACTATAACTCTTTTACAGAAGCAGCTATGTTACGTATCCATCCGTATGTACTCGTACCGGAATACGTTTCGACTGTTACGAGTGGATTTTCGTTTCACACAGTTTTTTAGCTTGCCACTTGGTTGATATTGTTTCAAAAACGACTCCACTCGACTCGACGAATACTTGTGATGGTTATTATGTTTCTTTTTTCTTGAAAAGAATTTATTTTTATGGTTTCGCAAGTTAGAAGCACAACCAACTCAAGTGTTTGCAAGACACTCATGTCAAATTGAGGCCACTTGGATTATTTGAAACTCAAATAAGTTGAGAGTTGAATTTACGTGATTAGATGATTATGTCGGCAGCTAAAAGTTTCTCCTCAATAGGTCTATTTTCGGTTTGTCTAGAGTGGAAAACGATTTGAATGTCTGCCTTTTGATGGGTGGTGATGTACATCTTTTGGGGTACAAAAAGTATGGGAAATCTATCAAAACAGGGAGCTAAAGAATAGCGTAATCAACTGACTTATAGTTGATGTAAGGTCTTGAAAATTTAATAGAAATGCTTATACCAAAGGACAGCATTTGAATTATAAGTGTGATTGGGTAGTTTTGCATTATATAGCCTTGAGAGTTAGCGGAAAGTTGTTAAATTACATTCTTCTCGAATCCAATGTTGTAAGTTTAACAACAAAAGTGTTAAGAGTCATTCATGATGAGGCTACAAAGTAACATCAAGGCCCATAAAACATTAGTTCAGCAATGATAGCCATGTCTAGTTTGGAGAAATGAAGCATTAACAAAGTGTCCAAAGTTTCTGACCGTTTTTGAAACAGACGCAAGTGAATCGTTAAAATGTAAATTAAATAAAGCGCATCCAGCCCTTTCGTATTTAATTCATGCAAAATATAGCTTGACAATGAAGATTGTTTTGTTTTAAAATAACATCGTCTAAATGCCGTCCAGTCTCATAGTACACTCTTGCAATGGGACTGTTACATTTCACATGATTCATTAGCAGCAACTCCATAGCGGATATTTTCTTGTAGGACCTGAATTGTTCAGGGAATGTTCCTCTAAACCCTCGCCTTAGGATTTCCCTATAAAAAAAGAGTCGCACATTGTATGAGACGGTGTACAAAGTGCTCAGGTTTGCTGAAATTATGCTCTGTTGTTGAACCCGGAATGAGCTGGAGCTGCGGTGCTAAAAACTAGTCGATCATTCGGGAATACATATCTGCAATGACTGTCTCCAGCTGGTTAAAAAAAATAAGGGTAATTATAACACTCGAGCAGAAATTGCACACCACACTGTCGTTATTGAGCAATGTATAGTAAACCTTTTTGATAGCGTTCTCAAGGTTTGTCGGGGCCATAAATTAAATGACAAAGATTGCAAACTTTACTATTACATCTGCAGTGCGTCCCAGCTTGTCGTAAGAGGCGACTAAATGGGACACCAATCATATACAGGCAACTATGACACCAAAAATGAGCCTGTGACACTTTAACACCTTCAAACCAAACTTTCCCACAAGTTTGTATGCAATCAGTGGGTTCCCACGTCTGGAGACTACCGGTGGGGTAAAAGAACAGTCAATCAATTCGAAATGAGCATACAAGTGTCAAACCACTCAAACTTTAGATACACTTCATGGAAATGATCGCAATTAATAGAACTACCCCGCTGGGCACCACGATTGCAACGCACTCGGGTGATCCCAGAGCAAGCAGAAGTACTTGTGTCAGAGCCCGACGGATTCCGGGGGCGGGCAAAATGAAGTTTCCAAAATATTTTCATAAACTTCGGCTTGCAAGTTGGAACGTCGGATCGATGACCTCAAAAAGTTTAGAACTGGAAGCGATTATGCGTCGCAGAACTCTACAAATCCTGTGCGTACAGGAAACGAAGTGGTGTAATACAGGAAATAAAGCGCGTTTTCTAGATTTAAAAACTAAGGCATTTAAGATGTTCTACCATGGAACGGTCAGTAGACGAAACGGTGTTGGAATCGTTGTTGCAGCGGATCTTCTAAACAACATCGTTGGTATCTTGAAAATAAGCAACCGCTTGATGAGTGTTAAACTCGTCATACACAATGAAACGTGGAACATTGTTAGCGCGTACGCCCCACGAAATGGATGCGACCAATCGGAAAAAGATACATTTTGGTCAGAGTTCAGTAATTTGCTTAGAAATATACCTATCGATGAGATGCTCTTCGTAGGCGGAGATTTAAATGGCCACGTCGGAGAAACAAATGTTGATTATGAGGACTGACACGGCGGTAAAGGCTTTGGAACCAGAAATTCAGCTGGCGAAGACATCCTTGTAGCGTGTAGGGCTTACGGCTTAACCATCTTAAATACAATATTTATTAAACATTAACGACATCTTATCACCTATAGCAGCGGAGGCCACGAAACGCAAATAGATTATCACCTCTGCAAAATGTCGATGAGAAACCGCGTTAAGGACTGTAAAGTAATACTTGGAGAATCGCTAGTAAGCCAACACCGTCTGCTCATTACAGAATTTTTCACAGCGGAACCACCGAAAACACGGGCATCGTTTGGAAAGCCAAAAATCTGGTGGCATAATCTATCGAAGGAACGAAGCGCAAGATTTATCGCACTGGCTAAAGAAGTACTTCACAATATAAACGGTATCGCAGGCTCACTTACCCCGCAAGAAATGTGGAACAGCATGCACGAGGAATGCATAACACTCGCAAAGTCCCATCTGGGGACTATATCGAAATACCATTACGTCGGCAAAGAAACATGGTGGTGGAATGACGAAACCAAACGAGCTGTGGCCGACAAGAAGAGTGCATTCCAAGCGTGGACAAAATGCGATCGGAGCGACGATATCGAAAAAGCTCGACTGGCTCTAAAATACGAGCGTCTTAAAAAGATCGCAAAGAAAGTCCTGGCTCGAACTCGAGCGGCAGAAGCGGAAAACCTGTACCAGGAGTTGGAACAAATATCCTCACGATCGGCGGATAGAAGACAAGCTATCCAAGAAGTTCAAACGTCGTACAGTACTAAAATGCCAAATATTTTTAAGCTCGCTGCACAGAGGAGAAAAAATTCAATGGAAATAACCTCGCCGAAATACATCAAAAACGCAGACGGTCGCCTATTAACAAATGAAAAGGAAATTTGTGACCGGTGGCTTGAATACTGCAAGGAGTTGCTTAACAGACAGTTTCCACGTGATATCGTGCCGACAGCTAGTCTATTCGAGGAGGAAGTTTCGGACTTTTCAATCGAAGAAATAAGTATAGCAATTGGAAAAATGAAGCGGGGGAAAGCGGCGGGACCAGACAGCATTCCATCAGAGTTTTGGTCGAAGATGGAGGGGATCGGCAGCGTTTGGCTATCGAAACTTTTAAATAAATTAAAATGTGGACAACCTATGCCGAATCAATGGAGAAGTAGCTTCTTGGTTCCATTATACAAAGTAAAAGGCGACACTCGAGAATGCAACAACTACCGTTCAATCAAGCTTATGTCACACACAATGAAAATCGTCGAAAGAGTCTTAAACGAACGTCTTCGGCAAATAATAAAGCTCGATAATAGCCAATGTGGATTTGTTGAAGGAAGATCGACGGTGGACGCTATCCAAAGCTTACGAATAATAATGGAAAAGCACCGAGATTCGTCTAAGGATTTACACATGGTATTTATCGACCTCGAGAAAGCATTCGATCGAGTGCCTAGGGATCTCGTATGGGCCGCGCTAAGGTCTCAAAACGTACCGGAAACGTATGTTAGAATAATACAAGACATGTACGGAAACGTGAAAACTGCGGTTAAAAGCTCTGCTGGACTAACGAGAGAATTTCCAGTTAATGTCGGAGTGCATCAAGGAAGCGTACTTAGCACTTTCCTCTTTAACGTAGTATTCGACTATCTTTTAAAAGACTGCATTTCTTCGCTGACGACGCAGTTATACTTAGCGATAACGTCGAAGATTTACAGAACGCCTTAGATTCATGGAGAAATGCGCTAGAGAGAAACGGGTTTAAAATAAGTCGTTCAAAGACGGAGCATTTGACGTGCCCATTTGCGCATCCGTTGCGACCTGTTCCGGATATAATGTTAGACGGAATAGTTCTTCCGAAAAGCACTATCTTTAAGTACTTAGGATCAATCGTTAACATTGAAGCGAAATGTGACGACGACGTAAACCACAGAGTGAGTGTGAGATGGCGGGAAAATTCGGGAATCTTTGCGACCGAAAATTTCCACTTAAATTAAAGGAACACGCTGACAACTAACAGACCGCACCAAACTGTGTATTTTACGAGATGTAACGTCGATAATCTCATGTGGATTATAGACGTTCTAAATGCGACAGTTTGGCTTATACATTGAACCACAAAATTTCGATAAAACACCGGATCCAATGCCAATCGATTTTGGACCCATTCACCGAATATATCACCGGCAGGACCACACAGGGAAGAAAAAGATTTTTGTTGTTCAATCTCTATATATAAAAATTAATGTTTGTTTGTTTGTCCTTTATAGACTCTTGAATGGTAAGAGAAAGAGCACTGATGTCTTTGGCAACTTTGTTCAGAATTCTGTGAAAAAGGTTTTGGTACCAATTTCGTTTTTTTTTTTTTTATTTCATGCCAAACTTTATAAATAGTCACAATTATATTGATCGGACACATGACTGATGGGTTACAAACGAAAACTGTTAGATTTTGATCTATTTTTGCAAAAATTAAGAAGTAATGCAGGGAAAAATTGTTGGAAATATTGAAAGCTATAATTTTTGTGGAGGCATTTTTCCGATTGTAAGCACCAGTGACGAGATATAAAGCAAAAATACTCGAAATCTTCTATTCACTGTATTTAAAACTTGATCTAAATATCAAAAAAATTACTCGATTCAGAATTTGTGAGTTTTTCGTACAGTTTTCCCACATTCCCTGCTGGGAAAGCCAAATTGCCAGAATTACATCCAGCGCTTGATCCATTATCGACATTGGTATCAGTAACACAAGCCAATCGAAACATTTCTTCGGAAACATTCGGAAGTACAATTCGTGTTTCCAAATGACATCGTTCGGCGCAAAAAATATTATACGTGAGAATTACATGCCAACCTTCAAAGTGCAGGGCCAAATTTATCATCGTGCTGGGTCATTACTACCACTTCCAGATATACATCACAAATTTCTTCAGATTTATTTCATGGGAAACACAGATGAACAAATCGATCAACGGTGTCGGTTCCATAGGGACACTAGAAGAGAAATTGTCGCTGAACTGCAAACTTTATCCGATCAATACAACGAATTGATTTAACTGTTCAGAACTGCCCTTGAATGAATGCCAGCTGACGATACAAAGTTGTAATTCATACAGATAAGCCACCCGTTGGTCAACACGCAAGACAATATAATGCTCCAACGATTGATGAAACAGCAATCGTTATAGTTGGCCAAGAACTCGAGTCATGCGATATTATTCTCCATCGCAGAAATAGTAAGGTCCAACCAGTCCCAGAAACGTATCGCACTTACGTCGGATTGCAATATCCAGTTCTATTTTGGGAAGGAGAAGATGGGTATCAGTTCGAAACCGAAATGAGAAATCCGCTAACCGATGCAGAAACGAATAAGAAAGCCAGCGCTATGAACTTCTATTCGTATCGGCTTATGATACGTGAAAACGCTGATAATCACATCTTGAAATGTCGTCAATTATTCCACCAATATATTGTCGATATGCATGGGAAAACCCAAACCGAACAACTTCTCTACATTCGCTTGAACCAAACTAAGCTGCGCTCGGAAGAGTACATCCTTTTACGCGATAAAGTCGCTAATGATGGTAACGTCAATTAGTTCACTTGATTTTCCCCGGCATGCCTCAGCATGTTTTAACATTGAAAATTGGCGTGTCTATCATTTTGCTTCAAAACATTAATCCGCTACGACTTTGCTGAGGTACCAGGCTCTGAGTGAAAGAAATTATGGCCAATATCATCGAAGCTACTATTTTGAATGGAAAATTCGAAGGAGAAGATGTACGAGTACTATTGCCTCGCATTTCAATGATTCCAACAGATTTACCATTCGATTTCAAACGTTTTCAGTTTCAGGTGCGACTCGCCTATGCAATGGCCATCAACAAGGCGCAAGGACAATGTTTAGAAGTGTGTGGCCTGAATTTAGAAAGTCCGTGTTTCCGTGGGCAACTATATGTGGCCTGTTCACGCGTCGGAAAACCTTCTGATTTATTCTTATATGCACCAGACTGAAAAACAAAAAATATTGTACATCCAACAGCACTTCAATAAACAAAATAAAATATAAAAGCGTTCTTATACATATATGCTGACTTTTTTTAAATCTGATTTTTTTATATGCGAAGCAACGAGCGCCGGTTACAGCTAGTACTTTATAAAAAGGTTTATTCGTGAATAAATGGCGGAAACAATATCAAAGTCGATAGGCGGCAACCATAAACTGAATTTTGTATTTTTAAGACAGGGTACTGAAGGAACCACTCAATGTAGTCCATGCTACGACCACTAGTTAAGAACCCGGCACTAATCGCACGAATTCGTTTTGCTTTTTTTGGTCTTTGTGTGCAACACTCCGCAATTTTGCTGAAGTGTGCCACCATGCCTTGGACCTTCGTTGCTTCCACTCTCACACTCACACCCATGAGGGTCTTATTCTTATTTCTCATACCTGGGGAAAATTTCCTCAAGAATGGGATTTCCCTTTGGTCCTAGTAAATATTTCCCTTACGACCAGTCATTGGGGTTGCATTGAGTCCCACTCCCAAAGCAACACCAGTCCTTCCCAAAAAATAAAAAAACGTTATAAATACGGTCAACAATATACAGCCTACTCGCGTTTATATTTAATGATCATTATCCGTTTCTGTTATTGATCGGATGAGGTAATGTGAGGGCGAAACAAGTAACTACTCATATGACGAGCCTATTGGAAGGAGTTCTACCTCTCTACCTGAGCGCTACCCAATGCAAATTAACCAACGACATCCCGGTGAATCCTTCTGTCTGAAATTTCGTAAGTGCTGGGTACACAAATAGAGGTATAGTTTTACAGACATCTTTCTTTTACAACGAATTCTATCTTTATTTTTGCAAAAGATGTTTCAATAGGACGTGAGTGGTTCTATAGCTTCTCGGGTTTATTGCACGTAGAGGATTCCAGACTGTCCTTCTGGCTCTAGACGCAAGGCGCATCTATTAAAGTGACCGTCCGTCACTTCCAGAGAGACTCCTTTCCCTAACTTCCCCCAGACCTATCGGTTGTCCCCTCCGAGATACTCGTGAGAATCTCCTCAGTACGAGTCCTTATTATACATCTCTTGGCCACCAAAGGAAGTGTTGTGCGAGAACGGTCAACAATATGACAATTAGCAGTTTCAGCACATGCACTCGTATCTAGATTTCCGGAAGTCTATTAAATACTTGATCAGCAATTGTCTGACACAGGAAACATTTCTAAACAAATATAACATTATTGAAGAGAATCTGAAGACGATCTCGTAGGAAGAGCTTATGGGAATTTACATCATTCTTGCTGCACTACCTGTTAATACTATGCATACAAGGCTGCCTACGATTCCGAGCTAGCAAGCAAGACATAAAAATGGTGAAAATGTTAAACATAAAGTGAAGTAATGAACGTAGGCACACTTAAAATAGATGGCAAGCCTTACACGTATGTACTTTTTGCGGAGCACATCCGAGGTAAATGGACAGTCTTAGTATTAATACTGCAGCTTAGACTGATGACTGATAGAACTCTCAGTGCTTGTCACCTGTTGAGTAGCTAGGCCAGTCAGAAGTCGGTTGTGAAGATTCTCTTCAGAGTTGGCAGCAACGCTATGCATACAAAGATGCGAGAGTGCATTTAATGTCCTCATCCTTCATCAGAATCGATGCCAGATACATATCAACAGTAGACAATAAGTACCTATATTAGTAGAAAAACTAGACCTTCCTGAATACTGATGTCGGAAATGGGTTCAACGTCATAGATACATATGCAAGAATACCTTTTAATTGTTATTACAAAAAAAAAACAAAAAAACACTGCGGCGCTGGCAGCCCGGTATGGGCCATGGCCTAGCTTCTTGACACTCATTTGTGTTGCTCATGTTGTAATTTTTAGTCACATCTGAGTGGGCCTACGGTTTATCGCCGAGTCCGAACGGCACTCCTTAGAAGCTTTTTCGTAGGCAATTTTAATTTCGGGAGTTTGGCATTGCTCGCTGAAAGAGTGATGGCGATTTGAAAAATTGTTGGTGACGCAGCCAAGATTCGAACCCAGACTTTTTGCGTGATAGTCCAATGAGCTAACTATCGCGCCATCGCCATCAACCGAAAAAGCCAAAGGTCCATTGAGCAAAAGCAAGATCATGCAAACGTTAGCTCATGAAATATCTCGAAAACTCTCAATGATTGCCAGTTTGGTTTTCGTAGCAAACGATCTACTGGTGATTTGATCTCATTTTTCAGCGAAAATTGTAACCAAAGCTTTCATGAATCTGGCGGAAACAAGATAGTTGCACTTGATATTTTCGAGGAACTTGCAAGTGCTTGCCATTAAAGTCTTTTGTCGAAAATGCGTGCATTTGAGATACATTACTCCCCTTTTCAATGGATTAAAAATTACCTTACGAAATGTTGAATTCGAGTTGTCTGGGATAGTTTTAAGTCTCATATTCACAGGATAAATGCTGTGGTGCGCCCCAAGGCACTGTTATGTCTCCGACATTCTTCTTAATCTTCTCTTTGCCACTTCTTATACAAAATACACATTTCTTTGCTAATGACACTATTCTCTGCTTTTCAAATTCGTTTTTCGACTCTAGGAGGAGATTGGCAGCATTTCTAAATCTCATTAAATTCTGAAATTAACAGCTTAACAAGTTAGGGAATTATCAACAGAGTGGAATAGAATGCTTTTAAACTACAATGCTGTCTGCTGTCATAAGGACGAAATTTGAATACCTAGATATTATCCACCTCTCTTTCATCCTCGAATCTGAAAAACATTTCCATTCTTGGTATGCGAATGAATTAAAAATTTGTTGGTATGACCAAATATACAATGTAGCAAAAATGCTGCGAACAATTTAGATTTCCTAAAACGATGAAAAAGGCCTCTGTTCTGGCCTCAATATGAGCCATCCATACATCAAAGTTTAGAGTATAATTCTAACATCTATTGTAGTCAGGAGAACCTTATTCCTTCTGTATTTGTTAAATAGATTGACGAACTGATGATGCCAACATAACACAGTCAATTGACACCCTTGAAAGCCGACGTAATGTCTAATGTTGAAACACAAGTCTATATGCGTATATTTGAATATGAGTTTTGGTAGTTTGAAAGATCAGATTACTTACTTACTTACTTTAAGTAGCGCTACAGTCCGGAGTGGACCTGGGCCTCAGTCAACAAGCGTCTTCAGCCAGCTCGATCTCTGGCTAGCTGCCTCCAATTTCGCACGCTAAGTTGGCTGAGGTCCTCTTCCACTTGCGTGCGCCACCTGAGTCTTGGCCTTCGTCTACAGCGCTGTCCCTCGGGAGCAAATTCGAAGACTTTGCGGACCGTAACATTGGTGTCCATATGCCAGCCATCTCAGTCTTTGGATCTTCACTCTTCTGGTTAGGTCGATGTCGCTGTACGGTCCGTACAGTTCATTGTTGTATCTCCTCCTCCATTCTCCTACAATGCAGATGGGACCGATGATTACCGGATAAATTTTCCTCTCGAAGCAACCAAGAACACCCTCATCCATTTTTGATAACGTCCATGCCTCTGCGCCATAGAGCAGGACCGGGATTATTAAGGTTTTTTAAAGGGTAACTTTTGTTGTCCGAGAGAGGGCTTTGATACTCAATTGTCTCCTTAGCCCAAAGAAACAGCGGTTGGCAAGAGTTATTCTTCTCTTGATCTCAGCGCTGGTGTCGTTATCTGTATTTATAGCGGAGCCTAGGTAGACAAAGCCCCTAACTACCTCAAAGTTATATCTGTCGAGGGTGACGTTCTGCCCGAGGCGTCGGTGTTGGTTGTCCTTTCTGCTTGACAGCATATACTTGGTCTTGCCCTCATTGACCGCTAAACCCATTTTCGCCGCTTCCGTCTCAATACTCGCGAAAGCGCCACTGACATCACGCTGCTTTCTCCCGATTATGTCAATATCGTCGGCGTATGCGAGTAGTTGGACGGACTTTTGAAAGATAGTGCCTCTTGTGTTTGCTCGTGAGTTTTGCACTATTCTTTCAAGTACGATGTTGAAAAAATCGTATGACAGCGCATTGCCTTGTCTAATCCTTTCTGGACGTCAAAGGTCTCGATGAGATCTTTACCAACCTTGATGGAGCAGCGTGCATTCTCCATCGTCATCCTGCACAGACGGACGAGTTTGGCAGGGATGCTGAAACTAGACATTGCTCTATATAGCTCGTCTCTATAGATGCTGTCATACGCGGCCTCAAAATCGATGAATAAGTGGTGCGTATCGATCTGAAGCTCATGGGTCTTCTCCAAGATCTGCCATAGTGTGAATATCTGGTCGATGGTGGACTTTCCTGGCCTGAAGCCACACTGAAATGGACCTATCAGGTTGTTGACGAATGGCTTCAGGCGTTCACACAATACGGCGGATAAGATCTTATATGCGATGTTAAGGAGACTGATGCCTCTGTAGTTGACGCAGTTCAGAGGGTCTCTTTTCTTGAGAATCGGACAAACAATGCCGAGGTTCCATTCATTGGGCATACTTTCGTCCGACCATATTTTACAGATGAGTTGGTGTTTGCTCCTTACCAAGTCATCGCCGGCCGCTTTGAAGAGCTCGGCAGTCAGGCCGTCCGCTCCAGCAGCTTTGTTGGACTTAAGCTTCGATATAGCTATCTTCACTTCGTCCAGGTCGGGTGGACGGAATAATTGGTCATCATCGTCCAAGGTGAAAGGTTGATTCTGCCTGACAGCGGCATTTGGTCCGTCATCGCCGTTATACAGTCTGCAGAAATGATCTTTCCAAATCCTCAGCATCAACTGCGATTCTACTGCGATATTCCCTTGTTCATCTCTACAGGCTTCGGTTCGGGGTTTGTTTCCGTGGCATGTTATTTTTACCTTTTGGTAAAACTTCCGAACCTAATTCCTGGAGAAGCCTCTCTCAATTTCCTCTATCTTGCGCTTCTCATTCCCTTTCTTCTTCCTCCTGAGAAGCCGTGGTCTCTCCTCTTTCGCTTACAGAGCTCATGAGCAGCTCTGGTCTTTCTAAGTAGCGCCGCTTAGTATGCATCTTGCTTAGCTGCATGTGCTTGCCGGCTTTTATCATCGAACCTGGGGTTTCGTTGTGGTGGACGAGTGAAACCCAGCACATCAGAAGCGGCATCTCTGATGGCGTTTTGGCACTGTTTCCAATGGTCTTCGATGCTTGATGCTGGCGGCATTGGACCTCTTAAGAGATTAAGAGACACTCGATCGGAGAAGGACTTGGCGATCTCTTGCGATTGTAGCCGTCTGACGTCGAATTTTCTCACAGCATTAGTTTATCTTGGCGTAGTTTGGGATATCCGCAACCGTACCTCGGCTACAACAATGTAATGGTCCGAGTCGATGCCAACATCGACTCCTCGGAACGTACGGACATCCCTAATTCTGGAGGAGTGTCAAAGCTAGGGCATTGCTTGTAGGAGCTTGTTAAGGAGCTCATAGAAGTCATCCTTGGTGTCGTCATCTTTCTCCTCTGTCGGGCCATGCGCGCATATAAGGCTAACATTGGCGAATTTAGTCGTGATGTGGATTGCTTTGAGGCACTTGCTCACATCCCAGAAGCTCAGGACTTCTTGTCTTGGTCTGCCTCCGACAAAAAATCCGCATCCAAATATTCGCTGCTTTTGCCATCGATAGCGATTGCCGTAATAGATGTCGCAGTTTTTCATCTTCTTTTTGTCCAGCCCATCCCATCGCATTTCTTGAATGGCGGTTATGTCTGCTTTGCAGCAGTCTAGGGCCTCCGCTAGTTGCTCGGCTGCACGTGGTCTATTAAGGGATCTAACATTCCACGTGCATATCCGAAGCTCATTGTTCTTAAATCGTTTGCGTGGGTTATTAACGGTGGATCCCTCCATATCCGAACCTTGTTGATGCTTAGTAGCTTTTTGTTTTTTTTAAATAGCCGGGCAGTTACCCCGGCGGCACAACCCTCAACCGGGAGGAACAGTTCCATTTTCAATGCCCCTAGGACGAGGGGTCGGTTACACCGAAGCCAGTAACCCGTTCCGGGATGTGAGCGCTGCCGTTGGCCCATATAGAGCTCGTCCGGCACCATCTCTTTTCCAAAACCCTGACTAAGTCCTGGAAATCCTTACCGGCCTGAGCTCCAAATATGTCGGAGTAGCCCGTATAAAGTCTTGTTTCGTTTTTCCGACACTTATCCTGATTTATGGCGCTGGAAACTCGCCATTCGTCCCCTTGTCTTCGCAATGTCTAGTGAGATTCTCAGATGGGATTAGCCTTATACTAATAAACAAATTATTATTATTTTTTTTAATTGCTTCAAATAATCGCAACTAAGATAATTTAATTTTATTATTACACTCTCCGAGATAAACTGAAATGTTTCATAAAGGTTAAAGTTAACCCAAAAAACATAAGTTAAGATAAATTGAAATCAGAATCCAGTCTGCTGCAACAAAGAAATCGACCGATTAATGCGAGTTCAAACTTAACTCATTTGGAAATCTTTTTAACATCTCTTTCATTGTTATTACATATTCTCCTTACAAGAATAAGTCACCTTCTCAGAAGTTCAACCAACTGGAAATTGAATAATGTGTTCCCTCACAATGAGTATTTTTCCAGCAAATTGCCAGCCAGTTTCGAACAAATAGAATACAAACGACCTACTTACCCACAATTTCCATGCAGTCGAAGTACTGGGTTTTGAGAAAGTTACCCAATCCATATCAACTTAAGTAGTCTCGAAAGCAAAGGTATAAACAACTTTTAAATAAATACAAGTGGACCAAGCAATCCAAAACCTACAATTGCACCCAACCAGTATCACTAACCCATCTCGAGAGGATAGATAATAAAAAATCAAACTACTTACTACCGAACAATGCTTAAAAGCGTACTTTCCTCACTCCGTCACAAAAGGATACTTGAATTACAACAACAAAAGCCCTAAGCATACTTACTTCAACTAGTAAATGGTTGTTGAACTGCCATTTGTTCATTTAAAAAAAAAAAAAAAATACTGCGTGCTCTTTTCTGCCACTACCTACTATTTACTCCACTGCTCGATAATAATTATTTTTGCATGCCTCTACAGAACCGTGAATTAAAAAAAAAAACAAAAAACACAATCAACAACAACAAGCTGGAAAATGCCGCAGTAGGTACATAAGTACTGAGTCCTCAACGAACCTTCGTTAACTTCAACTAAAAGCATCACTTTATTCAGCTCAACTTCGTACACCAATGTGAGAGTTGAACCGTGCCGCGGAAGTTGTAGGAAAAGAAATTAAAAAAAAAAAACGGAAATAATTATGCTATTCCGCTGTATTACGAGTACAATATATAAACAAGGATGCATGTAGATGTATGTATAAATAAATATCCACGCAAGGCCTGCCCAAGTTACTACGTTAGTAGTATTTCACTACTTTCGTAAAGTGCCTCGGAATTTTACACGATAAGTTTGCAAAACTATGGTGATTTAAAAAAATAGAAAACCCTGTTTTGTAATTTCGCATAATATTGTACAGCATGTCACCTTCGACAGATATAAGTTTGAGGTAGTTAAGGACTTCATCTACTTATTTTCCACTATAAACTCAGACCACGACACCAGCGGAGAGATCAAACAAAGAATAACTCTTGCCAATTGCTGCTTCTTTGAGTTAAGAAGGCAATTGACTAGCAAAGCCCTCTCTCGAACAACAAAATTTACCCTGTATAAAACCTGAATAATTCCAGTTCTGCACTATGTCGTAGAAGCATGGACATTATCCAAAATGGTAGAGTTACTCTGAGAAAAATTTTTCGACTGATCTACGGTCCCGCCTGCATTGACGGTGAGTGGAGGAGGAAATACAACGACGAACTATATAGACTGTAAATCGACATCGACCTATCCAACAGAGTAAAAATCGAATGCCTGAGATGTCTGGGTCATGTAGAGCAGATGCATACCAAGCTATCGGTCCTAAGGACAGCGCAGTAAAGAAATGTCTAGACTCAGGAGGTGCCAGCAAATGGAATGGGACCACAGCCAGCTTAGCATGAGAAACTGGAGGCAGCTAGCAGAAGATCGAGCTGGCTTGAGACGCTTGTTGACTGAGGCCCAGGTCCACGCTATACTGTAGCGCCATCTAGAGTAAGTATTGGCCAATGTCTCAGATGTTAACGCGGCTATTTCGGCTCGAATGTCGCTTTTTATTTCATCTAGATTCTTCGGCTTTTTAGAATAAACTTTGTTTCTTAAAAAACCGTGCAGAAAGACGTCCGAAAATGTCAAATTTGGAGATCATCGAGGCCAGTCCATGTCACAATTTTACGACATCACATATAAGTACGTCCCGAAAATGTTTGCTTTAAAAATTCAATCGTTTGGCACTTATAGTGGCATGGCGTGCCGTCTTGTAGAAACTAGAGTTTTCGTGGGGCTATTTTACCTATAAAATAGCCCAATGATGGTTTTGAGCAATAGCCACTTACTAATCGAGTAAAGGTTTTTGAAGAATTAGAATTTTGTTTGTTTATTCCACCAGAGAGGATGAATCATTCTAATAACGCCAGGTGACGCGCGTTCTTTCAATAAAAAGTTATTCGTGGTTGAAATTATATTAAACGGACGTTTCCAAACCGTGCTTTCCAAAGCCGATCTGTTGGGAATTCCCAAAAAATCTATACCAATGATCCAAATGACGCACCCTGTACATCGATGCTCAGAGGCCGATTACAGAATTGACTGTAGGTAGTACACAACTATCGCAAAAACAAAAATGCATTATTTTGATGCTAGGCCAGAAATACAATAAGGTCCCAAAGATAGTAAACATTGTTGGTCATTCGTTAGAAAATTCGAAACTCTGTCTATTCCTTCATCATTCTTCATTGTCCCAACGTGCATTTATTGGATCATTTAATGACATTCCAGCTGTAAGCTCTTGGACACGCTCACAACAATGCTACCAGATTGTGTCATGCCTCCTATACTTGAGTTCGTTGAACATTCTATTGAACGGATACACTTTTGTGCTCGAGCAGCTATGGTTTTCGTATTGACATAGCCACTGGTCTTACAGAAAATTGGAATTATGGTGAATCAACTTAGTTCCTCTTGTTATTTCAAAACCAAATTGCGTCGACATACTCGTATTTCTATCGTACATTCAAATGCTTATGCCCGCAGTAATTATTTAAAAAAAATCTATTTCTTGTTTGAATCCAGAGTTTGCAGAATTTGATATTTGAAATTAGTTATAGCAATTGGCAGGGGTGCCAAAACTAAGTATTTACGAGGAATCTTGCACTCACAGTTCGAGTTCTATTTGCGAAAACATTTGAACATTTATTATGAACGGTGAGTTCGTAGATATGATACGATTTACAGGGATTTTGCACCTTTAATTGACTATTGCGGACAAGTTCTAGAAAATCTTACTCCGTATGACATCAATTGAAGAGAAAAAATCGGATAGTGCCGCTCCAATTCGTGTAACCTCTTTGACTGTTTACTTCCCTGTTGTTTGATATGTCAAGACAACAGTGCTATTGAGAGGCCCACTGTGTATTTGAACATTGAAACTTGGATATGGTGCTAAGTATGTATTCAGTTAGTACTCGTATATGAGATAGCGCTGTTGGTAATACATATGTGGATCTAAGGCCATGTGCTGGCCATAAAGCTTAAGTGGCCATTTGTCGTAGTTGAAGTTGTCGGTGAATTGGAGTCCCGATTTATATCGGTTTCCATGGTCAGACTTGACTTGAAGGCGTCAAATAGTTCTCTGAAATCTACCGAGCCTGATTATATAATAAAAAATGCTTTTCCAAGACGGTCCATTGCATTGATTGAGATAGAACGAATTATGTCACTGTTCATTTGGGATAATTTTGTATATTTCTTATCCAGATTGATGCCTAAGTAGCTGCAACTGATGGCAGTTACAGTTCGTGTAGTATAACTCGGGTTATGATTCACAAAGTTACACCTTGTGGCTTGGCTTAATAAGATCCCGACAATTTACTGTACGTTTTCTAATTTCCTCTTACTTTGTTGGAGCAGTGGGTTCAAACCCTAAGGCGAGATGGATTTTTTCCGCGCAGCTCTAATTTTGAATTATATGACAGAATCTGTTTAATAATGAAAGGATGCTTTAGCTCAAGAGCAACAGATTCCAAAGTAAAAGTTTTGACATGCAACCGAAAAACTAAAGAGGTTTTCCTAAGCAGGACTAGTTAGATCTCCTCATGTTAATAAGTTAAGAACAGCATTACGGTTTTGAAGAAATGCTTTTACATTAGATGCCTTCCTAAGCCATGTAGTTCCAACCCGTGGTTCAGACGATGAGAAATCTTTTTCAGAACCCGAAAATATTCCATCCGTTCAGGAGAGTGCTGAAGTAGATTTAAATGTACCCATTCGTCGTCGTTCACAACAGTTTGGTCTTTGTCCCTCCGCTTTATGGAAAATTTCACGCAAAGATTTTGGTCGTGCAAGAATTTGGGTATAGCAATAAGCAAAACCGTTCTATTTGCAGCGTAGACAGTTAAGTAAGGTTAAAGAGGGTGCATCATAAGCCACGTCAATAGGCACCAAAATGGGCTCATCGCGATCCCTGTGGGATCAGTTGAATTAAACTTTAAGTGGCAAAAACCTCAAAAATCTCCCTGGTAAAACACCCGATTTATTTACAAAAGCCAATAAGGCCTTTGCCATCAATTTCCTCCAAGCTTTCAAAGAAATATTTTCCTAAGAATTTCCTTCGGCTACGCGATATCCCTAACATTTGCACAGTATGCGTGTTATGTGCTCGACCGCTTGTAGATCGCCACAGAATCTACAAATGTCTCTATCTGTCATTTTGAGTCTCTTTGCTATTTCAGCAGGAGACAGTGTCCTGTCCTAAGCGTGTCCTTCTTCAGTTTAATCAGCTTTCTAGATAAGCGTAGGTAGCCCACATGAGATTTTCCACGTTGCATCTCGAAAAATACATGGGTGCGATCTATGGACTGGTAAAGTCATCGGACCATGTTTTTTTTTGCAAAAATAATGCTAATCAGCGTGTTATGGTCTAGCGCATTCGATATTGAGCCATGTTTAATGACTTTTTCGTTCCCTGATTGAATGTGGAAGAGATGTGGTTCCATTCGAATGGCGCTATGTGCCATACAGTAAGCGAAACAATCAACTTATTATTGAAAAAATACTAAGAACGCATAGTTTCGCGTCATTTTCTTTCGGATATGTAAGGACGCTACCCTAACAAACCAACACCAATCAACATTATTCGTGTTATTGAGGACATACGGCCATAAATGCGTGGAAAAATAGTCGAAAACTTTGTCTCTCGGAAAACATTCGTCAGATCCAGCCGTGAAAAAGAGAGGCAGGCTGAGAGTCAACATATTGTTGATTACCAACTCAGGTGATGGTGTGAAGTCCAGGTGATGGTTTCCTACAGGTTTCTACGTTCTTATATAGCAGAGAGTATTCTGAGGGTTAGTATTGTGTTATATGATGAGTTGCATTACCCAGAAATCACAATATTCAATGATAAGAACACGTTGCTGATGACAAATTGTCAGAATTTCAGATTACTTTCGCTTAAATATTATTGTATATCAGGTGGTCATTCGGCTAGACCATTACTTGATATCACAAGGCTACACCATCTTGTTGAACCACATATCACTGATGTCAAGTCCAACCAATTCTGCTAATCATATCATTGATATAAAATTCACACACTCAGTCACTTTTTGTAGATACAATGGCTTGTTGCTGTCCAATAATCCATATTTTGCTTTTTGAGAAGTCCAAAAATGAGATTTATCGCTGAAGACTAAACTTCAGTGATCGAAGAAGTTTCGACGCTTCAAAAGACCAAGAGGCTTTAGTTCTTGAGTTAATTTGATCTTGCAAAGTTGTAGGTCAAGATTTACCATAATTCGGACTGATAGATTCTCAATTTCTGGAATCAAATGATTTGGCTTATTTTGAACTGAAGCTCTTACGGCTACGATATTTCCTGCACTTCCATCGGTTCGTTATCCCACTGTGAATTTATCCTCTTTACCACGAACAGTCAATCTGATGGGACGATATTTAAGCCCGAGAATTGGAGTAAGCGCTAAAAAGTTTCGACCACTGGCTCAGAATTTCGGTAGTTAGTTAAAATAATTTTTAAAAAATACTCTTTTGCGACATGTACTCGTACTTTGGGATATATTAAAAATCACAAGCATCTTCATCTCTCATAACATGTGGTGTAAAAATTCGAAAGGGATTTCATCGTACCTATGAAAAGAAAACGAAACAACGTCTACTTTATGGTTGCAATACGGGTAGACCGGTCCTAAGTTAAAAGGATTTGAGAAGTATGTCACGTATCCCGCTTTTCTTACATAATTTATTGAGACAGTTTCTATTCTTTTACTTCCCGGCATTTGATTCTGAAAGAGTCCCTTGTTTTTTCCGATTAGGATCTCAAAAAACTCTACATTTGAGTAAAAATTGAGATGCAATACGAATTTCAAAAACACCAGTCTTAGCACACAGGTTCACCACCATCTTCACATCACATATATTTCCCAAAAATAATAGATAAAAATTCAAAATTTAAGGACGACAACACTGGTTCAATCCTGCCAACATCCTTATCCGGTAGCGTAATTCTTAAACGCAGTTAAAGTTCGTTCATCTACGAAATAAAAATTTAAGCTAGCTTTTACCCCATCGTCTTTTTCTCAACCAACGTTGTTGTCGTTCACATCGTTCTCGTTCTCGTTCTCGTCCTCGTCCCAAGTCAGGAAGCATAAACACAATCAAAAAAGGAAAAGAAGCAAAAAAAAAAAAACGTGCGAAGGAAAATAAACTTCCTCCCATATCGCGATGAAAGCGAATTTTCCTGTTCTCCCTCTCAAAAGTACTACAAGAAGGAAGCGCAAACTGAAAGCAGCAAAAAAAAAAAAAACAAAAAAAAAAAAAAGAAGAGAACAAAAATAAAATAAAAAATAAACGGAAAAACGAAAAGCAAAACAACAACAAAAGCGAAAAACAAATTTGCCTTTAATTTAGTTTAGATAAACATCTTATCTCGGTTATCCTTTCTTATCATAAGTCGGCCGCAATTAATTTGTTAGCTTCTTAAAGCCATCACAAGGTACAGCACTACGAAGGAAGTGCGGATGCGACAGAAAAGTATGAAAAGGTAAACAGAAGGTGAAAGGAATTTGATTGACACCTACATACATATGTATATGGGGTATCTGGTATACAAACTGGGGGGTTAAGTGGATGGGACAGTTGAAATTTATGTGTCATACTCGTACATACGTGTACCACTAATATGTACAGTGGTGGTATCCTTGATTGTGCTACATGCACAAGGAATTGTGTCACGAATAAAACGTGAGCACATCTGAACATATTTCCATATACTCGCTGACATAGTTGAAACTTTCAAAAACGGGGTAAAAGATATACAAAAACATAGAGCAGTTGAAAGTTTCGCTTTCGTGTTAAATTCTTTTCGCCGGGTTCCAGTTGTTGTTTAGGTAAGTTTTGTTTTCATAAAAACTTATAAACTTGCTAATTCAATTAATTTGAAAACTAAATTGTTACACAGCAAATCAGCCTTTTTTTGAGATGAACCATTGGCTCATTGAGAATAACTGGGTAACTACATATGTGAACATGACGAAGAGTTTTAAGCCAACTCGCTAGATTACTTCGAGGGATCAAAATGCCAGAAGTAAAGCGAGTAGTGTTCCTATACAGGCTTCGGAAAGCTAAGACTCCAGTCAAATTATTCTGCGCCGTTCTCATGATATTAAGTCTAATTCTGTTGGCGAGGATGGTGTTGCAAATCATTTTATTTAAATCATTTCACCCCATGTAAGGGTTCTTCCAATCGCCAAGAAAACAGATGCCAACTCTTCTGCCTATTTCAGACCAATAAATTCAAAAGCAACAATTAGTATAAGGCCTCGTAAAAGTAGTATCTTCCGACAGGTGTTGATTCCTTAAAAAACGAGAATGAGCCTCTGCAGACGAACATCTTGCAGCTCTGCTAATAAGCCCTACTTCACGCCTCCCCGTGGCGCCATCTGGGAATCTCACTAGAGATTGCGAAGTGAAGGGGCAAATGGCAGGTTTCCTGCGCCATAAACCATGATTAGTGTCGGAAAAAAACAAAACAAAACCTTATCCGGGCTACTCCGACATATGGACAAAGAGATGGTGGCGGACGAGCCCTATATGGGCCAACGGTAGCACTCACATCCTGGAACGGGTTACTGGCTTCGGTGTAACCGACCCCTCGTCCTAGGGGCATTGAAAATGGAACTGGTTCTCCAGGTTGGGGGTTGTGCCGCCGGGGTAATTGCCGGCCATTGAAAAAAAAGGAAGTTACGAAGCATCAACAAGCCTCGGATATGGACAACCCACGCAAACGATTTAAGGACAATGAGCTTCGGATATGCACGTGGAATGTTAGATCCTTTAATAGACCACGTGCAGCAGAGCAACTAGCGGAGGCCCTAGACTGCTGCAAAGCAGACATAACAGCCATTCAAGAAATGCGATGGGATGGGCTGGACAAAAAGAAGATGAACAACTGCGACATCTATTACGGCAATCGCTATCGATGGCAAAAGCAGCGAATATTTGGATGCGGATTTGTTGTCAGAGGCAGACCAAGACAAGAAGTCCTGAGCTTCCGGGCATCATAGCAATCCACATCAAGACTAAATTCGCCACTATTTGCCTTATATGCGCGCATGGACCGACAGAGGAGAAAGATGACGACACCAAGGATGCCTTCTATGAGCTCCTTAACAAGACCTACAAGCAATGCCCTAGATTTGATACTCCTCCAGAATTAGGGATGTCCGTACGTTCCGAGGAGCCAACATCGTTTCGGACCAATTCCTTGTTGTAGCCGAGGTACGGTTGCGGATATCCCTAACTGGCAATTCAAACTAATGCTGTGAGGAAATTCAACGTCAGACGGCTACAATCGCAAGAGATTGCCTTTCCGATTCCGATCGAGTGATTTCAATCTCTTAAAAGGTCCAGTACCGCCAGCATCAAGCATCGAAGACCACTTGAAACACTGCCTTGAGAAGCGCGCGATCGAGGAAATTGAGAGATGCTACTCCAGGAATGAGTTTCGGAAGTTTGACAAAAAGGTAAAAATAACATGCCACGGAAACAAACCCCGAACCGAAGCCATCGTAGTAGAATCACAGTCGATGCTGAGGATTTGGAAGAACCATTTCTGCAGACTGTATAACGGCGATGACGGCCCAAATACCGCTGTCAGGCAGAATCAACCTTTCAACCTGGACGAAGATGACCAATTATTCCGTCCACCCGACCTGGACGAAGTGAAGATAGCTATATCGAAGCTTAAGTCCAACAAAGCTGCTGGAGCGGATGGCCTGACTGCGGGGCTCTTCAAAGCGGCAGGCGATGACTTGGTAAGGAGCATACACCAACTCATCTGTAAAATATGGCCGGACGAAAGTATGCCCGATGAATGGAACCTCAGCATTGTTTGTCCGATTCTCAAGAAAGGAGACCCTCTTCACTGCGCCAACTATAGAAGCATCAGTCTCCTTAACATCGCTTACAAGATCTTATCTGTCATGTTGTGTGAGCGCCTGAAGCCATTCGCCAACAACCTGATAGGTCCATATCAGAGTGGCTTCAGGCCAGGAAAGTCCACCATCGACCAGATATTCACACTACGGCAGATCTTGGAGAAGACCCATGGGCTTCAGATCGATACGCACCACCTATTCATCGATTTCGAGCAGAGCAATGTCTAGTTTCGGCATCCCTGCCAAACTCGTCCGTCTATTCAGGATGACGATGGAGAATTCACGCTGCTCCATCAAGGTCGGTAAAGATCTCTTCGAGACCTTTGATGTCCAGAAAGGATTAGACAAAGCAATGCGCTGTCATGCGATTTTTTCAACATCGTACTTGAAAGAATAGTGCAAAACTCACGAGCAAACACAAGAGGCACTGTCTTTCAAAAGTCCGTCCAACTACTCGCATACGCCGACGATATTGACATAATCGAGAGAAAGCAGCGTGATGTCAGTGGCGCTTTCGCGAGTATTGAGAAGGAAGCGGCGAGAATGGGTCTAGCGGTCAATGAGGGCAAGACCAAGTATATGCTGTCAAGCAATAAGGACAACCAACACCGACGTCTCGGACAGAACGTCACCCTCGACAGATATAACTTTGAGGTAGTTAAGGGCTTTGTCTACCTAGGCTCCGCTATAAATGAAAACAACGACACCAGCGCTGCGGCTGTTTCTTTGGGTTAAGAAGGCAATTGAGTAGCAAAGCCCTCTGCCGGACAACAAAAGTCGCCCTTTATAAGACCTTAATTATCCCGGTCCTGGATGAGGGTGTTCTTGGTTGCTTCGAGAGAAAAATTCTTCGGGCGATCTTCGGTCCCGTCTGGAGATACAACAATGAACTCTACGGACTGTACAGCGACAGCAACCTAAACAGAAGAGTGAAGATCCAAAGACTGAGATGGCTGGGTCATGTAGAGCATATGGACACCAATGTTCCGGTCCGAAAAGTCTTCGAATCCGCTCCCGAGGGACAGCTTAGTAGAGGAAGGCCAAGACTCAGGACCTCAGCCAACTTAGCGTGCGAAACTGGAGGCACCTAGCCAGGGATCGATCGATTTGGCCTCATCACTTTAACTGTTGTTTTCGTTTGTAATAACCAAATAAAGGATGTTGTTGCTGCACTACCTATAGTTTAGGATTCAGTATTGATTTTAATCTTTCAGGCTGTATTCACACTAATGATGATAAGCTAATAATCGTATCTATGGTTGCCTGTGGGAACAAGACTTAAGTTGGTATTAGCATTAATATTGTCCTTCATTTCTTATGCTGAGGTTGTCAATAGCACTCTAGATTCACTTTCCGAACGTAAACTACAAGTGGACACGACCATACCTCTGAATATTCCAAGAAACCTCTAGGTTTCTCACTAAAACAATATTTTATTTCAACAAATCTCCATCGTATTTGTTTAACAAACTCGTTTTCAATTTTAATATTACTCCTTTTCATTGCCAATACCTAGATACATCTGGTTTATTTTTCATCCATGCTGTTTGACTTCGGAATTCACCGCGAATCAAAGTAATTCGAAGCCGTAGAAGCTTTAAAAGTGCAATCTTCCTTTACTTTCCCCCCTCATTAATCCAACCCTAAACTCCCATTTATTCCTCATATAGCAATCTCTAAGTTCTAAGATTTATTGTATCTTAGTACTTAAAAAGATTTAAATCTTATTGTACACCCAAGTTTTATTTTATAATTAAGGAAAAAAATTAAATAATAAGTCGACGTGAAATTATTGGATTTACGGCCTTTGTTCGAATTTACAACTTAAGGAGCTGTTAGATAATATGCATTGTGTGTGTTTTGAGATATATCAAAAAGGTTAAAAAAAATGAATCGACAAAACTCGAAAAACAAAAATACACAGGACAATCAACTTATAGCAATCAAATCAAACACTGAATGACAAACTGAAAGACTTGCACTTCTTGAATTTTTCGCAGGATCTGCCGAGTTGTGAATATGTGTACGATTGGGGATTTTCCATATATCCTGGTCTGAAACCGGACTTATAGGGGCCAATCAAGTTTAAGTTTCCTAGATGTTCACACAATATTGCAGATAAGACCTTGTACGTAAACAGTTGCCGCAGATAAAAAGGTCTACTATTTTCTAAATCGGGCAAACGCTACTAAGATTCCATTTATCAGGTATACCTATGTATATACCCCTGACCAGATTTAAGAAATTAATAAGTGTGTGCTCTACAACGTCATTTCGGCCGGTAAGCCGTCATATTTGATTTCTTCTAAGATAATAGATGATTTTGGTGACGGTTGAAAGTTAAGCTCCAGCGCCGTTATACAATCTACAAACGATTTTTTCCATATTCTTTTCCATTTCATCTTCATCTCTATAGGCTTCTGTAAATAGCTTCTTGCCTGGACACGTTGTTTTTACATATTGAGAAGCCGATATTCTTCCCATCTCATCTGCTTGTAGAACTTATGAGCACCTCCAATCCTTAGTTGCAGTGCTGCTTAATATGCTTCTTGTTTAGTTGAATGTGCTTGCTGGGATTCTTCGTCAAACTAGGGATTTCTTGCCGCAATGTCAATAAGCCTTAGTCCGTTGCCAGACGAGGTGTCATGTAGGCTGTGCTTTGCAATTGTCCAACCACAGGTGTTCCCTTTTTCTTTCTTAGGGTCTATTATAATTTCAAAGTCAAGGACCTCTGGTAATTGCTTGTCTGAAGGGGGCTTGTTGAGGATCCAAACATTCAACATGCATATCTGAAGGTCGCTTTCCTTTAGACGTATGTCAATGAAGTTGGTCTAGTGCTTAATTGGCTTGAGGACTTTCAGTTTATACATGAATGAATCCATTACCTTATCGAGGATGACATGGCTCATACCTAAATGATATGTGCTCGTATTTATGCTTGAAGGACGCCGGGACTTTAACCCATTTATTGCGCTATTGTGTTATTTAGGCCAAATATACCAGCCTGCACATTGTTGTCCATCTTCGATCCATCCATACACCACTTCATACTTTTAAGCCTCTAATATTATCAATCCTTCTGCAGTTATATCAAATTTCCAGCAGAGGTTTTCATTGTTTACCTTGTCAAAAACCTTTAAGAAGTCATGAAGTCATATTCGTATATTCTACATAATGTTAAAAATTGTAGTAAACTGTGGTTGGTTCTAAAACCGGATGGTCCCGCATACCAAAGGCTATTAAAAGATAAGCAATCCGGCAGTTGTTTTAGGATGACTTTTTCAAAAATCTTTGACAAGTATGGCAAAATACTTATAGGTCTTAACGTCTTAACTTAGCTGTAAAAACTGGAGAAGTTTTTTCGAATATGATGTAAGTTTTATAAAGTGCTCTGGTATACCATTTTTACCCATAGCATTTGATTTAATGGCTGATACACAGGTTAGAACTTCATTATCATTTATGGATCGATGTTTATCGACCTCTTACCCAATAGAAGGTCGAACTATGTTTCCAGTTCCTATAAACATTGTTTCAAGCTTTGCTGGTCTTGATTACCACCGTTGTATACAAAATTAATTCTTCAGTCAAAAAAAACGAAGGTTATGATCAGATAAGTACTAACTTCAGCATACCGAGTTGGGTAAGTTTTGCTTTTTACATACTCGTATTTGGAGTCCCAAAGGGGATACAAAATCGCTACTTTGAATGGAGTAGAAATTATCACGGAATCTGTATTGAAATCTGTACAAAAAATTACATCCTCGTAGAGAAATTGAGTACAATAACTCCTATTCGGATTGTAAACACAAGTAGCCAATCATTTAAAACTATAACCACCAGCGCTGGTGCTGATTCACCACTTTTCTTATAAACAGCGCCATCTATACACAAAGAGTTATTCAATGTAGGAACAATAAATAGAAGCTGTTTGACAGCTGATATCGAAGTTCCAAAAATATGGAAAGAAGTAAGTAAAGCTGGTTAATACAGAAAGTTCTTGAAACATGGCAGGCTGTATAAATATCGGCGTCGAATAGGTCTGAAATCAATTCTAAAAAAGAATTCGAAATGTAAAGTAAAAGTGGTTAAAGTAAAGCATAAAGTTAAATAAGTTGGTTAATAAAAGTGTTTGAATTAGAAGGTCTTGCATTGAAAGAATTAAGTTCGAAAAGATAGCAACAGCATTTAAAAGAAGATTTGTTCTTAATAACTGGTGTATCAAGCAAGTATTTGATGGCTGCCTCACCAAGGGGTGACATATCTTTTTAGCGTAGTTATGGTGGCAAATAGTCCTGCTCAGTAAGGTTACAAGTTCCGTTGTGAGCTACTGCCACTATACTTTTTAGAGATAAAACACCGATCACGTTGTCGAAAAATGAGGAGGTATTAGACCGTTGAAAAATGAATATGGACGCATCAAGGTGGCTGGTCTTTATACGTGGCTAGGTGATTAAAATGGTCAATCAAACTACAAGTAATATACATAGTTTAGGCAAAATACTAAAAAGAACGATAACAATGCGTTCACACCGATGAGATGGAACCGACTTGATCTTTTGATCAACAGATGTTCAATTACTGACATTGCTTCACAATCATTGATGTCTGAATATGTTTCGAAGCAAGCAATATCTTGGGAAATATTTCTCCTATAGCTGGATTGCGAAGAAGATATCTTGGGCTCAGAAGGATGAGGAGAATACTGTAAAATTCGACTTTGAACGGGTACAATTGCCAGAGAATATTTTCGATTGCTTATTTTACTTTAGGTGGCGCTAGACCTGTGCCTCAGTCAACAGCGCCTCCAGCCAAAGCGATCCTTTGCTAATTGCCTCCAGTTTCAGTTGCTGAGGTCCACTTCTACTTGCCTAATCCACCTGAGACGCTGTCCTCCTCTACTCCGCTGTCTTTCAAGAGCAGATTCAAAGACTTTTTGGTGTTGGTGTCATATGATCCAACCATCTCAATTGTTAGATCTTCACTCTTCTATTTAGATCGACACTAGGTCAAGACGCAGCGATTGGCAATAACACCACGACCGGCCAGGCAATTACAAAGCTTATCCTGTCGGTTCAATATTGGGCCTATTGGACCTAGCTTCTGGACCCGGAGTATATCCGCAATAAGTCGCCGTATATTGTTTTTCTAATTTTAACCCACAAATAGATAACAACAATTTCCAGGTCCAAATTTTTAAAAAAATTGGTGGTGGCGATGGCGCGATGGTTAGCCAATTGGACTAGCACGCAGAGGGTCCGTGGTTCTATCCCCGGCATCACCAATAATTTTTCGAATCGTTATCACCCTTTCGACGGACAATGGCAAACTCCCGAAAGTAAAATTGCCTATGAAAAAGCTTCCAAGGAGTGTCGTTCGGATTCGGCGATAAACCGTAGGTCCCGCTCAGATGTGACAAAAATGACAGCATGAGCAACACAACTGAGTGTCAAGAAGCTAGGCCATGGCCCATACCGGGCTACCAGCGCCAGTGTTTGTTCTTAGTTTTTTAGTTTTTAAAATAATTTTTCACAAAATTTTGATTTGAATACATGAATATCATCGGGCATTACATGACACTATGCTCCATCATGCTAAAAGCTCATGTTGTCAATCTTGATGTTAGGTAAATTTAGAAACGGAGTGTAACCACAGCACCATTTTCAAACAAATAAGGGCCGCCGGTATCATCACATCATACAATTTATTTTTTCGATGAAATGCTGTTTGAATAGTCTTGACTTCAAATCCCGGATTTTGATAAAATATTCAGGATCTTGAAATCGACATTAATCTTTGCAACACCTGAATCTTCTAACTGACTAGGCCAAATTATTTACGTGAAAAGCTCCAAATTGTGAACAGATGAAGCCCAAGCTCCCACGTATTGAATTGTAACGATATTTTCTACAAAGCGCTCTCATGTCATGTGTGTGAATCCATCCAGAACACGGCGAATAGCATGTGCAGATGGACGAATCAGAGATAAACAACTAGAATGAGGCATTGAACCAGAAGCCCCAAAGATGTGGAAACAACTAAAATACAACTCCTAACGGGAGACTAAGGGTCATATACACCCTGTAAGACCTAAAGCATAAATATTGAAACCTTGTAAAAAAAACACAATTGGGTGGTTGTCAGCACCAACTGCATAGACCGGCTCTGAAGGATAAGACACAAGCTTGTGCCGTAGTCTTGGTTTCCTACCCCGAATCTCTTCTTAATCACATAAAATGGAAGCTGTTGGATAAGGCGCAGATTCACCGTAATTAAGCATGAAATGTCATAGAATGTGATATAGCAAATTTAAATGTAAATACAAGGATAACGAATGCAACATTTTCTTAACATGTAGTCATCAAGGAAGCCACAGGCTCTTGTAAAATATGATAAGATTGAAACACGCTTATCTTTATCGCTAGCAATGATTCGATTTCGATTTCGAATTTTTTATATTTTTTTTGGTACAATATGCACAGATTTATTAGTTCCGCACTGACGGAATCATTTTCAAAATAAACCATTTTCAAAACTCTCAGTGCTCTCTCGACTAAACGGCAATGATTTGTTGGGGTAAGCCAGAAGCAAGTACATGCGACCGAGTCTTGCAATTTATTTTTGCTCTATTTGGATGGTAGGATGCTGCACAGGTGCTTCTGTCCATGTGTCCGCCAAGTAAGTGATGAATGTGAAGTATCTTGGAAGAAGATTTCATCCAGTTGTGAATATTCTAGCTGTAAGGTTTAGAAAAATACAATTTTTCGTGAATACCATGCAATATTACTGAAAGAGTGGAGAACATGTCTTTTTTTTATTTTCTTCCCTGTTATGCAAGTATCTACATGCATAGGTGCACTTTTCTTACACTGTTATGCTCTTAAAGTAAAAAGTCCTCATTTTATCTTCGTTCTTCCAGGGTTTACTTATTTTTTCTTGAATATATCTACCTAACTCCCAACCCTTGATAATGGTGTTTTATTTTATTTTTTATCTCAAACATAGTGAACTCCGGTTTCGTCCATCAAGACGATAGTGTGCACACAATAAGAAATAAAAAAAGGACACATACCTACCTTAAATGGAAGAGAAAAGTCTTTTAAAGAACATTCCTCTTTGGAATGTGCGTTGTCGTTGCATATACTCTATCCCCTTGCCGTCTTCAATGCTATCAACATTCTCCACTTCGTCCTTGCAACCGGAATCCTTTCAAAAGTATTCGTTTCCCCGTACTACTATCGGGGTTTATGAAGTGTATTAGTAAAGGAATACGAAGAGGAAACAAACAAGCAATTAAAAAAAAACGTTCCAACCTCGATCTAAGCTCCAAAGAGATGTGAAGAACTATGCAAAATTAAAAAGAATGAAGAGATGAGAAACTATGCCATGGAGATAAGCGTTTTAATTTGTGTGAAAATTAGTTAAAAGCAAAAATAAAAAAATGCATTCCTTTTCAACGTATAACGACGGTAGCTATCCAAGACCCGACATCGAAGACTCGGTATCCAAGCCTTCCATACTCGTATATTCGCATCTCCAGAGCAAAGGGATAAATTGATGAGATGCTGTCTATTGCGACGAGGACTCTATTCCTATCTGTCAGTAGGACAACACCCCCTCAGTCGTTTTACAGCATACTCCATCGTTAAGTTTAACTCATTTAGAATGTGTGATAGGAATCTTAGATGTTAATGGAAACACATAGATACGCATGAACGATATGTATTTAAGTGTGTGAATGGTTCCCCAACGATTTCTATGCGATATGGGATTTAATTAGTTGAGTTGATAGCTGGGGCAGTTGAAAAACTGTATCAGGATTTTGTTTGCCGGGGTGAAATACTTGTTCTAGTTATTGGCTACTTGAATTCTGAATTGTGAGAAAGTAAGAGTGCCGAGGTGGCACCATGCCCAGGAGGAAATGCGTCCCATTTACGAGTATTTTTGCGTTGATAAATGAGATGAATAATCTTCACATCCGAGTAATCGCAATCACTTGACTTGGTTTTGGTTTCAAGATTTTCTTATCTTAAATCGATTAGGATGTCGTTACTTATAGTTTCGTGTCAAGTATTTAGTTTTTATGCTGAAGTGTCCTACTTACCCATATTGTTCCTTTCAATCATTACCTCGTTAATTTAATCTTTCTTTGACGACTTATACATATACTTGTGAAAACCACTTTGCTGAAATGAAATATATTAAAGTATGGCTTTTTAAGCCAAAAAATTTAATCTGGAACTTCAAAAAATAGTGCTGAGTATCCTCTTACAAATACAATATTTATGCTGGCAATAAAGGCGTTCTTCCGTCTTACAATCTTCTTCTTGCCGTTGATACATTTTCATTATGGTTCTGCCACCAGTTCTAATTCAAATCATGGGAAACTCTTTTCACGATCAAGGAGTTATGGGCTTCCTTATCATGTTTTCTCACAGCGCCGGCAATGGTGCCATGTACGTTGGTTTTGAATGTTTGCAGGTTATAATGACTAGGAAATCAAGAACTCAACAGGAAAGAATCATGATATTTCATAGTAAGCCCGCGAGTGGACGCAATCCTTCTCGCAGTTTCCGTGGAGCACTGGTGGTAAAGATACGAGGGCGGGTCAATAAGTCCGTGACTTTTGGATTAAAACACAGATTTTTTGATAAAAAAATAATTTTATTTTTCAACGTAGTCTCCCTTGAGCTCTATACACTTTGTCCAACGCTTCTCCAATTTTTTTATCCCTTCCAAAAAAAAATGATTTGTCGAGGTCCTCAAAATAGGCCTTTGTTTGCGAGATGACTTCATCATTGGAGTCAAATCTTTTTCCACCAAGCCATTTCTTCAGGTTTGGGAACAAGAAGTAGTCGCTCGGAGCCAAATCTGGGGAATAGGGTGGATGAGGGAGCAATTCATAGCCCAATTCATGGATTTTTGCCATGGCAACTGCACATGTGTGCACCCTTGCATTGTCTTGGTGGAAAAGAACTTTTTTCTTGGCCAAATGAGGTCGTTTTTTTTTCAAATCGTCATTGAATCGGTCCAATAAGTTGGCATAATATTCCCCATTGATTGTTCTTCCCTTTTGAAGGTAGTCAATGTGGATTATCCCGCGTGCATCCCAAAAAACAGTCGCCATAACTTTATTGGCTGACAAACCCACCTTGGCCTTCTTTGGCGCCGATTCACCCTTAGAAACCCACTGTTTTGACTGTTGTTTGTTCTCTGGTGTGTTGTGATGGATCCATGTTTCGTCCACGGTTACAAAACGGCGCAAAAACTCCTCCATATTGCGATTAAACAACGCCAAACCTTCCTGTGAAGTTGTTTGTTTGTGGTCGACTGTGAGCAAACGCGGCACCCATCTTGCGGAAAGCTTTCTCATGCCCAAGTGATCATTCAAAATTGAAACCACTGAGCCATGCGAGATTCCTACGGCTTCCACAATCTCTCGCACTTTCAATCTTCGGTCAGCCAACACCATATCGTGAATTTTTTCGATTGTTTCCAACTCCAATTTTGGGTGGATGAATGCCTTCTGTATTTAGGCCAGATCAGAGGGGATAAAATATTTCGTGTTCTGAAATGAGTACAGTTTCCAGCATTTTTGGCGACATTGAATATGTCGTCATTCCATTCCAGTTTTTCATTGAAATGCAAAAAAAATCATGAAACGATCTTTGGTTTCGATGATGCTTCTTGGCGATACAGAAGCAGGTTATCGCGTGATTTCTCAAGTGTAAGTATTTTTTGCTATTAATTAGTGTTAAAAGAAGTGGATGGTTTGATTTTTTTTTTTACTCGTCTTTTGTTAGTTATGAAGCGTGGTGCGGCATCTCATCCTCACTACAGGGATAGATGCCGCACTTTTTTTTTTTTGATAAGATGCCGCATGTTGAGACGATGCATGGGAGATAGCAGCGTCCGTTGGTAATGGAGCTTTAGGATTCAGGGCCTCAGGAATCTACCCAGACCACTTCTTGAGCATATCAGACTCGACTGCAGTTGAAGTTCACCAATCAACAGCTCTTTCTTCAGAAACGATGACTTTATATCCTGAATCGGACTTGGAACCTGCAGTGCAAACCACCAGTAATACCTCGAACTTAGAACTGGTTATTCCAAGGACCAGCAATACATCGCACACCTATTATCACTCTGAAAATGAAATGTACACCTCATCATGTTTCAAACCTACGCTAACAAAACTCCTTACCACTACCAAAAATTGCAGCGCTAATTTTTCAAGACGAAGGCAGAAAGCAGAGGTCATCCTGTTCAATTGAAAAACGAACAACACCAAGTCTCCCAACCAGAAAAAAAGGCTTCAAAGAGGAAGATTGAGCCGGCTGAGGATCCTAATGTTTGGGCCGAATGTTTGGAAAATTATTTTTAGGCCTAAAAACGGGAGGATTGGATCCAATGAGCGAAATGTAGCAAATGGCTACATGAAAACTGCACACGCTACAAAAAAAAACCAGAATCCTCCCTCGGTACAGATTGCAGTCATGTCTTAAGCTCGAAAAAACATAGTGAACGTTAAAATTAAATTAAACTAACATGCGGCATCTCTCCCTCACATGTTGGAAGAGATGGCACACCCAACATATCTTATTTTTCTATTAATAGTTATGAAAAAAGTATTATTTCCTTATTTAATTTATTTATTATTTATGCTGGACTAACGAGAGAATTTCCAGTTAATGTCGGAGTGCATCAAGGAAGCGTAGTTAGCCCTTTCCTCTTTAACGTAGTATTCGACTATCTTTTAAAAGACTGCATGCGCGAAACAAATGTAACGCCAATTCTCTTCGCTGACGACGCAGTTATACTTAGCGATAACGTCGAAGATTTACAGAACGCCTTAGATTCATGGAGAAATGCGCTAGAGAGAAACGGGTTTAAAATAAGTCGTTCAAAGACGGAGCATTCGACGTGCCCATTTGCGCATCCGTTGCGACCTGTTCCGGATATAATGTTAGACGGAATAGTTCTTCCGAAAAGCACTATCTTTAAGTACTTAGGATCAATCGTTAACATTGAAGCGAAATGTGACGACGACGTAAACCACAGAGTGAGTGTGAGATGGATGAAATGGCGGGAAATTCGGGAATCTTTTGCGACCGAAAATTTCCACTTAAATTAAAGGGGAAACTCTACACCACGGTTGTTAGACCAGCTCTTATATACGGTTCACAGTGCTGGACAATGTACGAAGCATTTAAAAACAAAATGACGGCAGCGGAAATGAAAATGTTAAGGATGTCTAGTGGAGTCACTAAACGCGATTGCATTAGATCTACGCGTATAAGAGGAAGTCTACATATAAAGAATTCGGTAACCGAACAGCTTGAGGCGAATAGAATAAGTTGGTATTGCCACGTTCAAAGAAGATCTGCGGAAAATCCGGTTAAAAAGGCACTATCAACTACGGTCACTCCAACTGTAAGAAAACGAGGTCGGAAAAAGAATTCCTGGATTTCTCAGATGGCAAATGCGCAACAACGTCTGGGGTTAACCACTGAAGCGATCCAGGACCGAGCATTATGTAGACGCGTTCTGCGGTCTGCGACATTAGCCAACCCCATAAGCGGAGCAGCAGCGATGCAGTAAAAATGGGAAACTCGTTACGCATAAGTTCGTATAACGAGGAAAGGGTTAATAAAAGAATAAGAAGAAGAAGAAGTAGAAAATAGATCCATCTTTAAGTTTTTTTGAAAATTAAAGTTTGTTTTACTTTTATAAAAAAAATTACATCGATTTTTAAAAGAGCGCGGCATCTCTCCCGCAATTACCCTAATATTCTCAGTGATTGCCACAAAATCGAATAAGAAGCAACTCTGGACAATTAGATAGGTGAGACTTTCCTAAACACAGTGCCATCAGAGTTTTCCAAGTACCAGTTACATAAAATAGAAATGTAAAAATCAACTGAATTTTCGTAATTTATTTATTTCATTTCATTTAATTTTTAATAAGTTAAAAATTTATTAAAGTTATTCATTTCATCCCGTACAATATATATATATATATTGATGTACATATATATGCATGTATGGATGTGCATAAACGCACACAATAAATATATAACTATTCACATTCTGAAAATTCTGAGCAATATTATTATTATTTTTATTATTTAACATTTCAATGCAGTAAATACATTTTGTATTTGTGCGCAAATGCTTATGCAAATAAACATCTTGTTAGTACTTAACATTCCAACATTTTAATTTTTATTTTATAGATTTGTTTTGTTTTGTTCATATTTAATAATGTTGCGTAATTAATATGCAAAATATTAACTTCAGCATTATGCTTATAAGTTAAATATAAGACCATGCACGTGTGAAGTCTGTATTTATATCTATACTAATTTATTGTTACACATTTTCATTAATATAAATTTATTATTTTGCATTATCTAATAATTATTATATTATATATGCATACCATTATAATTCCTTTGAATTTCTCTTTTTATTTAAAACAAAAAGTTACAAAAACGTGTGCAAATAATGAAATGAAAGGAAATTAATCTTTTTCATTTGGCTATGTAAATAATGTTTTATTTTTATTTTTATTTTTATTTTTTTTAATTGCAGTACCTACAAATATTTAGTATCTATTTATTTATCTAACATAGTTTTCTGTTTTAATTCTTGCTTTATGGTAAATATTTGTTTAGCATTTTAAACATATTTCAATTGATATTGTCACATAATAAATAAAAAAAAATGATTTTGTGTTTTACAAAACTTTTCATTTTATAGGTTAATATGTTTAAAACATACATATATGTATTTCTTGAAGACAAATCTTCTAAAATATACTATATTCATACAATTAAGCTGTTTCATTGGTTTTTGTGAACACCTATTTAGGAAAAAGAATTTCTTGTAAATAAATGCAAGCTGGGATGTTAGAGTGGATGAAATGGGTTTATCTGAAGGTGAGTTGGTACTGGATTTAGTTAATAAAATATAAAATACACTGTTGTACTCGTAGAAACGTCGTAGTTATTGTTAAATGAACACTATTGGCTTGTTTTGAAAAATGTCTTATGTTCGGTTTTTTTTTGTTTCGAGCCGAGGAATTCTAAAAGTGCCTGTAGATAGCCTATCGTATACTAGCCTTTGGGGAAACAAAATAAGTAACAAATCGTTGCAAGGCATCTAAATTCATCTAAAAGAGACTTGCATTTGAACGTACATTTTTTGTTTTAATTCAAAGCCCTCTGCTTTTAGTATAAGAGCCGACATAAGCACAACTTTAATATAATTTTTGATGATTTTAAAAATTCCAAGAAAGGGGATGCAGGATACGACTACAGTATTCTGGACGTCCGAACCTATGGAGGAGCAAATATCGATTCAGACCAAGCTACTTGTTGAGGCCAAGTTGTGAATGCGAATATCCTGAATCACAGAACACCAACGAATCATTGTGAGGAACTTAAAACCTTTCCATCGATGCCAGCATCAAGCGCAGAAGAACAGTGGCGACAGTAATGCGGCATCAATATAACGAAAAGTGTGGGCAGGTACCTTTACTGTAACAAATAGTATACAAGGATGCGCTACAAAGAAGGATATGGGCCACTCATGAATTCCATGAAAAAGCAAACGGGAGAAATATTGTGTCTTTAAAAAGAAAAAGAACGAATGACATAAGCCCTCCGCTGGTCATGAAGATGAGCTTCTCTGGAAATGATATTCTGAAGTCCTACCAAAGCGTGAAAAGAAATACCGAGAAGAAAAATGGCGAGAGCCACAGTTGGGGCTAATATTTTGTAAAAATACTTCTGCAGGCTGTTTGGGGTCGAACATGGTCAGCTTTCCTTTGTCCGGCAGAATCAAGATTTTAACTTGGATTATGAACGGTGATATTATATATCATGTTCTGGAAAGCGATATTATTACACAAAAAAGCAAAAACAACCCGATTACTTGCCAAATTACCTTATGCAGGAGAATTGATTTGGTATCTATTCTGGAAAAGTATGACCCTTGAACGAAAACCAGCGTCGGTTGCACGATATTCAGAATTGAAGATTCCCTACCAACGACTAGATAGTTACTTTACCCGACATCTTGGAAAGCATCCAGAAAATTTAATTCATTAGTCACTGTAAGTATATGTTATATTTATTTTGAGGGTGCATATAATCGCTTTTAATTTATTTTAAGGTCTTATGTCAAAGAATATGTAAGGTTACATAAAGTCTTTGCTAACTTCTCAATCTATGTAGGATGATGAATACTTTCTGCTCTATAAAATTCGGTGATGACACCAGCCAGATGCTCGTATTTGATGCGCAAAAGGATTAGACGCATTGTCATGTGATTCATTCAACAGGTCAAGACCATGGGTAAAATATGTTAAAAGTCTGTATAGGATCAGTTGCATGCATACCCATTGACTGTATAGGATGATACTAACAAGATCCCACCGGAGCTATTCTGCATTAGCTATTCAGAGGGATTAATCTGAAATGCCTTTGAATTGAAGTGACCACGCGGCGATTAAGATCTTGTCTTAAGTGGCACGTTCAAATGGAAAAGAGCTCTCGGGCAGTTTTGTGCGCATATATGCAGATAATCAGAGCAGAATCGTGCTAATTGGCTGAGGTTCAGATCCGTTCTGAAGAGCCACTCAAAATTAATAGAGTAAGGAATATATTGAGAATATCAATGTTACCAAGAGGCCTAACGCTGCTGTCTGGTTTATAATGAACTACGCAGACTTTAAAATGACGCAGAGTATTCGTCTCTTCAATATCATATCTTAAATGTGCAGTGATCCATAACCGCCTTAGGTCTTTCATATCAATCAGTGTGAAGTTTATCTTCAAATCATTACGAATCAGTTTTTCAAATTTTGGTATTCCTGATAAACTTATTTGTTTAGGTGGAATGAGGATACATCAAAACCATTATGCCATAATCACCATACACCGCAGGATTTGTATGTAATTATATCTATATTTTATATATTAAAGCACTTGAATTATGCACCTGCGTAGAAAGGAACAAACCCTTAAACTACTTTTTATATATCTCAGTTTGTTTCTGCGGGCAGACGTAGGTGCTCTATTAAAATAGGATGCTTATGCTTGCTAGTTGAATCCCATTTCCATTTCTGATAAGTTATCTAAGTAAGTAGTTGGATAAGAGTCTGTAGATCACAAGAAGCTTTATAATATATACTGCATTCCCCACCTGAAAATATAACAGATGACCGATCGGATAAATTAGCTCGCAAAAAAATTCAATGATTAGCAGATAAATGATTCGAGTTTCTCTTGCTCGAATCAAGATAAAGGAGACTGCTGTCAACTATCTATCAGTCCTCTGAACATCATCTAAACAATACGAGTGTTTTGCCTGTCGCAAAACGAAATTATTATTAATATGGCAGATCCTGGAAAAAAAGACAAAAGGCTTAGATTGACAATCACTACCGCATTATTGGATTAAAGCCCGAATATTATAGCACTTCGCACATGCAAGAGTGGTTGGCTTCGACAATTTGAATCAGGTCAGAAGAGGATAAAAAACTGGCGTGCCTCAAGTGGCCATTCGGCGGCCTACTAAGAACGAGTTAAGATCGTCTATAGATTTTAGCTCTTCGCCAATCTTGTCAGATTGGGGAGTATTGTGGAGAGTAAGTAACCTCATCGTCATGTGACATTAATATTTTTGACAAAGTGAACTGTCAACTATGCATTTGCAGTTTTGGAACGGCAGCGACAAAAAATGGACCAAATGGCAGTTACAGAATTTTCCAATATACTCGTACCATTAATTGGATTGGATGTGAAGCACCTTTTCACTAAGCAATCGTTGAATTGTTTCAGAAACTTGAGATATACAAGCTTGACAAAGTGCGAATATTGCTTCTGTTGCTTAAAGTGTGCCCGAAAACCCAACTTTGTCGATTTAGCTCATAAAGGATATGAGTTTCAAGTAATAAAAGAATTCAACCCTTTCTAGCAATTGAGTGTGAATTAAAAAACCTTTATTCCTAATCAACAGGGTTTATGATTTTATGTGTTAAATACGACTTCAATAGTATTTAGCTGTTTTGATGAGATAAGTACTAATCCATTCGGAAGTTAAATGTTATCATGAAGAGTCAATGTGAATGGTTTCAAGGCCAGCATATCGAGTTGTGAACTCCTTAATTTTAATTTCTATTTCAAAAAATTATCATGAACGCCGTCCTCATTTTAGAATTCAAAAACAAAACGATTATCACCAAGATGACGACTAAAACCAAAATAGTGTGCTTTTGGAGTGAGACTTTATGTCTTTTGGATCTAGCCTATGACAGCCACATTGAGGCAAAAGTAAGCCCGGTTACTAAACAAGATTTTTCTCTTCGCACGTGGACTTGACGGGATGATAGTTTTGTGACATGTAAAATGCATGTGGTCTAAAATCATTCCTCAAAATTCGTATCAGCTTTGCTTATGACCATGAGGACGAAAGTCACGTAATATTCTAAGCATTTCGAAGATTAAATTTAATATCCATTTTAGCAAGACTAAAACTTTTTTTTTTCCAAACAATTAAACAATCTTTTTGGGTATTTCTTCTCAAAGAAAAACGGCAAGAAGCGACACATCGTAAGGGAATCGTGTTCCACCACGAAAATGCTGCACTGCATACATCTTTGGAAACTCTTAAAAAAATACTGAAGCTTGGTTGAGTTACGACCCCGACTTTGCATCATCAGATTTTCATTTGTTTCGAGGCCCACAAGACTCATTAAATGGTTTTTAATCACTTGAAAGCTTTGTCCAGGCCCCTACTAATTATAGCCAAAAGTTCTAAAAGCACGGCCAGCCAGCCTTCGAGAGGAAAATAAAAAAAAAATTGTTTATCAAAATTTACTTACAATATACAATATAAAAAGGGAAAGTTTTATTTTGCACCAAAAAGCAACCCGATAGTTAAGCGCCTCAAAAATAAATTTGCTTTTTATAAATGAAGCAGCAAACTTCGAAGCCGATCTGAGCACACTTTTTGACAAAGTTATGCAAAACCATTGCTGGAGAATATTTCCTAATGCAAGGATGAACGAGGAAAACATTTCATCGCGCATAAGATAGTTCCATTCCATAGATATTATTTAGACAAAAAACAATCCGTCCATCTAAGGTAGTGAGAGTACTTTTCGAGTAAGTGGAATGAAACAATATGAATGTACTATCTTGAGTGCAGTGCAGGTACAAAGCGCAGACTCATGTCGTTTTGAGTATCTACAAAATTTTTAGCTGAAAATATTAAAAAAAAAAAAACAGCTGTAAGAAGTATACTGGCTAATACAGTGGTGCCCTGTACCACTTTTTCTTTAATTTTAAGATTAGGCCTCGAACTTTTATCCAGTAGATCTTTAAATATATAAAAACTTGTTGCCAATACTTCGAGGTACTAAATTTTCGAATATAGTTCTGCAGTTTAGTCACGTAAAAATAAAAATGTATAACCATGGAAATATATTCAAATGAATAAACAGAATCGCGCTTAACATTTTTAAGAGAAAAGTATGATTTTGAGTTTCCTTTACCAATCTTACCTGATATAGTCACCCTCTTTTCATACATTGTATAGGTATATTATTAGGTAAAAGTTTCTTCTTGCATTTTAAATTACTCTTGAACTGGAAAACTCTAAATAAAAAGGCAGAACTGAATTTTCGAAAATTTCTCAAACAAATTACCCAGGAAGAGATAAAAGTTCTTTATAGGTGTGTTGTTTCGGGGATAATAGAATTTCTCCAGTTTGTGAAACTTCAATTCCTGGTGTTCGCTAGCTTAAATAAGAAATATTTTTATATATTTTCAACTGAAATTTTCAGTATACACACAGCCATATATATTATATATATATATATATATTTATTTATATATTTTTTTATAAATAGTTTATTTAATATAAAACTTTAAATGTACAAAATTTATTTAATATTATTTAATTTTTTATTTTTAATTGAATTTTTTTTTAAACATTTAATCTTCAATCTATGTTTGTTTGTTTTAGTTTAATTTTGTTTTTTCAACCACATTTAATTATAATATATTTTATCAATTAGCAAAACTTAAACAAAACTGATTTATTTTTTATTTTTTTTTTGAAACAACATTTGTAAAAATAGCCTATTTTTAAATATATCTCAAATATTATGTAATTATTTTTTTCTTAATAAATACAAGAAATTAATAAATATCGTCTGTGTAAATATGTTGTTTATTTGTTTTTGTTTTTGTTTTTGTTTTTGTTACAACTTTTATCTGATCAACAAATTAATTATAAATAAAATTGTATTTATGAAAATATATTATTTTTTTGTAAATATTGTGTTTTGTTTTTTTTTTTTGTTTCAAATTAAATTAAAACAAACTATGTAGGAAAGAATAGATTTAAATTGAAAAGATATACGAGTTATACGAAATAATTTAACATGTTTCGTGTGCTTACATTTAAGGATATGTCAGATAGAGAAAGTGAAAACATTTGTTTATTTAGTTTATTTAAATTGTTTAAAATTATATTCTACCTATAGTATTTACAATTAAATTTTAAGAGTAAAGAGAGCAGTTAAATGAAATTACTTAAATCTTTTAAATACACGTATTTTCTTCTTTTTTTTTGTTTTGAATGTATACATTTATTGTTTAATTCATTTAGTTATATATTCTTTTTATTATAGAATAGTGTGTGTTTCTTCTTCATTGTAAAAAGTAAACATTTAGCTTTGCAAGTATCAAAAAAAATTTTTGGAAAAGTAGTTGAGTTTATTTGCTTCTTAAAATTTATTTCTTGTTTAAATCTTAAAATATACAAATTTCATTTTGAGTTTGTTTTAAATGTAGATTTTTGAGTGTTTTCACTTTTTTCAAAATATGAAAAATAGTTTGTGAAAATTAGAAATTTTGTAGAAAAGTTTTAGTTATTGTTTTTATTTAAGAAACTTGTATTATGTATCGAAACCATTTTATATAGATAGTAGCTTTGTTTTGAAAAAATAACAAATTATAGATTTTGATGAATTTTTCAATTTATAGTGGAGAAAAGTTATAGTTACTTCAGTGTTATTTAAATTTTTGACCTATTTGCAACATCAAGGTATATGTTGTTTCGAGCTACGATTAAGAACTCCATTATGTAACGAAAGACCTCTTAATCGTCGATTGAAAAGCTACGAAAAGAGGATAGCAAATGAAGGCCGTAAAATTAAAAAAATCTGAAATTCTAGTTTGAACTCAAGTCGGGTAAATTTGAAGTTTAATAGTCCACTTCGATTATCTTTAAATTAAGTCCGAATGGTAGACAAATTCATCGGATTTTGATCAAAGCAATGTATAATAAATTGAAATACTCTCGAAGAAGGTTTGTTTCTTCAGGGGCGGGAATTCGTACTAGTCAAAGAACTTAGAGGGAAAATTATGTCGCCAGTTGTCATCAAATAATTTTTAGGATTTCTCACGAAAGATAGTATTCATATACTTACTCACGCGAGTGATGAACTATGCAATACTCTTTGATGAGTTAGTTTAGATCTGCAAAGAAAAGATACGCGGGACAAAAAATTGGTGGAAGTAGTCCATATGTAAGACTAGAAGTACCAACGTTATTACTCCAGCTCGGATTCAATTGTGAATGTTGCCCTTTCATGGATGATAACTAGTATTTAAGGTTCGAAATAAAGAAAGTCACTTCTCAAAAGGTAAATTCATGAGTAAGTCCCATATGCGGCAACAAATCTTGTGAAAACGTTAAGAATGAATTCGAGCGAAAAATTATTTTACCTAGTGTCATTTGCAAGTTATTGGAAAATCTATTCTTGCTAGAAAGATGTCCAATGACATTCGCTCAAGTTTAATGAGACAGTTATGGACAGAGATGAATTTAGTTTAATTAAGGGACTGTGTGATGGTTTTACTGAGTTTTACGAGGCATTCCACTTTTGGCAGTTGCGAAAATGTTAGTAAACTAAAAATAACTAATATAAAGCCAATTTTAACTTTGAATGATATGCACCGTCTTACGAAAAAAAAATCAATGCGTTTATAAGCAACGAGCCGAGAAATGAGAGTATATACTCGAAAACTCAGTGCACTTCGAGCTCGAACCGACGATTTAAAGAGGCTGCAACATTACAGTCGAGAACATACCTTTAATATGTGTGCAATGTGGGGAGATAATATCGCAAGCATTGGTTTCACTACACTGATAGAGAATCGATTAGATCAATTGAAACAAGTTCAATTAGGATCCAAATCTTTGGCCCCAAAACTATGACATAGCTTGGCATCGCATTAGAGAAACTTTAGGTTCACGGTTCAAATAACGAATCAAAACACCTGTTTGCTGATTGGGACAAGTCGATCCTTATCAATCATTTAATGGGTGTTAAGAAGATACCCGACTTTCATCCCTCCCATGAGCGTAGATACAAAGAAAAACGGTCATTTCCAATTTTTTACATGAATTACATGAATTTGTGCGCTGTTAGTATGTAAGTTGATCTTGGAGAAGATCATACAGTTCCACGAAGGCATTTATAGCATATCTTTAGATTTCCAGATTCTATATGCCTATTCGCATGTATATTGACATTTGTTTTTTGGCGAAGGGCAGAAGTGAAGTTAATCGAATGATGTGTTAGATTGTCTGTTTTTGAAACTCGTACATTCCCAAAAATAACAAAAAAATTTATTCTACCGACATCATCTTTTAGGCAGTAGTTGAGGACATCACACATGATAAGAAATAAACAAAAAGATCTTACGGAAAAAAGGAACAACCTACAGTAGATCCGCTCATTTTACGGAGACAAAACGTCACAAGTCTTACGAAGAAACAAACAAAATGGCAAAAAATGTGTAAGCACTGACGGGAAGACAGAATCACTAGTTCTATCAAATGTCTGACGATGAAAATACAGCCCATAAAGCCAAAACACGCCGAGTTTAATTCGGCAACATTAACCAAATGAATATTGAGGTTCCTAAGAGTAAGTATTAAGATGACACCACGGATTATTGTGAGACTTCCTCTTACCTAACCACCATTCACGTGGTTTCTCTCCTCGTATTTAAAAAATAAATTTTTATGGACTAAAGGAAATCTGGATGGATTTCAAATTAATCGATTATTCCTTTGTCTTTATTGATTCCAAACCATAGTATTGAAGGCAGATCAGGACTACGTTTCTTCAGCTCTGCGGTTACAGAGAAACGTGTCTAAAAAGCTTCACTTATATTTATTATAGTTTGACGAAGGGATTCCGAAAAATTCCGTCAGGATGGCTCGTTTATTTCAAAAGAATCTTAAAATTATGGCATTCGGGGTGTCAATCCGAGGCTGAAAAGAGAAAAACTCAGAAACTTACACTATGGTGCACAAGTTGACAAACTTCTAGAGCAACCGTCATGGTGCGGATAAGGAAAAAAAATAAAACACAATCTATGTCATACGAGTGTTATGTATTTTTTTTGGAATCAAATGGAAATGTGACAATGAGTGGTAGGGTGTTGACATTATGAAGTTAAAAGTAGTTATCACTTGGCTTGTTAGAACAACATAGCGCTAAATTATATACTCTAAGTAATACGAGGCATAATAATTTTCTTCGACACGACGACGACGAATTACAAAGGAAATATAAAATTACGACAACTGTTCGTATATGATGGGAACTACAAAATGTTATATTTCGAGGAATCAATAGCAGGGCGACTAAATCAAAGGAGTAATCGCTGATAAAGCAATAGAGCAAGTGATGCAACTCCGAAGATATGACTTCCCTCATCAGGTCTAGAACTGTAAGACCAACAACCACAGGTCATCTTAAAAAGTGTTCGGAAAGAATTTTTGCCATTTAGCCAACACAACATCGAGTTAGGGCCTCACATTAGGTAACTAGAGTTGCTCTTGGACCATATACTTAGCGTTAGAGTCCGTTCATATGGAGAAGGTTAGCCGCGCTCTTAAGATATGTTTGCCTAAGTCAGCAGATCTATCTGAAAGTACGTTGCTTCTATATGGATACCTGCAAAATGTATAGGCACTAGAGAAACTGTTCAGATATTATGGGAACGACGAAGGCACACCCCAACAAATGAACGTTAGTTAATTTATACCGTTTCCCAAACCAGGAGTATGGATTTAGAAAGGCTCGCTCTACAGTAAATGCTGTTCGGAAGATAACTAAGACCCTAGAAGAAGCCATTCAGGGCAGAAGATGGAGAGGAGGTACCAAAAAATACGGCGCCGTATTAACGTTGGACTTCAAGAATGCATTCAACTCTGCTTATAGTGCACTTTCTGAGATCAGTGATGGTGCCATGGTTTTTAATAAAAATTTACTTCGACAATCGGTTCCTACTCTACGATACCGACGATGGAGTAAGGCAGTACCACATAACTGGCGAAGTTCCACAAGGATCGGTTCTAGGACCTCTGTTATGGAACAATATGTGGAATCCCGATTGAGGCTAAAATCATAGGCTTTGCAGATGATATTGCAATCGTTGTAGCGGCAAAACACCTGGAGGAGATAGAAGACATCGGCAATGAATATATTCGAAAAGTTAGACGGTGGATGGCAACAGTTGAGTTAGAGCTGGCAGAACATAAAACGGAAGCAGTTCTCTCTCTCTCACTTACAAGGAACACCTTGAAAGAACGTGCGACAAAGCTGCAAGGGTGAGTGCTGCCTTATCAAGAATAATGACAAACATAGGAGGACCTAGACAACAAATGAGACTGGTTCTGTCAGGGGTGGTGCAGTCAATCACAATGTATGCGGCAACAAAATGGGCGAAAGCATTGAGAATTAAGTCATACGCAAGAAAGTCTAATTCTGTCAACCGACTATGTGCTCTGAGAGTTTTCTGTGCATATCGGACAGTGTCAGATGATGCTATATATGTCATTGCGGGAATGCTACCAACAGGATATATTGGCTACTGAGCTACAAAGGACCTACGATGCCAAAATTCGGGAAATCGGAGTTTCAGTGAAAGATATCAAGCTGGGAGAAAAGCAGCGCAGCGCAGCACAAGTCCGTGGCAAGAGAGATGGAACTAGTTCTACAAAGGGGAGATGGACCTACCGACTTATACCCGATATTCGTTAATGGGTAGAACGTAACTACGGAGAAGTCGATTTTTACTTAACTCAGCTCCTAACGGGACATGGCTGCTTTCAATCATATCTATACAGGCTTGGTCTGAAGGAATCTCCCTTCTACTTAAACAGCGGAGCGGCTGGGGAATATGCAGCGCATGTATTTTTCCAGTGCCCAGACTTCAGAACAGAGCGCAAAGAACTAGATTAGAAAATTGGAGAGATACCAACTCCTGAAAACATCGTAAACCATATGCCAACATCAAGTATAATATGGGATGCGGTGAAACAGGCTGCGGCACAAATAATGAAGGAACTTCGACGGTTGGAATGAGTCAGAGAGAGCATTAATGAAAATCAAGCCCAGACTGCATCCCTAATACAACAAAGAACAGTCAATACTGTACACAATGTCGAACCAGCAAACTGAGAAAGAAGGGCATAAAGTGCTGACCAGCCCCGAGAAGTTGTACTTAACGGCAGTTTCGCGGGGAGAGTCGAAGAAGAGTACAGGGTGTGGATTAGTACGTAGGCGCATCCCCGAAATCGAGTACTTGAGGTTTGCGAATAGTGCATACTGATACCCCGGGCTATTAGTATCTTTCGAAGATTATCACATCCTTACACGCCACCAAAAAATAAATAATAAAAATTCATACCGTTTATGCGGTAGCATCACCTAAGATCTATAACATGAAGATTAAATAGCATGAGCTGAACGTGGAAACGATGTCAAAATTTCTCCCTACGAATCAATGTCCCGACAGCAACATTTGTAGGACATAATTGGGCACAGTAGACTTATTTGCACAGACCAACAGAATATCAATGACAAGTTTTGCTACATCTGCAAACAACAAAACTCTGTTCCGATTATGACTACAAAGGTTCAGATCGAATCTTGCCCCAAATGGAATTGCAGCATTTTTAAAATTTATAAATATGGAAACAGATATCGTAGAACTAAAGACTTTTGGCTTGTATCGGGTTTTCTAATAAGGATTGACAACTTGGAATTTAATTTGTGAATGCACTCTTTCACTAATCATCAAACTGTCACTATTAATTTATTCAGTAAACTCAACATTTTCATCATGGTAAAGTACACGAACGAGCAAGGTCTGCAAATTATAAAAATTTTCTACAGAAATTCGGAGTCGGTGACTGCAATTTTAAGAGCGTTAATTTCAATTTTTTGTCGTAATTCTCGCCTTAGTAGATAGATAATAACAAGTTTAGTGCATTTGAGTCTACATATTCGTTGTGTGATGTTGCCGTGTCAGTGAGACAACAGGTTGGTCGAAGTGTCGAAAATATCGCTGCCGTTCAGGCGTCCGTAGCAAACGTTCCAAATCAGTCAATTCCACGGCATGATCACCGATTATTTTTGGCCCGAATTAGAAGATAAGGACTTGGACGATATGTGGTTTCAACAAGATGGTGCCACAAGCCACACAGCACACGTTAGAGTCGATTTATTGAAGAGTAAGTATGGTGAGCGTGTTATCTCAAGAAATGGGCCAGTCGATTGGCCACCTCGTTCGTACGATTTAACGCCGCTTGACTATTTTCTGTGGGCTACACTAAGTCATTGGTTTATGCCAACAAGCCGACAACGTTCGAATAGCTCAGAGCCAACATTGAACGTGAAATAGCGGCCGTTTCGGCCGAAATGTGTGGCCGAGTCGTTGAAAATTGGGTCCAACGAATCGACCGCTGCAAATGTGCCCGCGGTGGCCATATGAACGAAGTCGAGTTCCAATCATAAATGTTTTGATTGTACTTCAAGCCGATAATTAAGTTTTTGAAATATCTCAAATGGTTTGCGCTTAATATAAAAAATGTTGACAAGTCCTTATTGGAAAACCCTTTACAAAGTTAAGTCTTTTGGCTCTGATTTTTACCTGGTGTGTGTTCAGATCCGAAGAACGTTTGTGACAGAGTTAAAAAAAAAATTGTTATCGCCCTTGAGGATCTAGGGATAATGATGCAAGCATACGACGACTGACATGGATTAAAGTTGTAGATAGTGTGAGTTCAGTGGGGTTAAATACGATAGGTCTAACGAAATTCCCGAATCCTTGAATATACATCAGAAGATTAAAGACTAAAAGTATCTATTCTGGGATTACCCATTGTGGCTGTGAGACAATTGGTTAGAAATTAAATGCTCATCTCAAGATAACTATAACTTTCTCCTGACTGAATGAAAAAATTGATTTTCTTATTCATTTTCAAGTCGTTAAAAAAAAACCAACAATTCCATAATTCTATAGTTTTAATGTCAACAGCTTTTATGTTCCAATTACATCGATTATGTAGAAAAAACAGTTTTTTCTTCTCAGTTACTGATTTATTTTCTTCAAGTCCACGTATGTGGGAGATTATTTTGTTGAAAATTTCCAATTTTCAGTTTTCGTTTTTGCTTCAAAAATCTGGTTTACAAATTCTGTCATAATTCAAATTTATACTCTATGAGAGCGCTTTGGTACAATTATATTGTTTTGTAATATAATTTCTTTTTTTTCTTTTTTATCAGTTTCACTAACAACAATTAGGAAAAAATGTATTTTTGTTTTATTTTTTGAAAATCCTTTCCAAGGATTTTACTCGTACTTATAGAAGTAAAAACAACCAAAACGTAGATTAAAGACAAACAAACTCACTTGAGGATAGACCGAGATCGAGTGCGAATTTGATTCGGGATGTCAGAGTGTTATCCTGCCCACGTAACGTACCTAAACTTAAACCTTTAACACATCCTTTCAATTCTACCAGCCTTGGGGGCATTGTGTGTTTAAATGTTTAAATGTTCAGAGACAAAAAAAAAAAACAAAAACGGAACGAGTTCACCACGCAGAAGTTTTACGAGTACCTTTAAATGCAAAGGACTTTTTCGTCCTCGCTACTCTTCATCTATTCATAGGAGAGAAGTGGGAGCTTTCGCAAACGTGTTTTTGTTTTTTTTTTTTTGGATGGTAAAAGTATGATTCGAGCAGAAAACACTACCAGATAAAAAACAAACGACCGCCAAGCTGAATAAACTCGATTTTCGATTTGCTTGTTTTTTTCTTTTCTATTTTGTACGTTTGTCTTCCCTTCTTCTCGTTCTCCGTCTATTTCATCCTATTTGACTTTGGTAAAGCTAATCTTCTGTTCACGGTGTGTAAATTCCCACAATCTGGGCATCCTCTCTCAGCCTTTCAGCCCATTTCACACCAACAACAATTACGAACTTCAATTTTATTTTTTCCAATTTTTTCTCGATTTTTTTTTTGTTTTTTTTGTTTTGTATTTTGCCCCATTATTCACACGAACACACGGCAGGACACAGAACACAGGACGAGATATTCTAGATTCAATGTGATTGAGCCATGTATAGTATCCGTATTAGGATTGTGGTACTCGTATTTGGTGGTGCTTGGTGTTCTTCTTCTAATCCTTGTTCTTGCGAGTTAGACTCTTAGTTCCGGACTTTTCGGCATGTATTAGAATTCCGCTCGATGTTCCGAAGGTCGATACCTTGATGTCGAATTTGCCATCTAAGCTGATTGCCTGGGCCATTAATTTGGCATGTTCAATGGTAGATTCACTTAGCCTGCAAAGAAAAAGAGAGAGAGAGAAAAAAAAAATGAAAGAAATGAAATGAGGAGAAAAAACTTTAGTAAAAGCAAATAGGGATACGATGTTAACGTGTATAAAAATAAATATTAGCTCGTTGCCCCAGCGCCATGAGTGTGCTACTTCCGGTTGTATTCGCTTGTATGCACACAGTCCCGAGTTCGGTGAATTAAATGGAAAGGGAAAAATTCAATCTGGCAAATAAAAAGCCTGACGAATTTAATTTGATTATACGGGTTGAAGGGAATGTACTTTTGGTGTACGAGTATCTACCTACCGCTACCGGAGGTGATTGAGGAGCTGGTGGTGGAAGAAGAAGTCCTTTTACCAATGTGATGGGACACAAATGGATTTTATACGTATGCGTGTGGGAAATCTCGTAGTTCCAGGCTAGGGACAATGGCATGGTTCGGGTGAAAGCGTACATGCCGCAAAAGGAAATCATAAACTCTCCCACAATAAGGTGCCATTAAGTAAAGGATTTATTTATGGATTATGGATTACGAATTGGTACACTGAAAAGCCCGATTCGTACGAGCATACACGTGTTGGGGAGTTAAGAGTGCATGTTATTTGGGGACATGGGAATGTTTGTTAGTCATTGAATGGTTTTCCCTTTTTTTCGATTCTCAAAAAACCGCTTTGGTAAATTTTCCATTCTATAAAATGCCTTCCGGGATCAATAGCTTAATGGTTTGAGTGATTACAAAGGTAATTGGAGCTAGTTAGGCTGAAGGATAATGGAATGGCATTCATAAGCCGAGGATAAAACCCTTCTAGTGGCACCTCCTAAGCACCCATTAGCTGGTTCACACTATTTGAAAAGGTTATGAAAAATTTATGAAAAAATTGATGTGGGGGAAAAAGGGGTACTCGTAATATTACTTACGTCAATGCCTCGTTTAAGGTCAGGATGAAGCAAAAGGTAAAGGAAGCAGTTCTGAATCTGAAAAGAGCCCTAAACCAGAAACAACTTCTGCAGATCGAATTGCAACGACTACTTAAGACTAGTTTAGAGAGAGACCTGAATTCTAACAGATTGAAAAATTAAAGAAGCTATTTCGGATTTCGAAGAGTATCTCTTAAAAATATCGAAATACTCAGATGACTCATGAGACTGGGATTACGAAGAATACCTGATGCCACCTACACTGGGAAGAAAGACTCTCTGCCTCAGATTCACTTGCAGATAATCTAATTAGAACCAGCTCACAACCAGCTTCTGACAACGAAGGTGCAGGTTGTGGTGATGGACGATATTCTAGGTAAAGCTTGTAACGTGTGAAAAATGGAAATGTAGGAAAAATGTGGGTCTTAAAACCGGCTATGGTGTATAGCCAGTACGGTGGTGGGCAAACCGATACTTACATATGCCACACTAGTATGGTGGAAAGCAACAGACAAGAAAACGACTTACGGAAAATAAGCGGCGGTTCAAAGAACGGCTTCCATAGCCATTACAAGTGCGCTCCGTACAACCCCTATTGGACACCTCTTTGCACCTACCACCGCTTGATATAGAGATAAAAAAACTTACAATACGACTCACTAATTAAAGTCACTTCAAGAGCAGTAGCTTCGAATACGGCACGGTCCTAGCCGAGGTACTGTCAGGAAATCCATATTTTCTTACCAATTTTCACAGATGGCACGAAAACAGAGGATGGAACAGGTACTGGTATCTTCTCAGAAGACCCAGAACTAAAATTGTCTATTAGACTACCGGACGCAAATAGTGTCTTCCAATCAGAGGTTCTGGCTGTCCTCTGGGCGGCTGAGCTAATGCAGACGAGTTCGGGATCCGAAAGAGATATCGCTATCTACATCGACAGCCAGGCCGCTCTTAAGGCAATGGAATCAAATAACATCAACTCTGATACAGTCAGGGGCTGTCACACAATACTCAAAGCATTATGCATTCAGAACCGGGTGGGACTGTGCTGGGTGCAAGGACACTGCGGTATAGAAGGAAATGAACAAGCAGAGGAGCCTGCAAGAAAAGGAAGGCTACTCGATAATAGTTAAGTTTCCAACATCAAACCACCCCTCTGCATAGTAAGGGGCACTATCGAAGATATCACCATAAACACTGCTAACCTAAGGTGGTCGAATCTTGAAGGACTTAGAGTATCCAAGGCTCTATGGTCACTTCTTGATGGTGAAAGATCTAGGCAGTTAAAAAAAATTAAACACGGATACGCTTGGGACAGTAATAGGAATCTGTCTCCTCCTGAATTGTCAGATACGGACATTTGTAGATTCTGCGGCGATCTGCAAGCAGTTGAGGACATAACACAAATGCTGTGTGAATGCGAGCCAATATCGCGTGGTCGAAGGAAATTCTTAGGAAAATACTTTTTCGAAAATCTAGAGGAAATAGACGGCACGGATTTTAAAGGCTTTCTTGGCTTTTGCAAAGAAATTGGATGTTTGGTCAGAGAGATTATTTAGGTTTTTCGCCCTTTGAAGGTAAATTCAACTGATTCCACAGGGATGCGATGCGCACGTTTTGGTGCCTAGTATTTGTGTGATGACAAGACCCTGTTTTAACCAAACCTAAGCTAAAGATTGCAACGTAGGTAAGAGAAGCCTTCAAATTGGAAATAGGAAAACATGACAACATGCCCGCCAAAAGCTTCAGTCTCGCCAGTTTGACTTTCTACATGAGCATAGATATAATGCTTCTGCTTTAAGAAAGCGACACAAATTGCCCTTCAGTAGGAAATACTGTAAGGGTGTTGACCATTTGCCAAATTGGGACCTGCCCTTTGGGTAAGCACCTTAGAGTATTTGGCATAAATGATACAATATCCTAAAACGCCTCTTGTAAGAGTGATGATGACTCCGTGGAGTACTATCTCTGTGTGTGTTTAGGTATCGTTCGCATCGTGCCACTGTATCACTTAATCCTCTTGTTGCTTTCGATGAAAGGCTGAGAAATTCAATAAAAGAAACAAATGAAAAGTATAATGGACTAGTTCTTTGTACAACTGCTCCGTAGGCATTGCGTTCTCTGGAATCTTTTGTACAAAAGTTGGTTACAATATGAACTCACCAACTTTATTGTTGTGGGTAAAGATCCCAGTTATCTCAGTACTTTTGAGAAGGATTCAAAATCCCCCAGTAAAGTCGACACACTGACTCAGTGTCTGGAGAGGAAATCTTCTGATACAATAATTTGAAATCTGCTGAGTAGCTCGACGCGACAAGTGAATATAATGCTGGCAGTAGCTCGCCACATTCACAAAATTTAACTAAATCTGGTGCTGTTACCAACGAAAGCCGCAGTTTTGTATATGTTGTTGAAGAATCTATCATATTTACCCAGATTAGCCTTCTATATATGCTACTGATGTTCCAACACATAGTCGCCCTCAATGTTCAATCTGGTTTGGACGTTTATCTCATTCCGAAATTTGACGAACCCACTTATTTTAGAAAAGTTTGATGATCACGTTCAGAGTAGAGGCGAATGGCAAATTGATGTATTCAAAAATGATTGAAAAGAAGAAGAAATCATAAGCCACGAATAAGTCCGTTTTCTCGAACAAAACCGTCTGCCATCCACTATTTAATGTAACACATTTGACTTATACAACTTACAATCGAGAAATGTAATGTGGATATGAAAAATTTTTCGGTGAGTGAAAGTATGGTAGATATAGCAATACTTTTAGTTGGGCATTCGTTCATCCACTTGTGGATCACTTCTTGGTAAAACCTCAGCCTACATCCGTAATAGATCTAAATGAAAATAAGTCTATGAGACTACAACTTTGAAAAGTTTACGGTTTGGGCCTTGAAACAGCTAAAAGTCAACTCCAAATTTATTCGAGAAATCCTATGTGGAAAGAACCCTTCAGTGGGTTTTTGATGGCAATGAATTACGGCTGATAGAATGAAGGACATTCAAAGGAAAATCGTGAACTGGTTACTGTGGTCATCACAATGGGGCATTATCGGTCCTGGCACAATCTTTCAAAAGTCCGTCCAATTACTTGCATACGCTGATGGCATTAGCATAATGTTAAGCCCGCACAGGAGCCCTTGGAGATGAGAATAGACAATGACAGCAGAGTGACAAACTGTGTTGACAATAAAACGACAAATAAGCCCAACATCCCGCCATCAACCAAAATTTCCGTCTACATCGCGAAGTAAGGATACCAATATACCACCTTGATCAAAATGCTCCCGGCCACACGGTCGCTCCCAGTGTTCCGATTTGAGTTATGTTTTTTTTTTGTTAAGTTGGTACATCTGTTGTTCATATTCCCTCTTAATAGTAGCGTCATAGCTTGACATTTGCAAATGTTACGTAGCCAAGAGTACATCTATCTCTGGGTGTGTTGGCGATTTTTTACAATTTTAGAAATGAATTTAAATTTGCAACAACGAACTTGTATTAAATTTTGCGTAAAAAACGGATTTAATAGTGCGCGAACATTGCAAATGTCGGAAAAGTGTTTCGGGAACGATTCTCCAAATAAAACGGTCGTTCTCCAGTGGCACGAGCTGTTCAAATGTGGTCGTGAGTCAATCGAAGATGTTGAACGCAGTGGCAGACCACCGACATCGAAAACCGACGAAAACATTGATGAAGTAAAAGAAATGTTGGTCAATAACCAACAGACAGTAAATAAAGAGTATTTTTTAGGCGTTATGAGACGTTGTGCGTGAAGCAATTCGCCGAAAGAGACCAGAATTGTGGGCAGAAAACTCGTGGATTTTGCACCATGATAACGCACTGTCGCACAGTGCCATCATTATTCGTAATTTCTTGACGAAAAATGCAACAAATATAGGTACCATCCATCAGCCACCGAATTCACCTGATTTAGCTCCCTGTGACTTGTTTCTGTTCAATCGATTCAAAAAACTACTACGGGGAACGCGTTTCAGCAGCCGAGAGGAAGTAATGAAAAAATCGCAGGAAGCACTGATGGACATACTGAAAACCGAATATAAAAAATGCTTCGAGGATTGGATAAAGCGCTGGCATAAGTGTGTTGCAGTCGATGGGGATTACTTTGAAGGAGACAATATAGATTTAGATGAATAAACGTGTATTTTTAATGCTCTAAATAAGGTTCCGGGAACATTTCGATCAAGGTGGTATGTAAAACTGAAATCCAACAAAGTTGAACTTGATGACCTCCGGCTGAGATATTTGGTATCATCAGCAATGTGTAGCAGACCAGAAAAGTTCACTTCTGCATATCTTCGAAGCAACAACAAATCCAAATCGATACCTAAAATATTTTCATTAATGTTAAGGACGCATATGACGGCATTTAAAAAGACGAACTTTATGGAGCCATGGGTAGATTCAGTGTTTCCCATCCAAGCACATCCATCTGTGCAGAATGACGACTGAAAACGCTCGCTGCTCCGTTGATATATAAAAGGAGGCCGTCACCGCTAGGTCGACTATTATTGATGAAGAAGTTGCCAAAATGGATGTAGTAGCCGCAAATGTTGGCAAATCAAGCATATGCTGTTAGCTAGAAGGGACACACAATATCGACGAATTGGACTATAATTTTTTTGAGGTTACAGTGCACAAAGTCTGTCTACCTTGGCTGTGACTGCTAACGCACCTCGGCAAAATCACTCTTGCCAATCGTTGTTTCTTTGGGCTAAAAGATCAAATGAGAAGTAAGATCTTACTCCTTAAAACCTAATAGACTCTTTGTAAGACCTTGATCATCCTACTTTATTGTGACGATGCATGGACTCCTTCGAAAGCGGATGAAGATATAAAGAAAGATTAGAGAGAAAATCTTTTAAAACATATTCGATCTCGTTTGTACGAGGGCGGGTCAATAAGTCCGTGACTTTTTGAATTTCTGACCTCTTTACTGAAACAGCAACACTACTCCTGTCAACAGGCATCTGTCAGTTGACTCCTGTCAAAATTTAAGCTTGCTGCGTCAGTTAGTTTGTGTTTGACAGCTATTTTTATCAGACTACTCACTAATTTGAGGAGAAAATGGAAAAAAGTAAATTTCGTGTGCTTATTAAGCATTATTTCTTGCGAAAAAAAACCATTACCGAGACCAAGGCTAAGCTTGATAAATACTATGGGGACTCTGCACCATCGATTTCAATGGTAAAAAAGTGGTCTACTGAATTTCGTTGTGGCCGTACAAGCACTGAAGATGCCGAACGTCCTGGACGCCCAGTTGACGTCTCTACACCCGAAACAATCGAAAAAATTCACGATATGGTGTTGGCCGACCGAAGATTGAAAGTGCGAGAGATTGTGGAAGCCGTAGGGATCTCGCATGGCTCAGTGGTTTCAATTTTGAATGATCACTTGGGCATGAGAAAGCTTTCCGCAAGATGGATGCCGCGTTTGCTCACAGTCGACCACAAACGCAATCGTGTAACAACTTCACAGGAAGGTTTGGCGTTGTTTAATCGCAATATGGAGGAGTTTTTGCGCCGTTTTGTAACCGTGGACGAAACATGGATCCATCACAACACACCAGAGAACAAACAACAGTCAAAACAGTGGGTTTCTAAGGGTGAATCGGCGCCAAAGAAGGCCAAGGTGGGTTTGTCAGCCAATAAAGTTACGAGTATGGCGACTGTTTTTTGGGATGCACGCGGGATAATCCACATTGACTACCTTCAAAAGGGAAGAACAATCAATGGGGAATATTATGCCAACTTATTGGACCGATTCAATGACGATTTGGAAAAAAAACGACCTCATTTGGCCAAGAAAAAAGTTTTTTTCCACCAAGACAATGCAAGGGTGCACACATGTGCAGTTGCCATGGCAAAAATCCATGAATTGGACTATGAATTGCTCCCTCATCCACCCTATTCTCCAGATTTGGCTCCGAGCGACTACTTCTTGTTCCCAAACCTGAAGAAATGGCTTGGTGGAAAAAGATTTGACTCCAATGATGAAGTCATCTCGCAAACAAAGGCCTATTTTGAGGACCTCGACAAATCATTTTTTTGGAAGGGATAAAAAAATTGGAGAAGCGTTGGACAAAGTGTGTAGAGCTCAAGGGAGACTACGTTGAAAAATAAAATTATTTTTTTATCAAAAAATCTGTGTTTTCATCCAAAAGTCACGGACTTATTGACCCGCCCTCGTATTGACGAGATTTGGAGGGAGATTTAACGACAAATACTACGAGATGTATAGCGACATGTAAAGTAAGCATACACCAATGATCGGAAGACAACGAGAGCACTTCTGGAGCCAGTTAGCTTAAGCACAGACTGACTAGAGAGACTTACTAGTTGAGGATCAGGTTCGGCCGGATCTGCAGCGCGATTTAAGTAAGGAAGTAAGTAGATAATGACCATGGCCTCTCAAGAAGCATACACAGTCAACTCCGCTTATCTGAACTACGCTTTACTGGAAAAATCGGTTAACTGAAACACACAATTTGTCACGGAGAATTTTGCACAATTTTAATACAAATAACTCCGCTTAACTGAAAAACCTCGTTAGCTGAAAAAAATTTTACAACAGAAATTATTAATTTGCACTCAAACTACTCCGCATAACTGCAATCAAAAAACTGAACGCGTCCATCCCTTAAATCCTGTTTTTCCTTTCTTTAGCGGAACACGTCCAATAAATGACACTTAACATTTTTCATCCATCCTTATCTTTCGGTTTTGACACCACAATATCACTTCATATTCGTATTCGGCTTTAATGAAAATAATCATGTCGGCACAAAAGGTAACGAATGAAGAAAATAATTTTTAATCCTGTGTAAGTAACATTTCAGGGATCTGGATCTGAGAAGAAGTGCACCGGATTATTACGTCAAATTAAGCTAGAAATTCTGAAGATGATTAATGCGGGAGAATTAAGAAAAACCATATGTGCAAGGTTCAGTTGCAGTGCAGCAACTTTGACAAGGATTGTTCATAATAAGGAAGTTATTCCAAACGTGGCAGCACAAAATCAGAACTTATCAAAAAAACGAATGCGAACTGGTGCTTGTAAAGAAACTGTAAAGGCGTAATTGATCTGGTTTAAAGACATGCGAATGAGAAATGCAATAATTACTGGGCCACTTTTAATTGAAAAAGGTAAGAAATTTGCAATTCTGCTAAATGTTGATTTTGAATCCTCTAATGGCTGGTTAGAACGATGGAAAACTAGGGAAAATATCCGTAAGAAAATCTTGCTTTTCATCGACAATCCAGCATGCCACAAATTAGATCATGATGCTGATATTAGTTTGGACAGTATAAAGATAGAATTTCTGCCACCTAATACAACTTCCCTTATCCAACCCTTAGATCAGGGGATAATTCGTTCTTTCAAATCCCACTACCGAACATGCATAATAAGACGACAAATCCTCCATCTAAATAATGGAGAATCTTTAATGGAATTTTCGAAAAAAGTGGATTTACTTGCAGCATTAAAAAAGGTTAAAAGAGCCTGGTGGATGGTGAGCCCAAAGACAATTCGAAATTGTTTTCGCAAGAAAATACTTCTGAAGCCAATGTACAGAATGATGCCAAATTTTCGATCAGTCAAGAATTTGAGTCGCTTATAGATGTTGATGCGGATTTACCATGTTTTGATGACATGACAGATGCAGACATAATAAGGGAAGTACAACTGGCATTAAATACTAATTCAGAAGAAGTGGATTCTGATAGTAAAGAATTGGTCGAATGTCCAACTGCACAAAAACCCACTCTGAACGAGGCTTTTAATGCACTTAAAACGTTAAAGGATTTTCTTCGGGGACACTGTGAAGTGGGTGATACTATTGATGACCTGGAAGACAAAATGCCTATTTTTTCTTTAAATAAAATATTGATATATTAAAAATGATGTTGGTATTTTTTGGATTTTCAAGCTGGATATGTGAAATTGTTTTTCAGTTATCAAAACTCCTGTTAACTGAAATTTTTTTTTCAGTTACCCTAAGTTCGCTGAAGAGAAATTACCGCTTAAGTGAAAAAAAATTGTGGCAAATTGGTGTTTTAGTTAAGCTGAGTCGACTGTACCAAATAAAGAACTCTCAAAAGAGTTCATTCCAAATTTTGGGACTGAAAAATATATTTTAAGAAAAAGACGGTAGAAAGATCCAAAATGTTCAGTTGCAGAATTTTCCCTACAGAAAATCTTCGAACGAGTCGTGGAGGGTTATATCCAAAGCAGATGAGAAGAAGTAATTTTGCACTAGACACAACAACCATTCATCGTCAGTTGTACCTAATGTCTTTCTGCATCTTGAACAGCTTGATTTATAGATCTACAGATTTACTGCTCATTAATTTGACCCAATGTTTGGCAATACAATATTCAAATCAAATCCAAACTAAATATGCGCGGATGAATCGAGAAAACGTATTTTCCCATCTTCTATGCAGACCTTAACCTGAAAGTGTCCTAATGACTAATATGAACATCAAGACGTTCTACCGCAAGGGAAAGAGAACTAGCAGTTGAGATGCCGAAAAGAGACGAGTTTATAGAAAGGTTTGCGGATACTGACATCAAACTGCGCTTAGCGCAACTAAGTCTGCAAGTCTGCCATTGAACTTTTTTTTATCAAGAGATATCAAGGGAAATTCTCAAGTTTAGGAGAGATTTGCCAGTAAGGCAAGTAAGAGCAGGCCACGAAGGCATGGCGTAGTTGTAGAATATTTCTATATGTTGAAACAAGAAATACCTCCTCAGAGAGAGGGTTTTGCTTCAGATGATTCAAGCCATAGACCCTTTATAATTTTACTTTAAACCCGATGTCATCTAAGCATTATAGTCAAAATTCGATACAGACAAGACCCATATAGAATTCTGGAAAAACTCACATCTTAAGCACAGAACGAATTCAAATTTTATCTGCAGGCCAATAATGTAGTCGTAGTAAGTGCTTCAGATTAGCTTAGAAAACAATAGAGGTCCCAAGTTCGGTTCAGTTCAGTCCGGTTCAGTTAAAATAAGTGTATAGATTCATTCTTATAAGAATCTACAATACTTTCTCATTTCTCTTCTTATCCTGGAGGAGTAAAAGCAAGAATTCTACATCTTTAAGTTTCTATAAAGATCGTCTTACATGTAATATTTAGAAACATCCTAATTGAATAGACGTAACAACAGCAGTCATGATAGTTTCAGAATTGTGATAATTGGTATTTCCTATAGACAATGGAAACCCTCAAATTAGGAGAAAACAAAAGGATGATTCGAATTAATTATCAAAACAAGTAAGTACCTCTTGTCTTCTTAATTAAAGAGGCTTTTCAACGCTTTCCATTGCTCACAAAGATATCGATTTATATAAGAGTATTCGTATCTACAATAGTATTATACGTGAATCCATGACTTCTTAGAAGCAAGTGCATATAATTACTCGGCGTTTGAAGGATCACCACAAGATGAGTATTACAAGTAGAAACAATGTACAAACACAACACAAAACGTATTCGAATGACATCAAAATGCAAACGGTTCTGAACTTTAGTCATTTCTCTGTGACTCCTTGTATGGGTTTGTCTGAAACAATACAAATATTTACATCCGTTCAGTCGGGAAGCTCTCCCCATTTTATTATTATAGCACAATACGAGGGCTTATATAGAGATATAGGGGGTAGAGATGTTTATAAAGGAAGTTCAATGCTTACTTACAAATCGCATTAAAGACATTTTGCTCTCAAAGGCAGTAAATCCAGCTACCCTTAAGTCGGCATTGTAATAAATCAATTCGAATGTGTCCTTCGGGGTGGCTGGCATTGTAAGTGTAATAGGGATGATAACTAAACTGAGTTGAATTGAAATGTGGGGGTGGATAGAGGTGCTGTAACAGAGAGCACAGTGCGTTGAAGTAGTGTCTCAGAAGGTAATTTTCATCAACCGGCGAGGGCATAATGTAACATTGTAATGCACTTATGCTCGCCGCCGCTCCGAAAGTACTGTTGTAGGTTATGCCTGAAGCAGGACAACTACCTTACAGGACCCAACAATACTGCTATGTGCATTGTGCAATCTCATGTTTTAAGGTTTTGTTTTCTGTTTTTTGTTTCCCCTTTTGTTTATGCAACACAGTATGAGAGTATCCATATCCCTTATGTAAACGGTTTTGCCTTCGGCTAGGATCTGTACTTGAGGATTGTTGTGCAATTAAGTATTCACTCCTACTAACTACAACTTAACAATGATTTTGAGTATTTGATACATCATAGCTTAGTATAGATAGTAATTGTCAAATGACAATCTAATTTCTCGGTTTTACAAACAATGACAATACTTGCAATTGATTCTTCTTCTGTGAAAGGCCTCTACTACTCACCATTCTACTGCTTTGATTAATCAAGTTGTTTGTGCAAATAAATAGAACAAGGACTGGCAAAGACCTTTCGTTGGCCTTAACGAAGTATCTTCTACTTACATTCAAGTAAGTATTTTGATAAGAACTTATCAGTGTTTATCTGTTGACAATCGTTTATGTGCCTAAGCTTCGAAAATGTCCTGTTTGGCACAAAAGAAAACTCAGCTTTGGAGAAACAAATAAACAGATAAATTACATTGAGGGCAGTCTGAAGATATATCTCTTGAGGACGTTTATTGTACTACACGTAACAAAGATGATATAAAATCTAATGTAATCTGATTTACGAAGAAGAGTTGTACTACATGCAGTGATGCATATGTACACTTGTACATACAAATATTGAAATGTTAGCATCCACTTACAGATTCATTTGTAAATTCAGGTTCCACGAATTCAATTTAATTATGTTAAAGGGAATTCTTTGAATATGTCGAACGGTTTTACCAATAGCGAAATATGCTATTTGAGTTCGCTTAAGTTGATTGTTATTTCAGTCTGTAACAGCTAAAATACTTTGGTTCTCGAAAAATAATTACATCAAGTAGATATATCTACAGAAAAAATCTTTCAAAAATTACTTATCTTTTGGCATAGCATAGAATATTTTGTTCTGTTAAATAGCGAAATCGTAAAAAAAAACTTTTACCAAGCAGTAGCAAAAATTTAAATAAGAAAAGTCTTTGCAAACTGTTAACCGTTTTAATACATATACTCACCAGTCCCAAAATTATGATATTTAACAGTCGATTAGCTATACACAAAAAATTGTATGAACCTCACTAAAAAAATTTCAGACAGACGGACAGAGAAGGACACCAGAGAGCTTGAATATAAGAAACAATCCATACATGGAATGTACATACTGCTCTCAAAGTAGAGAAATAACAAATTTCGAAGATTTAAGGAAACTAGCCATAGAGGGATGGACTACTTTTAATATGAAAGCTGAGGCTATTTGGAGGTTCTAAGTAATTGAGAAGCCAAATGTTTTTAACTTAGATGAAAAATGATGTTATCCAAAGTAAAACCATGAACTATTCCAAAAACAACAGTCAGCGATTCCAAACTAAGCCCTACGACGGAAGAGAAGCTTATGACAACATTGGGGAACTTGAAATCAAATCAAATCATGTAACACCATGCTTAAAAAATTTGTGCAAAACTTGTGGCGGACTTTCTTCTGTACGACTGCCACAATATGAAGAAATCAGCACGCATGGTTAATGAGCAAAAACTCATACTCATACGAGTATATGCTATCGACAAGAAAATAAATTATATACCAACAGTTCGCACAGTAAGCTGAAGTAAGAAACTCTAAGGTAGAGGTGGTTAAAACGTTGCGAACATAATCTCTAGTGTTAGTTCAAACAATGACGCAACCATAGATATGAAAACAGCGATGCAGCCTCGTCAATCTAGTGCTACTGTATAGCGCGAAAATTGGGACTCTATCTGAAACCAATGAAAATGTTTCTTGATTGCGATTCGAATGATTTAAGGTCTCACCATTGGCCGCGCCAGAAGTACTAGAAATTGTGGCCTCTTTCGATAGAACCTGTTGTCTCTCCGATTTTGGACACAAAAATATTTCTGGCAAAAAAAGATACTTCACCATAGATAACGCGTTTAAGTAAAAATAAAGTCAGTCAACTTGGGTTGGTAGAAATCGTTAGGGGAGAGATATGGAGAGCGACATTAGTTGAGGCGCCAAAGATCTCAACAATTGAACAGCAGCTTCTAGTTGAGTAGAATTTTGGGTAAAGATCTCGGATTATTAGCTTATAATCGAATTTAGGAATCGAAGCAAAGTGACCACCTACTTACTTATCACTACCTCTTGGGCTTGCGAGCAGCTCGAAATTGACGATAGTTTTGCTCAAAAAATCATCTATTCACGTAAGGCGCATTTCCGTCTCGGCGGCTACGTAAACAAGCAAAATTACTGTATTCGATGGCCAGAAATTGAGGATTTGAACTTGGGCGAGCTTTGGTTCTAGCAAGATGGAGTTGCCTGTGGCACAAGCTGTCTAGCAATTAATTAATTGTACACTACGTCCGCGTCATCAATCTATCAGGGTGCTATCTGAACAATCCAGGGACGATTTAGGGCCGAAACCATACTAAATACACACAAAATGACCAATCTTACTCATATCGCAATTCATTTTTTTTTTTTAGAGACGGAAAACTTAAAATTGACAATTTCTACGAAAGCCAATTTGAAAGACAGGATGTTTTGAGGTTGGTTTGGTAACTCATCATGAATAGACTTACGCTGAAGCAACGATTGCAGATTATTCAAATTTATTTTTAAGAAAATGATTCAATTCGGGAAACCCATCGGCCATTCAAAGAATTGCCCCATTTGGAGGGATGATAATCCACCAGCCATTCTAGAAACGCCATTACATCAAAAAAAAAGTCACTGTATTGGAAGCCATTAATGTTGGAGACATGTAGTTTGGCCGAACGTCTCTAGATGCCACACAGCCCGAGAGACATAGCCTTCAATGCAACATCCCAAAAAATGGGAAAACAAATGTCATCATTTATAGTAACGCTGTTACAATTCACGTCGACCTTAAACCGATAATACTCGTAACATGGCGTAGAATTTTGACGCTTTCTATTTTCTAAGGAAGGAGAGCAAGTTTATTCTGATTCAGAGGTTTACCGGAAAAGACCATCTTAACCTAATGAATTATAGTTTAAATTAAAATTGTTTACTCATTGTAAATTAATCAATTGAATTGTATTAATAACTCGCGTGATGCAATTAATTTACTGAAAGAAACCAGACGAACGATTAATTTCACGAAATGGACCTGTTAACTGGACAATTGTACTCAATTCGATTATTTTTTCGGAGGATAAGTTAACCCGAAACAATTTAGCACTTGAAAGCCAACTTTCCTGGCTTGAGGAAATACAGCCTGATTTAGTGTGTGAAAATTGGACGATCAACATGATGTGTTCAAATGACTGAACTCATATTCAAATATGCTTTGTAATCAAAATCCTTTATAAATAGGTTACCGACTTAGAAAAGATAGCCAGGGTAATATGCATAAGATAAGTTTATTTTTCCACTCTGAGGTTCTCCTCCATTTTAGTCTTTGTACTCACAATTCTATAGTGGACCGGGTTCCTTTAAATCTCGTCCTCCCTTATTGTTCTATTAAGAACCTCATCACAGTCACGCCAAAATAATTATAAACTTCATTTCACATTTTCTAGCTGATTTTTATTTCGCTTATGATTTTATCTAGGGAATTCGAATGTCGAAATTAAAGAACTTCCGTACCTATTTCGCTCCACTCCGTAATAATACATTTGTATGCATCATTTCCAAGTTCAAATAGTGGTCCATTTGCTCGACATGTAAAGGTTGTTTTTCCAACTCACTACTAACTACAGAACAAGACCTTATCCGGGCTACTCCGACATATATGTAGCTCAGGCCGGAAAGGATTTCCAGGACTTAGTCAGGGTCTTGGAAAAGAGATGGTGGCGGACGAGCCCTATAAGGGCCAACGGCAGCGCTCACATCCCGGAACGGATTACTGGCTTCGGTGTAACCGACCCCTCGTCCTAGGGGCGCTCAAAATGGAACTGGCCCTCCAGGTTGGGGGTTGTGCCGCCGGGGTAACTGCCAGGCCATTTAAAAAAAAACTAAGTTACGAAGCATCAACAAGCCTCGGATATAGACGGATCTACTGTTGACAACCCACGCAAACGATTTAAGGACAATGAGCTTCGGATATGCACGTGGTATGTTAGATCCTTTAATAGACCACGTACAGCCGAGCAACTAGCGGAGGCCCTAGACTGCTGCAAAGCAGACATAACCGCCATTCAAGAAATGCGATGGAATGGGCCGGACAAAAAGAAGATGAAAAACTGCGATATCTATTACGGCAATTGCTATCGATGGCAAAAGCAGCGCTTATTTGGATGCGGATTTGTTGTCAGAGGCAGACTAAGACAACAAGTCCTCAGCTTCCGGCATGTGAGCGAGCGCCTCGTAGCAATACGCATCAAGGCTAAATTCGCCAACATTAGCCTCATATGCGCGCATGCCCCCACAGAGAAAGATGACGACACCAAGGATGCCTTCTACGAGCTTCTTAACAAGACCTACGAGCAATGCCCTAGCTTAGACATTAAAATTGTCCTCGGTGATTTTAATGCAAAGCTAGGAAGAAAGAGTATCTTTGGTGGAACAATCGGAAAATGTAGCCTGCACAACACCACCTCCGATAACGGATTCAGGCTAATCGACTTTGCGGCGGGGCGAAACATTGTCGTGGCTAGCACGCGGTTCCCACATCTCGACATACACAAGGGGACTTGGAGAACCCCTGATCAATCAACAGTCAACCAGATTGATCACATTGCGATCGACGCAAGACACTCCTCTAGTATTATGGATGTCCGTACGTTCCGTGGAGCCAACATTGACTCGGACCATTACCTTGTTGTAGCCAAGGTACGGTTGCGGATATCCCAAACTACGCCAAGACAAACTAATGCTGTGAGAAAATTCGACGTCAGACGGCTACAATCGCAAGAGATCGCCAAGTCCTTTTCCGATCGAGTGTCTCTTAATCTCTTAAGAGGTCCAATGCCGCCAGCATCAAGCATCGAAGACGAAGACCATTGGAAACACTGCCAAAACGCCATCAAAAATGGCGCTTCCGATGTGCTGGGTTTCACTCGTCCACCACAACGAAACCCCTGGTTCGATGACGAATGCCGGCAAGCACATGCAGCTAAGCAAAAAGCACGCAATGCGGCACTGCAAAAAAAGAGCAGAGCTGCTCATGAGCTCTATGAGCGGAAGAGGAGAGACGAACACCGGCTTATCAGGAGGAAGAAGAAAGAGCATGAGAAGCGCGCGATCGAGGAAATTGAGAGGGGCTACTCCAGGAATGAGGTTCGGAAATTTTACAAAAAAGTAAAAATAACATGCCGCGGAAACAAACCCCGAACCGAAGCCTGTAGAGATGAACAAGGGAACATCGTAGTAGAATCGCAGTCGATGCTGAGGATTTGGAAAGATCATTTCCGCAGACTGTATAACGGCGATGAAGGACCAAATACCGCTGTCAGGCAGAATCAACCTTTCAACTTGGACGATGATGACCAACAATTCCGTCCACCCGACCTGGATGAAGTGAAGATAGCAATATCGAAGCATAAGTCCAACAAAGCTGCTGGAGCGGATGGCCTGACTGCCGAACTCTTTAAAGCGGCAAGCGATGACTTGGTAAGGAGCATACACCAACTCATCTGTAAAATATGTTCGGACGAAAGTATGCCGATGAATGGAACCTCAGCATTGTTTGTCCGATTCTCAAGAAAGGAGACCCTCTGAACTGCGCCAACTACAGAGGCATCAGTCTCCTTAACATCGCATATAAGAACTTATCTGCCGTATTGTGTGAACGCCTGAAGCCGTTCGTCAACAACCTGATAGGTCCATATCAGTGTGGCTTCAGGCCAGGAAAGTCCGCCATCGACCAGATATTCACACTACGGCAGATCTTGGAGAAGACCGATGAGCTTCAGATCGATACCCACCACCTATTCATCGATTTTAAGGCCGCGTATGACAGCATTTATAAAGACGAGCTATACAGAGCAATGTCTAGTTTTGGTATCCCTACCAAACTCGACCGTCTGTGCAGGATGACGATGGAGAATGCACGCTACTCCATCAAGGTCGGTAAAGATCTCACCGAGGCCTTTGATGTCCAGAAAGAATTTAGACAAGGCGATGCGCTGTCATGCGATTTTTTCAACATCGTACTTGAAAGAATAGTGCAAAACTCACGAGCAAACACAAGAGGCACTATCTTTCAAAAGTCCGTCCAACTACTCGCATACGCCGACGATATTGACATAATCGGGAGAAAGCAACGTGATGTCAGTGGCGCTTTCGCGAGTATTGAGACGGAAGCGGCGAAAATGGGTTTAGCGGTCAATAAGGGCAGGACCAAGTATATGCTGTCAAGCAAAAAGGACAACCAACACCGACGTCTCGGACAGAACGTCACCCTCGACAGATATAACTTTGAGGTAGTTAAGGACTTTGTCTACCTAGGCTCTGTTATAAATACAGACAACGACACCAGCGCTAAGATCGAGCGAAGAATAACTCTTGCCAACCGCTATTTCTTTGGGCTAAGAAGGCAATTGACTAGTAAAGCCCTTTCTCGAACAACAAAAGTTACCCTTTATAAAACCTTAATAATCCCAGTCCTGCTCTATGACGCAGAGGCATGGACATTATCAAAAATGGATGAGGGTGCTCTTGGCGGCTTCGAGAGGAAAATTCTTCGAGTGATTTTTGGTCCCGTCTGCATTTACGGTGAGTGGAGGAAAAGCTACAATGACGAACTGTATGGACTGTACAGCGACATCGAGCTAGCCAAAAGAGTGAAGATCTAACAACTAAGATGGCTGGGTCATGTAGAGCGAATGGACCCCAATGCTCCGGTCCGAAGAGTCTTGGAATCCACTCCCGAGGGATAGCGCAGTAGAGGAAGGCCAAGACTCAGGTGGCGCACGCAAGTGGAAGAGGACCCTTAGCCAACTTAGCGTGCGAAACAGCTAGCCAGGGATCGAGCTGGCTGGGGAGGCCCAGGTCCACCCCGGACTGTAGCGCCACCTAAAGTAAGTAAAGTAAGTAGCATCTTGGGGTTTATCCATCCTCTTCCTGGACATAAGACGCAAAAATCTTGGTTCAAAAAGTTATACGATTCAGTTCGTGTAAGTTACTAAGCCGTAGACTATCGTTTGCATCGAAATTTCAGCAAATGGGCCCAAAATCTGGCATTGGATCCGCTGTTTTGTCGAGAAAATGTGTTGAGGCACAATGTGTATGTCTTTAAGCAGAACTGTTGCATTTGGAGTGAAGGTAGTCCACATGAGATTATCAAAAGGCTTTTATTCTCGAAAAAAGCACAGTTTGCGCGGTCTATTGTTTCTATAGTGGTAGAGTCATACTTGCGGACCATATTTTTCCAAAATCTAAGCTAATCAGTTACAGTAAATGGTATTCGCTCTACATCCATGATTATTAACTTTTTGCTTCCCCGATTAACAAGCATGAATGTAGTTGATATGTGATTAAAGCAAGAAGGCCCTACGTGACATACAGCAAACAAAACAATCAACATATTAAAGGAAACAATCGATGAACTCATAATTTCGCGTAATGACCCTGCAAATTAGCCTTGTGATTTGATTATTTGCTGTGGGGAAACTTAAAGTCGCTGGTCTACGCAGAGATATTCTTAACAAACACCGCATTTTAAGCTAAAATTATTCATGTGAATTATTCAAGTGGTCAAAAACTTGTCTCTCGGGTGACATTTATTAGATACAGACGTAACGGGCATATGCCCAAAGTTATGTCTAAAAATCAATTCCACAATTTACTCCCTCGATTGAACACAAATAAATGTTCATGTGTCTTACTTAAAATCAAAGTTATTAGTGCCTTAAAAAATCACCCTTCAATCAACACGGTTTTTAAAGTACTACTCTCGGAAATCATCCAGCTAAAAAATAATTATTTGCATTCGACGTAGGATCATTCCTCCCCTGTGAAAAATAAGTTCCCGGTGAAAAACCTTGTGTATATAATGATTGATTTTTAAGCGTTTAATTTTTAATTGCCAAAAGAGAACACAGGAAAATCACAATGAGTTGATAGATCAATGCATGCCATTTACTTTTTAAAGATTATTTCATATCAATGTTGACTACTACTACGTTTTAGGCGGTCCACACGGAGAGTCCAATAGTAAATTACTTTTTTTTTAGCACGTTGGCCGGATCTCCTTAACACCACGTATAAATTTCTTTGACACTGGCTTATCGGCATAGACGAGTGATTTGATATGTTCCCATAAAAAAATAGCTTAAAGCGTCAAATCGCATGATCTAGCCGGCCAATGCATCGGTTCAAGACAGGAGATAAATTGCTCACTAAATCATTTCTTAATTGGATCACCGATTCCCATGCTGTGTGGGATGCAAAGCCATCTTACTGGCACCATACGACAACCAGGTTTAGCTCGTGTACTTTGGGTAAAAAAAGTGCGAAATTATTGACCGATAGCGGACGACATTGAAAATACGGGGCAATGATTCTGCTGGACCATAAACCACACAAAACAGTGAATTTTTTTTAGATGTATTGGCAGCTCTTATGTTGTTTGAAGATGCTCATCAGCAGTTTTGTTTATTAACACATCCTTTTAAGGTGCAAGCCATTCAAGTGAGTGAGTAATGGTGTAGAATCTCCCACGCCCATTTGCTTCACGAACGACAGCGAATGGGCAAAATCTTCCTGCGTGAAATTGTCGCGAAATTTGGTCACTATGCTCAACTTGATTTCAGCCAAAGAAGACATCAAACTGCTATAAGCTTGCAGACCGGAAAAACTTAAATGTATTCATAGAATTATTAAATATTTTAGTGTGACCTCATTTTGTAATATGCCATGCAGTAGAAATAACTCCTAATAAGGCAGAAGGGTGGACCGCCCGATGCAGAATTCAGCGCAAAATAAGATACGAGTATGTTGAATCAAGGGCCACGTACTTTAGCATTTTAAGATTTTATTCTGATCATTCTTACCCCATTAAGACAGTTCGTATGAAAACTAAAGCAATGACTCAGTAAACTTTAAATATACTTGTCCTTGGTTTTTTTTTTTTAACTCAAAGCGACCAATTCGTTAAGACCGGATCTCAACACTGGGATACCATAATCACACAGTGATAAAACAAATAAACAATACGAGATGATATTAATTATGAACATTACATATTTGTTACGAACGGATACAGGCTACTGCTCAACATATCCTATTACTAACGTCTTGAAATAAAAATAATGAAACTTTGAACAACGTCAGCGAAATTCATCTTTTGAATACAAAGTCAGTCAACACGAAAATGAATAACACATTGGAATACTGGTAGTCTGCAGGTGGTTATGAGGAATTTGATGAAGCACAAGAAACTATCCTTTGACCATAACGCCTCGCTTCACTAGTTGGAATCTTAGTAAAAGAATTTATAGTAAAAATGCACAGATACAAAGGCTTGGCAGCATAAAAGAATGCAAACCGATTTGAAAATATCTCAGCACTTTTTCCAGTACTTTATGTCGATAAAAGAGAACATTGTCACCTCCCACCAGCTACGCTTCTAAAATTTTTACCTTAGTCGTACCTAACGACGACACTTTTTGAGCGTACTTGCTCTGCATGAATTTATTCGTCCATACCTCTAATATTATTCACAAAGCTTTTTTACTTTACTAAAATGTATGTTTCCCCTGAATTAAGAATTCTCTAACAGTCCATAAAGTCATCGTACAAAAATTTGTCCCGAACAGGGGTAGGTGCAACCAAAGTGAATCAAAGAACTCAAACAAATCAAAGGACTTAAAATGCATGTACTTACTTGATATCGATCTCGTAACCCTTTAAATCCAATACAGCATTTCCAATCGCAGTGATTTGGTCTTCCTTTTTGCCAGACAAACTGATTCCCATCCAACGTAGCAGCGGCAATGACGATATAAAGCAGTGGATGAAGTGTGATTCGATACGATGTTTTCTGGGACGGTCTAGCACTGAGATGCCATCGACTTTCAGATGACTGATTGGGCTATTTCGTATGCATTTGGAAATCATCTTCAAAGTTCTCGATACATCATCAAAATGCACAACCCAATTGCAGATTTTCAGAGTGTTAAGGAGCCTAGAGAAAACGAATCCATTAGGCTACAAGGGAGAGAAAACTTAAGTAACTTACCCAAAATGTGTATGAAGATGTTGGAAAAATCCAATTATACATTTGTCATCCAGTATCAGAGGCGATGAATGGGTGCTTCCCAAACCCGACCTAGCTGGAGCAGATAAATCCAATTCTCGCAAACAAGGAAAACCTCCAATGTATGGCAACAACTGAGGGCCACGCATAATTGTCGCATCAGCTACTGTAACCTGTGCTCCAGCCAGCTTCAAGACCACCACCGAACGACACTCAAAAGCTTTCGAAATTTTCGTATCGCTTCGGATCAATCCAATTTGCAAACGACAATTGGCCAGACTTAATTCTCTAATTGAAGTAAGCGACAAAAATGCTCGCATTATCGAGAGGGTTGACGGATTCTGTAAAAAGAAAAACACAAATGTTACTTTAAAAGTGTTCGAGAAGAAATATATTCAAGTAGTTACCTCAATTCTAAAATTCCATCCATCCAAACTAAGCAAACGTAACGTTGAGCAGCTAGTCAATGCTCGAGCGCACATCGCTATCGCTGAATCCTCCAAACTCAGCCTTGGCGACCCGATGCTTAGCATCTGTAGACAAGGTGATTCACTAGCACCCAAAACCGAAGGAAGAATTTCACTTAAACGCGAAGAACCCTCCAGTTTGAGGGTGTGCAAAGTGTTCGATAAGCGAACAGTTTCACCAAGGCACATGGAATCTTCTAAGGACAGTTGTGCCTTACTTAAATCTAAGCCATGCAATTTCGAATAAGACTCTCTTGCGGCCAACAAAAGATCATGAAGGGTTCCCGAATTATGTGGTCCTCCATCACATGCTGGAGTTGGATACCAGGTTTTCGAAACCACCGAATCACAGCTACGTTTGTCCACTGATTGTTCCAATGGTTGACGAGGCAGAGTTGCTGATCGACCTAAAGTTGTTGGTGGAACAAATACACCTCGAGGTAGTGATGAGAAAATACCTGGTGCATAGGAACGTGGCGATGGGACACCTGGAAGGGAACCTTGCTTAATAAGTCCAGATGTTCCAGTACTGCTGCCACTGCCGGAACCTACTCGTATTCAAAAAAAAAGACGTACGCTAAATAAGAATTGATTATTGATAAACAAGTAGGAACTCACCCATACTAACTCCACTTGATGAAGGTGGATCATCTCTAGCGCCCCAACACGACGGCAATGACAAAAAGCTGAATGGCCGAGCATTCAGCAATGACGACAACGCTGAAATAGCACCACGTTCGCATCTAAGATGTGGCAAAGACAGTCTCGTAACATTCGGACACTTCTCCAAGCAAGCACAAAGTTGCGCCAACTGTGATGTACTTAATCCTAGATCCAAAAGCAGGAAGCTAAGCTTCGGCTGACGTGGAATAGCTCTGCAAAGAGCTGCAACCACTGACTGTAGTTTCAAAATTGGCGGATCTTCTTCCAGCAGGGTTAGGACGAGTTCAAAATTTTCAAGCCTTGGTTTCATGAGTAGTTTAGATACACAATTTGCTAGGTAGCTGATTTCACAGTCCTTAACTTCGGTTTCGATGAGCGATGAAACCCTTAAAGTTGACACGCTTTCATTTATGAGTATCGAATCGAGGAATACCTCTATAGCGTTTCGGGAATCTAGAATGTTATGTTTTTCAAGTTGATAGATAAGCTCCAAATTTTTCAAAGTACATGTTGGGCTTTTAAGAGCCATTCCCCAGCCCATTAGGTCTGTTGGCACTGATCGCACCTGCACCCATAGTGGTTTTGCTTCAAGCGGTGAGATGGGAGGATGTTTCGATATGCCAAGAATATCACAAAGTGCTGCCAAATTATCCTCCGTACTTCCGCCGGCCAAAGCCAACGAAAACACTATTTGAGGTGTAAGCCAGAGTGGAGTTAAGCGCGACAGTAAAATATGTGCACGATCACCCAACAGTCCCATTGCGAATTTGATGACTTTGAGTAGATCTGCGTCAAGTTCGTCGCCGATAGATAAACCCGTGATCTCTGCAGCTAACAACCCTGGACGATTCACCAGGGATGCTATGTAATTTGCAGCCAAGAATTCCATCATACCCGGGCACATTGGATTATACACATATTCACCTTTCTTTTTAGCCGACTTTCCAAGCAAAAGACTTTTGTCTAAGCATCCCATGATATTCGATTCGGGACATGAACAGTACATTCTTATTTCGGCCATGGTAATGCAAGTTCGTTTCATCTTCAAGCAAAACAAAGCCAAACGTCCCAATTCAGCAACATTACTCGCTGATGTTTCCGGAGCCACACAATTCAAAATCGACTCAACTACATCGAGTTCCTCAGTTGGCAGATCACCAGCTGTTGCTTCATAGATCGCTGCTACTGCCAAGCAACCCAGTGGAGTTCGTACAGCTTTTCTTAAATTCGCACAAGTTTGGACTGTATTCAAAAGACGCGATGGACCGCCCCATTGCCCACCACCAAGCAGCGATGCTGATCTGCCCCATGTTAGACCCTCATAAGTTATGTGACGTTGAATGATCGGAAGCAATTCGGTGCAATTTGTCGAAGATGTAGTTATGATGACTCGAGCTTCAGGGAATAACTTTCCATCTAACAAGTCATGAACGTCAGTGGAATACTGTTTACCTTTGCGTTTAGGAGTTCCACTCTTTTGATTATCATAACCATCGAGTATGACTAAAAGTTTTGGACCAAGTGCTTCTAGAGAGTTCCAGGCTGCTGTAAAACCACCAAAGCCAGTGGCAAATGGATTCAGGGGTCCCTTCGGAAGCAAGTCCTAAGGAGATTGTTTATTAATAATTAAGTTTTGGGGTATTTTCTACTCCTGGTTAAACTTACCTTTTCAACATAACTTGAGAAACTTCGTTTTGCTTCTGAAAGGGGTATAAACAAAGCCAAAGCTACTGGCGTTCCTTTGGCGGGCCAGGGTGGTTCCTTTGCCCAGGCGTGTAAAATTCGTAGAGAGAGATTACTCCTAGAAGCCCATGTTGGACATTCGATGAGAACTCGTCTAGGTGCCTCCAAGAAAGTTCCTTCTTTCGTCTATAGGAAAAGAAAAAAATGGAAAATAAGTATACGAGCGTCATAGTAGTATAGGAGGCTTGATTTATCCATATCATCGAATTGGAATGGCAAATCCAGGTGTAATGAATTCATTACATGGATCATTGTGATCTCAGTTCTTAGTTAATCAAAGTTATAGTTTGGGAAATTTTCATATATGTTTATTTATATCCGATAGATGCGTACTATCTGGTCGTACGATACTCGTATGTAGATGGTGATTTAGTTGCCTACTTCAAAATTTCCGAAAGCGTCTATAGCCTCATCTTACAATTAATTGTTGAAACCTATGAGGGCTTCCTTGATGATATTCGTGCCATGATATAGTCCATCGAGATCGTGGTTTTTTAATTTTCTATTTGCTTTCCTTGTACATATGCCAGATACATAACAGAAGCCGTTACGAAGTGGTACTCTGGTTTCATTCGAATTATCAAAGTATCTCAGCAGAGATTCGGTATTAAGTGCCAGTCCAGAAGTTTTAAATTTTTTTTTAAATGTTTGCATACAGTGCGGGCGAAGGAAAGTTGGGAGAAAAAGAAGAGAGAGTTACCTATGTACGTTAGTTTTAAATGTTTGACAGTTACAATGACTAGGAAATAAAGAGATCGAAAGGGCATTGCAATAGTGGGTCTACTGGGCCAATTATCGACAAGAAAACGAAATGGAAGGAATCTGTTTTAAGAATTCTGGTGATGGCCATTTTATGAGTGGCTATCATCGCAAAAAGTTTGACTTTACTTGTATTGCTTTGCGGTGGTCTAATATTTCTTTCCTTGGAGGTTTGCAACTGCTTATCGTTAAATGGCCGAACTCCAAATTCGGCAGCAACAAAAGAAAAATGGTTTACTTCTGAGCCTCTAAATGTATTGTTCTGCGATTTTTTTCTTGGAAGTGGTGTAGTAGAATCGCAGTCGATGCTGAGGATTTGGAAAGATCATTTCCGCAGACTGTATAACGGCGATGAAGGACCAAATACCGCTGTCAGGCAGAATCAACCTTTCAACTTGGAGTATGATGACCAACAATTCCGTCCACCCGACCTGGATGAAGTGAAGATAGCAATATCGAAGCATAAGTCCAACAAAGCTGCTGGAGCGGATGGCCTGACTGCCGAACTCTTTAAAGCGGCAGGCGATGACTTGGTAAGGAGCATACACCAACTCATCTGTAAAATATGTTCGGACGAAAGTATGCCGATGAATGGAACCTCAGCATTGTTTGTCCGATTCTCAAGAAAGGAGAACCTCTGAACTGCGCCAACTACAGAGGCATCAGTCTCCTTAACATCGCATATAAGATCTTATCCGCCGTATTGTGTGAACGCCTGAAGCCGTTCGTCAACAACCTGATAGGTCCATATCAGTGTGGCTTCAGGCCAGGAAAGTCCGCCATCGACCAGATATTCACACTACGGCAGATCTTGGAGAAGACCGATGAGCTTCAGATCGATACCCACCACCTATTCATCGATTTTAAGGCCGCGTATGACAGCATTTATAGAGACGAGCTATACAGAGCAATGTCTAGTTTTGGCATCCCTACCAAACTCGACCGTGTGTGCAGGATGACAATGGAGAATGCACGCTGCTCCAAGGTCAAGGTCGGTAAAGATCTCACTGAGACCTTTGATGTCCAGAAAGGATTTAGACAAGGCGATGCGCTGTCATGCAGTTTTTCAACATCGTACTTGAAAGAATAGTGCAAAACTCACGAGCAAACACAAGAGGCACTATCTTTCAAAAGTCCGTCCAACTACTCGCATACGCCAACGATATTGACATAACCGGAAGAAAGCAGCAGTCAGTGGCGCTTTCGCGAGTATTGAGACGGAAGCGAAAATGAGTTTAGCGGTCAATGAGGGCAAGACCAAGTATATGCCGTCAAGCAAAAAGGATAAGAACGTCACCCTCGACAGATATAACTTTGAGGTAGTTAAGGACTTTGTCTACCTAGGCTCTGCTATAAACACAGACAACGACACCAGCGCTGAGATAGAGCGAAGAATAACTTTTGCCAAAAAAGGATGTGGGTGTTCTTGGTTGCTTCGAGAGAAAAATTCTTCGGGGGATCCTCGGTCCCGTATGCATTGATGGTCAATGGAGAAGGAGATACAAAAATGAACTCTACGGACTGTACAGCGGCATCAACCTAACCAGAAGAGTGAAGATCCAAAGACTGAGATGGCTGGGTCATGTAGAGTGTATGGACACCAATGCTCCGGTCCGAAAAGTCTTCGAATACGCTCTCGAGGGACAGCGCAGTAGAGGAGGGCCAAGACTCAGGTGGCAAACGCAAGTGGAAGGGGACCTCAGCCAACTTAGCGTACGAAACTGGAGGCAGCTAGCCAGGGATCGAGCCAGCTGGAGAAGCTTGTTGACTGAGGCCCAGGTCCACCCCGGACTGTAGCGCCACCTAAAGTAAGTAAGTAAGGTGTTAATCGTTTCTGAAAATCTCGGTATATAGAGAGGGTTATCTTTTACAATGTTCCGAGAATTCGTTTTAATCGGACGTGTTTTAAGTGTTCAATTCTTCTTTTGAAATGGAGAATAAGAAAGTCCATTTTCGGCATATTTTACGCTTTTTTCTTTTAAGATACGTGTCACAGCGACAGAGGCGAAACAGGAAATTTGCAGCGTGTATGGAGATTCGGGTTTAAGCGCTGACACTTTTCGGAGTTGGTTTAGATGCTTTCATTGATGAAATACAAACCTTGCTCATGCTATTCGCTCTGGACGGCCATCCAAACAGACGACGATCAAATCTTGGCTGCAGTTAGCATTGGCAGCCATTTGACGACACAGGAAATCGCCGATATAACGGTTTTGCAGAAATTGCAAAGGCTCGAAATATCGAAAAAGGTGGTTTTTAGGTTTCTCAGGAACTCAGAGAAAGAAACATTATTGATCGCATAATGGTCTATGGGTCTTTCCTGAGATGAAACTCGCTTGAGGCTTATCTAAAAAGAGAAGTTAAGGGAGACAAAAAATGGATGGTTTACAACAAATTCGGCAAAAGAGGTTATGGTGCGCTCCTGGTGAAACACCGCAATCGGTCGGTTAATAAGACTTGCATCGTAAAAAGATCACGCTGAACATTTGGACGGAATGGCGAGGTGTCCTTCATTTCGAGTAGCTTCCACGCAATCAGACAATAAATGCCAGCTCTCAGCTCGATACTTTGAAGCAGACTGTGGTAGAAAAAGGCCAGAGGTGGCGAAGGAAGTTGTTTTCTATCATGACAACGCCAGGCCACATACAGATTTAGTGACAAAACAAAAGCTGAATTCATTTTGTTGGGAATATATGCAGCACCAACCGTACTCTCCAGACCTATCGCCTTTTGACTACCATCTCTCACCAAAATAATTTTAAAGGAAGGCAATACAATTCCGAAGATGAGCTCAAAACGTCCTTGGAAAACTAGTTAACCCATAAGACTGGTGACTATTATAAAGCAAGCATTATGTCTCTTCCAAAATGTTGGAAGTATGTAAGTCATACACCACGATGGACAATATCTGATGGATTTCATTTAAGATTTTATTTCAAAAATGTGTGTTTAACTTTAACGATGTTCAATGTATGTTTTGCTTTGGCTACCAGCATTTAATTTAGTCGTTCGCACATTTGATATCCAGATTGCTTATATTGATTTTTAATATTGACACCCAATTGATACTTATAAAGCGCGAGTTTAGGAATCTATAAGGCAAAAGCTGTTGTCTGTTGTAATGTCATGAGAACTTTGATTATCGACCCATTTTACGACGTTGTTTGTCTGAGAGATTTTCGAGTAATACAAATTTAATTTCTGACTGCAGATTTGAGATGAATTTATTCTGAAAGAAAAGCTGCTAGATTGTCGTTTTTACAAGATGATTTCATCCACGATATCTCCAGGATTACTGTAGTGTTTTATTTTCAGAAAGGGATCTAAGTTGGTGCGGTTTTATTTCATATGCACGCTCTTACTATAATTTAGAGGACATTTTTCGGATCATGATACAATATTTCATAAAACATTTTTGCGCCCGGTCAATAATCAAATTCAAGCAATACCTCTTGAATGCCAAACATGTGAACATTAATATCAAGTTACTCTAAAATTCTATCGCGATGGGAATAAAGTCCCATGTAATGTACGGTAGTTATAAGCCCATATTTTTTCGAAAAGAGTGTTGCCAACACTGTAACTGCTGAGCATGTATCACGAATGACATCTTGTAGCCTCAGACTAATGTGTTTGTTTTGCATAACATGTAGTTCCAGCTGGTAGGCGCTGACGTACATATAACATTAGTGCCAGGGAAAATTCTGTGGCAAGCGCTTCTCAGCCTCTTTATCAGTCGGTTTAAAGATATGTACTGACCCATAAGATTGCCTGGATCGACTGTACTAAACACGTAAAAAACAGAGACCTTGACTAATCCCAAAGATGAACAGAATTTTTAAGAATCTTATGGAGAATGCCGTAGGGTGGACCTGAATTGGCAATAACTCTAGCAGAGGCCATTTTACGAATATGATCTTTGCGACTTTAAATTGAAAAAGATATTAAAAAATTTGTGAAAAGTAGGTTGGCGATCAAATAATAAAATATATGCATAGGTAATTGCGTCCTTTGCTACGAGTAAAAGGGATTAAGCTAATCGACCGAAGTTGAATACACGTATATATATAACAGCAGTTTATTCAAAGGATGTTATACCCACTTGCATGTAAGAGTTTCTTTAAGTAGCAATTAGAGAAAACCAATTCTTGGGATTGGAAACTGAGAAGATTGTTGGCCTAAAATGGTCTCCTTAGAAACACTGAGTGCAATGTTCTTTACACATTTCTTTCTGCAATGGGACACATCACTGATGACTGTGAAGTACAATGATCCATAGTGGGCATGGGAATGGTTTTTGACATAAACTAACACTCGGTCGGTCACAAAGTTACCAGTTTAATGATTGTGACATCTTTAAACAAAAAAAAAACGTTAGCTTTTGCGTCAGTTGCAATAATCCGATAATTTCTATATAAGCTTCGGCCATGATGCTTCCCTTTCATTTCCAATTCACAGCTTTTTCTTAGGTCTCATCATCCTTCTATGGGTAAAGGACGTTAACACCGCATGTGTTCTTCTTGAGAGTTCTTTAATATTCTTCATTCTTTAGTGTTGAGTTCTTCTTAACTTTGGTATTTCACATTCGCATGGCTATGTTATGGAATGGAACCCGCAACAAAATGAGTAGGCATCAGTTCAGAAAATTTTACAGTTTACAACATACACCCAATGACTGAGATGCCTGGGTCATGTAGAGCTCTGTTCCGAAAAGTCTTCGAATCCACCCCCGAGGGACAGCGTAGTAGAAGAAGACCGAGACTCAGGTGGGGCACGCAGGTCGAAGAAGATCTCAGTCAACTTAGCATGCAAAACTGGAGACAGCCAGCAAAAGATCGACCTAGCTGGAGACGCTCGTTGACTGAGGCCCATGCCCCGGAATGTAGCGGCGCCTTTGCTTTGGCCGAAATGGAGCATATACCGGGCCCTACTGTAAAAAAGTTCCGAAGATGGTTCCCTTCCGTGGATGCTGTGGTCGAAAGTATTCTACTCAGTCAACATAGACTCGCCATCGAAAAAAATATCTCTAGCAGTTTCACGGCGAAAAAATTCTCTCAACCTTAGAATCTGCATAAATAAAATAATATAGAGTTGAACATAAATTTAATGTCTTGTCACTAAGTATGATACGTATATCAGAAAGGCAAATCAACAGAAGGGGCTCTGCTAAAACTGACAGCAGATATAAAAAGCTCCTTCCGGGATAAAGAAATTGCACTCTGAGCGTTCCTAGACATATAGGGGGTTGCTTTTGATAACACTGCATATTAAAAGCTTTGTTCCACAGAAAGATCGATCAGCCGGCCACAAACTGGATAAAACCGATGCTAGAGAGCCGGGTAATAACCACCTCATCAGAACCGACCTCAACATCAGTATCAGCCATAAGAGGCTGCCCACAGGGGGGTGAACTCTCACCCCTTCTATGGGCCCTGAACATAGATGACCTGCTTACAACATACTCGTAATTGGCTACGCCGATGACCTGGCCATCATTATTAGAGGAACGGCATCACTGCATGCATGCAAAATGTCCTTAAGATAGTCCTAGACTAGTGCAACGAAGAGAATTTCTCCATAAATCCAAACAAGGCTTTCATAGTCCCCTTTACAAAAAGGAGAAATCAAAACCTAGGTTCAGTTTCACTTAACGGCACAACCGCTGAGTACTCTGATGAAGTCAAATATCTGGAGATTATCTTGGATAAAAGATTAAATTGGAACGCTATATCGGTTTGCCGCCGCATGTATGATACCACATGGGGGATATGCCCAAAAATCACTCTTTGGATTTATACAATGATGATAAGACCCGTTCTAACATATGCTCTTGTAGTATGGTGGACAAAAACTAACCTGCCCACCAGCTGCAATGGAAGCATTAATAGGACTGACAATTGCGCATCAGCAAAGTGGCTCTATGACCTAAGTATCCTACTCTCTGATGTACCAGAACTAGAGATGATCTGCGCGGTCACAGACGGCCCTCAAAAGACTTTATGCTTCAACAAAGGTTTCTCCACGGAGATTCCCAGCAAAAAAGCATGGGTTAGTAAACACCCACCAAATAGCCAAAGTGGCATACAGTGGTATACGGATGGTTCTAAAATGGGAACGGTGGTGGTAGCTGGAATACATGGAGCGAACACAAACATATCATTTGTCATGGGCAAGGGTCCTAGAGTATTCCAAGCTGAAATACACGCCATTCAAGAATGCGCGAATTTGATATACAACTCTGGTATCAAAGGGGCATGGATAGTCAAGCAGCTATAAATGCTCTTAGCTCGCACGTTATTGACTCCAAATCAGTCATGCAGTGCTTCAATACCCTCCAAAAATTAAGCTCAAAAAACACGACCAAATTATGGTGGATTCCTGGGCATGAGGAAACGAAAAGGCAGACAAACTGGCCAGGAAAGGTTCAGAAACCCCCTTCAACGGACCTGAACCCTTCTGCTACACATCTAAAACAGCAGTAAATTTAGCCATTAAGCGCTGGGAGCACTCAAAATACTCAAATGCTGGGAGGAGACTCCACGCCTAAAGCAAGCCAAACAAGCTACCCTACCCTTCAATAAAAATGCCGGCAGATGTCTAAATCTGAATCGGCATGATATCAGAAACCTAGTAGGATACCTTACAGGACACAACGGTTTAAAATATCACCTCAGCAAAATAGGACTTGCTGACTCCGCAGAATGCCGACTGCCGAATGCTGAACACATTTTATGTAATTTTCCAGCCCTCAATGGAATCAAACGGTACACCTTCCTCAGAGAACAACTCGACATCTCCCCAGCTGGTAGAGTTGTTAACTTCTTTCGCTAGAGGAGCCTAATTTTCATTTCTGACTCATTTAGCACCAAAGATCTTCTTATGGCGAAGTGCTTCTCAACCGCCACTAGCGAGTCAGGTTTAAAATATAAATAAATATATGGTATGGATATCATACCTAACTAAAACGCTGTCAAAATTGTAGTACAGATAGACATACTGTCTATGTTAAGGGACACCTGAATGCTTAGAAAGACATTGAGAGCAAACAGGTGCAGACACTTGACACCTCTAATAAATATGAAATCTGTGCATTGTAGCATGCTACGTGAAACATATCAATTTGTACATTAAAAAGGTTGAAAGTATGTGTATGACAGTTGCACACCTAGTAGAATCTTCAAAGAAATGCTATCTCACAGTGCTAGGCAGCTTTCTATATGGTCGTTTGCTCAATTCGGAATGATGACTATCTTGGAAGATGGAAGTACAATTTTACTGTGCAAAGCAACCATCAAAAGTGATTTCCCGAACAACAGTCATACAAGTCCGCAGAGATGAATATTATGATGCTACATGCTTACATGCGAAGTGCTGAAGAGGGGTTTACAATCTGAGCCATTCCTTACAGAGCGAAGAAATTAATAATTCGAACAGCTACCCAATAACTTCTTGTAAAGTCTTGAAGTCTAAATTGCCATTAGGTCAGAATATTTTCCTTCGCATATTACTCGTATGTTAGAATCTCTGATCTATCAAACTCAAATAAAAGTCAAATGATTGACGGCATTTGTTAACAATAACTAAGGCATGACATCTTCAAATATTCAGAAAATGTAGGGAATTTTTTGAAGAGTTCAATATAAGAACGTGCCAGCACCTTATTAAAGTAATCACAATCATATACGAAGATCGGTGCCGATTTAATATGTTTTTCAGACAGAAATTATCATTATCGTACCTTGTTAGGAACCGCAAAACAGGTCTCCAGACTTCAAACTATTTAAAAGAGTTCCGCAAGGGCTCTCCATACAATTCTTTCTTAACAAGGAATCTTTTTATTCGACAATCTCATCATAAGCAACGTTAACCACGGGATGATACGCAAAAAACCACCCCTCTTCTCCTCACCCGTTTTATTAATTTTTAGCCAACTTTTCGATTTAATCACTGGCGCATAAACATTGTCAATATTTTTGTGGCCTTATTTCTAACAAATAGTCTTTGGTTCCTTTTTCGTATTGAATTTCCTAATTAAATTACATCTCCGTCACCATGAACATTTTCGAGAGTTAACGCTATCAATACCTCCAACCAAGCGGACAGTTTCTTAGTCATGGAAACGAAGTAACTTCAAAAACTGGCCAAGCGCAAAGATATTCTTCGAAAATCCGTTCCACAGTTGATTTATACCTACAATTCGACTGTAACTAATGAATTTATGTTCTTCAAAATTTACATTTCTACAAACCTCTTAGCACTGTATCGTAGACAGTTGGATACTCTCAACATCCAACAACAACACACAACCAGGTTATTTAAAAATTGAATTCTATTCCTTCAAAATCCTTAACAACAACGTATTCCTATCCTCACAGCAATTAAATGCTTCGTTATATCACTAGATTCCTGCTCATCACCACACTCCGCACTCCATTTGACAAAGGAAGAAACCTACTTCAGAATCATCTCCAGCCGTTCCAGCTCGACTTGAAGCACACTGAAACAAGTGAAGTCTCTCAAGTGTTAAATTGAAAATATTTGTTGCTTCTGGTCGTGATGAAATCGATAAATTGCCTAGAAAAGAGCCGCGTTCAACCGAACTCCCTTCCCTGCTTTTGCTACTGCTACCCACAGCTCAATCATCCACATTCTGAACTGAAATCCTGGCTGTGGAATAGGAGAAAATATTTATTATAACCCTCGAAGTAGGTATTCAATGGAAGACGATGTTCTTTCAAAAACCGAATGCTAACCCCATACAACCTCACAGTTGCGGTAGGTATAGATTTTACTACTATTCCACCGACTATACTATATATTGTAGGAAGTACCTCTTGATTCCCTACTCCACCATCTTACTCCCTCTGAATAGAGGAATAACGTGCGCATTGTTTTAATTAGAGAGTAAAAACGAAAAAAAACAACCCTGAATATAGAAAACAGGAACACGGATTCTGACGTTAACGAAAATTCGAAGACTTTCATGATTCACAGTTCAAGCAGTGTGGGTATCTGGGTAGAGCTTAACATTTTCCTCCCGCATTGTAGCAATTTCAAAAATTTATGGCCGTATAAAGGAAATTTATATTTGGGCGGTTGTAAAACCAAAGAAACGTAAAAACGTTACAAAAAAAATAAATAAAAAACCAAAACAACAACAAGGAGTGAAAATAAAACCAACAACTCAGACCTATAGGAGTTGCCGCCATTAAAATTTATTCCAAGGTCCTGGGTACTTAAACGTTAAGCCTTTTTCAGCCCAACTATATGCGGGAATGTAAAGTGGTTTTCCCCCGAAGAGGGTTTAAATGAGATCTGTATGTTTGTTATAGAATGATGATATTGAGTAAACAAATTTTCAGTAGTCTTACCCTAGATGTGTTGTATACGAGTATTTATGTTTATTTCGGGAGCTAACGAGTTTTAAGTGCATGAAAGCTAAGCTATGCAGCATTTATGTGAATAAACTATAAAAATTTACTAGCTAGCCATTTATTTTCTTATCTTTTCTATAATGGATACGGTAAGCAACAAATAAGCTCTTCAAGATTAGCGGAACCGACCTAATAGGCGACTTTCATCATACTTACAGTAGATGACCAATTTTGATAGCATATTCGTATCTTATCTCAGTTTTTCTTTGAAACTTCCATGATCATCATCTGAACTTTTAAAGATGTGCTCTTCCTTTCCCTGACACTATGTATGAAGTATGATATTGAAGGAACAAAGATCTGTAGTATAGTACGCTGAGTGGTAACAACTGTACCGGGCACTTCTATTGCACAGCAGAAACACTTGTAAGGAGAATTTTAACGCATTACTTAAGAAAGAATTTACTCACGGAACGACAACTTTAGCTACCGCAGATTTTACAAAATCCGAAGTTAACAAGCCAACGAAGGGTGTTGGCTTAGGCCAAATCCGAATATCACAACGTGTAAGGATTCACGGAATGAATCATAGGCGCAATTTAAATTCTTAACTAGGGTGTTAGTAGCGGTCTGTGGAATAGTTAATGTAAGCAAATTTAGCCAAATCCTCAGAACGACTTCGGCGACTTCTTTTTCATTCAAAATGAAGGATACGAGTGGTACAAATACGAGTAGTTTAAAGCGAGTAGTACTGCTGTTTATTATTTGCCTCGTTCCTGTCGTGCATCCACCAGTATGACTGACGTAAATCTCGAAAAACTTAAGAAAATCGTCCTCGCAGATTGTGTAGGTAGTACGGACATCACTGAGTTAGCAGCCGATTTAAGTGTCCCGTTCGGATTGATGCGTACCCTTTTTAGCGATGTTTTGGGCGTGAGACTAGTTGAAGCGCGGCTTATGCCGAGAGTACTGAATTTGTTGCAGAAACAGCAACGCAATGATGTCGCTAAACAAATATTTTCTTTGGGTTATCGATGGGATCATTACTGATGACAAGACATGGGGCTATGAATATGAAATCGAAACCAACAATGATCGGAATGGCTCTTCTCAGACGCGCCAAAACCCCAAAAAACCACGACAGAGTCGATCCAAAATTAAGACTCCGTTGCCCGTTTTCTTTGGTTGCAGTGATGTGGTCCACCCCGAGTTTCTTCCGCCAGGCCAGACAGTAAATAAGAAGTATAAAATGAGCCTATTATAGCGTTTGAGGGAAAAGTTTCGTCGCATGATGCCAGGATTTTGGAAAAAATTCTTGGTTCCTTTACTTTACATGGCTCCTTGTGACTTTTTCATATTCCCACAACTCAGTCCCCACTTCACGAAAAGTGTTCTGAGACGATTGTGACGATAAAGGAGAATCCGCAGAAACTGAAGGCCATTTTAAAATCGGCCTATAAAAAGTGTTGTGAAGATTAGAGGTAAAGATCTCACCGAGACCTTTGATGTCCAGAAAGGATTTAGACAAGGCGATGCGCTGTCATGCGATTTTTTCAACATCGTACTTGAAAGAATAGTGCAAAACTCACGCGCAAACACAAGAGGCACTATCTTTCAAAAGTCCGTCCAACTACTCGCATACGCCGACGATATTGACATAATCTGGAGAAAACAGCGTGATGTCAGTGGCGCTTTCGCGAGTATTGAGACGGAAGCGGCGAAAATGATTTTAGCGGTCAATGAGGGCAAGACCAAGTATATGCTGTCAAGCAAAAAGGACAACCAACACCGACGTCTCGGACAGAACGTCACCCTCGACAGATATAAATTTGAGGTAGTTAAGGACTTTGTCTACCTAGGCTCCGCTATAAATACAGACAACGACACCAGCGCTGAGATCAAGCGAAGAATAACTCTTGCCAACCGCTGTTTCTTTGGGTTAAGAAGGCAATTGAGTAGCAAAGCCTTCTCTCGGACAACAAAAGTCACCCTTTATAAGACTTTAATAATCCCGGTCCTGCTCTATGGCGCAGAGGCATGGACATTATCAAAAACGGATGAGGGTGATCTTGGTTGCTTCGAGAGAAAAATTCTTCGGGCGATCTTCGGTCCCGTCTGCATTGACGGTGAGTGGAGGAGGAGATACAACGACGAACTGTATGGACTGTACAGTGACATGGACCTAGCCAGTAGAGTGATGATCCAAAGACTGAGATGGCTGGGTCATGTAGAGCGCATGGACACCAATGCTCCGGTCCGAAAAGTCTTCGAATCCGCCCCCGAGGGCAAGCGCAGTAGAGGAAGGCCAAGACTCAGGTGGCGCACGCAAGTGGAAGAGGACCTCAGCCAACTTAGCGTGCGAAACTGGAGGCAGCTAGCCAGGGATCGAGCTGGCTGGAGAAGCTTGTTGACTGAGGCCCAGGTCCACCCCGGACTGTAGCGCCACCTAAAGTAAGTAAGAAGATTGGAGAAAGCGTTGGAATATGTCTGTTGCTTGCATCAGCAGCAACTGAGTTTCTTTGTTTCAGCTAAGTAGAGCTGCTCTCGGCCCATAAGGAGAAATTAGAGGATCAGAAGTATAGATTGACTTAAATTTAGACAAATAACTGTATTCAGGCAGAGCTAACAGATTGCAGATTTAGAATATTAACATATACCATCAAACGTTTATGGATGATATTTTTTATTTTTTTGTTTCCTTTTGTCACTCCATTTGGCGTCTCCATCTCACTATCTTTACAATGTTCCAAGTGAGGTTAAGTTTTCCTAGTTTCAGGACGGCCTCTGGTTCTTTTGCCTTGAGGGTTCCACTCTAATGCCATTCTGGTAATGCTGTCGGCTTTTTTCCTGATGGTATGTCCGCTCCATTTCCATTTGCGTCTCTTAATCTGTATCGCAATTGGTTTCTTTCTTGTCATTTCCAACAGATCCACGTTCCTGATCATGTTTGGCCAGAATATTCGACATACATATGGTATGGAGACATTTGTTGATGAATACCTGAAGTTTTTGTATGATGTTGTTGGAAATCAACCAGGTTTCGCTGCCATGTATCAGTACTGACTTGACACATGAGTTCTGAGCTTCATGTTCCTGGAAATCTGGGAACACCTCCTTGTAGGTCGTAATTGGCCGAATGCTGCTCTTGCTTTTCGAATTCTGTTATCAACGTCTGCTTCTGCACCGCCGTCTGTTGTTATTATATTACCTAGATAGCAGAAGCTATCTACATACATATTCGACGGGGTTTCCTTCGTTGCTTCTGTTTTATAGAAGCGAGCGCATCGGTGACAGCTCGCTTATATCATTGCGGTACGCTAGTAGTAGACTTTTGAAAAATTGTATTGTACATCCAATGTTCGGTTATGTGTTCCGCATAGATTTTCTAAGGACTAAGGTCAAGAAGTCACAAGACAGCGCATTTAAAACATTTTCTGACATCAAAAGCCTCAGTTGAATCGTTATTAACTTCAGCGGACCCGCTAGTGTTCTAAATTCTTATACTGCACGGAAGGGCTGGATTTTTTCGGCATCTGCCGGTGTGTGAAAACTGGATCGATTGTGGACTTCTCTGATCTAAACCCCACTGATAGGGGCCAATGTGAAAGAAAGTTTTGGCTATCATTACTTACGTTGAAAGGTCTAAGTATTCTACCTGATGGCGAGATCTTGGACTACTTCGCCGTTATAATCTGCAGAAACAGTTATTATTCCTTATTTTCTGCTCCGACTATGACTTTACTACAAGGTTTCCCTCTTTCGTCTCAAGAGGCTTCTGTATGGGTCGTAGAGGTAACGAGCGGCTATCGCTCTTCGTAACAACGTTGCTTTGTAAGCTTTTGCCTTTGTTGCATGTGCTTGTTGACATTCTTCATCGAATCAGGGATTTTTCTGAGGGTAATCAAGTTAAACCCAGCACATCAGTTAAGGCGTCTCTAATGGCACATTTGCGGCTTTGCTACTAACTTGAGTTACGTGATGCTGGTGGCATAGTAAGGATTACGTGATTGGCGTTTGGAGAAGATTCACTTGCGATTGCAGGCTTCCGACGTTATACATATCTTCACACCTTGGCTGCAATGAGGGGATGATTCGAGTCAGTGTTGGCTGCCCGGAACGCTCGGACATCCGGTATACTGGAAGTATGCCTTACGTTGACGTCAATGTGAATAATTTGGCTTCGTATTTCATGATCCGGAGACGCCCATATCCCTTTTTATATACTGAGATGTAGAAGCTTTGTGCTTGCCATAGTGATATTCTGTCCCCCAGCATGTAAATAAGTCAAAGTCTGTTGCCAGCCGTGGTGTAATGTAGGCTATGCATACCAACTATCCAACCGAGGATGCCTTCCTTTTCTATTCCGACGTTATACTTCAGAGTTTGCTCGTATATTCCGTTGAGGAGCTCGTAGAGAAGTTCTTTAGTGGAAGATCACGACTTTTTACATAAGTTGTTCCTTAAACGTCAGCAAGAGTTGTTCTTGGCAATTAGTTAGTTTGTCACATCGTCTTTATCTCTTCCGTATAGGGTTGTGAGCCATATGATGGCGTAGGCCAGTATTATGCTACTAGTCGATTGTGACATTGACATTGTAGCCTGTATATAGAAGGATTTACTTATACAGCTACGGAGATCGCATCTGGAAAGTAAGGCAAGCACTATGCTGCGGTGCAGGCCGAATTCATGTTAGAGGACATTTACCAATTTTCCGGGTGTCAATTTTAATCTGTTTTGCCTTCGTAATTTTTTTAAGTTACCTGAATATATGATCCAGACATTACCTTACAAGCCTTGAGCTTCATCTTTGTCATAGTTGGCCTATTCAGCTATATCGTAAAATCTGTAATAAAAAGCTAATATTTCTTGGACAATGCTATCCCTTGATGGTCAGCTTCTAAGTTTTATACATTGAGTCATATATAGAATTGAAAGAGTAAAGATACAGTGACGTTGTGCTTTTTTAACGAGCACTTTTGCACAACTCAAAATACACAGAAATAGTGTAATAATATTTGAACAACTCAATTGATTTTATGTTGTAAAGTCGACCCGTCTTCGTCTTTTAAATGTTGAAATCAAGTCTTTAACTAAAGGCGCATCTGTCGCTAAAGTAACAACGTCGTTGTCCATTATCCCAAGTATGGGCTCATTCCTAAAGAAGAAAAAAGATATTAATTACGCCCTGAAGGACTCGTTTCTCTCGTCCGATAGTAATAAATCCCCCAAATCATTGCCACTTAAATCAATGGATAAATCAATTCTTCCCCCAATGGTCTGTTCAGAGATATATGGTATGCTACAAACACCACCACCATCACCACATGTATCTGTTTCTGGATCTCTTAACAATAAACTTACCTGAAGTGATATTAATATTTGATCAACAGTCAGAGTATCATTAAAGCCATGTGATTGCGAATGAAGACGCAGTTCAGGTTCCAGACGTGCAGGACATAAAGCACCCGGTGCTACTGGTATCGCCCATGGTGGTATTATTGGCTCCTTAAGCGATAAATCCGTGTAGAACGTCCTCAAATATGTGCTGAGCCGTGCCTAAATTGAGTATTCATATATCGGTTTCATTATTTTATAGCAAATAAAAATATAAAAAAAAAGAAATAAAAAAATGAATAAAATTTATTAGTCCTTGTAGCAGTTTGTGTCGTTGCCGACCAAAATGCCTTTTACGCTAAACACCTATCTGTACAACCCTCCGGCTGTCACTCTTCAGCGAGTTTTTAAATATTCAAGCAAACACAAATACAAAACAAAAACGAAAAATCCGAAAAAAAAATAAAAAGATAAAAGAAGAAGCATTTCCGGACAATAACACGTAAGCAATATTGATATAAACACGTACTTGTGGATCTCGACGGGACTCTGGAAGACATACTGGCGGACCTGGTGGCGAGGGACATTCGAGGGACGCATAGGAACCGGAAAGTTCACAATCGCTCCTACAGGACGATGTCTTAGGTGGGAAAATCTGGAAAGACACAAGCAAAAATGAACAATAAAAAAAAGTGTAACAAAAGGACATTTTATTAGAAATCTTATCTGTTTCTACACATACAACATACATATACACATATGTAGGATTGTGGTAAGGAATGTGTTTTGTCTTATAAAATGAAGCAAATGTGAACTTGAAAAAACAAAACATCCGACGTTACCGTCCTCGTCGGTCGGTTTGGCAAAAAATCAGAAATAACAATAGTACGAGAGAAAACTTCAAGAATATCCTTATTGTCATACGGTGTTACCAGCTTAAAATTATTGCAATAAATTTAGAAAACTCGAATCGACGTGATGTCAGAAAATGGCTACTCGATCTATCTACAACTCAGGACAGAAGGCTACTTAAAAAGTTCTGAAGTTACAACAGATAGATACTGTTCAAAGAATGTATGCTCTATCGGTAAAATGCAATGTGACCACTTAAGTGCAGTATCCTACGAAACCTTGCTTCAAAATCTTTTTAGTTGAATTTAACCACGCTCGAAATAAATTAAGTGCCTGACATTGTCATCGATATTGAGACATCCTTTACAGGACAGGCAAACGTGGTACGGCTATAATATGTAAAAAACACCAAAAAAAAACACTGTGGCGCTGGCAGCCCGGTATGGGCCATGGCCTAGCTTCTTGACACTCATTTGTGTTGCTCATGTTGTTATTTTTAGTCACATCTGAGCGGGGCCTACGGTTTATCGCCGAGTCCGAACGGCACTACTTAGAAGCTTTTTCGAAGGAAAATTTTACTTTCGGGAGTTTGCCATTGCCCGCCGAAAGGGGGATGGCGATTTGAAAAACTGTTGGTGACCCAGCCAGGAATCGAACCCAGACTGTCTGCGTGATAGTCCAATGAGCTAACTATCGCGCCATCGCCATCGCCGGCTATAATATGTCACGTGATAGAAAAAAGGATAAATAGGATTATGATATGGATTACAAACACATTTGGCTAAACTATAATAGAACATATCGCTTCGGAAACTGCAAAGAGCTGCCAATTTGTTGGCACTTCAAGAAACGATGGAAGGAATCTTACATCATCCCTGTTCATAAAAAAGGAAGCAAGGCCGAAGTCGATAATTATTGGCCCAAAGCAAAACTCTCTTTCATACCCAAACTGTTCGAAAGCATAATCTATCAACAATTTCTTCCGTACTGTAGGCCATCTATCTGTACAAACCAGCACGGTTTCATGAAAGGTAAAACCATTACCACTAACCTAACACTAATAGTGATGAAGTCGATTTAATTTCCAAAGATTTCAGCAAGGCTTTCGATAAGAATTCCCATCAACTTATCATTTTCAAACTAAAAAAACTTGGGTTTTCCCCTCCGTTTGTGGCATGGATCAAATCCTATTTAGAAGACCGAGAATACAGAGTCATCTTCAGATCCTCAATATCCGACCCCATTAAAGCAACATCTGGTGTCCCTCAGGGTAGTCGCCTTGGTCCAATCATCGTTATCCTAAAGATTAACGACATAAATCACGTGTTGACGAATTCTGATCTTTCTATTTTCGCTGGTGACATGAGAATTTCCAAAGTCATATCAATGCTTTCTGACCCCCATTGCTTGCAAGATGACTTAAATAAGTTTTCGGTATGGTGCAAGCAAAATTTGTTGGAGCTTAGTGTCAGCAAATGCCAAGCGATAACGTCTTCCCCCGCCTCCAAGAAACTACTTTATCTGCGTTGGGCCTATTCCCTCCACTACCGTAGTAAGGGATCTAGGAATAATTTGTGAAAGCGAATTGAATTTCGACTCACATATTGACAGCATTATAAATAAAGCTAACTCTGCACTTGGCTTTATCAAACGCTGGTCAAAAGAGTTTTCCAACCCCTATGTTACAAGGTCTCTGTAAATTTCTTTTGTAAGGCCTCTTCTAGAATATTGCAGCCAAGTTTGGTCACCCTATAAGCGAATCCACATTCAAAGAATCGAAGCAGTCCAACGCAGGTATATCCGATTTGCACTTCGTGGTCTACCTTAGGCCGATCCATATGGGTTACCTCCCTATGAAAATAGCTTAAAACTAATTGGCATGCATACCCTAAAAAAAACTTCGTGAAGTCGCTGATGTACTTTTTATACACCAGTTATTGACTGGAAACATCAACTGCCTGGGGAAAACATAAAATATTTTATACACTCCCAATCCCCGTAACCTAAGATCTGTCCCACTTCTCCTTATCCAAACTCACCGCACCAATTACGGTCACTTCGAACCATTATCAAGAATGTTGCGTATAATAAACAACTACGCCGAAGTCTTCGACCTAAATAGCAGCCAACATGAAATCAAAAAAGCCCTGCTGAATATGTCATACCCATAACATCTCTCCCGACTAATATTCTCCCTCGCCCCTTTAGGTTAAGAATGTCTTTGTTAGTTTTTAAGCCTAGGTTTAAGTAGACCCGGGCCAATAATAATAATAATAATAATAATAACGTATTTATAGCTCTATGAATCTGCTGAATCAGTTATTTTTGAATTTTTAAATCCTTTTCTTAAATTCTTTTGTAACAATAAGTACTAGGTTGGGTGAAAAGTAACCTCCTTGACCGCCAGAATGCGCTGCTACTGCAAAAAAGGTTATGGTGCCTTGAAGTCCGTTCATATTTAGGCAGACATGCCAAATTTCAGTGCGATACTGTCTTTAGTTTTGTTTTGATAGCTGATTGTTGTTGACGTGTTTGGCATCATGTTGAGTATGGACAAAAACGATTTTCGTTCTCTCATAAAACGTTATTTTTTGAGAGGCAAAACAGCGAAGGAAACAAAAGAAAAGTTGGATAAATATTATGGGGCTAATGCTCCGTCAGATTACCCCGTCAAATATTGGTTTCGAGAGTTTCGTGGTGGCCGCAACTCCACTACCGATCAAGTCCGCAGCGGCAGGCCTTACGATGCGGTTACAGAGGACAATGTCAAAAATATATATGAAATGGTGTTGGCTGACCGGAAAGTGAAGATGCGCGAGTTAGCAGATACCACAAAGATTTGTACTGAGCGCACACGCCATATTTAGCAACCACGGCTAAAATCAATGACTTACGGCTCCAATTGCTGTCGCATCCACCGTATTCGCCCGATTTGGCTCCCTCGGACTATTATCTCTTCCCAAACCTCAAAAGTTGGCTCAACAATAAAAAATTCAGCTCACGCGAGGAAATCATCGACGCCATTGAGGAGTATTTTGCAGACCTTCCGGAAAATTACTTTTCGGACGGGATCAAGAAGTTGGAAAGTCGCTGGAATAAGTGTATAAGCTAAAAGGGGACTATATTAAATAAAATAAAAAAACATTAAAAAAAATTTGTTTTCATTCCCAAGGTAACCTCTACTTTTCACCTCACCTAGTAGTAGCTACTTGCGCAGTTTCTGAAGAAAAGTTTACTTCACTTGCATTTTTGTTAAAAAAAAATAAAAATCTTCAGCACAACTTGCATCGTACTTGTACTCAGCATTGGCTTCCACTAAAATCTGAGCCAGATAGGACTCGGCACTGGCCGGTCTGTATGTTATGCTTTCCTTCTCATTGAGAAAACTTGCGTCTGCCTTTCATTCGGGGATATAAGTAGTCCTGATAGCATAACTTTTGTATACATAGGATAATGATGGAGAACTCGCTTAATGCTTCATGGTCTCCTCTAACCGGTCTCCGACTACTTTCAAGTCGTTTCAAAATTGGAAGGCTGTCTTGTTTGAGTAGCAGGTCAAAACGGGATTACAAAAAAACTGATGGCTGATGACCTTGTTTGGCAAGGCTCAAAGAATAATTCGAAAGGATCTGAACCTGCATGTGTCCAGAGTTAGGGTTTCAATTGCTAATAAAGCTTCTTATAAGCATAACTGCATTTGGCATCATATACAGAAAGCCGGCTGATCAATTTATGCTTTTCGACATCTTCAAAATGTTAATGATATCCAGCTGTCGTCACAAGGATAGTATCTAAGTGTACCACGACCGCGACGGTTCCTCTGAGGGGATGAGAACTGGTGTGCGCCATAGTAAAAAGGAAGAGTCCATCCTGCTTTAGAATAAGCTAGATTTTGCTATGTTCCCTGCGAGCTTCACTCCAATAGCTTTAGTCCGTTCATTCCTTGAGCATCTGGAGGTTCAACTCTATTTTCTGTGCAGGAGGGCAATTACTTTCTTATGGTTCCTTCAACTTCAAACACCATTTAGCCGGTTGAGAAAGATACATATGTATTTAAATTCTTAGGGACGAACGATTCTTGTTGAAAGCGACGACTTAGTCTTCACTGTTGTTAAGCTTTCGTGAGCATTGCGTTCTCGGGCTTGGTAAAAAGTTGAAGTTTGTAGATATTTTAGTGTACACCAAAGTATTAGGCAAGAAATACACCCATAACCAGAAAATTTTTAAAATTTTGTTTAGATGTATAACACTGTCTAGGAGTAGGTAGTTTTGGAGTGGTTAAAATACCTTTCGGAGGTTAGATCCCTTATCACCAGAGGACTGACTAACAGGCTCCTTAAGTATATCTCTCGACTTCCCTGCAATAGGTAACAGCTGCGACCGCATCAAAATTTCGCCGGATTTCATAAAAAAAAAGAACTATGAAGTTGTATGGGCAATCTGTTGGACTGCCTTTTAGCCTTTAATGGATATCAATAGAATAATGCCATATTGAGTGGGCCACAGATAAGTCACACCTTTTTACCTAATTCCAATCGAACCTGGTAACTCTCACTTTTATATCTTCAAAGGAAAGAATCTAAACACTTCCGTAGGGTAGCAGTCGGTCTGAATGCCTTTTGGATTCCTTTATTGCCTAGAGTGTGACTGCTTTTGGCACTGCCACACAACAGTTATAGTTTTATATTATTTGAGTCCTTGTGTCAGCTCACACACTTATTCCAAGTGAGAATCCTTGCGACAAGTCAAAATGAGGTATGTACGTACAAAAATATATAATTTTCCTTGCTCTTTGTTTTTCTTTGCCAAAACGAAGATGATACCAAAACAATGGTCACATACGAGTACGATGGGTAAGAGAAGAAAAAGAAATAAAGGAAACTCATACACTGCTTGAAGGGAAGTTTATTTGTCATTGATATCCACGATAAAGAAGCAAGAACGGGGTGCTGACAGAAGTTATGGGTGCTGATAGTGGTGTAGACTATGAGTCTCATTGTTAGTGGAAGTGGTGAAAGGACAAACTTTTGCAAGAAACAAATTTTTTGACAAAGTTCTTTATTTCATCAGATTTAGGAGTTTTTTTTTTTTTTTTATTTGTTTTTGGTCTTTTCTCTTTCTGCGACTAATAATGTTTGCACAAAACGGGTCATGGTATTTTATCCTATTTGGGAAACTATTTTGTTTTATTTGTATTATTTGTTCTTTGTGGGTTTGTTTATAGATTTGCTTTCTTCGTATCTCGGTTTGTCAATGTTGCAGTGTTAAGCTTGATGATAGGGAGATATTTTCACAACGGAAATGAATTTGAGAATTTGTAAGCTAAAGAAATCGGGTGAGCACTAAGAGTTGTCAACCCGGTATAGCAACTGTTTTAGCACATAAATTTCTCTTATTTTCCCTCCAAGTGGCAACCATAGCAATACAAGTGAGATGTTATCGGGGCCACTGTGACGTATTTAGAGATCAGCAGCGCTCACATCTCAAAAAGGGGTAACTGCCCATCCATGGAAAAAAAACGAAAACCACGAAGCATAACAAACCCCGAATATGGATAGATCTACTGCTGACAACCCCTCCAAACGAATTTAGGACAACGAACTTTGGGTATGCACATCGTATGTTAGGTTTTTAATAGATCACGTTTAGTCCAACAAGTAGTGGAGGCCCAAGACTGCTGCAAAGCAGATACTACCGATATCCAAGAAATGCTATGGAATGGGCCAAAAAAAAAAAGATGAAAAACTGCAACATGCAATTGTAATCGACGGCAAAAGCAGCGCCTATTCGGATGCGCATCGTAACAATCCGTATCAAGACTAGCTTTGTATCATTAGCCTTATATCGGGTTTTCCAATAGGGACTTGACAACTTTGAATTTAATTTGTGAACACACTCTTTCACTAATCATCAAACTGTCACTATCAATTTATTCAGTAAGCTCAACATTTTCATCATGTTAAGGTACATGAACGAGCAACATCTGCAAAGTATAAAAATTTTCTACCGAAATTCGGAGTCAGTGACTGTAACTTGAAGAGCGTTAATTCAAATTTTCGGAACCTCATTTTTGGCTCAATGGGTTCGTCAATAAGCAAAATATGCGTTATTGGTCAGGTGAAGATCCACATGTGCTTCATGAATAACCACTTCACCCACAAAAAATAACTGTTTGGTGCGTTTTGCATGCCGGTTGCGCTATTGGGCCACATTTTTTCGTCGACGATAACGATCGTCACGTTACTGTGAATGGTCAGCGTTATCGCGCCATGATCACCGATTATTTTTGGCCCGAATTGGAAGATATGGACTTGGACGACATGTGGTTTCAACATGATGGTGCCACAAGCCACACAGCACACGTTACAATCGAATTATTGAAGAGTAAGTATGGTGAGCGTGTTATCTCAAGAAATGGGCCAGTCGATTGGCCGCCTGGTTCGTGCGATTTAACGTCGCTTGACTATTTTTCATGGGGCTACGTTAAGTCACTGGTTTATGCCGACGATGTTGGAAAGCGAAATATCGGCCGTTTCGGCCGAAATATGTGGCCGAGTCTTTGAAAATTGGGTCCAACGAATCGACCGCTGCAAACGTGCCCTCGGTGGCCATATGAACGAAGTAGAGTTCCATTCATAAATGTTTTTATTGTACTTCAAGCCGATAATAAAGTTTTTGAAATATCTCAAATGGTTTGCATTTTATTTAAAAAAAAAAGTTGTCAAGTCGTTATTGGAAAACCCTTTATGTGCGCAGAGGAAAAAGATGAAGATATAAGAGATAGTTTCTTCGAGGTCTTGAAGAGGACAAGCAATGCCCTAGCTATTGACTTTGCGGCAGGCCGAAACATTGTCGTCCCGCATCCCAATATTCACAAGAGGTCTTGGAAAAGAGACCACTCTTCTGTACCATAAAGTAGGAAAGGGATCATCTAGTTCTTCTTTGTTTTTCGGGATAGGGCTTTTCTGCTAAATTGTCTTCTTTACCCAAAGAAACAGCGATTGCCAAGAGTGACTTTCCGTTCAATTTCTGATGAGAAATTGTTGGCAGAATTTATAGCAGAACCAAGGTCCTTTTCTATCTCTCTTCCCTCCTGGTTGCGAAGTTATGTGGCCCTTAATGATGATATCATTTGCTTGGTCTTGCCTTACCACGAAACTCATTTTGGTAGCTTCTCACTCAATACCAGCGAACGCACCGGTGGCAGACCGCTGTGTTTTCCAAAGTATTTCATCGACGTATGCTAGTAGATGCAAAGACATTTCAAACTTTCTAAACCTTTTTGGGTGGCGATGATCCCAGTTAAGTCGTTATATGCTTTTAACGGAGCAGCGAGCGTTCTCAATTGTTATGCAGAGAAGGACAAGGTTTGCAGGGTTCCCTAGAGATTGTTTCTATAGCTGCAATTAAATGGCGCATTAAACTCGATGAAATTATGTTAATCTTCTACTTTGTCTCATTGAGATTTTTCCAGGATCTGTCGAGGTAAAGTTTTGATCAATTGCGAATTCTTTTGGTCTGAAACCTTTCTGATAAGTTTCCCGGAATGTGGCAGAAATGATCTTGTTCTCAATGTTGAAGGGACCTAGGTTTCTATGGTTTAAACAGTGGGGCGGGTCTCATTTTCGTGGATCGGGTATATGATGCCGATCTTTCATACTCTTTTCTGGCCAGATCTGGGTATTGAGTTGGTGTATAATCTCCACAAAGTCGTCTCTTAGAAATGTTGCGGACACCGGCCGGTAGGCTCTTATTGGAATTCAGTTTAGATATAGCTATCCTTACTTTATTCTGGTCAAGTGGATGGAAATTTTAGCTGAGTGCAAAATCTCAATATTTTCGATCGCGCTTTTTCCCTTTTTCTGGAGAAGCCGATGTTTTTCCCGTCTCTTCTGCTCATAGAGCTCACAAGCGGCTCTCGTCCTTCATGGTATCGCCGATTTGTAGATTTCTTGGTTAGCTTGTATGTGCTTGTCAGCACTCATCGTTGGACCAGAGATTTTTTGGTGGTGGTTAGGTGAAGCCAAGCACATTATTTGCGGCTTTGCCACTGGTTTTCGTTACTGACGCAGGGGACAAAGGAGTTGTAGAGAGATTTTGCGATACGCGCTGATTCTTGAAGTCTCTTGTGATTACAGCAAAACAATTATTCTTCTTTTTTATGGTGCATAGGAAATCTGCATTCGCAGTGATATTTCCTACCGCCGCAAACTCAATAAGTCCAAGTCCCATGCCATACGTGGTGTCATGTAGGTTATGCCTACCAACTGTCCTACTAAAGATGTCCTTCTTTCCTATCTTGGTGGGAAAATTGCCAAATACAAATGCAACGTCATGCTTCGGTCATATGGCTTGTCGAGATCCTCGTAGAAATATTCTTTGATGGCGTCGTCCTTGTCTTTCGTGAGAGCATGGACGCATAAAAGGTCGATGTTAGAGATGCGGATTGTAATTACATCTCTTGCTTAAGTCGGCCGCTACAAGCTGAGCATGTGCCTAACATCTAAGTTATGTAAGTCATTTTGCTATTCTCGGGTGTTTTCCACGGTGAAAATTTGGTCGAAGATCGAAAGCGCACTTATCAGGTTGTTGTCGATGTGTTTGCAAGGTTTACATAATACGACAGGAAAAAAAAATATACATTTGATAGATTTACTTATTCTTCTACAGTTGGGGTAGCATCGAGAACTTTTTCTGTGTAGAAATGGTTAGATATATATACGGTTAGACCGGTTAGACCGTAGTGCATTTCTCAGCCCAAATTTCACATGTAGGCTAGTGCATGCTCGTTATCAGATCGCTTGCACCATATCCTTATGTTGTGTACCCATATATTAGCAGTTCGGAATTTCAAATGTATTCTGGTTCTCAGCATATTTCTTAGTTTTTAGTTTATGAAAAAATATTTCAACTATTAACCAGTTACAGATGTGTTCATTATAGAAGGAAATAATATCCGGTTCCTCAGTCTTACTGTGGAAATAACTTTTCCAATTCTCGTCAAATTACAAACTCTTTTCATCTGTAACAGATAGATTTGAACAAAACTTCTTTTTTTTCCCCAAAAACTAGGTCACAACAATTGTACAAATTCTAAAGGAACAACTGGAAAATGTTTGAAAATTTCACCATAATTGGAGCACATTAGAAGGATATTCGATAATCCAAGGGATTTCTGTTTACATATATATTCGTATGTACATATATACAAGTATATGTACCAGTAAGCATGGGTAGACAGAGGCGAAAATAAAAAAATAAATTGCAGTTGTGCAAGTATTCCTTCATTACCGAATGACATTTGAAGGATGAGCTCAAATAAAAAGCTCTCAAAACAAAAAAACAAATGAAAAAATAAAATTTCGAAAACAATTTCCCAAGACATTATGTTGTGTTGTCGAATCATCAGGCATGAGGCTACCAGATGTTAAGGACGTGACATACATATTCATAGAACATAATACTGTAGACAAATATTTTTTTTAGGAATTTTCAGTTCTTTAACACTTGGAAAGGGGCAACATTTAATTTGGAATCTTAGGAGTTGCTGATGTCATGTGGTAAGAGATCCATTTAAAACCGTTTATGAAGTTTGTGGATTATTTATACTTCCAAATAGGCTATTTTGTCACGTCTTTGCCGTCGGAATTCAAGACAAGAAAGCTAATGTTTGTCGATTCAACGACGTTTGGAATCAAAATCTTGATGTTTCTTTCAAACGTAGGCACAGCATTAACGTATCATCGCTAACCAACTCAGTCACCGATGCGCAGGTGAAGACAGTATTTCTTTCTAATTTTTTTCTTAATTCTACCTACATGCTTTGTCCTTTCAACAAATGCTTTTCGTTCTTCTTGCTTTCCTAAAAACGGTATCAGTTACCAATGGTGGGAAATTATTACTTGATAAGGACAACCTGAGTGAATATTCTGGAAATTAAGAAAAGAGCATTTTTGGAAAATGATAATGTGGAATCTGACACACAAAACGATTCGTATGATATGAGAAACTCCTCAAATATTTTTTGTATAACGCGAAGAAAATTCCGTGGTAAAAATTGTCAGATCAGGGCGACAAGTCAAGGCGAAACTTCAAGCAGAATAGCCGATAAGAATATTGGTCTTAGTAGGTATTGTATTGAGAAATTGAGAAATTTTCGAAAAATGAAACGATTTCAGCAGCACAACATTAAATGAATATGGAAGAAGTGAAAGCATTTATGGGTGTGCTGGTATCATCTGCTAGAAGATAACTATCTAAATTGTGATCAACCATTTAAAGCGAAGTTGTCGGGAAAACGACTAACAGATTGAGTAAGGATAAATTTAATTTTTTATAGCGATGTCTTGGATTTGATGTCAATTTTTCTCCTATTACAACGACATCAACCAGATCCTCTTTTACCATTTGGAAAAATACGGGAGTCGCTCCAAATCAGGTCGAAGTAATTATTACTTTGGGACGTATGTCACCTTTGTCGATCAACTATTAACAACCAGGTTGTGGGTTTAAATTTTCAATGTTCTTTTGAAATGATGTGCGACGGTGGAACCAAGTATATGATCAATACTATACCATAGCTCGACAAAGAGACTGATACTGAAGAGGAACCTTAGATTGGTAACAATGTTTTCTGTGACAGCCGATTTGACAGTTCTCGGTTGTTTAGAGGGTAGTTAAGTTTGGCAATTCATCATGAAAAGACTAACGCCGGAGCAACGTAAAAATAGTTCATCAGAGCGATTAATTCTGAAAACTACTCGTATTAACTGTTTTCGCAATACGTGCGCACACAACAACCGATTGACGGTGTGCAGTAAAGTGTTGATGATGGTCAGAATGTGTCAATTCGTCATCATGGTCGACAATTACACTTGGATTCATTCTCTTCATGGAAATTTTGAGTAAAGATCTTGGATTAGGTACTTACAAGATTCAACTTGTACAGGAATTGAGTCTACACGATCATCGTTCGGGTCGTACGTTCCATTGGCCGAAGAAAACATTGTCATTGATCCAAAATTTCATTTGAACATTTTGTACAGTGATGAAGCACAATTCTGGTTAGATGGCTAAGTCCATAACCAGAATTGCCGCTTTTGAATCGATGACAATCAACAAGCCTTTGTCAAAATACAATTACATCCAGAAAAAGTTACCCTTTAGTGGAATCATTGGTCCATATGTCTTCAAAAATGATTATGAACATTAGAATCAATGGTGAGTGGAATGGAAACATGATTACTAACTCTTTCATGCCTCGATTGGAAGGCATAAATGTTGCAGACATGTGATTTCAGCAGGACGTGTGACTTGACGCCATTTGATTATATTCTTTGGGAATATGTAAAGTCGCATATCTATGCCGGTAAACCAGAAACAATTGAACGAAATATATATTTTGGGCTCAAGGCATTGGGTATTAATCCAAATAAAACGTTAGTTTAAGTCTCGTAAGCAATCAAACTCACTAAAGAGGCCAGGATATTTGAGATAAAACGTCTTTTGGTGGTCTTGATCTCCCTAACCTATAGTATGTTCCATTCTAATGTAATCTAAAAGTTTAACGATAGTCTAGATGGGTAGTCGAGTGAAGTAGGTTTCGGTTCCGATTTATAAAGGCTTAGTCGACATGAAAAGTTGCAGCATCTACCGATCCAGTGAATCTAATGTTCTCTACGGCTTTGCTGGCACATATACACCATCTTGTCGACATTTTCCATAGCAATTTCGAATTGATGTGGCTCAATTTTATTGAACATTGGTTAGGGAGCACTCAATCTACTCATTCAAGGTTCGGAGTTGGCTGGCGTAAATCTTAGTTCAACGCGTTAAATCGCATTGTCTGGGCGGCCAATTCTGATCACCAAACCGAAAAATTCCACGACCAGGAAATGATAAATGCAGTGATTGAATTTTTTTGAGCTGTATGGCTGGTGACACAGTCTTGTTGAAACCACATGTCGTCCACAGCCATATATTTCAGCTTACGCACGAAAAACTGGATTATCAGATCTCGAAAGCCAGTAACATTAATTGCTGTTTCCTAACCAGCCGCATTTTTGAAGGAAAATGGTCCGATAGAACCCTCAGATAAAAATCCACATCAATAGGTGACACGTTGCAATTGTCTCTCAATAATCACTTGTAGATTCTCTTAGCCACAAAATCGACAATTTTGACGAAAAAAAAGTTATCAAGATGAAAGTGTTGTTGTTCCATAATCCGTTTAACGAATTCTCCTCGCCGTACGTAATCAGTAGGCTTCAATTCTTGAGTTAATTGCACTTTGTATGCATAAAGGGGAAAATCTTTTATAAGAATACTCTGAAGTAAGATAAGATAAGATAAGATCTCAAAATATACTCGAGATGTACATACGAACGTCGGAATACTATGAGCAGGAATCAAAGTTAAATTTTGAGGACTTTAAGTCCTCTCTTGATTCATAAATAAGGTATCCTAAACGAACTTTTTTTTTCTTTCCCCCGATGATGGAGCAATCTTAAGCAACGAGATTACACCTATTCAGACACCTTCTAATTTGCTTTAGATAGTAGAAGGTAATGGGTTACAAAACGTCGTATTAAGATCGTCATACGAAAATTTACCAACTAGAATAAACCATAAAGAAAATTGAACCACATAAAGTTAGTGTAGCGTGGCTTAGATGGCTTAAGACAGGAAAATGCTATTTAGATTCCTACATCCGACTTCAATATACACAATATCAGCAGATGTGAAATGAGAATTAAAAATTCAGTAAAAATCACAGTGGTAGGGACGAAAATTTTCCGAATGTTACAACAAATGCATGGGAACATAAAGGGTGAGCCAACAGATGGTGTGGATGTTGGCTCTCTATTATTGGGATTTGCTTAATCTAATGTGGTTGACAATCTTTGGCAATTTTAGTCATGGAGTCGTTCACCATGTAACAACGCATTTTCGTTATTTGATATTATTTAATATTATGTGTTAAAGTAACATTTCGTAAAATTCGTCAAATTTCCAGTCAAAACCATAGCTCTGCGCAACAATTGAAGCCTTTGGGTCATCTACGACGTCGCCAATTTGTTAACTGGATGCTGTATCTCCAGGATAGTTTGTCATTGAATTTGATCTTTTCCGATGAAGCCAATTTTTGGATGAATGCATACGTAAATAAATAATCTGAGGGTTGGAAAAACCATACGAGATTCATGAAAACCCAATGCATACCAAAAAAGTCACTGTATGTTGCGGATTATGGGTTGGCCGCACCTTTGACATGTACTTTTCCGAAGATGAAGCTGGAGAGACATTTACAGTGGATGGAGAAGGTTGCCCGGCTATTTATTTCCAAAATTGAATGAATTTGATCTGGCCGATCTCTAGTTTCAACAGGTTGCGGCTACCGCCCACACACGCTATCAATCTTTCGCATTATTTTGGTAAGAGGAGAAGTTAATTGGCCTACAAGGTCATGCGATTTGAAACCTCAAGATTTCTTAGTGTGGGGTCGTTTGAAGACTAAGATTTTTGCCAATAACCCAGTGACAATTCAGGAACTCAAACATAATATCCGAACTGACACTTCTGTCATTGACCCACTTATTCTTCGAAAAGTTATAGATAATTTGACATTCGGATGGTCGCTTGCAACAGAAGCCGTGATAGTTCCATGAACAATGTTGTGATTCACTCAACAAAAGACTGCGAGGCTTAACTAGAAGACAGCTGCATATAACAGAAGCTGTATGCAATTGGGAGTGGATTTTAAGTGGAAAGTTAAGGCACGGAGTCTTGAGCTTTCACCTGACGATGATATTTTTATATGCTTACATATATCTATGAGTATCTGGTCGTGTAATCGGGAAACATTGTCTACGCAATATCATACCTGGAAATGGACTTCAGCTAATTGGCTTTGATTTGGGACGAAATACCATAATAGCATGCAATCGGTTCTTTTCAGACTTATCTTCAATCTATGCCCAGAGATGTCGTAACTAATTTGTAGTGTTAAATATGATTAACCTCACGAAAGTCAGGTGTTGTACAAAATACAAGCAGCAAATGAAGTAAAAATTCGTACGTACGTTGTGGCACTGCATGTAAAAACGAGAGCTGTTTGTACGCTTTTCGGTTTTTGGTTCGGTTTTTCTGAGCAAAAAATAGAAAAAGTTATGTAAAGCGCGCATTGGTAAAAAGTGAGCCGAGGCTCTGCAGGAACTAGTTCGAAATTTAACATTCAGCTAGAACGAACGTGACAATCCAAAAAGACCTGCACCTATAGAGGTGCTGAGAATTATCAAATATCACTTCTATAGACTGTTTAGTGGCGTTGACGGAACACAGTGCGTTGTCAAGCACAAACAACTATTCAATACAAGTGGTAAGCGCAAAATTTCCATTTCCCAAAATATGTCCAACTAGTTAAGAGCATATACTAACTCATGTCCAAGATTTTCTCCGAGGAAAATTTGCCTTATGATACCTCAGTCTTATTTCATCTATATGACAACATATACAGAGTCGATTTAAAATCTTGTACATATACTCGTATACAGAGCTATTTTTGGTTTTAACATTTCTGCCAAACTGTGGAAAGGTTGAAGGAGACGATCGCCGTTTCGCAACAAGATTTTGATGTTGAAAATGAGTTCGGAAAACGTCACACGACTTCTTTACTTCTTTACTAAATATCATTCGGGGAACCTGGCAAGCTGTAGCTGTTGCTTACATAATATTGATGAAGAAAGCTGTCGTTGATGTTAAAACCAAGTCTATACTGTCATGAAGAAGAGACAGAAAACATCGACGATTCAGAGAGAACGTAAAAATACCATAACTCTGGACTAATTGGGTATTTTATCTACTTCGGCGCCATCAAACTAAAAGTTATACCTATCAATTTTTATTTCTTTGTTACGCATTTGTAGCCTAAGATGACAAAAAAAATGTCGACCGAATTGAAGCATGAAGGCGCAGTAAAAGGAGACCTCAATTTTAATGACGGGACCAGTAAAAAAGGATTTCAATTATCTTGAACTGCACAACTGGAGCCGAGTTGGCCAAAGGCTATGCTAACCGATACGGTAAAATTAAAGCAAATTACTTGGCCCGCTTCTGCAAACATACTTTGAGGTCTCATATCAAATAAGTTTCTCCAGAAAATTCAGTAGATTGCACGAATTTCTGTTCAACATTCCAGAAGCAGTTTTCAGTCAACTCAACAGACTTAGAATATTTAGCTACTGGCAATTTTTGTGTTAATGCAATATGGTGCCGGAATTTATTAACTGATTTCTGCCACAATCTTATGGGTAAACCTTAATTTTAGTGTTGAGGGTACGTGCTTGAGATCAAAAACTGTTGAAATACATATTATGTTACTGTTCAATCAAAGCACTTTGGAAGTTTCACTTCACTTCCAAACAATATAAGAGCGTCTGTGAAATGAGTCCCTAGGCAGCAGTACATATTGAAACCTTCAGTACAACTCATGGGTTAGAAAAATTAAAACTGGGATACAGGAGTGATTAAACAATTCAGACATCAGAACAATTTCAAACTTATGCTCTTCATAAATTCCTATAGATCCGTATCCGTTTAAAAATATACATTCTATTGTTCTACGTAGTAAAAGTGATATGCTTTCATCAATCGAATACGCACCCTTTTGGGTGCTGTCTATTGCATCATTTCCAGCCGAAATTGTTCCAAATAACATTGGTTCTCTCCTCCATCGGCAACCACCTGACCAAAATCGCCACAAAAATTGCATCAGCCAACTGGCAATGGAAAAAATTAAATCATAACAAATTTAATGTTTACAGCCTACTCCAAGCAGGTTTTACCCAAAGAAAAATTTTTTTTTTCTTGTTATCTAGTGGATATTAGGCTGCATGGAGTCAACAAAGTGCGGCATACACTTTGCTCTACTTTAGTCACTCGAATGTCTCCGAGTAAATTTGTATAAATACGCAAATCACCACTCTATTGGCATCAAATACATTTCGTTTGCATATCGAGCAACATGGCATTCAAAGTAAGAACCAACAGAAAAAAAAAAAATAAACATTATCCCTCAGTCCTTAAAACTCAAAACGGTCTTGCCTTAACTATTCCAAATTAAAACACCAAACATTTGCTTTTCATTTTCAGTTTGTAATCCTCTTCGCTGTAATGATGGCTGCCTATTCAGTGGCACTGCCTATATCCGTCCTGCAACCAACAGTTCTGACAAAAACAATTGAACCTGTTTCAATTCCCAAATACGAATTCAGCTACCAAGTCAACGATCCAACTACTGGTGACATTAAGAGTCAAGAGGAAGCTCGGGATGGAGATATTGTTAAAGGTGCATATTCCTTGATCGACGCTGATGGTCTCCAAAGGATAGTTCAATACACTTCGGATGGTATTAACGGATTTAATGCCTTGGTAACACGTACACCAATTGGCAAGCAAGTTGCTGTTGCCCCTGCTGTACCAGTCATCAAAACCCTGCAACCAACAATCGTTCGTCCAGCTCTGTCACCATTGATTAGGACTTCGTCAATTGGACTTCCGCTTACATCTGTGTCAGGTTTGTCGCCTCTAACCTCATCAATTGGACTTCCAGTTTCGTCTGTTTCATCTGTTTCCGCTTTGTCACCACTTATTAAAACTTCAAGTATTGGCGTTCCAGTTTCACCATTGGGATATGGATCCATATATGGTTAAGTTCAAATTGATTTTGAAAATTTTCCAAAATATTGTATATATGAAAACATAAGCATTATATAACCGAATATTGTTATACCGCAGTACTGCTAATTTTTAAATAAACTTAGGATAAGGATATCACGATACCTAAGGGTTTTTCACATAACTTTGGGCTTATTTTTCCTCTGTCTATTTTTGTAGAAGGTATGATGTTCTTCTATATTATTGGAAACTTGTGTTTCTTCCATAGTTACAATTTTATTAGTTTTCTGCGGCTTGTACAAGACTGCGATAATTTCTAAATTCGCGGAAAAAAGGAATAAGGATGTTTGTGGTTTCCTGTTTTTAAACTTTTGGTCCACGAATTGAGGTGGAAGTTCAATTTTAGTTTTGTTTGTTGTACCAATGCAGGTAAGTTACTCATTGAGAAGTTTCTCAAAAAGTGGGATACTAGTAAACCAGTTGTCCACCGTAGTATTTCGGTTAGAACCTTTTAAAAGCATTTGTTCTATATAAAGGTTTTTACAATAGGAACTTCCGATCTTTGACAGTTGATTGATAGCGGCCAAATTGTTGAAGCTTCTTCTGTCAAATTGGCTGTCATTTATTCAGTCTGTATTGCCAAATCACCATGGATGGATAAAGAAAGTCAACAACACATGCATTTGCATGAAATTTTTTTTTATCAAAATAGGTGTTCTGTTCGTGCAACGTTCCGCACGCTACACCAATTTTACGGTCGCCTTAATCTTCCTACCGAGAAGAGTTTTCGCGAGAAGACTTTCCGTGAGAGTGTGCAGGAGAATCCGAGGCAGTCGATTTCGCATTGCTACGAGTAACAAGAACTTGGCCTTGCGCAGACCACAATTTGGTGATTTTTTTAAATTCAACTGACCCAAGAGCTGAAGGTAAACGACCATAGACATAGAGGTGTGTTCGCTGAATGAGATCTGGAGCAGTTGGAAACCGACCCTAATTTTCATCGAAAAATTATCTTTAGCCAGAAAGCCCTTTTCCTCATGAATGGGTACGTCAACAAACAAAATTGCCGAATTTGGGACGATACTAATCCACATGAGATCCAACAGAGTCCAATGCATCCTGAAATAGTCACTGTTTGGTGTGGGTTTTGGACTGGCTGTCATCGGTCCATATTTCTTTGAGAATGACATTGGCGACGTCGATGGTTACCAACCTATTTTGGCCTGAATTGAATGATATGGATACCAACGACATGTAGTTTTAGTGCCACACAGCTCACGCCACATTGGAATTTCTGTACGAGCGATTCGAGGGGATGGTCATCTCACGTAGAGGTGATATGAACTAGCCCCCGAGATCGTGCGATTTGAAACCGTTAGATTTTTTCTTGTGAGGTTTTCCGAAGTCACAGGATGCAGCTCAATGCAAATTAGCCAAAAACCACAGCGGCCCTCAAAGCCAACATAAGTCCTGATATCGGTCAAATTCAGCCTAATCAATGCGCCAGAGTCCTGAAAAATTGGACATTTCGGATGCCCGCCACCCAGAGAAGCCGCGGTCGACATTTGAACGATGTTATATTCCAGACGAATAAAAAATTACAATGATATCTCACACACATTTTGTTTCATTTAAATTTAAAAATAGGAAGCGCTTTATGAAAGACCCCTTACAATAATACTGGGCTACTGGAACACCTTTGGGCAGACTTCACTTGTCAAGTTGCACGACTACATTGCCCATGTAATACGTTTCACTGTCACGTAACATTATAATTTTTATTCCGTACTTACTTACTCACGTAAACACGAAAAGGTCGTCTTCCCCTGAGAACTGCCAATTGTTCGTGAATTGTAAAGTACGAACCAGGTCTGTAATTATTTTTACAGTTAAAGATAAATCTATCCCAAATTTCTTTGACAAGTGCTTTCTCAAATCTGTGACAGCTTTTTCTCCGTCAGCCACTCGTAGCCATTCTTTCCAAGTACATATTTTATATCGCTCAATTATAACAACGAGGCCCGAACGTCAAACCGAACTGTCATCCAAGACCGTATATGTTTAGTTTAAGGTTTGCGATTTTACAATGTTTATCGTTTATTAATCGGTGAAAGTGCATCTCGCGCATTACGAGGTATTATTAGTTTTATTTTTTTAAGAATTTCTGACTCGCTTGTAGCGATAGATAAGCACTTCGACCTAAGAAGATCTTTTGTGCTGATTTGTCAGAATTGAGTTTAGGCTAGTAGGGAGTCTGCCTTCCGAATGAAGCAACTCTACCAGCAGGAGAATTCCTTAGTTTAGAAATGTCGAGTTGTTCCCTGAAGAAGGTATTCCGTCTGATTCCGTTGAACGCTGGGCAGTCACATAAAATGTGTTCAGTTGTTTCATCTTCTTTAAGACAAAGTCGGCATCCCGAGGAGTAGACTAGTCCTATTTTGTTGAGGGTGTTATCTTAAACCGTGGGGTCTTGTTAGGTACCGTACTAGGTTTCTAATACCGTGCCAACTAAGATTTAGATATGTAAAGGCACTTGTTTTGAAGGGCAGGACGACTTATCTAGCCTATGTTAGACCTGGAGTATCCTCCCAATTAAAGATGCAATTCGAGTGCTTCCAACTATTTATAGCTAGATTGGCTACAGCAAAGGGGATTGGCGATGCGGCAAAAAGGATTGTCTGAGCCCTTTTTGACCAGTTCGTCAGCATTTTTATTACCATCAATTCCCTTATGCCCACGACGGGCAACACCATAGCTTGGCTTGTTCCTTGAGCTTAGTTTTTGGAAGGTATTGAAGCACGAGCAGATTATAATCATTGTATTTGCATTCGCATCGATATCTCCTGAAAAATTCAACTCACTCAAGAATTGAAGCCAGTTGACGGAATGCGTATAACGTACGCCGATTGGGAGCTCGAAAATCATCGTAAGAGCTCGTAAGAGCGCCGCTGTAAGGAAAACCGAAATAGATGCCTACATTCTCAGCAAAAGCCTAAGCCAAATTGCTCTTGATGAACAGATGAATCTCCCTACTTTTGATATTCATATCACGATCTGCATCGACCTTTATTGATTCTGGTCTGACACAGAATTCCTGGTCCTCTGTAAGTATGAAATCTGATTTCTCTGTTCCTTGCAACAATTCTGCTGCAATTTTTTTCTTAAAATGAATGTAGTTGGCTGTTCACTAATGTGAACTTTGTGAATGAATTCTTTGGAGGACGACAATATCGAATTTGACTTCTAGTCTTCTTCTATACGTCGTCTATAGGACTCGTTTATAGGGAAAGCTGGCGGTCTCATGATAGATTTTTAAGAAGAGGAAATACAGTGAGGAAGTTTAATGTCATACGGCTCCTTTTATTTCCAATGTCTCTAAAATCGAAAGATGTTGTGAGTTAGTTTAAAATCAGAAGCCTGAAATTGCAGAGAAGCAACATGTTCTTTGTCGAACAAGTGTTCCTTATCCTCACTCCACGCCCTGTGCCTCCAGCATCTTTGAAGTCGAATCCCGGTTTGAGCAAGAAGAAATCGAGAGTTATTATAGCACAGAAGACGTCTAGATATAGAAGGGGGGCGCTAGAAACAACACGTTAGATCAACAAATTATGAATGCTAAGCTTGAAGGTAAAACAAGTTAACCTAGTGATACCCTCCCAGACAGTGCAAAGGCTATGGAAAAATCATTTTTGCAGTGTAAAGCAACTGTTCGGCGATGAACGGGAGCCTGGATGAGAATAGACAACCAGTAGCGAAAGTACTGAGTTGTGAGAAAACATGCATGAAAGCATTTCGAAATAGCCGGACGGCAGCATACAAGACGAATAAGATGTCAACAACATAAAGAAAGAAGACTTGTTTTTATCAGTGCAACATCGAGGCACAGGCAAAAGGCCTAACATTTTTAAGAATGTGGCGCAACGAGGAATATTTCAGTTATCGAAATATATTGATGACATGCAGGGACAGAGGTTAACGAAATTTGAAATAGGTGGAAGAAAGTGGGCATTTATTGAACAAACATTTGTCCACGCAGTTCCATTCTCTCGCGCAAAAAACAGCCGGTTTATTTTACGGAGGCCTAAATTAGCGAAGATGCATAAACAATAAACAGCGGATGCGCCTTCGAACCATATAACATATCCTGGGAAGAGTGGAGGGAGAGCTTTTTGGTGCTTCTGCATAAAGGCAAAGATGACACTGAAAACCGCAACAACTACTGATCGGTGAAAATATTTTCGCACAGGTACGTTAAGTTCAAGGTATTCCACAACGGAATATTATTAATACTTATTCACGACAGTTAATACGGCGTCGTGAGAGGCAGGTCGAAGCATCTGAATACCGTCTTCATCTACTGGAAAAAGTAGTTCGGCAGGATTCCCAGAACAGTTTTAAGATCTCAAAATATACCTGAGGCACACATAAGTAGAAATGATTAAATAAAAAGTGGGTCTAACCGAAGAATTCGTGGAAAAAGTCGGAATACACCAAGGTAGTATACAAAGGCCGTTACTTTTCAACTTCGTTAAAGATTTTTTTTTATCTAAGACCCACATCAAAGCTTCCGCAACAAGTTCTCTGATTTTCATAAATGATACTGATACGTAACAGTCCTTCACGCAACTCTCAATAATTGACGAAGGGCGCTAGAAGGTACTTCGCAAATAGGTCACATTAAGAACGAGTATCTACATCGCCATTTATCCGAGGTAGCAAGCTCAACTCCTAACATCTACTTAATAAGAGTTATCGTGTTAAAATCCCAGAAATTTAAATACGTGGGCTCTATAGTTAATTACCAAGGAAACTGCAACCATGATGTCGCATATAGAGTCAGTTTGAGGTTGATTTGATGAAATGAAAAATAACGCTCAAATTATATTTGTTATAAACGTAGAATCGGCCCAAAAATCAATGTCTTTCCAAGTTCCTACCAAAGGTAATCTCAAACGAGATGATTGAATATATAGGGGCTTGTAGGATGGTTTTAAGGTCCCCAAATTTTTCCAACGCCAAAAGCGACGAAGTAACAATGCAGATATGTTGCAGAAATATTTTACATCAGATATTTCACTGCTAATAAAATGAACAGAAGATTGATCATATTCAATATGATTTCAGACGTAGAAAGTCCATCACTGAACAGAACGAGAATAGACCATCAAATTCAAAATCAACGAGAGAAATACAAAGCCCATATTACTGTTAAAAAAGGATGCACAAAGGACAAATCGGACAACAGATACATATTTACAACGCTAAAGAAGTCAAGGAATTTGTCTATCAAGGCTCAAAAATTCATAAATTCAATGTCAGTACCCTAGAGATCATCCTGCCAATTGCTATTTTTGTGGATTCAGAAGGCAATTGAATACTCGGATAACCAAAATATCCCTCTCTAAGACATTGATTATTCTAGACCTCCTGGGCAAAGCAAATGGCCTTTGCATCAATAAAGATCAAAGGAGGAAGAACTGTACAGTGATATGGACTGGACTGGAAATTCATTGAATTTTGTAATTTATGTATGCTATGCTTTCATGTTTAAATCAAATCAACAAGCCTATACCATCTTATAAGATATTATACCTAAATGTATTCGCAATCATTGAAAAAATGTGTTTCTGTAATGAGAATGTAATTTCTTATTGATAAGATGATTGTACATTTTTTTTTTTAACATTAATTGATTGTTTTTTATCTATGTATATTTACTTTCATAAAAGCCTTATTATTTTTAAAACCATGGAAACTTCAAGTCTCTGCTGTAATTGACTTTGATGAGTTTACGCTTCGTTGGAAAAAATGCCCCTCTGCTCGGATCCTATTTTAGGTTCATTCAGTGTGTGTATCTAACTCTGTGTCCCTTTCAATTAGTCCTGTCAATTAATTTGTTTTTTTTTTCATATATTTTTTAGGTTTTAATTAATAAATTTCATAAATGTTCACTTCATTAAACACTCTCATCTCAACTCATGACCCTCTCAACTGTCTGCTAACAGAATGTTCCACACAAATGACCTGGTAATTTAACCCTTAAATAATTTTAATCATCAACATCAACTCGTATTTGTAGGCATTTCAGGAAAAATTATAATAAATCCAACATTTAATAAACAAAATCATGCTCCAATTCAGACGGGAAAGTATCACCCCGGGCTTATGTTTATAAAGCGCTGCTTGTATTACTGCTGCCGCACCAATTACTTTGCAATTAAATTTACCAAATGAATATTGAATAGCACTTTATGCCGCGTAGATTACGCACAACAACGAACAAACCCTTATGTAAGGGTTCCACCAAAACGACCGTTCGGTAATGCAAAGAACATTTAAAAAGGATCAAATTGCCAATATTTTCACATCTTTTCCTGACAGCCTTATGGCCACACTCAAATTACCAGTCTCTCATTCCCTACCAGCAGTCGAACATTTACGAGTAATGCCACCCCCCAAACTACCCCAAACCATTTCAATCAATTCGAAAAGTCCTTCAGCCATACCGCAACTGTAAAGTAAAAATAAATCATCCCCTAATCTAGTACTAAAAAAAAATTCATAACAAATCTCTGCCAAAAAATCCACCCAATAAGAGGGGGGAAGGGAAGTGAGATTTTATAGCGAAAAATCATCATTATCACAAGTATCAGCCTTCAAACCCAACCGTTTGGAGAGTGCTGCCATTGGCTTTTAAAAGAAAACGGGCTTTACTTAAAAAATTGGACATAGAGATACCTTTCATTCAAGTGAGTCGGTATCCTCGCCCTGTCCTACGGTCTATAGGTCGATCAAGACATCATTACACCCTAATGAGTCTAAACAAACAGACAAACGTGAAGACATTCTCCATGGTGTACATATTTTCGAAAGTGTCCCCTTTTTTGCGACTTTTTGGAATGATCTAACGGTATCACTGTCTACCAGTACTGTGTACTCTGCTCGTACAATAGAACGTTTGTCGATTTGACGTTGAATTGACGCCTTCAAGAGCCAACAAAAACTCGTGGGTTGTTCTCTGTATGTCGTCTGTACTATAGTCAGTGTGGTGGGTAGACGTTCTAAGCTTCTTCGTCTTACTTTGGCTAAAGAATATTTTGTAATTACTGGTGTAATTTTGTGCAAAGTTGATGAATATTTAGAAGAACGTAGAGCAGCAGCTGCTTGCTATTAACTTAGAGAGTTTGAAGTGGCTGCACGGCAAGCATGAACTCCTGGCCTGACTGGGTGGCTGACTGGAGTCGTCTTCTTTTTATCATTCCTTCTACAGGATTTTTGTCAACTTTTTAAGCATCCAAGGTCAGGGAATTGAATGAAACTTGTTTTGTGTATGTACGAGTATGTGTGTACATTTAGACATGGCAACCCCCAAGGGGGTTCCTACAGTCTGTTCTTTTTCTCTCCTTTGCTCTGTGTTTTAATTATTCACCCCTAATTAAGTGTATGCAAATGTTTTTTGTTATATTAAGTAAAGACCAACGAAGACTTTGTTTTATGTTTGGTAAATCTCTGGGATTCTGTAGTGTGCTTATGGCAGAGGAGAGATGTTAAACATTAAAAGAGAAAGCAGGGAGCTGTTTATGGAATCATAAGGAAAATGAAATAAGACCTTTTTTGTCGAAATTTGAAAGTTTAAAAAAACACTAGTTATATTGAATTTTTTTGATAAGACTTGGAAGGTTTTTTCGAAAGCAGTTTTATTTGAACTATTAACATCAATTGAAGCTGTGGATTATCCAAGAAAAATGATTTGTAAAGTGCGCCTTAATAAAAGTCTCTTTCAAGCTTGGAGGAATAGTTTTTGTAATTTTTATTGGCTTAGACTTAGAGTGTTCGAATTTCGGACGTAGAACTCTAAAAGAATATAAACTTGAACCAGTAGTCCATTTCAAAGTTGCCATTGAAAGGGATGATGTTCGAAGAAATAGGCATTGGAAAACGATAAAATCATAATTGCTCATGATAATGAGAAGCAATGAGTAGCTCTCATTTCAGCTGACTAAAACATATGATAATAAGCGGGTCAATAGCAACGAAAACAGTTCAATGTGTGCTATCCTCTCTCCAAGCTACAAAGAGATATTGTATTTCTTGAGCCTAGCACTTATAATAAGTATTTTACAAAAGGCGTAGTTTTGACTATGACTACCTTAATCTATCTGGAAACACTTTTCCTGAGAGACAGAAGCAGGGCCGTGGAATTCACGAAGATATTTAAAAGCATGTTTTTCGTTTGCTTGGTACCCATAAAATCTTCCCATTGGCGATTGCGATCCTGAAAAGCCCGAGTGTTAGAAGTTTGCCCTTTATAATCACAGTAATTCTTTTCTCTGAATTTTGTCTCGTAAGTTCATCTGAGATTTCATTTTCTAGAATGTTATTGTAACTAGTCTTACGCTCATGAACTATTTTGGAAGTAGTCGGACAGTAATTTGCTGTTTCGCAGTCATTGCGATTAGAAGTGCTCCTCCTTTCGCCTATTCTTCACAGTAAAAGCCTATCCATTCTTAGATTTTTTTGAGCTGGCTGGTTTTTATATTTAAGTCACAATAACTACACAACTTACTTAATTTTTGTTGACTGAAAGAATGCAAGTCTTTCGGGAACGGCTGGGATTTGAACACAGAACCTTTCTATTTGGAAGCCAGTTCACTACCATATGAGCTACGGCCATTCTCTCTTTAAGATTGTACAAAAATCCTGAGAAGTATTGCACTTTAGTAGTAGTTGAGTCAGCAATTTAATACTGCTATTGGTATTTTGCAAGAGTTGTAAAAAGAATCGACGTATGCTTCTGTATGCTGGTTGTAGGTCTCTAGACAGTCGTCCAATAGCTTGGCGATCATGTATTATGCACGGTAGTTCAATGGATTTATACATAATACAGGTGCCTGGATCCATCTCTTGACATGACTGATGAATTTAAGAATCAACTTCTCGCGGTTATCACGTGGTTCTTGCGCCAATCGTCAATGTGTCTCAAGATCAATTCTAATTTTGAAATTGAGTTAGTTCTGAGTTATTTTCGACAAGCAAATTCGAAATGCTTTCGGAGACGTCTGCCTTTCTCGGTGCATTATAGTTCGGTATTTTTCCGTCGAAAACATATGGATGCAGTGTCCAATATGCGTTTATACTGATTTGAGCGTACATTTCGAACGATTCCCAGCTCTTCGACTGGAAGTGGAATCTTATGATGAAGGGAACTGCTTTTCTTGCTAACTCCCACGTAGTAATATGCAGAGTTGTAACGTCGGGTAAAGCGAACATTTTGAAAACGTGTTCACGAAATATCCTAATGAGCACGCATCAGTTGATTATAAACTGGAAAACCAACCAACATCAGCAAATCAGTTGTTAGCGATGTCCTTGCTTTAGTATCGATTGTGCTGCCTACACCTATGGAAGGCGACAAATTTATTTCTAGCAGCTATGGTTTCAAAGTATCGTCTACGAGGCTATCGAAACTATATTATTCGAAGCAATTTTTACAGTTAGGATGTAATATGGCACATGCAAGGACTATCCAAAAATTGATATATCTTCAAAATTTGCCATATCACAACCTTGACTTTTGAAATATCATAATAAGGCACTAAGAGTCCTTTTATGACCAACTTACTCATTCTGAGCATCACATGATTTTATGTAATCCAGATAGTATCTCTTTATACTGTAGTTGCGGGAGTGCACACATACTTTCCATAGGTTTTTACTATTTCTCTTGTATTTTATCGTAGCCAAACAAACAAGATCTACTTGATAAATGTAGATGAAATAGAATGAAAGACAACCGATCTGTGCTTACCCTTTTCGCGATTGGACTTAACGATAAAGCAGCCCTGTTTACCAGGCGTTGTCCAAATCACGCATAATATCTATGAAAATGTCCAAACCGCACTACTTCAATTCTACCAGCGATGATCAACACGTTTTTTCTGGTACGAGTTTCACCCACCAACTGTTGACAATAACACTGAAGAAGTGAACACAAGTTCGGCATACTGTAAGCGCCGACGCACCGCAAATAGGTTTTCTTCAAGACAATAATTAAGAGTAGTAGCCCCACAGAAAATATTGAATGGCGTCAAATCATACGATCTTGGTGGTGAATTGAAAAGTCCATTTCGTGACTGTATTACCAAATCGTGTTTAAAAAAAGTGATGTTTTCGTTGGTTGTATGCAGTGGAGCACCATGATGTTGGAACCAGAGTTCTTCCACATCGATATCATACAGATATTCGATCAAATAATCATTGATCATCGCGTTACTCTGGTATCTTTGAACAAGAACTTGTGCTTGGGCCTCACTTTTGAAGAAACAAGGGTCTATGATGCCATCGATGTACAAACATCACCATTGGTAACATTTTTATGCATGCAAAGGCATCTGCTGAACTCCTTGAGGATTTGCCCCGCTCCGAATACGCCAATTCGGCTTGTTGTCGTTTAACTCAAAATGAGCCTCATTTCTGAAGAAAATTTTATGGCAAAGAAAGGGATCAACTTCCAATTGATTTTAAGCTCAATCACTAAGCACCCGACGCAATAAATAGTCCTAAGCTCTAGCTCTAACCTTTTAAGTTTTGAGACCAAGATCTTTACGCAAAATTTTGTAGATAGTGGATGGACAAAGGCCAAGTTTCTGCGAACGACGGCGATTCGATTCGGGTCTTCTTCAACAAAAGCTTCTACCACATCAATATTTTCTTCCAAATGAACTCTTTTCATTGTTGATATTGTATGAGTACCCAATAGCTTGAATGGATAAGATTTTTTTTTAATAATTCGATAATGAACATGTTTCAGATGGCCTATGAGCCGATGATATCTGCCCTCAAATTCACGAATCACTCTATAAGTTTCACGACGCTGCGAATGGCAGAGCAATTACACCTCAAACTCATACAAATCACATTGCCTCACAATAAATAGTAAATGCGTTACTTATTAGGCAAAGATGCATTTGATTACATACTAACGCCGTGGACAGCAAGCTCAGATAGATGACTATCCATTCTCAAGTACTAGAAAACAGCGAATAAAAGATAAAGAAGTGATTTCGGCAAGTTGGCGACTACTTCTGCTGACAGAATTTTTCGTAAAAAATCAACGTCGAAGATACAAGATAAGAAGTGTTCAGAATGTCGTTTCAAGAGTTCATCAAGTACTCCGAAAACATCGAACTCGATCAAAACAATATTAACATAAATTATGAACGAGGCAAAATTAAAGGCGAACAAAATGTACTCTAAGGTAATTGTAATAGCAATTGATGGCCAATACAGCATTCTAAGTTTGCCCTCACAACAAGCTTGACAAAGGATTTTATCATGCGCACGTAGAGGAAACAGCTGATTATAAGATAACCTAAATATTAAAACTGATAAAAAGGATGAATGACTTGAACATAAAAAGAGCGCCAGGGTGCTCAAAATGCTTATTCTACAGCAGAAGAATGAATCATAATATTTAAGAGTAGGTACATTCGAGAGTGTAAGTAAGCATTCATATAGTGATAATTTTTTCCATCCATTCCAATGTAGACCATATTTTCGTACTCAAAAACATTATAGAATCACTAATGGTAAAAGGCTTAATCATGTACCCGTCTTTTGTTGACTTCATGGCGCTTGATACATTGGGACGAAACGCACTATTTAATAAACTCAGTCTGGTGATCCCAATAAAATTTGGTAGAGTCCTTCAAAATTTGTATGAGGATGCCCAGATAATTATGTAGGATGGCGAGGCTCTATCGCTGTGGTTTTAAATGAAAACTGGAGATTAACTGGCAAGGTTATTCATTAGGCCCAGTCTTGTTTGCATTCTTTATTGAGGATATTGCCAACATTTTACCCGGTGGTGTTCAATATGTTAATGTTATAAACAAATCATTCCCCTTTGCCGCAGATATTGTGTTTTTAACTCATTTACTGTAAACAATACAAATGATGATTCAACGACTGGCCGAATATTGCGGCTTGTGAAACCTCGTTATAAATCTATCGTAGTCAAAGATGATGATTTTTCAAAATGAAGGGGGGAAAAACTGCCGTAACGAGAGATGGCCTTTTAGTGGAGATTCAATAGAAGCATAGATATCTCGGTGTGCTCGTAACAGAAAATATGAGTATGGAGGAGTAGACGAAACTTAAGAAAGCTAAGACTGCTTTAAATGCAACATGTTGTTATTATTTTACCATTGCAAAAAAGCCCATAGTAGTAAAAACAAAATTTTCAAAGCTGTCCTAAGATCTCGTTTTTTATGAGGCATAAGTATGGGTCAACACTATATTATAATCACCTTCACCTACCTTTTGCACTAAATTATCTCCCGTAAATTGAAACAAGACTATCTCCCCTGTTTATTGAAACCCTTTGATTGCAGTTTTCTTACATTATGAGTTGGTACGATGATTGAAAAGAACTCAATTTAGAGGTACTACGAATTTGTAGGCTAATTCTCACGGAGCTAGATCAGCAAAAACACTCGGAATGACTTATATCAGGAAAGTGCAGAGTGGTCTAAGGAGCACCAGATTAAATGTACGCGTACACTCAAATTTTTAGCCCAAAAATTTCTAACTTCTTTTTCTATCTATTAAGAAAACCTTAAAACTTCGTAATATTTTTCGCGAGACAGAATATAAGGTCATTCCAACACAAACTCATGGATACACCTACAGAGAATGGAAGGTTTCAAAAATGTTCATACATCATGGTCTTGGATTAACGACTGATTATTCGCTTTAACGACAGCAAAAAGCATTGTGTTCGTGTTTTACTTTGTTCATTATTCTTATAAAAAAAAATTAGAATAGTAATACCAGAATTAATGAGCTTAATATGCTGGGAAAGAAAGTATGAAAGTATGTTGGGTCTGTTCAAGTTATGAGAAGAAAATTCTTTAATTTCTTGTGGGACGAGCTAGACAAATTTGCGATGAGGAGTGCACATCTTCAGAGTACACGATATACTCGTATACTATCTGGATAAGTGGTTTTGTGTTTGTTTACATCTTTGAATACTTCTACTCTACAGGACTGCGAAAGTGGATATATCCCATCAGCTATTCGACGGGTGGATTAATAAGTTCATGATTTGTTCTTTTTCAATAGAAAAGGTTTTTATTTTCCAACATAAGTATGTAGCTCCATATTGTCTATTCTATTGGAAACAGAAAACAGTCACTAGTGCAAATATGGTAGGTGAGCAATTCGTGGGTCAATTATATAAATTTCTTCATGACGCACACGCACGTATGTACCAAGAAACCAAATATTTAAAGGAAAAAAAAATGCATTTGATAGAAATATGGACGGCACAGTTTCAAGTTGGATAAAATCCAGTTGCATACAAAGAATCTTTGGGTTCATCAAGCTTCCGAGCACTAGTCTTAATCTCAACTGAGTTAATTTTTAAGGAGTCTTGAGACAATCAGATACACAAAATATATGATAAATGATGCAAAACTTTTTCATAGGGATGGCACCACATTCACAAGGGAATTATGAATTTCGAATGTACAACTTTATTCCATACCCAAGACAACTTGTATTCTAAATGAACTTATCTGATTGAACAAGATATCATCAATCATTACATAATGGACTTTGGAAAGCACAACTTCCAACTGACATTTCAGTAATAAGTGGATACATCTTTTTTTCATTTACAAAAGAAACCCTTAAATCCCAAAGTTCTGTGGGTTTTTGTTTCTTTTTTTTTTTTTGTATAAAAAAAACCAACTCATTAATATTTATTACGATAATCCTAATGGGCATTCCCTGAAATATAAAATAAAACTTGCTCTTACATCTTCACCTACGCTGTCGAAAGGGAACAACTTTTGCTCATAATCCAACCCAATTAAGTATAATGTGTATTTGGCCCGTTTTTCTGTCACCACAAATTCAACTATTCCAAAAAGGATACGAGTATCATCTAGATCTTTAACACATTGGGTAAACTCGTATCACATCATGACCAATGGGACTATTAAGCTAAATACTAGAATTCCTCCCCAGATGAAGATTATCATGTGATAACATACTCAAAGTAATATTCTAATTCCATGGTGATTAATCCTGCCAAGCCATAATCATAATAATCGTCACTAGCACATTTGACACAAATTGTCTCGAAAGTCGAAGGACGAAGGAAGTGTTGGGTTTTGTTTGTTCAATGGTATGGGGTAGAAAAATCCTTCAGAATAAACAACAACATACGAGTATTTCCAAACATAGATCTAAAACATACTCTAACCATATTCTCAAAAATTTATCGTGTAGAATAATTTTGATTAAAATTTATTCACTAAATGCCTGTAGAAAATTTCCGGTCGTACCTCATCTTCATTCATCTATCCTATAGCCTATTGGTTGGTTCTATTCAGTTCTTCATTTGGAAAACATACTTATCTTGGTGTGCTTATCGAAAATAACCATTTTTGGCCCCCCTTAAAACAATTTATTCCGCTCGGATTGTGTGATCCATGTATAGTATCTTTTCATCATTTTATTCTAAAACCGAACTTTGCTATGCCATGCCATGCATAGTTACTATGAGCAACCTCGTACGAAGAGATGCTACATTAACCAAAATATGAAAAAAGGAATTTCAGTGTGACCATGGTATTGCTGAAAACTATTTAATAGGTATCAACTATCAACTATCAACTTTTATACTGTGCTTAAGATGGCTTAAAGTAAGGATGTATTTCTGAGGACAATGACAACTTAGCAATACCTACCAGTAGTGCAAGGACTATCAAATAGTATCAGTAAAGATGATTACGTGATTGACTTTACTATTTTATATTTTTTATCAATATATTCTATATTCGACGAAAACCAATACACTTTTGCAAGCGTTTGAACCAATTTTCGAAGCACTTTTCCACTCCGATTGTGGCACCTCCAGAGCAATTAATTTTACCGAATCAACGGGTTTTTCAGACGTTGAAAAACATTGATCTCGCATTTGTTTCTTTTATCTGCGGGAATAAGAAGAAATCATGGATGTACGGTGGCGGAGGACCGACATATCAATTTAATGTTTTGAATGCTCAAAAATTCACTTGTTTAAGCCAATGTGTGAGAGTTTACATTGTCATGGTGGAGAATGATTCGTCTTCTGCGATTGGTTTCCTTTATTTTTTCGAACAAAAAAAAAAAAACACTGTGGCGCTGGCAGCCCGGTATGGGCCATGGCCTAGCTTCTTGACACTCATTTGTGTTGCTCATGTTGTTATTTTTGTCACATCTGAGTGGGGCCTACGGTTTATCGCCGAGTCCGTACGGCACTCCTTAGAAGCTTTTTCGTAGGCAATTTTTTACTTTCGGGGGTTAGCCATTGCCCGCCAAAAGGGTGATGGCGATTTTGAAAAATTGTTGGTGACCCAGCCAGGAATCGAACCTAGACTCTCTGCGTGATAGTCCAATGAGCTAACTATCGCGCCATCGCCATCGCCTATTTTTTTTTTTTTTTTTTTCGAACACTTCTGGCAAAATAATGGTGATGTACCATTCAGAATTAACAGATCCATTTCGCTCTAATGGCAGGGTAGCGATATGTTCAATTATTCCGATTAGGCTTGGCTCGTTTTAAAAGACCAAGATTCAATACTTTCAACATTTCTTGGCACCAATCGACACGAGCCTTTTTGAGCGATTGCCAAAATATACAACGCGAACAAGTCTCTTTGACGGCCAAATTATTAAATCTATGCGAGTTGTACTAATGCCCAAACATGCCTTAATCGCACAGTAAGTCACATGACAATCTTGCAACGTCGTTCATGCATAACATTAACATTTTCGGGCACATCAACTGATTTTTGACAACCTTCACGAAATTTGTCCTATAGCGACGAGCGACCACGATTTAATTCGGAAAACCAGCGAATCACCGAGACTGGAGATGGTGCTTCATTACCAAAAGTCGAAGCGGGTTGATCAGCACATCGAAAGACACAAAAAATCGTCGCACGAAAAAGTTCACGATTTAATTCCATTTTTTGGCCAAGATGAATGTTTCAAGTACAACACAAATAGCACTAGTGTGATGAGACATTACGATTACGATTACCATTAATAATGTCAAACTTAACGATGACAATGTCAGACTTGACATATAGTATTCACACTGGTATTGCTATATCTCAAAACTTAATTTTAGCTACATCCGTATTTTATTGCTTTTATTAAGTGTTTTAAACCCTGAGTTAAAATCACGAAGAAATTTTTTTCGGCCGAAATTATACTGTCTTCCAATCAGAGGTTCTAGCCTTCCCCAGGGCGGCTGAGCTTACGCACATGAGATCGGTATCCAACAGAGATATCGCTATTTACATCGACAGCCAGGCCGCTCTACAGGCAATGGAGTCAACCAACACCAACTCTGACACAGTCAGGGGCTGTCGCACAATGCTCAAAGCATTATGCATTCAGAACAGGGTGAGACTGTGCTGGGTGCCAGGATACTGCGGTAAAGAAGGAAATAAACAAGCAGACGAGCTTGCAAGAAGAGGAAGGCTACTCGACAATAGTGAGGTTGCTGATGTCAAACCACCCCTCTGCATGGTAACGGGCACTATTGAGAAAAAAACCATAAAGGCCGCCAGCATAAGGTGGTCGAATCGGTATCAAACGCTCTATGGCCACTTCTCGACGGTAACAGATCTAGGAAGCTTATTAAGCTGAATAGGGATAAGCTTAGGACGCTAATTGGAATATTAACAGGACACTGTCTACTGCTGAAACACGCAGAGACTAAAACTGACAAATACAGACACTTGTAGATTCTGCGGGGATCTACAAACGGTTGAGGACATAACACACATACTGTGTGAATGTGAGGCAACATTGCGTAGCCCAAGGAAATTCTTCGGAAAATACTTCTTTGAAAACTTGGAGGAAATAGACGGTATGGACTTCAAAGGCCTTCTTGGCTTTTGTAGAGAAATTAGATGCTTTAATAGGGAAACAGTTTAGGTTTTCTGCAATTTGGAGTTGGTTTTAACTGAGTCCACAGGGGATCGCGATGGGCCCGTTTTGGTGCTTAGTGTCTGCGTCTTATGGCACACCCTATTTTTCCTAACTTAACCTAACCTATCCTTCAGCGTTTATTGGCCCGAGCTGACAGTAATTCCGACAAGACAAATCATACTCGTATGTGTATGAAGCGAATTTTTACCGATATTGGGTCGTTGAGAAACTTCAACAACATGTGCAACAAAGACAGTCCACACGGCTGAGACTAGCCGCATGAATTATTCATCAAAGAAATGACAATGGATATAGCTATTTCTGCAGTCAATATTTTACGGTAGCAGTCTTGCATCGCTTGCCCACAAATGCCTGCCTATTCTCACTGCTGTTGAGTATGCTGGTCTTGACGTTCTGCTGTTACTTAACAAAACTTCAACTTAGTGAAGCAAATGGTACTCGAAAATCGTCACTATAGGTTAAAAGAGCTATTTAAGCGTTTGAGGGAATGTTTCCGCCAAATAAGACCAAAGTTGTGGCAGAACAACCTTTCGATTTTGCACCATGATAATGCACCATCTCAAAAATTCATCCTTATGAGGGACTTTTTGTCCAAAAACGCTATCAATGGATCGGGAAAACACCATATTCTTCAGTGATGGCATCCCTTTACATTTTTTTATCTCCGCAATTCAAATTATTATTTCGTGGGACCCGTTCTGAGTCAATTGAAGACACAAAACAAAATTTACTGAGGGAACTGAAGGCGATCCGGAAATATGCCTAAAAAATGGATGGATGACTGGAATAAATGTACCACTTCATGTAGACAAGATAAATATTTTGTGTTGTTTTCATTGACTCAGTCCCGTTTACACAATAAAATGACAATATGTATATTTATTTTTATAAATTAGTGATTAAAAATGAGGACCACATTCTTTAAGGACAATGTCCCTTAAATCGAAAATTTTTAATATGCGCGAGCACAGCGTGGATGGGGGTCACTTCAGAGGGATATTTTCCACTAGGATCTAAATGACTCAAAGGTTTGTATTGTTGACATTTGGCTTCAAATACATTTACAAAAAATTCGCATTGTTCGATGGCCAACAAGGAGTCCAGGGAATGTCTCTGTTGGTGTTTATTAAATTTTGCTCCGATTATTCCATAGAGACTAAAGAGCTGTGCAAAAAGACATCGTTTTCCTGAATCAGAATCCTAATTTGTGTTTCTTCTCTGAACACAAGCAATGTTCTTGGATAACATACCCCGAAAATTTAGTCACATTTGAAAGGATCCTGCAATATTTTTTTAGGGTCTTTCGGATCCCTTCTTAATTTCCAAAATAGCCCAATCTTCCTTATAGATTTACACATATCTCTGTTAACGTTGCCAATCCCAAAGGAATGTATCTTTCCACTCAAGAGCAGATCGACTGCATCGGCCCATTAAATAAACGTCGAATATTAAATTGAGTCCAAAGAAAATTATGTTCAAACCAGTGACTCTAGTGACTTTAGCTGTTCAGCAGTTTCACTTTTAACTTGAACATTTTCCACTGGAAATCTTAGGACAGGCGTAAGTCCATCTTATAGGGGAGTATACGACGATGGCGATCAACGGTTACGATATTGATGAGAATCTTACACTATGAATTGTTTGACTCTATAGAGATAGAGATACCCTTGAGTCCTTGTTCAATAATCAACCACTATAAAATTAGCTTATTTATACCTACCTGTACACGACTATTCAAAATAAAGGGCCCAGATTAAAATTGGACTGTTAGCTGGACTTGGTTCAGAACAGTACTTATGATGAACTTACTTTACTTTTACTTTAGGTGGCGCTACAGTCCGGGGTGGACCTGGGCCTCAGTCAACAAGCTTCTCCAGCTAGCTCGATCCCTGGCTAGCTGTCTCCAGTTTCGCACGCTAAGTTGGCTGAGGTCCTCTTCCACTTGCGTGCGCCACTTGAGTCTTGGCCTTCCTCTACTGCGCTGTCCCTCGGGGGCGGATTCGAAGACTTTTCGGACCGGAGCATTGGTGTCCATGCGCTCTACATGACCCAGCCATCTCAGTCTTTGGATCTTCACTCTTCTGGCTAGGTCCATGTCGCTGTACAGTCCATACAGTTCGTCGTTGTATCTCCTCCTCCACTCACAGTCATTGCAGATGGGACCGAAGATCGCCCGAAGAATTTTTCTCTCGAAGCAACCAAGAACACCCTCATCCATTTTTGATAATGTCCATGCCTCTGCGCCATAGAGCAGGACCGGGATTATTAAAGTCTTATAAAGGGTGACTTTTGTTGTCCGCGAGAGGACTTTGCTACTCAATTGCCTTCTTAACCCAAAGAAACAGCGGTTGGCAAGAGTTATTCTTCGCTTGATCTCAGCGCTGGTGTCGTTGTCTGTATTTATAGCGGAGCCTAGGTAGACAAAGTCCTTAACTAGTCCTGTCCGAGACGTCGGTGTTGGTTGTCCTTTTTGCTTGACAGCATATACTTGGTCTTGCCCTCATTGACCGCTAAACCCATTTTCGCCGCTTCCGTCTCGATACTCGCAAAAGCGCCACTGACATCACGCTGCTTTCTCCCGATTATGTCAATATCATCGGCGTATGCGAGTAGTTGGACGGACTTTTAAAAGATAGTGCCTCTTGTGTTTGCTCGTAAGTTTTGCACTATTCTTTCAAGCACGATGTTGAAAAACTGCATGACAGCGCATCTCTTGTCTAAATCCTTTCTGGACATCAAAGGTCTCGGTGATATCTTTACCGACCTTGGTGGAGCAGCGTGCATTCTCCATCGTCATCCTGCACAGACGGACGAGTTTGGCAGGGATGCCAAAACTAGACATTGCTTTATAGAGCTCGTCTCTATAGATGCTGTCATACGCGGACTTAAAATCGATGAATAGGTGGTGGGTATCGATCTGAAGCTCATGGGTCTTCTCCAAGATCTGCCGTAGTGTGAATATCTGGTCGATGGTGAACTTTCCTGGCCTGAAGCCACACTGATATGGACCTATCAGGTTGTTAACGAACGGCTTCAGGCGTTCACACAATACGGCGGATAAGATCTTATATGCGATGTTAAGGAGGCTGATGCCTCTGTAGTTGGCGCAATTCAGAGGGTCTCCTTTCTTGAGAATTGGACAAACAATGCTGATGAACTGCACACTTTAAAGTATCAGACAACATGGAAACTTTTCTCTCAAATCAGTGTGATGCGGGTCCTGTCTGTTTTGCGCACAGGTACGTACGGCTTTGCAATAACTTATTGCGGTGGTAGGCTGAAGGCGAAAATGTATTTCTCTGTTGTTTAAAGGATTTAATAGATCGGTTGCTCGCAGTCATAAACCGCTTAATTATTGTATTGACATCTCTTTATTTTCTGTAGTAAATCTCTGGAGTGGTACGCTATTTAGCTCCATCGGTACATGTCCTAAGTTCGATACAAGATCTATACCTCTTAAAAAAAAAGAAAGATATTTTCTAAATAGTGTGGTCTGCGCTGTAATGCACTAAGAACAGTTAAAGGTTCATTGTTAACCACTGGAGTAAGAAACTGGTGTCTTGACATCGTCAAACTACCAATTATTTGTTCCTAAGAAAACGAGTTTTGCTAAGTTGTGCCGCTTAGGTGCTGAGTTGAGAGATTCATGCCAGTCTTTAATCACTCTCGAGTTATGGATCTCATCGTTTCTTGATTGTCTAGCCAAGTAGCGATGTGATAAACAGCTGAGTCTTCCTTGGAGAGCTCGAAATTACTATACAGTATATGGGAGACTAGGCGATAGCGATGGCGCGATAGTTAGTTCATTGGACTATCACGCAGACAGTCTGGGTTCGATTCCTGGCTGAGTCACCTACAATTTTTCAAAATCGCCATCACCCTTTTGGCGGGCAATGGCTAACCCCCGAAAGTAAAAAATTGCCTACGAAAAAGCTTCTAAGGAGTGCCGTACGGACTCGGCGATAAACCGTAGGCCCCGCTAAGATGTGACAAAAATGACAACATGAGCAACACAAATGAGTGTCAAGAAGCTAGGCCATGGCCCATACCGGGCTGCCAGCGCCACAGGGTTTTTTGTTTTTTAAGTGGGAGACTGACACATTTTTGTATGCAAAGGCTCTCAAAGACAACCCTGTTTCAGACTACTTTAAAGCCATCTGTAAGGACGGAAGCAATAGATTTATTGCGAATAACTCGTTTCCCTCGTTTCCCTCTGACATCAGGTTGAAGTCAATTCATTTTAATAATTTAATATCGGTTGATCGAGAAAGTTTTTAATAGCTTTAGCCAGATCCTGCAGCTTTGAATGCTCCACCTCTATGACAATATTAAAAAAAAAAATCGTTTGTAAATACATGTTCTTAAAGAAATTTACAAAAATATAAAAATTAATACAAAAACGCTTTCTCCAAATTTACCAAACGTAAAAACATTGAAGTCACCTTTCTGGTCACACTGGTAGATAGATTATTTTTATACGGATAAATTTCCGTACTCGTATGTGTACTCTAGTTGGGTTGGAGTTCGAGTTTGTTTTGGGGAGTATGGGATTTCGTGTCACTTATAAATCCATAAAAGTACTCTTTTATGCTATACTAAGCCCTGCTGGAGTATCTCCTTGCCTTTAGATTCATATTCCTAGTCCACTTCATCTTTTCGATTTTTCTTTAAAATTTTTTGCATGAAAGCAGAACAAGAGCCAAATAATGCTGAACTAACCATCTCTTGGGTGTCCCTTTAAAGCACACAATGGGGATGATTTTTCATCAGTTTTTTTTTTTATACAAATATAAAACCTTCTTGGTGCTCCTCTTCCGACCGTACGCTTTCGGTTCGTTTTTTTCTCGTTCTGAGGTTGAAAGTCAGATAACCATTACTTATGTAGTTTCTTGGGTTTAGCCGCCCAAAAAAAATGTCCCATTTATCGTTAAAGGTATTCATATACTTTCATTGGTCATTCGTTTTTCGAATAGCCGTTGGTATAGTACTTGTCTTGGTTTGGAAACCACCCAAACCATTCACCCGCTTGTTAATCTCGAAGGATTGAAGGAGGATTTTGAATTTTTTTTTTCTCTTTAATTTTTTACAACAAACTTTATGATGGTCCCCTTCCTACCAAGTTCATTCTCATCAACAAGGACAAGCAATAGAAGCAACAAAGTGAGCAGGATATAAAAAAAATGGACAACATTTACCCATTCCAATACAAATTGAAGTGGATTTATGTGTCTGCCTTGTTTTTTCTTTTTGTGTTTCTGAAAATTTGAAAATTTATTTTGCATGAAATTAATGTTAAATGGAATTTTATTTTCATTTTTTATTTTTAGCTCTTAATGCTACAAACGTCTCTTAATCTCTGTACTAAAATGAATGGTATTGTTGTTACTTTTGTTGTTTTTGGGTTTCTTTATGAACCACCACAAATAAATGCAACAAATTAAATGGAATAATCCTTCTGTTGAAGGCATTTCAGGATGCGCTAGTTGCAATTTTAAGCTGTCTTCGGGGGAAAACCGTAAAAAGTTAGAATTGAAGAGGCCAAAGAAGAAAGTTATAAATTCTTTCAAATGCCATAGGGCTACTTAATTAGTGCTGAATGTTTCTTTAAGAGAGCCAGCCTTCAATTCATGCATAGATGAGCTATCATATTTCATAGGAATGGAAATATTAACACTCTAAGAACTCTGAAACACTAATTAAAAGTCTATATTAGTTAATTGAGACAGTGGTACCCCTTCTTTGTATATTATAGATGACGAATCGAACTAAGGTTGATTCCCATGAAACAAATAAACTTGTTTCCAAATATTTTGGCATGGGACTCATAGAATATTGTGAGTCCGGGAAGATGACACTATCCTATGTTGCAATGCCTTTTATGGCAGTAGAAAAATCAATCAATTGCGATAAAGGAAACCCCAACAACTCTAAACTGACCAATTTGGAAGAGGACTGAAACTAGATCGAATACAAAGAGTGCGTCTTTGCCAGACTTTTTGAAAAAGATCGAAACAATCGTTAAAACTAGCAGGCTGGTCTAATAGTTCCAATTGATCAAGCCAGCCATTTCCTTGAGTTTCTACAGAAAACCTTCACTGACTACCTAGCAATGTTCAACATATCTAAGGAAAGATGCCTTTGATCTCGGCAAGAAATTTCGGTATTTCAGTCTGGCGTTCTTAATATTGCAAAACATGGTTGGGCTTCATGTGTGAAAACTGCACTGAAGCTTAAGACCCTTCAAGGCCGCCCTTCAAAATCAGTTGGGTAGAACTCATTAGTGCTCTTATCCACCAGTGTTCTACCAGGTGCACCAACATAGGACTATCTTATCGTATGCGTGCAGTGACTTTGTTTTTTTTCTCTGCCCCTAATGACAAGGTCGTCGGCATAACCAATCGTGTTAAAGCCTTGGATGCTCAATTTATAAAGCAGGTCATCTATGACCAAAGACAGGAGAGGCGAGAGCACGCCACCCAGTGGACAGTCCCTTACGTTTGCTACAGATGTCGAAATCGGTCCTGATGAGGAAGTGATTGCCGGGCTTCCAAGCAACTCTCAAGTGATCCAGTTTATGGACAGTTGATGGATCTTTCTGTTGAGCAAAGCTTTTGATATGGAGTCATACCCAGTATTTTCGAAAACACCCTCTTTATCCAGAAACGCGCAGAGTGCGACTTCCTTAGCACAGAAGGAGCTCTTTATTTCTGCTGTCAGCTTTAGCTGTCGATTTGCCTTTTTGATAAGCGTACTGGCATGGGTCTAGAGGCAAATCTATTTAGGATTTCAGGCGCATGGGACAGTATGATTTTGGCAGCTTACTAAGTTTGTTGTCAAGTCTGGGGATAAATACTACGTTTACGTACCTGGCGTAGTATGTAGCCCCAGCTGAGGCTGGACCTAAATAAGGTTTTTAGGGTAGGTATAAGAAAGTCTAGTCATTTTTGCAGCAAAGATGGAAAAATTCCGTCCGTACTTGGTGCTTTATATGATTTGAAAGAGCTAATAGACCACTTCACCTTATCCGGGCTGAACAATTTTCCAGATGAACTCTTGGTTCTGCTGAGGTTTCTCGGTATTGAAAGCGCAGTTGACTGTCCATTAGATATATGTATCAATTTTGAAAGACCCTGGGAAGTGAGCTTAAAGTGAGGTGTTCAGGGTTTCGTCCCGTAAACTAGCGACTTTTCATACCCATCCTCAAAGAAAATAATCAAAAGACGTCAAATCACAAGGCCAATTCACAGGTCTAATAAGCGAAATGTGTGCGTTCGTCGAATGTTTCATTCAATAATTTGATTGTTTCGTTTGCTGTATTGCCCGTAGCGTCATTCTGTCGAAACCATATCCCTTTAGCAATCATGCCATCCAATCGAGCAAAGTTACTGATCATGGCTCTATAGGTAATACTCTTGACGGCTTCATTTTCGAAAAAATATGGTCAGATGACTTCACCAGCGCACAGACCGCACCAAACTGTTGGAATATGATGGTGGGATGATGGTGATCTCATGTAAATTATCTTCGCTTCAAATGCAGCAATTAGTTTTACTGACATACCCGTTGAGCTAAAAATTAGCCTCATTACTGAACACAATTATTTGACTAAGCAGCGGATCCAATGCACAAGATGGTCAAAACAACGATTTTCCGTAAGGTGGAGGTAAAGTGGACCAACTTGCGACATCAAGGCGAAGGCATGGAATGAATTAGTTAACCAAATAACACTGACTGACCGACACCAAATGGTGTCGATGAAATTCACTCAGTCCTTATTAAAGCCATTCGATCATGCCGTATATGACACAATTTTCCCCCATCAATGGAAATTGCCTAAAGTAATTCCGATACCGAAAAACTTGATAGGAGATGAATTTCGAACAATCTCAATCCTCAATGCGAACGGATAATGCAAAAGCAACAGTCAGGCTTCCGAGCGAAACATAGTTGCACAATGTTGGTCAATAACCGCAAATTAACCATCAGAGAGATAGCGGAGGACTTGAACATTGCCTATGGATCTGTCCAGGACATTTTGGTTAATGATTTGGGTTTCTATCGTGTAGCAGCAAAGTTGGTGCCAAAAAACCTCGATTTCGTACAAAAAAGAAACCGTGTTGACGTCGCAAAAGAGATGATTTTCGAGGCTGAATCCGATCCCACATTCATCAAAAAGATCATTACTGGAGATGAGACGTGGGTTTATGAGTACGACATGAAATCCAGACATCAGGCGAGTCGTTTTCAGTCAAAATGCTCACCGTTTTCATGGACTACAACGGTGTAGTGCATTATGAATTTTTGCCGGAATGCCAGACAGTAAACAAAGAGACGTTTGCGTGAAGCAATTCGCCGAAAGAGACCAGAGTTGTGGGCAGAAAACTCGTGGATTTTGCACCATGATAACGCACCGTTGCACAGTGCCATCATTATTCGTTGTTTTTTGACGAAAAATGCAACAAATACCATCCAACAGCCACCAAATCAACCTGATTTGGCTCCCTGTGACTTTTTTCTATTCAATCGATCAATACGGGGAACGTGTTTCAGCAGCCGAGAGGAAGTAATGGAAAAATCGCAAGAAGCACTGATGGACATACCGAAAAACGAATATAAAAAATGTTTCGAGGATTGGATAAAACGCTGGCATAAGTGTGTTGCAGTCGATGGGGATTACTTTGATGGGGGCAATATAGATTTAGATGAATAAACTTGTATTTTTAATTTTCTTAGACAAAGTTGAAGTTTCCTTTTTGATACTTCTCGACTATTCTAAGGCTCTGCAAAAAGCTATGCCACTCTTTGGTTTTGCTTCATCGGCGGTTAAATTGAGTTCGTCCTATTTAAGCAATAAACTTAACTCGAGGGGTACCTCAAGGATTAATTCTGGGCCCTCACTTATTTTTATCGTACATAAACGAGATACCAGATTTAGTTGTACATTCGTCAACACACATTTATGCTGATGATGTCCAAATTGATCGGAGCTGCCCGTTAGTTCGTATCGAAAATTGTGCCCTTAAGATCAATTCATACATTCTGAATAAATAAAATAAATAGAAATACCAAAACTACAAAAAATAGCAGTTTCAGATGGTTGAATAGGTTAGGTTAGGTTAGGTTTAAGTGGCTGTTGAAAAACCAACCCACTTAGGCCCATTGTGATGCCATCTGTAACGCTCCTACTCCACAAACCATTTGAAGCTCTTAATAAAGCGTAGGAGACTTTTAATGTCTATGTTGTTTGAGTCACTCAAGTCGTTGTGGAAGAAGGCCCCTAGGTGGAGATTTCTTCTTTGAGAGAGAGCTGGACATGTACAAAGGAGGTGAGGGATTGTCTCCTCTTCCTCCTCATCCATACAGCCTCTGCAAAAAAGTCGTTGGTAAACATGCCAAGTCCTCTTGCACCTGATGGCACCTACTCGTATAATGGCGCTAAGATATCTTTTTAAAAAAATTAAACTCATGGAGCGATTCAGATTTAGCTTTGGCCAGATTTGTTTGGTCGCTAAGCAATTCGATCCAACAACCCATCTATTGTTTATTCTTCTATTAGCATCCAACTTTATTTCCTGTTTGCACGTAGCGATAGGTATACCTTTGTTTTCCTTTTCAGGTGTGATATGTATAATGGTTCCAAGCAAGTTTGTCTGCCTTACAATTCCCTGGAATGCCTATATGTACTGGCACCCAGCAAAGGTGGATGTTCAACTGCTCCTCCATCTCCATTAAAGATGTTCGGCAGTCCATGACTGTTCTTGAGTTTAGGGAGATGGTTGAATAAGTCGATTGTAATATGTTTAGCGCACGGAATTATAATTTCGGAATCAATTTTCTAAAATTTGTTAACGTTGTTGAAAAGTGAATGTCAACAGGATAAAATTGCAGAACAACTGAACGAAATCGACACTGACAGCTTGCAATCTGACAATTGGTTTGACAAATATAAATGTCTGAACTTAGTACTAGCTTTAAAAAAAACACCCTTCAAATGTACAAGTACTTAGTGAATTTATACTACACTACTGTTTCTATGCCTACTTATGTCTGAATACTATACAACAAAATTTTCTTAATGTACATTATTAGTATGCTAATAAATTAAAATTAAAATAAAAATTGAAAAGATGTTGTATCATAGTAAGACTTCTAAGTAATTGAGGCTTTCATTGACATATTTTCACATAAAAGGCAATCTCTTTCATCTTAAAACTTCATAAAACTGATTTCCAAATTCCATCTCCTCTTCGTAGCTTTTATATTGACATTCCACACAGAAAATACACACCTTACTCCCAAGATATATTTAACAATTTGAATTGAATCTTTGAAGTTAATGAACTTTCATGGCAAGAGCTCTGTTTAAATATTCAATATGTAAGAAATATCATTAGGGTGGCTTTTAAAAATGCTTGAGCCAAATTTCCACAGCACAAATAACTAAGCAACGACTTAACTTGCTGTAAGTGGCCAGTTAAATAACGTTCTCCATAAGTAATGTTCATCTACAGAAATGGTATCTCAAACACAAAGAAAAAAAAATAGAAAATTTCCCAACTTTTCACCCTCTAGTATTACGATGCAAATTTTAATTACCCCCTTAGGGCCTAGATAACGACTTAATCAAACAGACCAAAGTGAACCGAAGCAAATTCTCTCATCTAAAGCTAAAGTGATAATCTTAATAATTAACTCGAAGAAAAACAACTACTTAATTACCTAGAAAACGGCGGCAAAAAAAATGTTCGACCCTAAATTTTACATAAAGAAATGTCACCCTAGACATCATCCCTCCTATCCCTAGTCACACAGGGTGGAGAGAGAGAATGCTAAACTCCCAGAATGTCATTCGTTGTCGGCTATCAATTATAAAGTTGCTCTCATCTACCCTAATGATACACTAACCGGCGAGGCAAACCATCGTTATCTGCCACAAAATGTCCATCCTAATCCTTAATTTATAATCTGGCAAAACTTTGTTGCATTTAATTATATTCTGCTGGTCAGGGAGGAAAATATATTTAAGAAAAAAGGAGAATAAAGTTTGGAAATAACGTGCAGTTATGTTCATAGAAACTTAAAAGAACTTCCATGCTCTGACAACTTAGTACTTGTCCTTGTAAAACTTGTCTCTGTATGTCGCTCTTCATCACGAGAACATCAATTTTACATCCACACTGTGTCAGTTCGTTCGATGCAAATGTGGTGGAGGCATGGCTTTCATAGTAACGTTTGAAGATTAAAGAAATTTTTCTTGGCTGGTCTATGCCTCAATTATGATGAGTTCTTCTTGGTGCTCATCTTAGCTAGTACACAAGGAGTGCAATCTACATTTAACAAAAGAAAAGTCGAAGGTAATTATTTATAAACTCTCTTGGCATATTCTATTTTATCTGTTTCCGCTTCCGTCTTTCCTTTCTCTCTTTGACTTTGGGTAATAAGAGTATGGGCAACTTTTGTTAACGTGGTTTTGTCCCGTTTGAACAGAAATCGAAAAAGAACGCTTTCATCATACGACAGAGGTGGCTGAATCTAGAGCCTTTAGCAAAACTGCAACAATACAAAAACTAAAGCAGCAACGTTACAGACAGTACTCGTACTCGTATATCAGTATATGGTATGATGCCGCATTGAAGGAAAGACAGAAAACTGCTCTTTTATTCTTTTTCTTGTAAAAACAACGTTTGACGAAAATTGTAGGTAATTTACCATGAATCATTGTCGGGTTGGCTGTCTTGCTCTTCTTAGAGGATGGTTAACCCCCATTTGGACCTAGTGGCCTGTTTCTCTGCTTCGTTAGGTTGTTCTTGCTTCTGTTTCTTGTTGGACGAAAATAAGAAGTAAAACATAAAAAGTGAAATTTTTTTAAAAGTCGTTGAATCTGCATCGCACGTAGCCATAGAAATATATACAGACCAGACCCACAGAAACATCAAAAGAGTGAAAGATATATAAGCATTTCTTTCCTCCGGTAATTTCGAATACACCGACAGAGCATGAAAATACAGATATACGTTATGCACAAATGTACGAGTATGCACCAAAGATGGGGTTGCATGGTACAATGATTCCATCGTTCTTGTAAGGAAATGTCGGTTACCGTTTCAAAGAAGCATTTGTAATATTATAGCCCAGTGGAGGCAATCAGAGGCAATCATAGATAAGAAAATGCAATTTTGTGGAAATTTATTTGAAAGTTTGTAAGTTTCTCTTTAATGGAGCTCAGGCATGAGGTGCCATTTAAAGTTAGATTTGAGATGAAGTTGATTTCAATTATTTAAACAATATATAAATTTTATATATACAAATACTGTAATGCATCGTTTAATCCCTAAAAATTCTTCTTAAAACAAAAATAACACACGGCCAGTATTGATACTATATCGCCTTTAAGAGCATTGTCGATTCTCTACTACTGGGTGATAGAGCAAGACGGGGATGATTAAGGTCTGGTATAAAGCCAGTATGGACTTACGAGAGAAGGCTCTGCTACCCAATTGCCCTTTGAGCCCGAAGAAAGAGCGGTTGGCAAGAGTTATTCTACATCTTATTTCCGTGATGGTATCGTTGCTGCTTGTAACTGCGGGGCTTAGGTAGTCGAAGTCTTTAACTACCTCGAAGTTATAGCTGACAATTGTGACATTCCGAACAAGTTGTCGATTTGGTTTTTGCCTCATTTACCGGGACTCCTCATTTAAACGACCGAAAAATGCCTACTTTATAATGTCAGCTAAAGCTCGTGCAGCTCGTGCGACGTTGCTCCATCCTGCTGCAACCACATGTGTTCCATTCCTAATTTATCCAACATGGCTCTGTAGCACTCACCATCCACAGTTTCCGATGACTCCATCAGGGTAAACAACACATCATACAGAAATTTTGACTGGATTTAATGGCATTTCTCCATTGCTTTCGGATTGCTGGTGACCCAGAATCGCAAACTCTATTTGTTTACAGATCCACATAGGTGCAAATGGGCCTCGTCATTCATAACTTTTTTGAAGGAAAATCGTCCACTTATAAAGATTCAGGACGGCGTAAGAGTAGGTTAGGAGCGATTTACGATCAACACCTATTAGATGGTGGCCTTCCGGCACTTTTTAAGGAAACATCTTCAAATTTTCAAAATGCGCAGTGAGTTAAATGGAATGGCCAATTGCGTAGTACGTCGTATGTTTAATGTCGCCGGAGCCTCTACAACGTCTTCAACTGCGGCCGAACGAGAGCCAGAAAGCCGTTCATTCCAACAAATTCTTATTCGGTTTGCTCACATATGTCATGACTGCGTTGACATTCGACGTAATTTCTGAAATCTATGACACTCTCCAATAGGATCATAAATTTTGGCCGACCTCGTCAAACCATTTTTCTGCAGTTTGTAGGGATGAGAAAAAGAAATAAAATATGATTTTTCAAGCAGCGTTTTAAATGACTTATGGGAGCTCTCAGCTCTACTCTTAGTAGATTCGTACTGTGATTAGTAGCCGAGAAAATCAATTAACAAAACTGAATTTGCGTAGACTAAGGACTTAAGGAAGCCCCCGAGAAAATAATCGAGAGGTGTCAAATTACATGATTGCGGCGGCCAATTAATAAACGCTCGCCGTGAGGTGACCCAGTAGCTAAATTTCTCCTTCACAACTACGAGCATTCCGTCGCTTGTATGGCATGTAGCGTCATCTTGTTGGAACTTGGATATATCGATATTGTCGAGCTGTGACCACAAAAAGCCCATGCCGCCAACATTTCCAGCGTCTTTTTTTCTTATATTGGCCGCTACAGCGGCTATGTTTTCTTCATTTCGCACCAATCCCTGTCGGTATGGTGGCTTAAGATCCAAAAGAGTGTTTTCACCCTCAAACTTTTCCCCGGTGCGACGAATTGCCAACACACTGAAGCTATGATGACGACCGATCTCACGACGAAATTCCCGTTACGTGTTTACAACTGAGTCGGAACTTCGCTAATATTTTTTAACAATTTCCGCACGTTCGGCAAGCGTAAAACGATGCGTGATGGCAAATCTTACTGAATATTTTGACAGCTGGATGTCAATGGTAATTTTAACAGCTGCTGAAACATAACAATTGGAACAACTATCATTGCTTTCTGGTCACTCTTTGTATGTGGAGTAGTGCAAAAACTCTGTTCGATTTCGAAAATACGGGCTCCACATAAATAAGGAAAAATGGTTGGGGAAAGGTGAGGGGAAAATGACGGTAAGGTCTACACTTTTAGAAAATCAAAGTAAGCGAAGCAGTGAGTTAAGACAAATGACACTTCAATTTAACAAGAGAAAACGAAATTCAAGTTGGAAAACACTAAAGAAATGTACCAAGTCGGTTGCTTTGTTATGTCGTGCAAGCATATGACGAGTGCTGTCATGAGCAAACACCTTATAACTCTTCAAGCGACCCCTCACAGTAGATGCCAGAATGTAATGTGTTGCGATTTAATATATATAGTTTTACAGAAACTCTTTGTCCATTTCCGGCATCTATTTATTTAGAATCATGAATGATTCCAAAAACACTTAATTTTTTGGAAAAAGAGCGCCAATTTTTCGCCAAAATTTCAACTCATATCGTTCTACAATCACCGACGGTCACCAAAAATCCTGTCTAAAAACCAATAAATGCGGCAGTGCTAGCCGAAGTTCAGAGAAAAGGTCGAAAGAAAAATAATTGGATTATTCAAATGCAAAAACATACTATAAGCAAAGTTTTGGACTCACTTTCGAGGTGATCCAAGACACAGTGGCCAGTAGAATGGTTTTTAAGTTCGTAAATTTAGCCAAATCTACAAGGAGAACAGTATTAATGGGAGACGCGGAAGTCTTTACCCCTCGAACCCATCTGATTGCTATAAGCTTAGTTATTTTTCGTCACAAATTTTCCTTGATGCTGTTTTTTTCTATGTTAAAGGACCACTACCTGTAGAGGTGGTTATTCCAGTCATTAAAACCCGTAGTACTTAAAATGTCTTCATAAGTTTTTAACCATTGGTTCTCAAAAACAATACAAAAATGACACCTTCTCCCTTAAAATCTTCTAAATAATGTACCGATTTTAAGAACTTTCCCACGACAACTCCACTGTGTCATGTTCAGAATGCAACAAAATCACACAAACTGCATGAATACTGCATGAACAAAAGCAAGATACATACCTTCTTCTGCCATAAACGTTACTACAATAGGTCTGATATAAGAGCATGTACGAGTACGAGTACCACCCTTAAAAGGAAAGCTTCTTGCATGTTACAAGCATTTATTAAAGCAGAATTCAAGGAGACAAAAAATGGGGAACAGGGTGCATTTCAACTTTAAAGCTATAGTTCACAAAACAAACGAAAATATAAAAAAACAGTGAAAACCGGAGCTCGTTGCTATGTAATCTCCAACTCCAAGACCAACCGAACAAAATTGTTCTTTAAAGCAGTTGTCCTTGTAGTCCATTACTTCCTACTTCATCTCCCAGCTCATGCTCTCCGTGTATAAATTGTAAATTGTAAATTGTGAATTTCCTGCACAGAAGGGGGCTGGTTTAGGGTTAAATCTTGAACGGTTGAACGAATAACCATTTGATCGCAGTCGTTTCCCCCTAAATAGCTGCAAGGTGCAAGGAGTTCATGAAATGCAAAAAAATATCCGAATCCTGTGCTTTTTTTTGTCTTCATCTTCCTTGCATGGATTGCTTCCCAGTCGTAAGGTCCATGAAAAAAAAAATTCTAAAATTAGCAGGGCAGTGCCAGTTAGTATGTTGAAACTTTTTTGCCCTTACCCCTTCTCAGCGGTAACGTTGACTTGAAATATTGAATCCTTTTTTGTTGTCTTAACTTGCGACTTTGTTTTTTTGCAATTCGTCCTTCTCTTAGAATCGTGAAAGGTTTTTTTGTTTATTCTTTCAGACAAATTTATTCGTAAGATTTTGAAAATGATTTCTTTCTTTATTATTAGCGGGTTTTTTTCCTGTTGTAGCCTGTCACTGTCTGCTTGAAATCATCTGCCCGAACTGTACCGTAACGTATCCTGTTGTCAGTATATCCGGGCGCTACCTTTAAGCCCAGCGGCAAGCTGAAAGGATCGCAAAGTTAAAGTTATAATGAAATTGTACGTTTTTTTTTCTTTTTCGTCCTCTTTTGTTCATTTATTCCTTCCCGTGCATTTGTAAAGTTTATTCATTCCCTTATGCGTGCCGTGCACATCTTTCTTTCAGAGAAAGAACCAAAAAAAAAACAAAACGACCAAAAACGAAAAGAAGAAACGGGAGCCGTGTTAAAAGTTTCTCTGATTGTGTGGGACGGAGTGTGACTGGAAGCGAAATCCAAGGAAGATTTATACATATTTGCTCGCCTGGATCTCTGGACGTACTGTAATCACATCCCTTCCTTCTTGTTAAGACAATAAGACATATTTCAGGAGAACTTAATACCGGCAGCTATCGATGAGGCACAAGGAATAAGACAAGGCTAAATCGTCCCTACCTACAGGTGAGAAGGGGAAGACTCTTCGACTTTTAGTGAAGTGAAGTGAAGTGATTTAGTTTGATAGATACTCTGTGTGTGGTAATAAATTAATGTCGGAGGCTTTAAATGCAGAATCCTCGAAGTATTTGGATTTTTTTCTTCTTCGTTCTATCCAGGATAATTTTTTGAAAGAATTTTTCCAATTTTTTTTCTGTTCTTTCGCAATCGGTTGGAGAAAAGTTTGTAAAATTTCTTGATTTGGTGAGCAGATGAAGAAGTTTCGAGAAATTTATGGAATGTGATTGTCGGCTAAGAGGAAGAATTTTTACTTTCATTGAAACTTCCGATAAGATAGATCTTCTGTGAGTTTCTCTCTATTCTGAAGAGGTGGCAAAATTAAGCAAAAGTAGACAATTGCGATGAGAAAGTTGAGTTTGATGGAAGTTTCATTTAGAAATGAAGACGAATTGCATTCGTATCTACTGGGGTGCTTGGAATCCAAATGATTCATCTTGGTGTTAATGTCAGGAAATATCTTTTAAGAACGCATTTGTTTGATGGTAAGATTTATCATCAACATATGAGGAGTTCAACCGAAGTTCAACATACTTCTGTGTTGAAGTGAGAAAAAGCCAAGCAGATACATTCTAATACGTCTACATCCCTACAGAAAATATGATGTGTTCGCATTAAGCACGCCACATTGAAATATGAAATTGACCTTCGATACTTCGATACGAAAACAACATCCAAGGTATGTTCTTTGGGTATCCACCTCCTCGTGGATAGATACATATTTATAGTGAACTAAAGACGAGCATATTTAGTCTGATGGTACATTTGTAACTAGATATTTGCACCTGCGAGACCCCAGCTTTCTGAGCTCCAGTGCGCATGGACTAATACTAGATGAGGGTGATTCTTCTGCCCCGATGGCTGAAAGAATCGTTCAGAAGAAGGACGTATAGTCGAGGAACCCCCAAGGTGGAGTCAACGGCGGCGTATCAGAGCTACTTCAACATATTTGGGGCCCAAGTCCATACGAATTTCCAGGACTATCATGAACCAACGGCAGCTTGCATTCCCCCCCAAATTCGAAACTAACACCTCCTTTGTCTTTGGGGATTCACTAAGGAACTAGCCCGCCAGGGTGGAGGTTGCCTATAAGAAAACAATACTGGTGCAGTCATAACCACCGTCCCAGGATACAATGTTAACGACATAGCAAACTCAAAAGGGACAACGAATTTCAGCTTTGCACCTGGAATGTAAGGTCCCTTGCCAGACCGCGTGCAGCCGAGCAACTTGCTGAGGCCCTAATAATATATAAATATATATAAAGCCAACATTACCGCAATCCAAGAAGTGCAATGGGATGTCATTGGTACTCTTTCAACTTCGAGGCAGCTAAAGACTTCGTCTACATTGGCATTGCAGTTACAAGCAGCAACGATACCAGCACGGAAATAGGATGTTGAATGACTCTTGCGAACTGCTGTTTTTTGGCTGTTTCGAGAGGAAAATACTACATTTAGGAGGAGAAGACTTAACCACGGGTTATACAGGGACATCGGCTCAGTCAGGCGTATACTGATTCAACGCCTAAAATAGCTGGGTATATGAGCTCCGGCCCAAATAATCCGTCAGCTGGAGAGGCTTGTAAGTTGAGTCCCCGGACTACAGCTCTACTTAAGAAGAAGAAGGAGGTTGCTTTAAGAAAACCAAGCTTTCGAAGGCTTTATGGAACAACTCCCACAATATACATACGAGTACACATAGAGAACGAATGGGAAAATCAGAGTACAAGAAGCAAAGCATGTTTCCCAAGCCCAAGTTCCTAGAGCAAAGGAAGTTTCATCTATCGTGATCGCTATCTCACTTTCTACCCAGCGGCTATAACATCCAATCCCATTGCATGCTATGCGCGTGAACTAGACCCTACTGGCTACGAACGATTCAGAGCGAACCTTAGACAAGGTAACATTGATTGTAAGTTCACTAACAAGAATCGAACGAAAAAACACACTGTTTAAGTTGCTCACATATCAAGCCCTTGTTGTGCTTATGGCAAGCGAGAATTGCGTACATCACGAACATCTCACCCTCTCCGGGGAAAGTGTACAGCGATTGTTCATGGTCTCTGTCATAAGCCTGAAACTTCTCAATCGAACTTATTAATTTCAGATTTAGATTTTTAAGGCACAGATTTTTACGCAAACAATATAAATTGGGTAAATTACTTACTTACTTTAGGTGGCGCTACAGTCCGAGGTGGACCTGGGCCTCAGTCAACAAGCTTCTCCAGCCAGCTCGATCCCCGGCTAGCTGCCTCCAGTTTCGCACGCTAAGTTGGCTGAGGTCCTCTTCCACTTGCGTGCGCCACCTGAGTCTTGGCCTTCCTCTACTGCGCTGTCCCTCGGGGGCGGATTCGAAGACTTTTCGGACCGGAGCATTGGTGTCCATGCGCTCTACATGACCCAGCCATCTCAGTCTTTGGATCCTCACTCTTCTGGCTAGGTCCATGTCGCTGTACAGTCCATACAGTTCGTCGTTGTATCTCCTCCTCCACTCACCGTCAATGCAGACGGGACCAAAGATCGAACGAAGAATTTTTCTATCGAAGCAACCAAGAACACCCTCATCCGTTTTTGATAATGTCCATGCCTCTGCGCCATAGAGCAGGACCGGGATTATTAAAGTCTTATAAAGGGTGACTTTTGTTGTCCGAGAGAGGGCTTTGCTACTCAATTGCCTTCTTAACCCAAAGGAACAGCGGTTGGCAAGAGTTATTCTTCGCTTAATCTCAGCGCTGGTGTCGTTGTCTGTATTTATAGCGGAGCCTAGGTAGACAAAGTTCTTAACTACCTCAAAGTTATATCTGTCGAGGGTGACGTTCTGTCCGAGACGTCGGTGTTGGTTGTCCTTATTGCTTGACAGCATATACTTGGTCTTGCCCTCATTGACCGCTAAACCCATTTTCGCCGCTTCCGTCTCAATACGCGCGAAAGCGCCACTGACATCACGCTGTTTTCTCCCGATTATGTGAATATCGTCGGCGTATGCGAGTAGTTGGACGGACTTTTGAAAGATAGTGCCTCTTGTGTTTGCTCGTGAGTTTTGCACTATTCTTTCAAGTACGATGTTGAAAAAATCGCATGACAGCGCATCGCCTTGTCTTAATCCTTTCTGGACATCAAAGGTCTCGGTGAGATCTTTACCGACCTTGATGGAGCAGCGTGCATTCTCCATCGTCATCCTGCGCAGACGGACGAGTTTGCCGGGGATGCCAAAACTAGACATTGCTCTATATAGCTCGTCTCTATAGATGCTGTCATACGCGGCCTTAAAATCGATGAATAGGTGGTGGGTATCGATCTGAAGCTCATGGGTCTTATCCAAGATCTGCCGTAGTGTGAATATCTGGTCGATGGTGGACTTTCCTGGCCTGAAGCCACACTAATATGGACCTATCAGGTTGTTGACGAACGGCTTCAGGCGTTCACACAATACGGCAGATAAAATCTTATATGCGATGTTTAGGAGATTGATGCCTCTGTAGTTGGCGCAGTTCAGAGGGTCTCTTTTCTTGAGAATCGGACAAACAATGCTGAGGTTCCATTCATCGGGCATACTTTCGTCCGACCATATTTTACAGATGAGTTGGTGTATGCTCCTTACCAAGTCATCGCCTGCCGCTTTGAAGAGCTCGGCAGTCAGGCCATCCGCTCCAGCAGCTTTGTTGGACTTAAGCTTCGATATGGCTATCTTCACTTCATCCAGGTCGGGTGGACGGAATTGTTGGTCATAATCGTCCAAGTTGAAAGGTTGATTCTGCCTGACAGCGGTATTTGGTCCGTCATCGCCGTTATACAGTCTGCAGAAATGATCTTTCCAAATCCTCAGCATCGACTGCGATTCTACTACGATGTTCCCCTGTTCATCTCTACAGGCTTCGGTTCGGGGTTTGTTTCCGCGGCATGTTATTTTTACCTTTTAGTAAAACTTCCGTACCTCATTCCTGGAGTAGCATCTCTCAATTTCCTCGATCGCGCGCTTCTCATGCTCTTTCTTCTTCCTCCTGAGAAGCCGGTGCTCGTCTCTCATCTTGCGCTCATAGAGCTTATGAGCAGCTCTGGTCTTTCTAAGCAGCGCCGCGTTATATGCATCTTCCTTAGCTGCATGTGCTTGCCGGCATTCATCATCGAACCACGGTTGTCGTTGTGGTGGATGAGTGAAACCCAGCACATCAGAAGCGGCATCTCTGATGGCGTATTGGCAGTGTTTCCAATGGTCTTCGATGCTTGATGCTGGCGGCATTGGACCTCTTAAGAGATTAAGAGACACTCGATTGGAAAACGACTTGGTGATCTCTTGCGATTGTAGCCGTCAGACGTCGAATTTTCTCACAGCATTAGTTTGTCTTGGCGTAGTTTGGGATATCCGCAACCGTACCTTGGCTACAACAAGGTAATGGTCCGAATCGATGTTGGCTCCTCGGAACGTACGGACATCCATAATGCTGGAGGAGTGTCTTGCGTCGATCACAATGTGATCAATCTGGTTGACTGTTGATTGATCAGGAGTTCTCCAAGTCCCCTTGTGTATGTCGAGATGTGGGAACCGCGTGCTAGCCACGACAATGTTTCGCCCCACCGCAAAGTCGATTAGCCTGAATCCGTTATCGGAGGTGGTGTTGTGCAGGCTATATTTCCGATTGTTCCACCAAAGATACCCTCTCTTCCTAGCTTTGCATTAAAATCACCGAGGACAATTTTAATGTCATAGCTAGGGCATTGCTCTTAGGTCTTGTTAAGGAGCTCGTAAAAGGCATCCTTGGTGTCGTCATTTTTCTCCTCTGTGGGGGCATGCGCGCATATGAGGCTAATGTTGGCGAATTTAGCCTTGATGCGGATTGCTACGAAGTGCTCGCTCACATGCCGGAAGCTGAGGACTTCTTGTCTTAGTCTGCCTCCGACAACAAATCCGCATCCAAATAAGCGCTGCTTTTGCCGTCGATAGCAATTGCCGTAGTAGATGTCGCAGTTTTTCATCTTCTTTTTGTCCGGCCCATCCCATCGCATTTCTTGGATGGCGGTTATGTCTGCTTTGCAGCAGTCTAGGGCCTCCACTAGTTGCTCGGCTGCACGTGGTCTTTTAAAGGATCTAACATTCCACGTGCATATCCGAAGCTCATTGTCCTTAAATCGTTTGCGTGGGTTGTCAACAGTTGAGCCGTCTATATCCGAGGCTTGTTGATGCTTCGTAACTTAGTTTTTTTTTAAATGGCCTGGCAGTTACCCCGGCGGCACAACCCCCAACCTGGAGGGCCAGTTCCATTTTGAGTGCCCCTAGGACGAGGGGTCGGTTACACCGAAGCCAGTAATCCATTCCGGGATGTGAGCGCTGCCGTTGGCCCTTATAGGGCTCGTCCGCCACCATCTCTTTTCCAATACCCTGACTAAGTCCTGGAAATCCTTTCCGGCCTGAGCTCTAAATATGTCGGAGTATCCCGGATAAGGTCTTGTTTTGTTTTTTCCGACAATTAGGTAAATAATGCTCCAAATATTTGTCCCATTGTTTTCGGCAACATGATATTTTCTTGCTTTTTGAAACGTATGTACGTCATCAAAAGCATGGAAACAGTATCACCGTCATTCTAGAATGACAGAACGAATGAACGGTCTTATATCACAGTCGATTTGTCGATTTAAAAACGAACGCAGTGGAATTTAAATATAAATAGTCACCGATGGTTTTAGATTGTACGTTATTCCATTCTACCCCAATTGTAACAAATGAATCTACGACTTTATGAGCCTATATAACTTTTTATTAGAACTCGTTGACAAAAACTTGATGGTAATTTGAGACTACAGCATGATAATAGATAGTACACAGCTTCCAGAAGAGCAGTCGGCATTTTTAACTAGATTAATTTACGAGTGTGGATGTAGAGAAGACCAAACCCTGGTTATCACAGAAGATTCCCTGGATATAAAATCATTTTAAACAGTAAAGTTAACACAGTATATGTTAAGATGAAATCCACTCCATATGTGGCATGGATAATCTGGTTTTTTGTATGTATCTTTGACATCGTAAAGACCGATCAAGCTAGGAGAAGATGGAAGAGACGAAACGTTCGCCAAATAGCAATTTATAAAAGAATCAAGCAGCAAGTTTGAAAAAACCATATACTAGCAGGCTAACATAGCATGCAAAACCATGTGCATGTAGAAGCAAAAAAGGCACTCTTAGCGCTACTACTATGGAGCTTGCCGAGACCATCACCCGTTTGAAAACTTTCCCGAGCAGTCAATGGCTCATCCTTCGCACGGTGTATTTAAACCGAAGCATCTATACTGGCTGATTTTGAACAAATGCTAGACCCAAATTGTAGCACAAACGGATTGGACAGTACCAATTATGGAACAATTTTTTTGGGTTGTAAATACATCTATGCAACTTAAATAAAGCACCACAAGAAGATCGTACCCCCTAAAAGGCCTAGGTATTATTTCATTTCACACGTTTGTTATGTAACAAGATATAGATCCCAAAGATCCAAGTAACTACACAGGAATATCGTTCTTGAACTGTGTTTTTTTAAGGTAGCGCTACAGTCTGGGACGGACCTGCTCTTCAGTCAACAAGCGTTTCCAGCCAGCTCGATCCTTTACTAGCACCCTGCAGTTTCGCACGCTAAGCTGGCTGATGTACCTTTCCACTTGTGTGAGCCACCTGATTTTGAGTAATGGAGATTTTCACGGGAATTGAGAAAGAACCTCTAACAGATTGGGTACAGACAAATGACCTACAGAAGCGAAGCGACTTCCAAGTTATGCCCAGGAAAATCTGTACCACGGTGGACAACTCTGACAGATACTTGGACTCTTGCCTCTGCCCAAGTGACAAGCTGTATACGTTGTTCGAGGATCCTTAAAAGAGAATTTGACACTTTTGAGTGCAAGGAGCTCTTTTACCAGCTCAAGGTTATGCAAAACCTTACGAAAATAATACGAATATGGTACGAAATGGAATCAATATATTAATCTAGTTTGAATCAAAAATAGTCGTCAAGAGAGGTTCTTTCATGAGTCTTACAACTTTTTCGTTTGCTGAGACTAACATAAAGCTGCACTGGATGACACTGTCATTCTTATGGAAACAACAACGATGACACAAGCCATGATTAAAAGATAAGATCAACATCGCGCTTTGTGGAACTTAAAAGTCAATAGCACCAAGTTGTAATGGTCTTCCGAAATGGAGTTGATCGCTAGACAAGGGATAAAGAATGGATATGGCAAAATAAAGGACAACAGAAAGTGAGCGAGTATATATACTTCAGAATCGACTAACTTTTAACAAAAAGGGCAAACAATTGTACAAAAGCATAGTAAAATCTGTTATTTGCTATGTGACCCGCCACTACCCTATATATGTACAATGAAGCTATGGTTCCTTTATATACCAAAAGTAATGTCATTCCCGAGCCAACGCCTCCTACATATTGTTGCAAGGCACCTTCTACGAGAGACCTCAATCCTTCAATGAATAGTTTAATTTGTGCAACGAACACGATATTACTCTGACAGACTGCAATGTACATCTTAAAAAGATCACAGAAAAGTCTTACCAAGAACATATACCAGACTCTTGAGTACGACCTCTGAGAGATACATTACATGACCAACAAGGATTGCAGGCAGCGGTAGTCCACGCAATATAGAAAAAGGACAAAGAAACGTCCAATCCGCAGACAATTAGTCTCATTCTGGATGAAATTAGGTCATTCGAAAAAGTCATATACAGAGTCCTGAAAAAGTGGGTTGAGGAGAAGAAATAGTTCCGGATCAATAATTTTTCAAGGCCAGCATGGTGTTTCACGTGCGTGATATCCAATGGAACAAGGATAAGAAAAAAAGCAAAAATGCTCGTGTGACAGCTTGATTAAGGTTTGCCTTCGTTTCTTCAGGAGCGCGTTGTCGGAGTACATAAAATTCTATCCTAATAGGTCTTGTCCAACAGGGTAAACCTAATAAGGATCACCTACATTTAGCGGATTTGAAGGCATACCGCATGAAGAATGGCCTCAGCGGATAACCTGACTTGCAGAGCTTACTGCCCCAACTATGATATAATATTTAAATCACGAAAGGGTGGTTGTAACGGCTTCATTAAGCCATGGGTAAACGCGGGCCCCTTGAGACTTTTACGCCTCTGAAGATTGCTATGATTTATCCAGTTTAAAGCTGCCGGTCATAGATCTGGCTGAGTGGCAAGACCACCAGTAATCCATACCAAAACTTGTAGAAATAGGCCCCCTTGTGGGAGCAGTGCACCTGCTGGTCTCACCCGATGTAGAGTTGCAACAAGTTCTTTGTGCTGAGACTGTAAGGTCGGTAAGAGGTTTTAGATAGGCTTCGACTCATACCAATGGTAGAGCTGTGCCTGCAACACAGTTCCGCATTGGTATTATCTCTAATGTTGGTAAGAGATGGCAAGGCGTATCCTATCTCCCATGGATGAATAGGCATCCCGTGAAATTAAATTTTCATAGACAAATGTTTACGAAAATCATTATACGTTCTATGGGTAAACGCCTGTATGAATGAAGTTAATTATTTGAAGTAAGAATTGTTGTTTCCTGTTATCTCATGGTCTAGGCGGCCAATTCACTGGTTCACCGTATCGTTTTCGCAAAAAAGCCATAGTTTCGCCGGCTATGTGAAAAGTAGCACCATCTTGTTTGAACCAAATGTCGCAGATACCAAGGGCTTAAATTTCAAGCAGCCAATGGTTCGTTATGATGGCGCAATTAAAATGATTGTCTCCTCCTTATATTCTTTGAAATTTATATTTTTGAAAACTTACACCCATAGCTGACTACTTTCCATGTTTAAGTTTTACCGAAAAATTCTGACAGCAAATGTCGGTACAAACTCGGTAGTGGATCATCCTAGACTACTTTAGATTTGTACTCTCTATTTCACGTTGGTTTAGCTTAGATGGCTGTCTATTTGATGTCCACCGTTCCAAAATGTAATTAAATGTTGCTCTTGCTTGGAAAGTAACATAATTAGTGTAGTTAGACCATGTGATGACCGGTGTTGCTTACTATGTCCGTTTAATTTTGAACCAATGTACAGCATTACCTCTATTTTCCATTTGTCCTACTCGACCTTCGCGTTAAGCATGCAATGGTTTTCTAGATAAATTGTTTAACAACATAAAAGTAGGCCAACAACTATTGCTTTATTTCTAAATGCTTTTTACATCGTTGCACTTAATTTTATTTCTACCAAACAATTTATCATTTCATCTTAACGGTTATCTAGATATTTGCATATCGTCGAAAAAACAAAACATGCAAATGTTTTTGACCGAGATTAAATAAAAGACAAAAAAAAACAAGACATTTTCCCTTTCGAATTTCCCGTAAAACATAAAATAAATGGAAATGCATAAAAAATAAAGATAATTGAATTTTCTGGCGAAATTTGAAAAAGCAAATTCTCTATCCCAATGAAGTACGAACATTTGTATTTTTACTACAGTCAGACATACGTTGGGGCAGATGGAACCATGATCTGTAATTCCAACGATTATCTATGCAAATTTGTAATTTTGTCAGTGCGTACTGTATGTACAATATTAGGTCGCCAACAAAATTTTGTTTCCGAATTTCTGTCTGTTTTTAGAATTTAAGGAATACACATGTTCGAAAAACATATCTAGATACAAATTGTTTTATAGGGTCAGCTGGTACAAAGTGGGTCAAAAGACCCTTTTCTATGTAAAAACTTCTTTATCAATACCTATAGATATTTTTAGATTTTTTTTGTACTACACGATGGCAGAGCGAACAAAAACTGTCCTCAACAATAAATTAAATTGTGTGCCGATCTACACTTGTCCCAATTCGCAGCACAATCAAGGATTTCATATGAGTAGATGACATTTAGCTGTTATCGAAAAACAAACAATAAGAATTACCTGCATCCAAATTTTCTTTTAATTTTCGAAAATGTGGTAGTGCAACAAATCTGTATTTTCAATGAATTCTGAGGGCGCAATTGCCAACACACGGAACAATTTTTTACGAAGTTTTGAAGGGGAGACCAAAATTGTGAGATTACACAAGCCAATCTGCCGAATCGGTTTGATGGAAGCCCTCCACACGAGACAATTTTCCTGCTGGTAGCAAGTTGCAATCGGAAATTGGGTAAATGGGCCAGCGTACACTAGACAATGTTGCCACATGTACACTGTTGAGCGGCAGAAACGTGGGTTGCCACATGTCCATCAGCTGGTATGGTTAGTGAGCAAAAACAGGGGGCTTCAGTTGAAGGTTTCCTTCGAGTTAAAAAAAAAACTGATGCTATGTAGTTCATCCCAACAGTAGTTAATGTTTTCACTTGAGAATGCTACTTTACATTGTAAAGGGCCAATCATATTTTTCACACCTTTGAACTATACAAGGAGTAACTAATAATACCTGTTAAGCAGCATGCAAAGCGATGGGCCTCTTGGAAGACGACTCTTAATGGGACAACATATTAACGGCAGCTACTATTCGCAGTTCATCGAGGTCATTAAGGTTTTTTATTGCCATTATTATAGCGATTTATCAAGTGACCGATATTGTGTCTCTCTAGAACAAGTATAGGTATAGGTAAAATATGGCTGAAAATATACTGAATCGACGACGGTGAGAGTTAACGTAAGATTGTGTCCTATATGATCACAACATTTTTGACGAAGCGTTGTTAGTTAGGTAGTAAAATAACTTTCGGGTAAATCCTTTTCGGATTTTGGACTGCCGATGCCTACAAATATAACGAACCCTGTGTTAACTAACGCCGAATACGCAAGAGAAACTTCTGACGATCAATTTAAAATGTTACAAATTGTAGCTCAAGATGAACATCGCATGAACAAAGATACAAAAAAAAGTATACGATACGTTATTAATAACAATTGAATAAAACGAAGAAAAGTTATTTCTTCTTGATGCTCCTGGAGGTACAGAAAAAAACATTTCTTATCACCAGCTACACCTTTAGAAGGAGGCCGAACCGCTCATGCAATATTCAAACTTCCTCTACAATTGATACTGAGGGCACAAGCACACTTTGTAGCATTTAAAATCAAAGTAATACTGGAAAATTAATACGATCTTTTCTCTGGCCGTTTGCGAATAGATTAGAACTCAAAACAAATAAGAGAGTGTCATTGTCAGCACACGAAAACCGGGATTATTCAGAGTCGTTGCTCAAAATCAGAAATGGACAGATGTCACAAAACAATGCGAGAGTTAATCTATATAATCAAAACCTTTGCATTTTTTCCAGAAATGAATAATATCAGTTCTAAGACTATAACTTGGTTCAAGGAGAGAGCTATTTTGCCACCTAACAAGTGAAAGTGAAATGTCAAGTGAATAGACGTGTTTTTAATTTGCTCCTGATCCAAAGGTAAAATTAACCGCCTTCTTATTATACTAAAGTTAAAAATCATAGAACTCGATTAAACATATTTGTTATTTTGTTACTCAGTGTTTTACTTTTATTTTCACGCCAAAGAAAGTTAACAAATCTCTTTTTTATCTCTGCTACTGACCATCAATATAGCGCACTATGTCAACCACACGCGGACAAGCTTTCAAAGAAAAATCTGCTGTGGCCTCTATGTACATCTACGTCTGATAAATCGCCAGTAAATTTACATCAACCAAAGTCTCATTCACAACCTAAGCTTGTGGACAAAAAATCGTCCTTGTCAGAACAACTTCGGGAACTGAAGGATAGTTTAATGCTGAAATTTAAATTGTTGCTTTCAGAGTTTGAATGCAATGTTAATAAGAAAATCAGCGACGCCATTGCCTCTCTTAACGAAAAAGTGCAACAATTTGAGAGCGACATATCAGAGCTACAGGATGATAATCGGAGATTAAAACAGGAATTAGCGGACCTCCAACATAAAGAACGGCTTCGTGACGTGATTGTCCGCGGCACACCACGAAACCCAAACGAAAATCCAATTGAGTTAGTAAAAAATATTGCTGCAAGTCTAAATCACCAAATTTCACCACATTTCGACGCTTTTCGCCTAAAAACCAAGTCCACCGATGATCCGGTGCTTATCAGACTCTCTTCGCACACCGAGCAAAGTGCATTTCTTGGTGCATTTCGGGCAAAGATAGGTTTAACACTTGCAGAACTTATAATCAGCTCTAAGGCCGTCGTCAACAACAACACCACCCCAAACAGACGCATCTACATCAATGAGAGTTTAACGCTAGAGAATAGCTCATTATTGCGACATGCTCTGCGATTACGTAGAGAGGGTTTACTCTATTCTGCAAGAACGCGCAATGGACTGGTTTATGTTAAGAAAAGTAAAGATGACACCGAAACGAAAATTCTGTCAACAACGAAATTATCTTGAGGTCTCTGCTTGGCTGCTCACTCAACTTAACCGCTGCACACTCAATTAGTCCGCTGCCTTTATCACTGATCGGGAGCACACTCACAACGTATACGTATTTATTACTCTTATTTACCAAAAATGTTTAATAACACAATATTTTGCATCATGTTGTTTTTTTTTCCTTTTTTTCTTATTATATCTTTTTTCTTTTTCCTTCTATCCTGTCTACTTTCCGATCAATACTAATATTCGTACTCTACTCACTTCCTATAGTTGTTGTTGTTACTATTATGTATCCCAAGAATGCTAGTTGATTGTTTACATTCTCCTTTCATTATTTGTTCTTGTCTTATGTTGCAATGATACACTTAAATAATCTATCAACGTCTGTTGGTGTTAATGAGGATGGAGTCGCAATGCGATCAATGATTAACATTTTGTCTAGAGTATGTGAAGGGTTAAAAATCTGCTACCTAAACGCTCGTAGTCTAAATCTTACCAAATTAGACTACATAAAGAATATTTTTGTTAATTCTGCGGTCAATATTATATGTATTACTGAAATCTGTTTATAATCTGACCCTGAAGATGACGATGCCGTGGATCTTTTATAAGAAATACCGGGGTATAAACTTCTTCGCAATGATAGAATTACTACTACATCTGGTGGAGGAGTTGCTGTATACTACAGTACTGATCTCAAGTGTAGAGAGCTTAAGAAGTCTAAAGGAGACGCAATAGAATATCTTTTGCTGGATGTTAATGATGGCAATACAAAATGTTTTCTTGGCGTTGCTTATAACCCAAAACGCAGTTATTCTTTGGAGCCATTGTTTTCTGCAATTCAGGAGTTTACTGCTTTATATGAGCACATTGTAATCTGTGGTGATCTCAATTATGATATTCTAAAATGTGATTACAAAAGTCTACTACTCTTAGATTCTGCTGCTGCTTGTGGCTTGTCGATTGTTAACTCCTATGCTACACGTTTTTGTCTCTAGCAGGGATCTCCGACCATGATTTAATTTTTTGTACGTACAATGTCCACTTTTCTCGGTCTCGGCTTCCATTGTCATTCTAGTTTAGAGATTTTTCTTTTGTAGACATCTATAACTTGCAACTAGATGCAAGCCAACTACCATGGCGTAATTCGTATTATGCCTCAAATGTCAACGATAAAGTCAATCATCTGCAAAGTCAACTACTTGACCTTTTTAATAGGCATGTTCCATTAAAGACAGTTGCCATTCAAAACGGGAATTGCCCTTGGTTCACGTCGGAGGTTCGAAATGCCATGAAAGTCTGTAAAAAGTTACACTCTAGATGGAAACAAAGACCAACTATCGCTAACTGGGAAACGTTTTGTCGGGTACGCAATCATAGAACCTTTGTAACGCGAAGAGCTAAGAAAAGATATTTTTTATCTAAACTATGTACTGATCAATCCTCCACAAAGCTATGGAGCAATCTACGTTCAATTGGGGTCGGGAAAAATGCTACCGTCGATACAAAGACACTTGATGTTGATAATCTCAACGGCGCGTTTCTTTCCGGTGCCACAAACAACCCGAATTTTATTCCTGCATATCAACAGTTTTTTTGATTTTGATTTTGACTTTGAAGTCGTTTCCGAAATTGACATAGTTAATACCATTCGCTTAATAAAATCAAATGCTGTAGGTGAAGATGGGATACCTATCCGATTTGTGAAGATGGTTTTACCTAATATTTTGAGTTCTCTCACACAAGTTATTAATTACTGTATCGCAACCTCTTCTTTTCCAGACAAATGGAAGTTGGCAAAACTAATCCTTGTCTCGAAAAAGCCTCGACCTTTAACGACAAATGACTTTCGCCCAATTAGCATTTTACCGTGTCTGTCGAAAGTCTTGGAGAAAATTCTTGCAACTCAAATCTCGAGTCAGATCAATCAACATTCCCTGTTATCCTCAGTTCAATCTGGATTTCGAGCTCATCATAGCTGCTCCACAGCCATGATTAAAATTCTGGATGATATTAGGATTAACTTTGATAGGGATTATCTAACGGTACTCTGTTTGCTGGACTTCTCCAAGGCTTTTGACACAGTGGATCATAAAGTATTATGTCAGAAGCTCAGACTGTATTTTGGTTTTAGCGAAAGGTCGGTATGCCTGATGGGTAATTACTTAGGTAATAGGTACCAGAGAATTGTGCATGGTGACAGATCCTCCAGATTTGCTCCGTTACTTGCTGGAGTGCCACAAGGATAGATACTAGGACCAATCCTATTTTGTTCATTTATCAATGACCTTCCTAAAGTATGCTCTAATGTATCAATTCATCTTTACGCTGACGATGCCCAGATTCATTTATCACGGCCTATTGGTCTGATTGAGGACCTAATAGTAAGAATAAATGAAGATCTGTCAAACATACTCGTATACAACTGGTCACAATGTAATGGGCCTAATTTGAATCCAGACAAATCTCAGATGATACTGATTTCTAAAAAACAATGTAATACGGATGAACCACCGTCAGTGTTCTTAAATAACAGGCAACTCAAGTACGTTAACGTTGTAAAAAATCTTGGTTTCAAGTCGAATCGATTACTCTCTTCTCATGACCACGTAAATTATGCAATTGGTCGTATCTATGCTGGCCTGCGTAAGCTCCGGTTATCCCCCAGTTTTACCCCACCATGCACAAAACTTAAACTTGTAAAATCCCTGTTTATGCCCATTATTGACTACTCCATAACTGTTTACTGTAAGCTTGACTCCCACTCAGAACACAAATTGCTTGTTGTGTTCAATGCTATGATTAGGTATGTATACGGGTTGAACCGTTGTGCCCATGTATCTCACTATCATAAATTGGTCCTAGGGTGTACGTTTCAGCAATTTCTAAAAATAAGGTGCTGCCAATTTATGCATAAATATCTATTTGATAAGCTTCAATTTGCGCTATCGATCAGAACGATGAATCTTATAATGCCTAGTTCAAACTACTTAAACTCCTCTCGCTTCTTCTAGATTTATGTCACCAGACTTTGGAACTCTCTTCACACAGCGACAAAGCAAATAATGGAAGCTAACAAGTTCAAAACTGCCGCATCAGAAAACTTTTCCTGACTGCAACAACTATACTTTCCTTTTTTCATTGATCTAACCTCCTTTCAAACCCCTTTTTACGCTAAAATGAAATGAACAATCAAGTAGGTAAAGAGAACGACTTGATTATCTCTAAAATTAATACACAAGCGCAAACTGTAGACACCGTTCTGGACCATGGAAAGGCTGTACATTTCCCAACACAATTTCTCAATTGCTTGCAACCTTCTGGGTATCCCGAACATAAATTGGTCTTGAAAGAAGGGTGTCCTGTTGTTTTATTGCGAAACCTTAATCTACCCAAATTGTGCAATGGTACACGTCTCCAGATTAAACGTCTAAAAACTTTTACTATAGAGTGCAAAATTCTGACCGGATGTGGAACTGGATAAACCGTGTTTATTCCCCGGATTCCAATAATATCAACGGATCTTCCATTTCAATTTGAAAGATTGCACTTACCAATAAAATTGTCAGACATTCAACGTTGCTGCCTTAGACGTAAGCGTTGTGATTTTCCCATGGATAGCTATACGTATGTGCAATCAGATGTCAGCTGGAAACATTGTTTATAAATTAATTCTATAATCAAATGCAGTACTTCACATTCATCACATCTTTTGTTTTCTAAATTACACTCGTGCGAAGTCGGGACGGGTCGCTAGTTTGGATATATAACAAAATCCAGTTGTTCCAACACCACCATCCTGATGACTCACAAAAACGTTTAGACTACTGCAGAGCTGTCCCAAATATCGAAGGAAACGATAACGAGATTTTTGGAACCGCCGAGGCACAGTTTTATTTGAGTGGGTTTGTGAACAAGCAAAGTTTCAGATTTTGGGGCACACAGAACCTCAAGCATCTTTATCAAACACTCACTTCGTGTTAATGCTGGGTGTGGCATAAGCTCGAGTAGGATATATGGCTCATATTACGGACTCGTGTAAGCGGACAACAATGTTGAGCACATTTGGGTTTTGAAAGGCGGTGAAAGTGCTCACACTGATCGTGAGACAATGATCTTGTTGCGAATACTATTTTCGACAGCATCATCTCAAAAATCTCAGGTTTTGAATGATAACCACGATATCTATCCATATCTATTGGCTCCAGACTTTTTCTTATTGAGTTATCTAAAGAAAAACCACACGCTATAAAGGATACTAAACATTCTAACATAAATAGCACAAATTGCTCCAGCAACACTTAAAAAAGTTGTGGAAAGTGCTCTGATATGGTTATTCTTAGAAAATACCTTATGACAGATGTAACTAAATTTGGTAGTGTCATAACCTCCTAGTGACTTAATTTTTATTACTGAGATGGGTCTCGATTGACATTTCTTCCTAGTTTCTGCTTCTTTCACCTAAGGATAAGGGGGCAGTTCTAGGCAAAGACAGACCGCTCTTTAGGAGACATGCGAAGTAAAACAAGGACCTTAAACATCTGGCTGTCCATAAGGCAAAGTCGACAAGTTCTTTGCTTTGAACAAAACTCGTTTACTTAGTAATAAACCTATTTCCTTTGCCTAGCAAAGTGTGTGACTTTAATGACCCGGGTATCGAAATTGATTTTCAGTCCAAGTAGAATAAAAACAAAAAAAAAACACTGTGGCGCTGGCAGCCCGGTATGGTCCATGGCCTAGCTTCTTGACACTCATTTGAGTTGCTCATGTTGTCAATTTTTTGTCACATCTGAGCGGGGCCTACGGTTTATCGTCAAGTCCGAACGGCACTCCTTAGAAGCTTTTTCGTTGGCAATTTTGACTTTCGGAAGTTTGCCATTGCCCGCCGAAAGGGTGATGGCGATTTGAAAAATTGTTTGTGAAACATCCACGAATCGAACCCAGACTCTCTGCGTGATAGTCCAATGAGCTAACTATCGCGCCATCGCCATCGCCAAGTCCAAGTAGAATACTTCTGTAAAATTTCGAAATTACTGGGGCATATCTGCTTAGGTGCTTACATCCGTTTGGCGCTTTATCTGCTCTCGCACTAAACACTGCTTCAAACTGAGAGAGACAACGTGCAGCTAAACCACTAGCGGAACCAATCGGCTGTTGCGAGGCAGATGTCATCGTGGTATATCGACTAAAATAATTGCATAAAATTCTAATCATCAGAGTTGAAAGTGCCGAGAAGCTTAAATACTGCAAGTGATGCTATGAATTGGACAACCTATTCGATAAAAGTGAAAACTTATGTTCACCCAGCCAAAGTGGAATTAAGATAGTAATACCTAAACTTAAGTACAACGAGTAAGTCTACGTGACTATCTGGTGAGCAATTACTAAAGGCATCAGTAGATGACTTGCTTGGGAGGATACCTTAGATCACTTCCAAAATCAGGTGGAATGAAATTTTGACTTATAAATCTAGACTCAGACGAATCAAAGGACAGGAAAACCTTTTGGCTGTGCCATATATATTGTAGATAACAGATCATCATAGCTGATCTTACCATCAACTGAAACCATTTCTTAATGATCTGATTGGACAAAATATTTATGGTTTCGTAGATGGAAAACGCTAGCTGTTCTATAAATGGCAAAGACGATCTTACCGACCCTTTTGATGTGCTTAAAAGTATGGAATGTTCGATTATATTGCTCACTTATATCAAACTGCTACGACGATTTAAAAACAACTGTAAGAATCGGATCAGACAAGACAGTCAAGTCATACATCTTTCAATCCTGTAGAGTAATTGGGCATTACCATCTCTAAAATCTTTATAGTTCGAGTTCCCAAAAGGTTCTGACAACCTAAACTTTGCTAACAGCGTCAATATCGTACTGGAATAAAAAAAAATCCGGTCTAACTATTAATCAAGAAAATTCACCCAAAGTAAACTCAAACGTTTCCAAATATTTTAAAGCATTCATTTTACGTATTTCGCACCACAAAATAATTTTTGTTCACAGCTAATTGCTCCCCGATATAACAGGGATTTTTCCTTAATTTGTCGGTTTATTCCAAATTTTGTTATGGTCAGTTATTAAACAATACTATGTATATATTGACACCCATGTGGGTCAACCAAATAACTTTTTTTTTCGTCGCTGAAGATAGCATTTTGCCAAGTTAGCTTCGAATACATGAATAGATGAGTTAATTTCGATCAATATGGCGTTCTTGTGACTAATTTTTTTGGACAACTAATAGACTTCCTAGTTGAGTGTTGCTCACCCTATTTTATAAAATAATTGATAACTGCTGTGGACCAGTCTATTGATTTTTCTTGCATTTTACTTCTTCGTCGTTTAATCTCTCTGTGCCATTGGGTGAAATGCCAAAGGTTTTCGGTAGTTGATGCTGACAGCATAGAAGTTTTTGAGAAATTTCGGAAGACACGTTCGGTTAAGATACTGGCGATCTTTTGTGATTTCAGCTTCCCTCCATAATATGTTTTTAAAGCTCAAAACTTTGTGCCCAAGTCTGATACAGTTGGCAAATCCGCTTTTTTCATCCTCCATCCTTTAAGATATAACATGATAAATTAAATCACGGTGTAGAGTCAGAGCAATGAAAGTCTTGCATAAGAATACATACTAATAGATACATTTCTTACCAAATTCATTTGAAACTAGTGTTAAGTTACTCACCTGCAAAGAAAAAAACGTATTAGTACAATACATTTATTATTTATTAAAATAAATAGTGAGATTCGAGTAGAACAGATACATAATATAAATTCTCTTCGCCTGCCATCCATTCTAATTTATCTCTTGAAAAATTATATAAAGCTCATAGTTAGCAGTACTTTAACTAAGTGCTGATGTTTTAGTTCTTGGCATATTGTTTTAGAACAAAATCTGGTAAAAATTCAAAAATCTGATCTTTAATAAACGAATGTCCGCACCACGATTGCAACGCACTCGGGTGATCCCAGAGCAAGCAGAAGTGCTTGTGTCAGAGCCCGACGGATTCCGGTGGCGGGCAATATGAAGTTTCCAAAATAGTTTCCTAAACTTCGGTTTGCAAGTTGGAACCTCGTGCGTACAGGAAACGAAGTAGTGTAATACAGGAAATAAAGCGCGTTTTCTTGACTAAAGGCATTAAAGATGTTCTACCATGGAACGATCAATGGACGGAACGGTGTTGGTATCGTTGTTGCAGCGGATCTTCTAAGCAATATCGTTGGTATTCTAAAAATAAGCGACCGCTTAATGAATGTAAGACTCATCATACACAATGAAACGTGGAACATTGTTAGCGCGTACGCTCCACAAAATGGATGCGACCAATCGGAAAAAGATAAATTAAATACAGCTGGCGAAGACATCCTTGTAGCGTGTAGGGCTCACGGCTTAACCGTCTTAAACACAATGTTTATTTAACATCAACGACATCTTATCACTTATAGCAGCGGAGGCCACGAAATGCAAATAGATTATCACCTCTGCAAAATGTCGATGAGAAACCGTGTTAAGGACTGTAAAGTAATACTTGGAGAATCGCTGGTCAGCCAACACCGTCTGCTCATTACAGAATTTTTCACAGCGGCATCGTTTGGAAAGCCAAGAATCCGGTGATATAATCTATCGAAGGAACGAAGCGCAAGAATTATTGCACTGGCTAAAGAAATACTTCAAAATATAAATGGTATAGCAGACTCACTTAGCCCGCAAGAAATCCCATCTGGGGACTATATCTAAATACCATCACGTCAGCAAAGAAACATGGTGGTGGTGAGATGAAACCAAACGAGATGCTGCCGATAAGAAGAATGCATTTCAAGCGTGGACAAAATGCGATCGGAGCGACGATATCGAAAAAACTCGACTGGCTCTTGAATACGAGCGCCTTAAAAAGATCGCAAAGAAAGTCCTGGCTCGAACTCGAGCGGCAGCAGCGGAAAACCTGTACCAGTAGTTGGAACAAATATCCTCACGATCGGCAGATAGAAGACAAGCTATCCAAGAAGTTCAAACGTCGTCCAATACTACAGTGCCAAATACTTTTAAGCTCGCTGCATAGAGGCGAAAAAGTTCGATGGAGATAACCTCGCCGAAATACATCAAAAACGCAGACGGTCGCTTATTAACAAATGAAAAGGAAATTTGTGACCGGTGGCTTGAATACTGCAAGGAGTTGCTTAACAAACAGTTTCCACGTGATATCGTGCCGACAGCTGGTCTATTCGAGGAGGAAGTTTCGGACTTTTCAATCGAAGAAATAAGTTTAGCAATTGGAAAAATGAAGCGGGGGAAAGTGGCGGGACCAGACATCAGAGTCTTGGTCGAAGATGGATGGAATCGGCAGCGGATGGCTATCGAAACTTTTAAATAAATTAAAATGTGGACAAACTCTGCCGAATCAATGGAGAAGTAGCTTCTTGGTTCCATTATACAAAGAAAAAGGTGACACTCGGGAACGCAACAACTACCGTTCAATCAAGCTGATGTCAAACACGATGAAAATCGTCGAAAGAGTCTTAAACGAACGTCTTCGGCAGATAATAAAGCTCGATAAAAGCCAGTGCGGATTTGTTGAAGGAAGATCGACAGTGGACGCTATCCAAAGCCTACGAATAAAAATGGACCTCGACCTCGAGAAAGCATTCGATTGAGTACCTAGGGATCTCATATGGGCCGCGCTGAGGTCTCAAAACGTACCGGAAACGTATATTAGAATAATACAATACATGTACGGAAACGTGAAAACTGCGGTTAAAAGCTCTGCTGGACTAACGAGAGAATTTCCAGTTAATGTCGGAGTGCATCAAGGAAGCGTACTTAGCCCTTTCCTCTTTAACGTAGTATTCGACTATCTTTTAAAAGACTTCATGCGCGAAGCAAATGCAACGTCAATTCTCTTCGCTGACGACGCAGTTATACTAAGCGATAACGTCGAAGATTTGCAGAACGCCTTAGATTCATGGAGAAATGTGCTAGAGAGAAACGGGTTTAAAATAAGTCGTTCAAAGACGGAGCATTTGACGTGCCCATTTGCGCGTCCGTTGCGACCTGTTCCGGATATAATAGTTCTTCCGAAAACCACTATCTTTAAGTACTTAGGTTCAATCGTTAACATGGAAGCGAAATGTGACGACAACGCAAACCACAGAGTGAGTGTGGGATGGATGAAATGGCGGGAAAATTCGGGAATCTTTTGCGACCGAAAATTTCCACTTAAATTAAAGGGGAAACTCTACACCACGGTTGTTAGACCAGCTCTTATATACGGTTCACAGTGCTGGACAATGTACGAAGCGTTTAAAAACAAAATGACGGCAGCGGAAATGAAAATGTTAAGGATGTCTAGTGGAGTCACTAAACGCGATTGCATTAGATCGACGCGTATAAGAGGAAGTCTACATATAAAGAATTCGGTAACCGAACAGCTTGAGGCGAATAGAATAAGCTGGTATTGCCACGTTCAAAGAAGATCTGCGGAAAATCCGATTAAAAAGGCACTACGGTCACTCCAACTGTAAGAAAACGAGGTCGGAAAAAGAATTCCTGGATTTCTCAGATGGCAAATGCGCAACAACGACTGGGGCTAACCACTGAAGCGATCGAGGACCGCGCAATATGTAGACGCGTTCTGCGGTCTGCGACATTAGCCAACCCCATAAGCGGAGCAGCAGCGATGCAGTCAAAATGGGAAACTCCTTACGCATAAGTTCGTATAACGAGGAAAGGGTTAATAAAAGGATAAGAAGAAGAATAAACGAACGGAATCGTTCTGATCGACCAATTGACTGGTTTATGTCTTTGTGTATTATCTTTTATACACAACATTTACCCGATAGGGTCAAGAGAATAACTATAGTTTTTGTGCAAACAGTTTCACACTACAACAGCAACCGGAAGGCTCTCAAATTTGCAGTAATGGCAGAAAACTATAGGTATAACACTTTTCGCAATTATTGGGGGAATGCTGTCGAAGACAAATCAGTTCTTAAAGACCAAATATTGGATTCGCTGGCATTGAAAAAAGACAAGCCTACTTCCTATCAGCACTAAACAATATAAAGAAAATGTATTTCCTAAAAAGCGACATGAAAATGCTATGTCAAAACTATAGATGAAGTGCATGAAATCAAACTGTCCCTTTCGGTAAGTAGTCATTTTTTAACCACCATCCAGATCATCTGGCCCAACCCCGTCTTAAACGAGTTATTTAATATCGAAACTAGCCACTGAAGAACTAAGACTTCTTTTCTCTCCAGCATGCAAGGAAAGGCAAGGGATGCATTCCTTGGAGGAAAGTGATGCAATTATGAGATATGTAAGTAACGATGACTTATCGCTTTAGTAATAGAGTCATCAGAATCTAATCCTTCAAGCCTTATCTAATCGTAAGACGGACATTTACAGAGGAACTTCTGTACAGTGTCTATTCGCACATGAGTTGGTATTATTTATGCAAACACATTTAGATGATTATCACCGTTTCTTGTTCAGATGCCAGTAAAAAGTTTACTGACTTTTTCAAAAACTACCATAAGCATTAGTTTAGTGTGGCTGCAACCTAATTATTATAACCGAAAACTAATTGAAAGGTTTCTTAACAGTGCTGCTCATGATATGAATATAAATCGGAAAGAGCAGGGTCCGACTTGTTAGAAATAGCTTTCAGAAAGTCGAAACGTTCTTTACAGTCTGCTGAAAATGGCAGTAAAATTTTAAGAGAAATCTAATTCATCTAAATTAGTGTTGCATTCCATTTTTGAACTTTCAGTAAGTCCAAACCAAACCATTTCTAATGCACCGATTATATGTTTTGAAATGTAGAAAAGTCTGCGTTCTACAAAGAAACTGCAGATCTTAAAGTGTTTTTCCTTTCGAAACACATTAATTTACTTTAACTTTACATTTTGTCTCATTTTGAGATTTGCTAAAATTCTTGGATTTCTTTTCTTTAGCAATTTCGAGACTCTCTATTCGAAGTAACATCACTCTTACATGGAATCTTGTAATAATATTCGCCAGGTTGATGATCTCCTAAGCGCACGTGTGCACCGATAAGGTTAAGCCTATTAATTTCTTCCTTCGTTTCATAAGTGCAGTTGTGTAGTGACAAAACTACCCTAACATTGTCATTTATTGCTAAGAAAAGACCATAAAGTGAATTAAAGTTTCAAAAATGAACGATTTAATTAAGATAATATCATCAACCCATTATACAACTGCTACAGACATTTATGACAACCCGTCATGTTCTTCTCATGTCAAAAAAAACTTGTACAAGTGTTTGAATGTTTTGTTAATTTCCAATAGACCTGACTTTTAGTAGAATAGAAAAGTTACAAGTGTCAGACGTCAAAATTGTTTTGCCCTTTAAAGTTGAGTATTATGTTGGCAATATTCGACCTTTAATTTTATTTTAAACCTTTTTCTAAGTAGAAGATAGCGTAGGAGTTTATTTCCTCCTGCCTACACCATTTTCGAAAGCTACTTGGAAAGAATTCTGTGTAAATAAATGTTTCAGTATGTCAACAGTTATATTTCTAATTTTAATTAACCAAATCCCACTTCTAAGCTATGATAATTGCAACTGGCTTAACGAGCACAAGTGCTCTTTAGAAAAACCAGAATACACCAAAATTGCCAATTAATTATGTACTGAACCAAAAACTGTGCATCGTAGGAACAAATTAATTCCAACAATTGTTGAAATTCGCATAACTCTTAATTAATTGCACAACACCAATTTCTATTTGTATCTAATGAAGCATCCAACAAAAGAGCATTGTTTCAAAAATCAATATTTATACTCAGTGTGTGCTCCACTTATTCCGAGATGTATCTACACACATCAGTTGATATATTTATTATAGAACAGGTAATTTTGTATATTGGGAGAAATAGGACCTCTTCAGTAGATTAATTAAAATCGAAATTCAACCAAAATTCATTGCTTTGCATCCAATAGATGCGAACAATGAGACATGTTTGAATTAAAAAAAAAAAAACAAAAAACTAAGCTCTGTAAACAATAAGTTGTGTAGGAAAATTAATTTTATTTCAACATTGAATAGACACAATACTTGTATATATTGACAAATCCTGAAATATTGAAATTTTGAAAGGACAAACTCTGAAAACTGACCCCCTACAGACATACATGCACTAGCACGTACAATAAACATGTTCCTCTTAGATATGCATCAAATTGAAAGCAAATATTAGCAAAGGAATATGCATAACAAAATGTTGAGAATTAAACTACATCACTGTCATTGTTATCTGTTCCAAAACCCAAAATGGGTTAAATATGAAATTTTCAGAAAAAAAAAATCCAATTTGATCCATCCTAAGTGCTTAGGATTGACATCAATAAACCAGATAGTAGCTAAAAGAGGTGATCCCCCCTTAATTTACCAAACAATTAGTCGACGTCATTTAAAAATTCCCCTTGATTGACAGTTTAAATGTCAGTGGAAATCCTGTCGGTTGCTGTAGAAATAGGAAGTGTTATGTCCGTTTATAGGCCAAGTGCTGCCCAACAAAAAGAGGATGAAAAACTGCGACATCTACCAAAACGATTGTTATCGAGGGCAAAAGCAGCGCATATTCGGAGGCAGAGTTGTTGTTGAAGGCAGCCTTAGGCAAGAAATCTTCAGTTTCTGGTATGTGAACAAGCGCATTGTAAAAAATCCCCATTAAGGTTTTGGCAATATCAGAATTATCGGCGCTCACGCCTCTAGAAAGATTCTATGAGCTCTTGAACAAGACTAACTACAATAGCAATGCGCTAGGTATGACAGCTAGAACGAGAGAGCATCTTCGTTGGCACTTTCGGAAGGTATAGCCTGCGCGAGACCACCTTTGAAACCTATCCCTCTGTGCAAGATGACGATGTTGATTGCACGGTGCTCTATCAATGTCCGTAAAGATCAATCCGATAACGTGATTTCAAAAAAGGAATTAGACAAGGCAATGCACTGTCATATGTCAGCGGCGCTTTCGCGAATATTGATACGGAAGTGGCGAAAATGGGTTTAATGGTCAACGAGGACATGGCCGAGTATAATAGATAAGCTTGCTTTCGGTCCCATTACATGTGGTACCACTGATACCGATTAAGTTCTCGGAACTGCAACTCTACCCCGGTCTGTAGCGCCATCTTAAGGATAGTTAACCTACAAGAAAACAACGACATCGAGATCGGTCAAGTTTTACGCAACGCAAGCTTGGGGATGTGAACAGCAAGAATAGGTCGAAAAACTGCTTAGATTTTCTTAAAAATACTGTTTCGGTTGCCATGTAACGCTCCAAATTACATGATATTGCTGGAGACGGGTTAATCTCCACTGACTGTTTCACGTATAAATTTCACTTCGATAACGTTAATCGCTTATAAAAAGTGGACCCATTTGGCTCGAAAGTACAACAAGGTTGTTTGTAAGAGAATTCTTTTATTTGGCCTCTTACAAAACTTAGACATCATCCATAGAGAAGTCTGCAAAAAATTTAACTATGACTTGGACGAGAAGAACTATTTTCAAGATAAGAGTAATATAACAAATATTTTAACAATTTTTATAGCCAGGTAAAATGCTGAATCTTTATTTGAAGCCATATAGGATGATTCTCTCATATTATGCGCCCCTTATAACCAATGAGCACCCAAAGACATCTTCCGTTTTCTGTCATCCGTGATATCGGTAGAGATGATCCTGAATGGAAATGAAGATTGGAACTGTCTCCGGCCTATTTTAGACTTAATTCTAATATTGAGCTGCAACATATGTACGGCTGTCAGTTGCTGAAACTTTGTAAGTTTTTAGTATACTTTTCATAACATGGGGAATCCGAGAAAACTCAACTAAACATCTATTGTGAAGAACCTCTACAAGTCTGCAATGGTCCACCCAAATCATAAACTAAACTGAATGTATGGGAATTGAAAAAAGCCTTTTTAAATCTTTTCAGCCGACATTTTAAGTTAAGAAAAATTCCTGCAGATCCTCAGCTCTATTGTGTATTGTGGTTTGCACTAACTACCTAAGAAATTCTGAAAACTTCTAAACAGCTTACTTAAGACTAAGTTGGAAGAGGCAAATCAGGCCAAAAACAATATAACCAGCTTATTCGAGTTTCGAGTCCGTTGGGCAGTCTAAAATTTGACGAAAAATATCGACCCTTTGTGGGGATATGGTTTGCAATGTGCTGCTTTTCGTCGACCCGTCGACCATGTAACCCTATCCGATAGCATATTACTTATCCGGTTTAATTAATAAAAATGCATAGTGTCTCGAAAGTGCAAATTGGTTGTTAGTAAAGCAACACGCGTTCCCGGTCGAGAAATATTTGATGGACGGCGAACCATGGCTTCGAGCATTTCGTGCGTCGAACATACTCGTGCTGCTTAGTGAAGTTATGGACAATTTTTCGAACTAAATTTATAAGCGAATATAAAAATACTTGGGATCCTCGCTCACTGGATCTCACTCCATGTGATTATTTAAGAGGACGGGAACAGGAAATGTCTAGCATGTGCATGGTTTCGGTCCGTGCACCTATATTTTGCTCTCGATTTTTTTGTGAATTCAGAGGTTTCGATACAAGATAATGTTAACAGAAACGATCGGAGCATTGCCTTTAATAAATCGAATTCGCATTGTTAAATTCTATTTTGTTCGAATATAAGTTCATCACACGATACATTCGGTATACAGTTTTTGCAGCGTATATACTATTTGGGAAAATTATTAAGAAAAACGTAGGAGAAATATGGTATAAGTATATTCTTGTTCATTTTAAAATTCCTACCGCATCATGTTTATCGAAATTCTCTTTTAAAATATGAATTAGTTCTTACTTTGGCAATTTTCTCCAGCAACGCGGGGCTAGAATTCGGAAGTCTGTTACTATCCCATTTTTTTTTTTTTTTTTATAATTTACGAGCGCCTCAAGGGGTTTATGATACCCTTTTACTGCCGCCAGCGCGGAAAGTTGTTGTGATGTAGTGATTTGAAACTCAGGTGTGTTTGGTTTCGAAATGATTTAGGTTTGAATTTTAACGGTTGTCTTGTGCTTGAAACTCTACAACAGCCAAATCTACATGTCAGTGTTATGCCTTCACACGCAGATTTTTCTGACTAAGTTCCAAGTACACAATGAAAAACTTGTCACGAGTAGGATTCGAACCTTGACCGTCCGAGCGAGAAGCGATGGCTAGTACCACTACACCACGGCCACCCCCAAAGCAAGTCCCTTATATGATGGTTAACTCCGAGCCTTTTCTAGAATAAGCCCAGCGAAGTTTACAACATCTGTTTTTGCCGTATGAAGGTACCTCAGGCGGTCATTCTGCAAATTAATACAATATAAGCGTACGAATTTTGTTAATGACCTGTGAATATCGGCTATACCCACAGCGACCGCATCCTGGAACGCGAATACCTTCATTGATACACTAAAAGAATGGCTTCCGAATGGCACACTGTTTAATATTGAAAGCAACTTTGTGCTGTACAAAATGTACATCTTGTACAATAAGATGGTAGAATACTAGTATGTATCCTTCGTATGTGCGATCACTGTCTTACTCTACTGTGAAAAATTCATAATTGGGACAGCAAAAGAAATGAGACTTCTATAGTGTATGTGAGTATAGTATACAAAATCACAATTAAATATTCTTAAGCGCCGACAAAGCCTTGACTAAATATGAGGATGTGAAGAACAATTTTCGCTGCTAATATGTTCACTGTAACTAGTAGCAATTCCTCGGAACGATTTTAGCTTTAGATTGAGAAAAAATTATTAAATTTTACAACACAGCTATGAACGATTACTGACAAGACAGAGGTAGATTAATCATACTAGATGGCCATCAGAAAACACCTGTAGATAGTTCGAGAAACTTGCACATAGCCGGTTCAATAGAGAAGTAACCTAAACTTAAGCCATTTGCAGATCTACACATTTGCTGAACACGCAGAAAATACGTGCGGCAATAGGACCATTTGCTCGCTACCGATTAGCCTATCGGAGGACGCATCTCAAATCCTCATCATCAACTCCTGAAAATCCTAGGCCGATCCTTTTACCGATTCCAGTCAGAATCAGGTTGAAAAATAGAAGGTGGTAATAGTGATTAAATATTTGTAAGGCAGCGTTCCAAAATGAGCATTTTCAATTAGTGATTTCCTTGTCTTCCTAGAAATCCATAGATTTCAATATCAATTATGGCTTTGGAAATAAACAAGTCTTTGGTATGGATTATATATCAAGCCACCAAAACTTAAAATGGTAGAAAAATTTGTAAGACACACTCTGTATGACATTTGAGATTTGGTAAGGCAACATTCAAGGCACAAAGAAAGAGCTGTCACTGTCCTTAGCATTTACTATCGAAAGCTTAAGCAAACATCTTTTTTAAAAAAAAAGTAAGATATACCTTCACTTCAGTACGCAGTACATTATATGGAATCAACTTATCCAGCCAGGCAGAAAAGGGAGTTGCCCAAAGCAGGCAGTTGTGCTATAAATTAGAAAACAGAACAATTGAGTTCACTTGCCGAGTCAACATGTCCTACCACCAGCTAAGCAAGACCAGAGTTTTGAAGTAAATCGCTCAGGGATATCTTTTGCCAGAAAACCATCTGCAAGTTCATCTAATACACGATTCTCGTCGTACGGCTTTCTAAGCTATGCTACAGAAGTTTTATGTAATTCTTTAAAAATATGTATTTTCCATCAGAGTTACCTAGAAAATTATTTTTGTGGCTTATTACGAACCAGTGGATACCGCACAACATGAAAATTGAAATGACACTAACAAGCTACTGTATTCAAAGGACATTAAGTTGAATTTGGTGTTATCTTGTTTTGTCTCTGTCATATCTAGATAAATAAATTAAAATACGACAAACAAACTGAATTAAATTGGACTCAGTCTTCCCTGAAATTGTCGGAATTAACATCATTTAAAAGGTTTGAGTCAATCAAAACTCCAATTAAAAGTATTTACCGCATTCATTATATAGATATCTTCAAACTGATTGCCTACGCTCTGTATTTAAAATTTTGTATTTCAATACGTCTACTAAAAACAAATTGTTTTAACAAAATTAATTTAAACGATGCAAATTCCCTACTTCCCTCACCAAATAAGCTCAATAATAACAATTCGATAAATTGAATATTCTTTTGTATTTGTATCTACACGAGTGGATATTCGTATACAATGGGGCAATGTGGCATAAAATATTTGCAATTATAATGCATATAAACAAAAATATCACAGACAGTTAAAATGTTAACATTAACTTGTCTCAAGCAGTATAAATATTTTCGTATGTAAATTTGGTGGATTTTGGAATTTCATTACATCCCAGCATCCATCTAACCACTCATCCATCCATTCACCATTGGATGGCAGAAAGATACACGTTTCTCTATTCTGTCTGGTAATGTACCATGGCAATAGCAGCCCAGGAGGGCTTTCCTAAACTGAAATTGAGGTACGAAGTACACATCTATGTACATAGGGAGACCCATTCACATTCCATAAAAACGCACACATACCATATTCCTACAACGCATACGCATGAACACACAAAATGGCACAAGCAAAAGCAAAGGCAGATGAATCAAATTTAAATAAAAGCCCAATGGCAAAAGAATAACCAAAGAGCAAGGCAACAACAGCTGGAAAATAGGAAAAATGCTAAAATGCTATACAAAGAATAAAGCGAGCAATTCCATGGCAATAAGCTCAGCAAAGAGTGATTTTTTTAATACCCTATGTGATATTTGTAATTCGTTTGAGTTAAGAAATACTTGCATTTTATTTGTGTCAAAAGTTGAATCTACTTCTGTGTAGAGGTGTTTTAAATTGGACTCTCCTACGAGGTCTGTTCGATAAGTCAGTGACTTTTTTACTATGCTCGGATCGCATGTTTCTTTATCGACATAGTCAAAAAAAAAAGTCAAATAGATCTGTAGATCTGTCAAACACTTAGCTGTTTACAAAGATGAAAAGGACTTAGGTTTGTGGGTTTTGGCCTTAATGGAAAAAAGTGAGTTTCGTGTTTTAATAATACTTCTTGCGCAGTAAAACCATTAAAGAGACTGAGGACAGACTTAAAAAATACTAGCGAGACTCTGCTCCCTAGCATGGAGTGGTACACAAGTGGTTCACACGGTAGAAATGTTCAACAAAATCCACAATATTGTGTTGGACGGTCGCTCGGTCAAGGTTCGTGAAATAGCTGAGATTGTATCAATTTCAAATGATACCATCATTCGAATGCTGCATGACCGTTTGAGCATCAAAAAATTGTCGATAAGCAAAAAGGGATTCCGATGAAGATTTTAAGACAGAATTTGGACCTCTACAAGCGCAATTAAAGTGAATTTTTACAGCGTTTCGTAGCAGTTGTTGAATCCTGGATACACCACTCTACATGCCAGAAATGAAGGAACAATCAAAACAATGGACTTTTGCAGGCAAACGTGATCCAATAAAGCCAGGGTTTGAGACATCATATTTTTAGAATTTCGTTGGGAAAAGTGTATCGCGATAAAAGGAGACTACGTTCAAAAATAAATTCAGTTATCAGAATAAAAAAAACACGTTTCATTTCAAAGTCACGAACTATTCGAACAGCTAGCAGGGATTTGGTTCATTGCATTTCCTCTTCAAGCCGGTTTCTTTTGGAATGAGGCGAACTGAAGCACAGTGATGTACTCCTGAAGTCAGGTGTTTAAGCATAGTTAGGCATAGCCTACAAATAAAGTACAGACCACATGATTAAAGGATTCTTCACTGCATACTTATCCTCGACTATCATTATCACCCTATCAATTCTATTGATAAATGAAAACCCCAATGCGGTAGCTGAATCAGTCTTAGTTACCAAGGCACTTACGAAAAGATATCGATGGTATGCGCACCGTAAAGTGATGCAGTGTAGGGTAAAAGCAACATGGGAACAGTATCAAATCAGATGATGAAAGGACAAGGGAGAAAAAAAGGTAAAAAATGTAGACAATCCTCTACTTACTCGTAACAAAAAGAACAAATCATGCAACAATAACAATATCCGGCAATTCTACAGGAATACCACATGGCTGGTAGGTAGCTTCAGAGATAAAATGGTTCGAAACATACAGAACGCGGAGTAGGGTTAAAGACGAAAGGTGCTATTTTCAACACATCTGACCTGTTGAGGTGACACCTTCGTCATCTGTCACTCCCAAAGTGCCATTTAACGACCTTTAACATCTATCAAAGAACGGTCGTGTCGGTATTGGAAAAAACGATACCCTATCGTAGATTCGACGATAACTGGCCCTGAAAAAACGACAGCTTTCTTGGAATGGCATCAAGTTTTTTAACTCGAAGGACGAATACCGTTCCCTCCAAAATACTAATCTCTTTAGGTTATATTTAACGGTGCAGAGTAATGTACGATATATTTATAGTATGTGGTATGTATGGTGGTCGGATATTTAACACTCTCCGAAAAAGAATGTTTCGTGGTAACTAACATATACCAGATATATACATACGAGTATGTTGAATATCCCAAAAACGTGGACAGCGCTGTGGATCGGTTACATCGAGACAATGGACAACTGTGCTCTGTAGCGAGACCGAACATCATACTTTCGCACTTATTCACTACGCCATGCGGGACTCAAATTTTTAGTTAATTTTTAAAATCTGCAGCATTTTCTCCCTCAATCTGGTACTAAGTGTCTGGCTTAAGACATGTGATGTGATCGTTATATCTCTTCCGAATGTGAACAAATCCTCTTTTCTCAGCGAATTGATAGCACATTTTAGGATTCTGAAGCAGCCCGATGTCGTACCTGGATTATGAATCTTTCGCCCAATTGTTCAACATATGCACAATGTTAATACATACGAACAGCAATATGTACATACAAGATGATAGTCGTTAGTCAACAGGCATTCTAAAGTCAGCTCTGTGCATACCTTTCCACCTATGATGATATTTAGAAGCGCTGCCTATAAAATTTTAAAGCATCTTACATTGCAGAATTCCTTAGGACAGCTTCTATCTTCTATCAACTGTCAGACTACAGTGTTTTAATTACTTCTAATTACATAATTTGTATCAAAACAACTCATACGCCTTTGCCCAACAGTTCTGCCAGCACCTATTCTAGTGCAGCTCGATGACAGACGTAAACCTATTTCTTTTGTCACCAGTCTGTAAGGTGCGATGGCATTTAACAAACCAAATTTCCTTTTATTAAAAGGATCCTTAACATCTAATAAGCCAGCAATTTATCACCAAGATATGAAACATTTTACAATTTCTCATCTCAATTTTCAGAACAGATGGCTAGAACTGCACTTGTAATGTATGCCAGCTAAAATTACAAGCAAGACCAAGGACTCAACTTTGTATTAAGGGCTACTTCGACATATTCAAAGACCAGGACTGCAATGGACTTCGGAACTAACTGCTAGGTTTTTCAACTAAAACTGTCCTCAAGGTGTTACTCGACGAGTCAACTACTGAGATTTTAGCACACTGACCTATTTTTATACGAGTATTGATCAATCTACTATGCGGAACAACTAGATTCACAACATTGCGATCGATGCAAGCCGCTCTACATGGTGAGTTTTTTAACTTGAGACATCCAAATTACTCGAAAAATACGCAATATCGCGAAAAATGTTTCAGACAAAAGTCACAAGGTTCTGAAGACATAAGATGGTGACCACGAGTTTGACGTTGAGATCCATTTTCAAGGTCAAACGAAGGTCACTTTTGATTTTTCAAATGATAATTCCTGATTTTCATTGCTCAGTCGTATTCCTCAATGGGGCACACGACTTTGTCTCAAAGGTCTTATTCATTCAGTGCTAGATACCACTGCACTGGCACGCCTAAATCATTAATCGGTTTCCAACGTTGTTAGGGTGTTAGAAGTTCGATATTTGTTTCGAGGAACTGATTATTATTAGTAACGTTTTCCTGATTAATAATGCAGGCTATTTCAATTCAAGAGAAAATTGAAACGATATTGATTTATGGAGAAAGGGGAAGGAACACCGATGGTGCTGTTGCTCTTTACGCCCAACGTTTCCCAGACCAGATACGATCGCGCGCTTCCTTTTATCGGGTCATCCAACAATTCACTGGTGAAGGAAGTGTGCAATCAAAGAAAAGGAATCGGTCAGATAGGGTGGCTGTTGAGGAAAATGAAATAGCAGTGTTAGATGCCGTTCCACATGATCCCCACATTAGCACTCGCCAAATAAGTCGTGAATCAGGAATTTCTCAAACGAGTGTCTGTAAAATATTACATCGACATTAATACCATCCTTATCATGTTTCAATGCATCAAGAACTTTCTAGTGAGGATTTTCGCACCGGGTTTCCTTTTGTCAATGGGCACTTCAGCAAATTGAACGAGACCCCCTTTTCTTCGCCAAGAAGTTATTCTCTGCTGAGTCGACTTTCACCAATCACGGTACGGTCAATCGACATAATATGAATTGCTGGGCTACCGAAAACCCTTTTTGGTTGCGACAAGTTGAACGCCAGCACCCTTGCAATGTTAATGTTTGGGCGAGAATTATTGGGGATAAATTAATAGGTCCATATTTTATTGAAGGCAACTTGAATGGCGAAAAGTATGCAAACTTCTTGCGGGACCATCTTCCAGTATTACTAGAAGAACTGCCGTTGGAGTTGCGACAAACAATGTGGTTTCAACATGATGGTTGTCTAGCCCATTATTTCCAAGTAGCCCGAGGCGTATTAAACAATGTTTACCATCAACGATGGATCGGACGAGGGGGTCCGAGGCAATGGCCTGCTAGATCACCTCATCTTACGTCATATTATTTCCTCTTGTGGGGCTACTTAAAAAGTGAGGTTTACAGAAAAAAGCCAACAACACGTGAGGACATGAAAAGACGAATAACTGAAGCTTGCCAGAAGATTACGCCAGAAATACTTCTCAGTTCTGTTGGTTTATTTAGAGCGCGGATAGACAAGTGTATTGAAGTGAATGGTCACATTTTCGAGCTTTTGTTGAAATAGTCTCGGGAAATAAACGTCGAAATGGGAAGAATTCAATGATTCAACAGTGGGAGACAAGGGGACCCCCTCTAATTAATCACCCCGAAGGAAACAAAATACTGCTACGTCCACGTCGTTGTTTCTGGGTTATGCTAAATGCAGTATGTAAAAACAAAGACAAGCCTACGAGCAATACGACTGAGTAATGAAAATCAGGAATTATCATTTGAAAAATCAAAAGTGACCTTAGTTTGACCTTGAAAATGGGTCTCAAAGTCAAACTCGTGGTCACCATCTTATGTCCCCTTCAGAACCTTGTGACTTTTGCCTGAAACATTTTTCGCGATATTTCGTACTTTTCGAATAATTTTGATGTCTCGAGTTAAAAAACTCACCCTGTAAGTGCTATCGCTCACTCATTGTGAAATAGAAAGCAATCACTTTTATATCTGTATATACTCTACGATAAAGGAAGGACGAGGGCGGGCTTCTCAGAAGGAAGATGAAAAACCGAGAGAAGCGCAAGATTTATGAAATTGAGTTATGCTAAGGCAACTGGAATGTCAAAAGAATAAGGCAGGTCCCCGATTCCTTTCCAACGACCACTAAGTAAATATAGCCATATAGCCCAAAAAATCCAACTTAAGTCCAATAAAGCTGCTAATCGCTACCGAACTGTTCTGGGAAGATGAATTCGTGAAGAGCATTCATCACCTTACATATCCTATTCATCGTATTTCGCAATCACAGTTGCCTTCACCTAAAGTCAACCAGCTGATTGGTCCTTATCTGCGCTGCTTTTAGCCTTGAAAGTTCACTATCGATTTTTATAATAGACTAGCTGACCCTGCAAAAGTTGTTCTGTCATATAAATTATTTCTAGTGAATATTTTGGTTGTTAAATAAAAAAACGGTCGATAAAATTGATCGAATGTGATCAATAAAATAGAACAATCGTTTATCGACAAAATGACAACTCAAAGATCCTCGATAGCAATCAATTCTTCATTGTCGCTGAATGTAATCATTAGATCAGATAGAAGCACTCAATCTGCCTAGGATTGACTGTATATACTCGGCCCAAAGTGTTTGATTTAAAAAGGCCGGGGCATGCATCAATTGGTGTGCCTTGCTTGCGCGGCATCCATTTTTTTTGTTAGATTTAATGTGAAATGGTAAGGTACTTCGGAATAGAGTAGTGTTCGTGCAAAGGCACCGAAAGCACAATTACACAATTCGAAAAATTCGTTGAGCGTGGTTGTTGGTAGATTCATGGACGGCTAAATGTATAACTGCTGGGTCCCGTAGAAAATCGCTGCTACGTGAGGGTTGGTAATGATTTCATAAACAAAACTCTGTAACGAGAATAGATGAAGTAATTTCATCCAAGTTAGGAATCAGGATTGCTTATGGCTTGGAAACGTAGTACAAGAACGCCAGCGCTATATGTCGATAGTTTTTCAATACATCATTGCGATAATACGCAGTAGAAGCTGAAGCCAGATAAGGGGGCGTACGCAACTGAAAAGGGATTTTAAAAAAAATTGTTGCAATGTTAAAAAAATGGAAGTAGCTACCAAATAATACTGGTAGTAGGGGAACTGGTTTAACCTTCCGATTAGGGTGAAGGTCCCTAGAGACCTTTTGATTTTTTGAATGCTTACAAGTATTTTTATACAAGTGATAGAAGCCTGATGCTTACTGCATTCTATAAAAAAAACAATGCTAAAGCGACTAAAACTTATTCCGAAACGATGCGTGTACTACATTTCGAGTTTTTATCATTTTAAATACATTTAGTACGGTAATTAGCGAAAAGGTCCCTAGGGACCTGCATGTATTATAGAGAAGAGATATATAAAATAAGAGAGAAGGGTTAACAAAGATATATACACTTAGCAATTGGGCAAGAAAATAATTCTTGTAAGGTCCTTCTTCATATACCATTCATTTTTTCATTTAATATGCATTTTTATTCAACTCCATTCAATAACTCTTACATGCTATACAAAAAAACGCTTAAAAATTAGCTTAATTAACTTAAAATTATCTTATTCTAACTTACTGGCCCCATGCGGACACTCTAAGTTAAACCTAACAATTAAAATTTGTCTTTCGACGTTTAGTACATTTCATTTTTAAATTATAATTACTCGTAATTGCAATTAAAACTAAGAAAATAATTTTATAACAAAAACTTAGTAAATTAACTTATTTTTTTTTTTTCATCTTATAAAACTTAAAACTAAAACTTATTAACTACCTTAACATAATTCTTAATCTACTTAGGCTACTTAAGCTACTTAAAATTATCTTATCATTTAGGGATTATATTTTTTTTTGTGGGAAGAAGTTACCCGAAGGTTACCCATCTCTTTGTTTTTGTTGTTTTATATTTTTTTTTTTGTATTTTTGTTTTTGTATATATATTGTGTATATATATATATATACATATACATTTTTTTATTTTTTTTTTTATATTTTATTTTTTTTATTTTTTTTTATTTTTTATTTTTCCCTTAAAACTATCCTAATCCTACATAAATCTATGTAAGTCAGCCACGGCTAGAAAATTAGGTTGCCGACCCTGCTCCTTAACGAAGCTAACTAGTGCTAGAATTCGACGACGTAGATTCCGCTCCTTCAACAAGCCACCAAAATTGTTGGTGCTGCTGAGCAACATCCCTCATGTCGCGATTCCCTACCGCTCTACTGAACCGGAGACGCTCCGCACTGCCGTGTGCGACGTCTCTATCGTAGTTAAGTCGCCTCTCCGCAGCTGTTCGAGCGACATGGAAGATTAACGGCACCGCTAATCTATCCTGGATCAGACCTTTCATGTCGAGGTAGAGGAACGCTTCTGGAGGAATAAAGCCGTCAAAGCGAACTCTCTCGTGATACATATAATTGGGGTAGTAAGCCCCAAAGATCAGGTTATTCGACGAGGTCATTGCTCTTGCAATGTGCCTTCGAGTCAACTTAATAACAAAATTGTCCACTCTTATTAGGTTAGCCCTATTGTACAAGACCTCATTGCGATAGAATTTTATGTACTCAGACTCTGGTGTTCTGTATAGGCGAAGACAAGCCCTAAGGCAAGCCCTCTCAAACACCCGAATCTTTTCCAAAAGACTTGCTCTCACGTTGAACCACACGGGACAACCAAATGTAAGCATAGGCCGAATAAGGGCCATGTAGCAGATCACCTTTACCCTCGCATCGAGTTGCCTGTTATAAAACAGTCTCTTTGTAAGGGCAAAAGCACCTTTGGCTCTGGCCAGAGCAACATCTATATGTTTGTTAAAATATAGATATTGATCTAGCCAGATCCGAAGGTATCTGACTACATTTCGACAAGCAAGTGGTTGTCCGTGTTGTCCAACGATCTGAAACTTTCGCCAATTCTTTCTGGTATCCGCAGAGGCCCCAGACAAAGGCGTCCTAAAAAGAATGGTTTCCGACTTCTGAAAGTTGATCTTCAACTTCCAGTCGTCGCAATATTGTTTAATTTTATCGAAGTCACGTTGCAAAAGAATGTTTATAACCTCAATCTTTGGACCTGATCTGTACGCGATTAAGTCGTCTGCGTACGCTATGGCATGGTGAAGTGAACCTATCAGATCGCTTGTGTAAATGTTGAAAAGGATTGGCGAGTTGACCGCACCTTGTTGCAGACCGTTTTTAATGTTGAATGTACCAGTAGAAGTCACATCGCCATTTTTCACGATGAACTGTCTATTAGTGAGCATATTGAAAAGAATGTACAGTAGTGGTTTACTAATGCCCAGTCTGTTCAACTTGTAGAAGAGTCCCTCTAACCATACGGTATCGAAGGCCTTTTCCAAGTCAATCAGGCAGGCACCAGTGCACTGTTTCTTGGCTTTGTTCCATTGGATATCAGAAACCAGTTTAGACGCGGCATGAATAACATCATGCCCCGCCTTGAAACCGAATTGATTATCCGGAACTATATTTCTGTCCTCAACCCATTTAGTCAGGACTCTATTGATGACTTTTTCGAAAACCTTACTGATGTTTGGAAGGAGACTAATCGATCGGAGATTCGCCGGATTGGAGGTGTCTTTATCCCTTTTGGGGATGGGATGTACCACCGCCATTTTCCAATGCGCTGGATAATGTGCATTATTCATTGCATTGTTAAACAGGGTGGTATAAATGTCCACCGCTTCTAGTGGGAGATGTCGAAGCACAATGTTAGGTATTCCATCGGTTCCCACTGATTTCTTACTTCTAATTGTGTCGAAGATCGTGTGAAGGTCTTCCTTCGAAATAAACGGGGGTTGTTCCCTTTCATTGGCGATGACATTATTTGCCATATTCTCGTCACTGAACTGGGTGAAACCCGAGTTCTCGATTCGCCAATTCACTATTTCATTTCGAAGGTAGAAATTGTGGGCAAGGACTCGATTTTCCAGGTCGTGGTTGGGACCAATGATGTCATTTGTCTTGTACACTTCCTGAAAAGTTGCTCCTATAGCCTCTACCTTCTCCTGCGGATCTTCGATCACAAAGAAGTTGTCATCATCAACAGCCTCATTTGGATCTATGCCTGCTGTTGAAAGTATGCGTTCATTGTCTGTCGTTCGGGCGATTTTAAGACATGAAAGGTCGTCTTGATCTTTCCTCCTAAATATTTTATTTATTTGCGGGAACATATTCGGGTTGCTGGTATTTACAGCCCGAATTTTGTTGTTCCAATACAAACTTACAGAAGCCCTGTAATTTTCTTTAATTAATGTTTGGAGGTTTTTGATCGACGACTTCAATGTCATAATCTCCGGACTATGTTTGTCTGTAAACTGTCTGTACAAGGTCTTCAGTCTGGACAGAAGTCTACTTTTATGTCGGTGAAGTCCGTCAATAGTTGCGTTGCGGAATAAGTCTTCTTTGTCAGTGTGTTGATACCGAGGTATCGTTTTGTCCATAGTCCGTTTAATTGTCTCGTCCATTAGTTTTAGATACCTGTCAATCTCCTCGTTTGACAGATTTCTGTTGGACGGTGGATAGAGCGAATTCGAGGAGAGTGCTCTAGTCAGTGTCCTGGAGAAGTGTGTCCAACGCACTCTACTATAGTTGTAGGGATGCCTTTGAACATACTCATCCAATTCCGCATTTTCGTTCGGAACGGTTATTTCGGTACTAAGACCGCACTTCTTCATATACCATCCTTATCTATGTTGTAGGACCAATAAAATGATTAGGGGGAAATAAGTCGAATAATCGAAACGTAAGCAGCATTAGCGCATCCGTTGATGGTTATTCTACGAAAATTATTTATTGTTTTCATTTTTTGCGTTTTTTCTAAAAAAGGGGTGAGCTTACGGAACTTGTTTTGGCCTGGTCATACATCTCGAATTTTTCCCTACCTGGTTTGGGTGCCTTATGACAAATCATCCAGAGGGTGCTATTGACGTGTCCGATGTCGAAAGCTAAGTGAATGTGGAAATGGATGATGATGAGTTCGATGAAGACCACGATGATGAGATAGAAAAGCTTCGTGAAGAAGCTGCTACTGCCACTGCTGCCCGTCATCAGGGCAGCCTCATTTTATTTCCAAAAATGGGACAAAATGGCACGAAAATCCACCAACGAGTAGTCACATTCGGCCACATAAGTTTGTCGATTACACTAGAAGCAAGCCAGGGCCACTAAACAAACTTGGTCCATGATCCATCTACCATCTTTCGATATCTTATCACCGAAGATATGTGGCTCACATTATCATTCGAGAAACGAATCGCAAAGCCAAGCAGATAACAGCTATATGGAATGAAGCAATTCTAACTAACAAAATAAAGTGTTGACTCTAAAAGCGTTTAATGCTTTCTTGGCTATCATTTTGTATGCTGGAATGTGTAAATCAAACAGCGACCATACGAAGGAACTATGGGGCCAAATCATGTGATCTAATATACGAAGCCGCTTTATCGTATAATCGTTTCATATCTATCACGTTTCATGCGATCACAAGGCCGGAGAGAGTACTCATTAGCAAAATTGTTTGCTATTGATGATTTGTGGCTTATGTTGCAGACTTATTTTGCAGCAACTTGCAATCCGCACGACTCGCTGACCGTGGACAAACAACATTCTCCTTATCAAGGACGGGCTCGTTTCACACAATACATTCCATCTAAGCCAGCCAAGTATGGAGTATGGTGGTTGTGTGATTCGAAGGGTATGATTTTTGATGGCAAGATGCCCGAACAGGAGCGCGAGATCAATCAAGGCCATAATATCGTATTTCGCTATGGAAGCACATTTGATGTTGTACTAAGTTGAACTGAAAAAAAATTAAGTAGCAACACCAACACCAGGACCTGTTCCTTCGTTTGTACCGCGTTCAAATCGGCCATCATGCCACTTATGTCGTGCGGAGTACAAAAGCCAGCGCAAAACCCGGGCGTATTGCTGTTGGTGCAATAATGCGGTTTGTGCAGAACACTCAGCACTTTTATATTGGTGCCAAACCTGCATCGCTGCACTAGCTACACAGACAAAATAATATTTAATTAATATATAAATTTGTTTACCTATAAATTTCTTGTTTATTTTCTGTTATTTCTCTTTACAATATACATTTTCGGACTGAAAACAACTATAAGTTAATAAACAAAACCATCAGGCACACTCTTAAAAAATTGTATACAAATGCTTGTAGCTATGCTCGCTACCGAAGCTGTCGCTGATCGGAGGGTTAAGTCTGGTCCTCGGAGTGATACCTATGTCAAGGGTAAATCAACATTCATCAGTTATTCCATAGAGCCTTTTCTATTCACTCCAATTCAATCGTTTGTCAGAGTTAGTAATGAATTGATACCCTTTTCATTTTATAATACGAAATTGTTCTTCTACAAATATCTAAATGATAGGGGAATTAATTTTCCCCTTTGAGTTCCTTAGAATGTTTGTCAATGAAATTCTTAAATATTTAAAAAATCTTTTTAACTTTTTCTCGTTGATCTTTCAGTTGTTACATAGTCTCCGGAATGCCCTACCTTTTTCCGCACTCCTCCGACAGAAATAAAACCTAAAGTTGACCCGTATCTCCAGCAATCAGGATTCCACAATAGCTTTAATTAAAATAAAATATCAGCTTATCTCTCATGAATATTTTAACAGCCTGTTAATCAGCTGTTAAATCTTTATACTGCAGTTAAGGATCAAATAAATCCATCTGTAATCCATAATTTGTCATACGAATAATAAAATCCGGTTTCAATTTCAAGCCTCCAACTCTGTCCATAAATTGAATAGCAATCAATGTATTTCATATCTAATGAAGCAGTACTCACATGGCTCATTAGAACTCTTGTCATAATGTAATAAGAAAGGATACAAGTGATGGAAATTATTTATATACTTAGTTTACCTTCTGCTTCCACCTTTTCGAATCATATTAACTCCGGTGAACATTAATTCCCGGTAATCGTTATTTATATAGAGCTGAAGAGGCAATTGATTAATTAAAGTACTTAGAAGAAGGTAAATGAGTGCTTATTAAGGATGAAGCAGAAAATTTAATAAAAGGCCATATGGTTCATGTAATGTAATATACTAGCAACGTGGCATTGATGTTTCGTAATGAAACAATCTTTAGAGAAAATTTTACCTTGGCCAACAGGAGTTGTCTTACTGAAAGTACAGCAGATACGCTTAAAGAGAAAAAAAAATCAACTAGGGGCTTCCTCCATAGAAGAGAAAGACGACAGGAATGACAGCTTCTCCGAGTTCCTAGACAAAGAGTACGACCAAAGATCTGGAAATGGGGTTTAAAATATCCAGTGGGCATAAAATGGAAAATTAGATAAGGTACTGCTGGGGATTAGAGTCTCATCTTCAATTTCTTTACGCCAGGGAGAACTGCACTCCTTCAGCTTCAGAAAATCAAGTCGAATCATACGAGGGCGGGTCAATAAGTCCGTGACTTTTGGATTAAAACACAGATTTTTTGATAAAAAAATAATTTTATTTTTTAACGTAGTCTCCCTTGAGCTCTATACACTTTGTCCAACGCTTCTCCAATTTTTTTATCCCTTCCAAAAAAAATGATTCGTCGAGGTCCTCAAAATAGGCCTTTGTTTGCGAGATGACTTCATCATTGAAGTCAAATCTTTTTCCACCAAGCCATTTCTTCAGGTTTGGGAACAAGAAGTAGTCGCTCGGAGCCAAATCTGGAGAATAGGGTGGATGAGGGAGCAATTCATAGCCCAATTCATGGATTTTTGCCATGGCAACTGCACATGTGTTTGTGGTCGACTGTGAGCAAACGCGGCACCCATCTTGCGGAAAGCTTTCTCATGCCCAAGTGATCATTCAAAATTGAAACCACTGAGCCATGCGAGATCCCTACGGCTTCCACAATCTCTCGCACTTTCAATCTTCGGTCGGCCATCACCATATCGTGAATTTTTTCGATTGTTTCGGGTGTAGAGACCTCAACTGGGCGTCCAGGACGTTCGGCATCTTCAGTGCTTGTACGGCCACAACGAAATTCAGTAAACCACTTTTTTACCATTGAAATCGATGGTGCAGAGTCCCCATAGTATTTATCAAGCTTAGCCTTGGTCTCGGTAATGGTTTTTTTTCGCAAGAAATAATGCTTAATAAGCACACGAAATTAATTTTTTTCCATTTTCTCCTCAAATTAGTGAGTAGTCTGATAAAAATAGCTGTCAAACACAAACTAACTGACGCAGCAAGTTTAAATTTTGACAGGAGTCAACTGACAGATGCCTGTTGACAGGAGCAGTGTTGCTGTTTCAGTAAAGAGGTCAGAAATTCAAAAAGTCACGGACTTATTGACCCGCCCTCGTACCTCATACCTTGTTGTAGACAGAGAATATCTGCAGATATCCTAGACATTTCTAGATTTTCTGCATTTGGGATCCCAAGGCCTTTCCGATAGAGTGGCTTTTAATTTTGCTTAGTAGATCAAAGCTGCTCGTGAGTTCTGCGTTCAACAACCTGACAGTTTTGATTTTACTAAGAGAAATCGACAAAAATCATCAAATTACACAGGATGATGATAGAGAAAGAAGGCTGCTCCCTCAAGATCCTCACCGAAACCTTCGACTTCACTGAGGGCGATATTTCTTAGACATCATTAAAAGAAATTGCGAAATTCACAAGTCAACCGCAGAGAAGTGTCTTTTTTTTCTTTAAAAGTTCATCCAATTGTCAAGACGGATACAGAAGTCAATGTCAATTTGAGTAACTGGACTGGACTGCAGGGACCACGATCTCGATCCGGTATCTTTAAAGAATTTACAGAATTTATGGAGTTTCCTTAGATTCATTCTACGTATTTGTAAGTTGTTCGAACCACTACCACTGTCAGATTAAAAGTCTTATGTAAGGCACAAACTTCGCCTTTGGTGAAGGGTCAAGGCGCATCTAATACCTCAGGCTTTTATAGGGTCATGACACCGCCTGATTAGTTCCATAGGCATCATAAAGTTGTACATAAGTCGTAGTACGTCCCACCATATGCTTAACCATGAGATCACCCCGATTTTAAGGGTAACATACATCCAGCAAGATACTCCCACAACGGGGCCAACCAGGACAGGTTGGAACTGAAGCTACAGGGGTACGTGGACTACTGTGGTGTCATAATGTAGCTTCCGGATGAGCTTCGCAACTCTCGGTCACTCCCAATTAGTCATCTTTCAACCCACGATTGTCACCATAAGAAAATCGTCAACTAACTACACGATTCGTTGCAAAGCTAAGAGTTTTTTCGAACACTCCACTGGCATCGTTGGCATCACCATCAAAGCTATTACTACAATAGCTAATCCGTAGATATTCTGTCAGCATTAAGATTCAGACCAAGTACTCATTTAAGACAAAGCTTTGAGTATTCTGATGTCTTCTCAACAATTTTTATCAGAGGTACTGGTAAGTGGTCATACATCTAGCAGAACATAAGTTGCGTTATTCATTCTGCAGGATTACATCGCTGTAAGAAACGAGCTCCCATAAGAGATCTTGGAGAATAAAGGAGACATGATAAAACTACAGGTATGTGCCAACACACAGTTTACTTATATTTTCTAGCAGACCGCAATAATAACTGTCAGTTAGCATGCCAATTCAACCCGCTTTAGTCGTCGTCCAATTTGTTCCTCTTAAAACACTTCTGTATTATCCCTGCGGACTACATTCAAACCAGGCGAATTAAAATGAAAAATGTGTGAAAAGGTTGCATTTACGATTTTTGACCTGTCTCAAACCTTTACTCTGCCATTCTCACCATTGAATTGGTCTCTTTAAAAAGTTTATTTGAATTAGTGGCATACTACTATGTCTATCCCGCATGAAAATATCACTGGATAATCATATCCCGCACCAGAGAAATCGCTTAAAAGATTATATCGATAAGCTATTCCAACATCTACCAAAACTCAAAGTCCACAACTATGATACTTATCTAAAGTTTTTCTCCAACACTCGCTGTCAGTTCTATCTTCCATTCTTCTTTGTAAAATAAAATACACAATCCATCTCCTGTTGTCTAGTCTTACAGTTAATCCAACATCCCTCATCTATGTTTGCTGAGTTCTTTTTTCTTTTTTTCGTTTTTTGGAAATTATTTCAAAATACACTTTACCCTACAGGGATGACTAAAAATATCTCTTCATTCCCCAAAAGCCGTTTGCATCCTCATTAACATTTCTTTTGCCACACAAACTTAAATTTGATTAAAAAGTACTCACCACCCAACTCTTAATCTCAAGAAAAAAAAAAAGAAAAAATACTCCCACTGATGCTCGTGACGATTGTTCACAAAATAAGGGAAACCCCCGAGACGGGAACACAACACAACATGGGTTAAATTTTGAAGAAAAAAATTACAAAGAATAGGACATCTGTGAGAAAGAGAAAGAACAGATAAAAGTAACAATTTCCCATTAACAGGATTAAAATACAAAATAAAAGGGAACATAACGAACGGAGAAAAGAAAACAAAAAGTAAAACTGAAAATGAAAAGGGAACAATAACAAAAAAAAAAATGAAAAAGGAACTGCAAGGATAACACAATCGCATGGTGTTCATCCTTCTGAAAATGGGATTACGTAAAGCCATAATGATTAAATTGTCTCTGGATAATGACACGCACACGCACTCTTACTGTAGCTAAACGCCTACCTACCCACCTCCTACCCAAGCATCTATCCACCCAGCAAGTCGTCTTTCCCTATGGCATTGGCACATCTCATTTACATCTATCCGTACCAGTCGAATAATCTTTGTACGAGTATCTCATAGGGTGTGTCTGCCTCTGCAGCAATAAATGGCTCGGAGACAGAATAAGCGTTGCCGTTGAGAGACTTTTCAAGCTAGTGGCCCCTTTAACAAAACCTGTAGGCATTTGTGGTACACATTCTACTTAAAAAATTGGAATACTATTATAATTGCATTCCATCATGAAATATCATTAGCCAAATGTTACTTTGATTCGTTTGTGGCCGAATGGGATTTTGGCCTTAAAGTACAATATATGGACTTGTGAGTTGATACCGATCGGTTCTAGTTCTAAAACAATGTTATTGGTAGCCACGTCCTTGCTCTTCGGCTGTATTATTATTTATTAACAGCATAAATAATTGGAAAACTATCAATATCCTTATTTATGGAAATAAATGCCGAACAAGTCGCTAATAAAATGCCCTATGGAGCTCTTTATTTCCCAGTCGTTATAGCCTGAGAACATATAAAACCAATGTACATCGGTACCTCACGTTCTTGTCTTACCTTTCCATCGTCCACTCTGTGTGCAAACATTTTAAAGGTAATGATACCCCTTAAGTGCACACCAAATTTAATCAAAAAAATCTGTTTGCGATTGGCAAACTCTGACTCAGATTGTTAATAACTGTAGACTACCTAATACTGTGAATTTAACATGACGATTGACAAAGGCTGCGGTGTATTAGAAAATTTTGGAGAACATCCGAATTCTTCACGATCAAGGTGAATTCCTCGATTAGATTTTCATGAAGAGGGACTGTTTTGATATTCCATAAAAGGGATATTGTGACAGTTGATAATATAAAATGAGTTTGATGCTATAAAATATCTGATCAATGCATTTAACACCGCTATAAGTCGGTTCTAGTTTCGGTAACCAGTACGAAAATTACGTTATGTTCATACCATTATAACAAAAATAACATTTACGTGAAAATACTGGTATTTTGACGTGAATTCACCGACAAAAATCTCCATTCTTAAATTGAAGGTAAGGAATTATTTTTGCGGCAGGATTCTAAAATTGTATTTTCACCAATTTTGATATTTCCATGACACATGAAAGGCTTCGTCCAATAGTATTTTACATATGAATCAGAGTATGCTACTTACCAAGTCATCGCCTGCCCTTTTGAAGAATTCGGTAGTCAGGCTGCCCGTTCCAGCAGTGTTATTGGACTTAAGCATAGATGCTGCCATCTAAATTTCATTCAGGTTGGGTGGACGGAATTGTTGGTCTACATTGTTGAAGTTGAGGGGTTTATTTTGCCTGGTTCTTCATCGCCGTTATATTGTCTACAGAAATGGCAACATCCACTGCGACTCCACTACGAGGAAACAAGGGAACAGTCTCTACAGGTTTCGGTTCGGGGTTTGTATCCATTGCATGTTTTTTTATCTTTTAGTATAACTTCCGAATCTCATTCTTCCTAATTTCCTCGACCACGCGCTTCCCATGCTCTTGCTTTTTCTTCCTGAGAAGCCGGTGTTCGTCTCTGCTGTTCTGCTCATAGAACTCGTAAGCAGCTCTAGTCATTGCAGCGCCGTTTTAGTGCATCTTGTTTAGCTACATGTGCTTGCCGGCATTTGCCTTCAAACAAGGGGTTTCGTTGTGATGATCGAGTGAAACTCAGCACATCAGAAGCGGCATCTCTGATGGTTTTTTTGGCAGAGTTGCCACTGGTCTTTGATGTTTGAAGTTTGCAACAGTAGACTTCTTAAAGGATTAAGAGAGACTCGATCAAAAACGAATTTGGCGATCACTTGCGATTGCAGCGGTCTAACGTTGAAATTTCTCACATCCCCATTCGAGATATCAGCAACCGTACCTTGGTTGCAACAAAGTAATGGGCTGAGTCAGACTATAAACCACACCAATCCGTGCATTTTTCAGGGTGCATTGGCAATTGTATTGCTTGAAATAGCTCATCGGACCAATTACGGCAGTTTTGTTTAAATCACAAATGAGCTCCGCCGCTTAAGACAATTTTTCGATTAAAAAGCAAATCTTCCTCCAGCTTTTCCACAGCCCACTCACCGGAAATCTGACGATGGTTCGATTTCAGTTCTTTTACGAGCTGTTTTTGTTTGGCCCTTTCGGAATCCTAGGTGATTTCTAAAATGTATAAAATATTTTCAGACTAATTTGTACGTATTAGTCTGATGTTTAATTACTTTTTCTGGATTATTCCAGGCCATTGTGCTTTTGCAGGCATGCCAAACATTAAGGGAACAACTTTTCGCATCTGATACATACTCGTACACAAACAGTTTTCGCGTCTCCTTCCAGTTATTTTTTTCAAAATGGTTCATGGGAAACGCTTTTCGACTTCGAGAGTTACGAAAACAGATGAATGATAGAAAATGTATTTTCGTTATCGTTATCCGCAGCTCTAACTAAGAAACCCCTGATTTAGTGACGAATGCAGGCAGGCAAATCTTAAAAAACAGTGGATGTACAGAGCGACTTCGGAAAAACAACGACAAGGGTTTACGAGTTCTACAAGCAAAAGCGGAACGAAAAGCTTCTCCCCAGAAGGAAAAAGAAAGAGCACGGGAAGTAATCGATTGTGACCTTGGGGAGTTCATTAGATCAGTAATGTTCGACGCATATATGGACCACAGTCAGTGTGCAGAATTTCATTCACTTGACTAAAATAAAATCAGAAAAGCCATTTCTAAGCTTAAGTCCAACAAAGCTGCTATAACCGACAGAGCACGATGCCGATGTCTTAACTGTCGAGCTGTTTGAAGCAGCATTTGGCAATCGGATACGAATCAACTCATTTCATCAACTCATCTCCCAAAATCTGTGTCGAGTAAAGCATGCCTGATTTCCTAAGTTTTAAAGGCAACATCTTCAAAGACAAACTATACAGGGCCATTTAGTTTTAGCATATTTCCAAAGTTTATCCGGGTATGTAGGATGACGACGAACAATGTACTCTGCTCCGTCAAGGCTGATAATGACAAAATCAAGATCTTAAATGTCAAAAATGACTTAAACAAGGTGATTGTTGTAAGGCGACTTTTTCAACATCGTTTTTGGGAGAATTGTCGAAACTCGCAACTCTTTTCCAAAGCCAGAATCTTTCAAGGATCTATTAAGGACAATATCTAGAAGACGACATTAGTATAATGGAAAAAAACACATCGAGCGGTCAATAGTGCTTTTGATACCCAAAACACATGTGCAGAAAATGTTCTTGCAGAACTGCTGACAGTTCTGCACGTGAAGCAGATATTTTTTGAAGTCAATCGCATCGGTTACTGTCATTTTACAGGTACTGTCACTTATGTTCGACACTGTCGATTGCAGCAAATTTAGAAATAGAGATGTGTTGCAGAACAGCGCTGCGTGCAACGTATATATGTAGCGAACTAAAACATGTGTATCCTAATTTCACTGCACACAAAATTCTGTTCATGTATTTTGGGCATGAGACTATTGAAGCATAAGCGGCAAAGCTAGGTTTTGTGGTCAATGGACGAAAAACTAAATACGAGTCGTCAACAAAGAGAGATCCACAATATCGATGTCTAGGACAAAACTCCCTGTTTCCAGCAGCACTGAACTTTGTTTTCTCTTTGTGCTTAGAAGGTAACTGAATAGTAAAGATGTCTCTCGAGCAACCAAAAAGACTTTATACATGCAGTCGCAGTCGCAGTCCTGTTTTACGCGGGAGCGGCTTTGACAGAGCGGGTATACAAAATGCGCTCGAGTAATTTCGGTCCCGTATGGAGGATACGTAATAGCGAACTGCAGGGGCTGTGCAGTTTTTGGACCTCATCAGAAAAGCATTGACACCAAGGCCACGGCCCGGAAAGATTTTGAGCGACAAAGCAGTGCAGAGCTCATCGTAAGTGGCGCACTAAAGTCGAAGGGAACCTCAGCTTACTTCGTGTTTACAACCAACATGAGACCGCGCTGGGTCAATGGACAACCATTTAGGTAGCCTTATCCACATGTTCTGTAGTCTTGTTTGCAGCAGATCCCTAGGAAATATTGAAACCTGCTTGAATCAGAATCGAGCCAATTTATAAGAAACTTACAACGGCAACTCTGCATAGTAAAACTGCAAAAAGATGTTCTGACTTTTTTTTCCATTTTGAATGATTTGATTACACAATGAAAAGAAGTGTATCTAGAGCTGAGTTTGCACACATATCTGTATCTTAATCTCTATTTGTATCTTCCTATTAATGCGTTTGAATTTCGCGACAAAGGAAGGAGCATCGTGTCGTTGTTTTGTTTCGAATTGCGAATTGCGAATTGCGAGATGGAAGTTGTGAGTTTGTATCTCCCCTACTATATACGTGGAAGAAGTAATTTGATTTAAAGCTTTGGCAAAGCGAACCGGAAAACACAAACGACCACAGGAAGGAGGATAATTTAACGTTAAGCCTTGAGAGCGCTTTTTCACTCTCATCTATGCGTTAAGTATGAGTGTACGAGTGTATGTTTATGTTATGTATATCTAAGGATACATGAATGCATAAGAATAATAAATGTTTGTCATTTGTTGTTGCTCTTCCTGGGAACTAGTTAGTTATTTAGGCGTCCTAAATCAGCATAATCCTTGACTGTTTCCAGGATTGGCGCAATGACCCCGAAATAATAAATTTCACAAAAAGGAAAAAGAGATTGGCTTAGTCACATCAAGTTCTGTTTATCGTTAAGTGTATGCTATAAAACTGAGAAGCCAGATTAGTGTATCTATCCTAGATATGGGAGATGGGACATGCGAGCTACACCCAGCCGGGGAGGCTTTGAAGATTTCTGTATCTGTTTTTGATTTTTATTATTATTATTTTCCGTTTTTTGTTTTGTTTCTTTTTTATTATTTTATGGCTCCATCATAAAATTATGATTAGTTGCGTTCTGCGTTGCCTCTAGGGAGTCATTTTTGGTAGCAATTGAAAACAGATTTCTCAAAGCGCGTGCAAAGGATCGTAAAAATTCACACATGCCTGATTTAGGAGAGCAGATTGTGTTGTTCTGTTTCGGTGTTGGAAAAAATTCACTTTCGTCAAATTGAGATTAAGGACAGCTCCCACTAGGGGATGAATTTAGTATGGGGATGAAGAGTTTTATAGATTTGCTCGGGTGAACAGTCGAAAGATAGATGAGCTTAATGTGTAGTCAATTTGATTTATAATGTGCAGGTGTGGATAAGGAGAAACTGTGCGAGAAATCCATTTTCTTTCTGACAAAAATTAAGAAAAATTCAAAAGTTTTTTCCTACAAGGCTTAACCTGCAGAAGCGAATGTTGCTTCTGTCAACAGGGCTTCCGTTTTCATGGACTTACGCTCAATTACAGTAAAGGAAAAATTTGGTATCTTTTAAAGCTACCGCTTCTGAAGAGATCTTACATTTACCAAAATATGTTAAAAACTGTTGGTGCTCGTTGGAGAGGTCTACACTGTACATCTCTCATTCAGTCATGCTATGGTAAAGTTATAAAAGTGGTTAAATCACTTTCAACCTCATCGTATTCAACTGATCTACGTCCGAGAGAGGAAAGAAGTATCTCGAATGACAAGAGAAGAGAAAACTGCGAGTAGTACAGCTGAAAACCCAAGTAGCTGAACTGCCAATCAACGCAAGGAAAAGCCCCAGTGTAACATATCTCCATACATGCGAATGGCAAATGTAGACTCGAACCATTGCTAAGCTACAAAGTATGTCTATGGATATTTAAGAAGCCACTGCAATCTCATCAAATCTCAAAAGGTTAAACCCACTATTTTTTTAAGTTTTAACTGACGAAACATTGTTGTATCTAGCACATGGTTCCTCCATTTCGATATTCACAAAGGGATTGGGGAGCTCCTGATCAATCATCAGTCTACTAGATTTACTACATCGCAATCGACGTAAAATACTATGGATGTCCGAACGTTCCGAGGGGTCAACATCGACTCGGACCATCACCTTGTTGTAGCCAAGGTACGGTCGGGGATATCCAGAGTAGCGCCAAGACAAACTAATACTGTGAGGAATTATAACGTCAGACGGCTACAACCGCAAGAGATCGTCAAATCTTTTTCCGATCGGATCTCCCCTAATCTCTTAAGAGGTCTACTGCTGTCAGCATCAAGTATCGAAGACCAGTACCATTATTGCTAAAAAGCCATCGCCGCCACTAATGTGTTGAGTTTTATTCTGTCACCACAAATGAAGCCCTCTTTTGACGATGAATGTCCGCAAATTCATGCAGCTAAGCAAAATGTACATAAAGCGGTGCTGCATAGAAATATTAGAGCAGCTCAGATGAGATACGAACAGCGACTTCTCAGGAGCATTAAAAGCGCGCGGTTGAAGAAATTGAGAGATGTTGCTCCATGCATGAGATTTGGAAGTCTTACCAAACGGTAAAAAGAACTTGCCACGGAACATGGTAGTAGAGCCGCAGTCTATTGTGTGGATTTGAAAAGAGCATTTTTGTAGACTGTATAATGACGATCATGAACTAAATACCGCTGTCAGTCAGAATAAACCTTCAACCTCGGCGATGTAGACCAACAGATCCTGACCTGGATGAAGGCACCCCCACCATACTTCAGTTAAAATCCCAACACGCCCGTTTGTCAAGATGACAACGGAAAATGCACCATGCTCCATCAAGCTTAAGATCTCATAGAGACGTTTGATATTAAGAAAAAGGATTAAGACAAGGCGATGCGCTATCATGCGATTTCTTAAACAACATTCTTGAAGGAATAGTGCGAAATTCCCGCGCAAACTCAAGAGGCACAATCTTTCTAAAACCCTTCCAATTACATACTTGCATATGCGAGAATAAAGCGAAGCCTTACTAATACGGAATCGAAGATCTTTCGGGCTAACAATGGTGTTCTTGCCCTCTATATCACTTAAACATCTTTATCGTTGTAAGCGAATCTTTTAAACCTGGTACACGTTGTTATTCTGCTCCACATTCGCTAATAGCTGCGAGAGTTATCGATCGATATCCTGAAATAGTCGGTGGTTTATATGGTCTCGATATTCTCAAGCCTTAAATAGGGACTGAAAGGCAACAAGGAATAAAATAAATTTATATCGCTGTACCTGAAGTAGTTCAGGGGGGCAGTTTTCCTTTGAACCGTGCGGAAGATGATCAGACTCTGTTCAGCCAGCTGACAGAAAAATTTTCGTCGTCTTTGCCATTTAACAATCTGCAGAAGTGATGCATGTTTTGCTGACACGTTCTTTTATACCTTCTGGTAGCATTTCTGAACCTCAGTTTCGCAGTAGCATTTCTTGATTTCATCAACTACACGATTTTAGAACTCCTCCTCTTGCTTTCAGAGAAGTATGTATTCAATTTTTTATCATTGAAAATGATTTCTGACCCATTAACCGGACTTAAAATCTACAAAATAACTCCAAAAACGAGTTCAAAATCAGAATCATAAACTATTAAGCCTTTCCAATTTCACTGCTAATCACCTTAGCGGAGCCCATTTCATGAAACATTTTGACTGACTCTCCCTAAAACTCAAACAAACACCCCAAGGGCCACAAAAGGGGTGAAATAAAATGTTATTTTTATTGCAAGTCAAAGTTTTAGCGGCACGTTTGAAGTACTCTAGTCAAAAATTGACTACCTACCCTTGGTATTCGAAAAAGATGCCCCCATCACCTTACCAAAAATTCAATTCCTCACAAGAGTTCCACTCTCAAGGGTAATTCCCCAAAAATTGTTAACTGTTGGCAGCCACGTGCACACGCTAAAAACTGTCACAGACCATGAGAGTGAATGGGGTACATACTTTGGCGCAAACTATGTCGAAAGTTAAAAGCAAAGCAATAACTCTTCACCCAAAAACCCCTGGCAGTTAAAATATACGCTTAATATTCCAACACTAATAAATATGTACAGAACTCAATCTTCTCCCAAAACATTACGGATAGTACGCTGTGTGGCAGTGAGTTGAAGTAACTTCCTAGGAAGTCAAATTAAATTCTGTTTATCCTTGCCTATAAAAACGTGCCATAAAAAACGAGGACGAATGTCGTTCGAACAAGAGTACAACTGTGAGTATGAAACCGATTTCCCTCGAACTTTAGTCCGAGGATTTTCTCATCTGCCTCTTTATTAACTTTTATTTTGTTTGCTCGTTTCTTGTTTCTCGTTTCGTGTTTCTTATTTGTTGATATTCATTTCATTTTCGCTCCTTTTTATAGTTTTATGATGAAATTGTGATTATATTCGTTTCGGATAGGATCAAGGACTTCTAAACAGAATGGCACTTTCGATGGGATTTCCTTCATCCATAAAGTTAGGAGAAATGTTGCCAAATTAAATTCAGTTAGAGCAGATTTTTATTTCGCTGTTTTTCGACTCTGATAGCCTGTTGATCTGCCATTAAATAAAATCTAAATTTTAACGTTATTCTCTGGTTAAAGCCTCATTTCGTAGACATCTTCATGACACCATACAGATTAAAAGCAATTGAAGCACCTTGGAGGATTCAGAGAAAAAAATTTTCACTGAATCATAATAGTTTCATCTCACTTCTATTTTGGATTGTGATTGCAAATTTCCAGTTCAAATTCTCACTTGCTATTACTAAGACAATTTGCATTTTGGTTGAAAGCATTTTTTAATATTTGACAACAAGCGTAGTCCCAACTGCATACGATCATACAATAGTACCTATTGCTGATTTTTACGATTATATTATCTCTGATGGCATATTTGACACTACTCGCACAACCAAGGTTTGTACTCTCTGGGCATCTTAAAAGTCGAATGACGATAACTATTACATTTACCAAGACGTACGCTGCAAATTGGTTTCATTTGTCTACCTCAACATGATGATGATTGCATATTCGTAAAACTTGTGATACTGCTACTGCAAAAGTTTTTGTGCAACTTAGGCATTTCCAGATACAACTATTTCCCATCTTTCTGACAGAACTCGAATACCGTTACCATAAAAGTGTTCACCTTTTGAAGCTATCCACGAATCAAGCCATTTTTTGATGTCTTCATATGAGCAGAACTGCTGATCAGCCAGACCATGTGCCATTGAACGAAACAAGTAATAATCGGACGGCGCAATATCTGTGAAATATTGCAGGTGCGGTAGGACTTCCCATTTGAGCGTTTCCAGGTAGGTGAATATTCGGCCGAACCGACGATTCAGAAGCATGACCGCGCAGCACCCATGACTTCTTTCGAGTTGCTTTAATGAATCTATTTTTCATCACCCATCATGATGGTATGAACAACAGACTTCCTTTTTTCCGTTGGAGCAGTTGTTCACAGGCGAAAAAACGACGATCCTTATCGAGCATTGCCTCCAATTCAGTGTCTTCGAAAGATTTTGGCCTTCCTTTACGCGGACGATCGTCAGCATCTAAATCACTCTCTTGGCAGCGACGGAACTGATCACGGCACATTGTTTCACTTAGAGCAGCATCTCCGTAAGCTTTTAGGAGCTCTCGAGGCGTTTCGGCCGCCGTTTACTTCAAATGAAAGAACAAAATCAACACTTTCCACAAATGACGATTATTTGGCACAAAACACCAAAAGTATATGGCCAAAACAAAATCAGCAAAGTGTGTGACCAGTTTGTTCACCATATGTCTAAGCTTGGTTAATGACGTTTTGGAGTGCTTGTCAAATCGAAATTGTCCACGGGGTCCTAGAAAGAGCACAAGGAGTTTAAAAGAAACTAGGCATGTGAACCTAAGGTAAAGCCTTATAACAATCTCGTAAAGGCTTTGGTCATTAACGGCTCTCTGATATGGGAGCTCGTACTCGAATAAATTTAACTATTGGAACCTACAGGACTCCACGTCTGTAAATTTTCTTAGGCTAACTCACTTTGCTGCGAAGCGTTGTCACTTAAGTTAGAATACCGTTAGCTTTCATCAACGGTGATCTTCAAATTGTCAACCCAATTTAAACTATTGTGCTCAAAGCAATATTATCTGCGACCCAGTAGGAGGAACTTTTCAACCTTGGTGCCAAAAGAAAAGACTTCCTTTAGCGAAATAGACTAAGTATAGCAACTATATTCTTTAACCACAAGAAGATGTTTGGTAGAAGTATATCCCAATTTATTTCTAAGATTTGGTCAGAAGAATGTATGGCTGCATCTTCATGACATTGCGTATAAGATTTTCACTGCTATATAGTCCGAAGAGTTGAAGGCCTTTCCCAGGTGGTTCCAATAAGTGAATTTTTTGGGCTAATAAGCCCATAGTTGACCAAATGTTCACACTATGGCAGAGAAAAAAATCTAATCTACCAACTAAGCCTAACAATGGCGTTCGAAAGAGCTTGTCCAGCTAATGAACACCTGAAAGGACTCAACCAAAATGCTTTAAAAGAGAAATGCTACTATAGGGCGAAACCTTTTAGAAGTGACAGATGCAATGAGTTCAACGAATGTAAAAAACAATTCAAGTACTTAGCTAGAAAGTTATGGCAGAAGTACTGCGATTCTATCGCGCGCAAAATGCTTTCAAAAGAAGCGAGAGTTCCTAGCTACTTCAGGAAAAATGACGGAATCTGATACAGCCAATCTAAAAGTCCTGGAAACATTATTGGAAACTTATTTTCCTGGAGCCACATTATCAGTTGACTCTGGCAAGCTAGAGTACACTTGGAACATAATTTCTCTCTCTTCGAAGAGGATATAGGTGTTCTTATCAATAGGAAAAAATTACGATTGACAATTTAGTCTTTTAAACCGTACAAATCCCCCGGTCCGGATGGTATTCTACTGATTATGCTACAGAAAGCACCGGAGGTAGCAATCCTAAAAATTATAGAAATTCTTAGAGACAGTCTAACTTGAAGGCAAAATGTGTCAGACCAATAAGTCTGTCATCATTTATACTTAAAGCCGTAGAGCGTTTATTGGAAATTCACATCAGGAACAGATGCAGCAACAGAATGCAGAGGAACCCTTCAATAACGTGAAATTCAGCGCCTTTAAAAGTGCTTGTAGACGCGAATATAGAACAGGGGATTACAAATTGGGTTTGCAACATACTTGCAAGTACGGTAACATACTGTTCCATTCGTCAAGGCTCGGCTAGAATGTCAGTAACGAGGGAAACCGGTCGCACTTCAAAGGTCTTCTGGGCTTTTAGCAAAGAAATTTGATATTGTATACATATCCAACTGGTTCCATAGGGAACACGATAGGCCCATCTCGTCGCCTAGTATTCGTGTGACATATGGCACACCCCTGTTTTAAGCTAACCTTATCTAACTACACTTTTGACGCAAAAATTCCAAGAAACTGGGTCGATAGCGATCTAATCATCAGTGCGTATAACAAAACTGCTTTATTTGGGGATTCCTCAAAAGTAAGGTCTATGCCATTGAGACAGCAGCAATTCAGGGACTATATAATAGATCACATTAGTGGTGTGAAGCACAATTATGCCAGGATGTCATCCTAAATTTGTATAAACAGATTGATATATGCCGCCAAAGCCGAGATGAAAATTTGGCCGATACTTGTTATTGATCACTTATCATTATGCAATAATTTGTTATTTGCTAGTTTCATAGTGAAACCTTTACTAGCCCACCCTGTAACAACAAACTCTTTGAGCAGTACAGCGACATCAATATCCTGAAATGGTCAAGGTATGTAGAGCAAACTGACACCAACGTTCCGGCCTCAAGAGTCATCGATTTCTACTCGAAGAGACAACACCCCAACTAACTTTGGGGTACGCAATTGAAGGCAGCTCTTTAAACACTACCTGAAGAGGTTTACTTGTTGAGGAGCATCTCCAATTATTACAAGTCCTTACAAATATGTTCTCTTAGAATTAGGTAGGCTGATGTACCCTATTAGCAACTGGAAGATCTGAACTAACAATCCAGGTGTATTAACCAAGTGTGTTTTGGAGAATTTTCTTCTGTTTCGAGGTCTTCATTAGGAACTTATGGGCTTGGGAAAATCCCTGCGGATAGCATTAACGCAAATTTTCCCTCCCACCAGGATTTGCAGATGCAATACAAATATAGGCATAGGAACCAGAAATTAGCCAACCGGGGAAGCAAAAGCGTCAGCTTTAAAAAAAAACTCTGCGAGCAAGCAGCTGTAAATGCTTCTGGTGCCACTTACAGAACTGTCATGGTTAAACTTAAAAGCACTGGGGCATCCTCACCCAAATGCACTCCCTTGATGCAAAAAGTAAGAGTCGAAATTATTTCCATCGCAAACACCGGCAAGTGTATACAAAGGCACCTCAGAAAAGCTAGCTACCAAAACAAACACAGAAATGCGTGAGAAGTTTCACTAAATGCGCCCGCGTTAGACCTGGATGGGACATCTGGCGGAGTGCCACAAGGATCGGTACTAGGTCATATCTTGTGGAATATTAGGTATGATAGAGATTTAAGGCTCGAAATCCCAAACGTGGTAAAAATCATACGCTTTGCACAGAAACTTATGTCTGTGCAAGAAGGAATAACTCCGTCAACCCTTTATGCGCGCTAAGAGTGTGCTGTGCTAATCGGACAGTGTCAGACCATGCAGTATGTGTTATTGCAGGAACGCTGCCAGTGCGTATCTAGGCCATCAAATTAGAGTGAAGCATAAGAACATGGAGGAGTCTTCAAAAGGAAGATGGACACATTGAGTAATACCGGATATACACCACGGAGAAGTGAATTTCTATCTCAGTCAGCTCATAAGCGACATGGCTGCTTCCGAGCTTATCTGATGAGATGTGGGCTTGGTGAATCTAATATTTGTTTAAACTGCGGGGAGCTCAGAAAGGATCCATAACACATATTTCAATTGGAGAAAAACATGAGAGGCTGTGAGGGAGAAGGCACTTCGACGACTGGAAAGAGTCAGGTTGATCAACTAAACCCAAATTGCATCTTTTTGGGAATAAAGAACGGCAAACAGGGAAAAAAAAACAAGATGACAAGAAATTATTACCTCTTCAAACAAGCCCTTGATTTCGGGCTAAAAGCTCGGTTCCGTGTGGTGGGAAATGGACGAAAATTCTTCTTCAAATGACATCTGCACGACGCAATGTCATCATGACTACAACATCTTGGTACGACTATGTTTGATAGATAGATAGATATACGAGTATTATCGAACCATCTGAATCTGAAGAAAAAATACAGGTATCGTCGGCGAAACTTGCTTTTTCATAGTTGGGGAAAGAAGGAAGGTCATATGTGAAAATATTATATAAAATAGGACCAAAAACAGAGCCTTGAGGTACACCCGCACTAACATTAAAGACATTAGAAAATGACTTGTTTACAGTTACTCTAAATGTCCTATTCATCAAAAAGGATTGAACAATCTTTATGATACGAGTATACATTGGAAAATTGAGAGTTAAAAGCTTGTGTAACAAAGCATGATGCCAAACTGTGCCAAACGCCTTTTCAATGTCTAGGAACACCATACTTGTTCTTTTCCCTTTATTGAAATTGTTTTTTATATGTTTAGTTACACTATGTACTTGGTGAACTGAACTGTGGAAGGAACGAAATCCAAATTGCTCTGGTGGAAGTATATTGTATCTTTCAGCAAGTGCTATTTTTTTTTTTTTTTTTGAATTATGTATTTGTTCAAAACATTTACCTAATGAGCTAAGTAGACTGATCGGTCTGTAATTGCAAGGAATATCTGCAGGTTTGCCTAGTTTTAAGAGCGGAATAATTTTTGCTGTTTTCCAATGTTCCAGAAAATAATTTATCTTAAAACAAGAATAAAACAAGTCTTGCAAAAATGTTATTCCCGAGATCGGAAGATTTTTAAGATACAAGTTCTTAAGATAGTCAAAACCTGCAGATTTTCAATTTCTTCAAGCTAAGATAATACTCGTAGTTTTGACTTCATCTAACGAAATTCCATTGTCAGGTGAATTTATGCGGTTAATCGAATTTGCAATGCTGTTTGTGGTCCTATTTCTTAATTGATTGATAGAAAACATTAGTGCAAGTGCGTTTCCTTTTTCAGAATTGGATATAGCCATTGTATTACCTGTTTTCAAAGCAGAAATAACTGAATGTTTGTATCTGACCAATTATTTGGTTTAGTTTCCTTCCTAATAAAAATCACTCCTTTATTGATTTTAAAATCTACTTCGAACCTGAAACGGCAACACCTATTCTCTAAATGGATGAGTATCTCAAAAATGCATAGCACAAAGCATTTGGATTACTTATGAAATTAAAATCAGGACATTTGCCCACCAAAATCCACGTGATAGTTTGTCTAAAAGAGTCCTTCGAGTAAGGGGGTTGGTTTTATTTGTTCGCTTTGTTTTATCGGTGCGTCTTTTGGTCTCCCCTTCAAAGCAAGGATTAACTGTATACGAGCATACTTGTGTTTTGATCATCAAATTACGCTGGCATACGGATAAATTCTTAAATACGAGTATATGGAAGTGTATAGGTATAGAAATAAATTTGTTCAAGGACGAAATCGTCTTTACTACCAATTGGAGTACTCGTATTCATATAAGGCCGTCATCGTCAAGACTGATGGGGGTATTTTATATTTCTATATTCTCTCATGTGTGTGACGGAACAAGAACTTCATCCTCAAACTTTGGAGAGTCCAGATCCAGAAATATTATGTACTCGTACTTCTTTCTTTTTATTAACATTTCATATTTGGAATTGTATTTGCTCTCCGTTTGCGTTGGGGATATGGATTTGGATACAAATTCATACGAAGGTCGCCTGTGCGTTTTGTGGTCGATGTGTGTACGCTTTTATTTAGCGTGAAACATTATTTTCGGTTTTCTGATTATTGACGTTTATTTTATTCACTGTTGTTCAATGTGTCTGCGTGTGGCTATGCCTATGCCTTTGCCGGAGTCTAGGCACTTGGCATTTCTGACAGAAGCAATTTTCTTTACGAAGGACTACTCATATGTCCTTGTTGAGAATACCGCGCGTCTTTTGATGGAGATGGTTGGTGAATGACATGGGGAGGGTTATTAGGTTTTATGGGCATGTTTTCTGGCGGCAGAAGATGTTTGTTTGAAAATTAGACATCATGTGTGAGAATGAGTTCGGTATTTTTTATTGCTCTCCCTCTCTCTTTCCCTTACTCTCTCTATCGTTTTGTTTTTTTGTTTTCTTTTACATGCCTTGGGTGAATATTTTGAGGTCGTGACGTAGTCAGAGTCGTAGTATAGGCTGGGACAAATGACAGACATTTGTGTGATGGAAATGTGTCAAAGAGAATTTGCTCCAGGGATCACTTCATGGGGGATGATTTTTTCCGTCTTCTCGCTACGGTAAGGGGTAAGGGGAAAAGTACGCCATTCAAAATGTGTTTACAAGTCGTTTGAGTTGGAAATTTTAGGTGACGTTTGACATATTTTTGCCAGAAGTTTGCGTGAATATCTAAAAATGAATTGCATGAGAAAGTGGGTAAGTGGGTTGGATAAGAAGGGCGCCAACCACACATTTAACAAACCTACCATCCCTGTGGGGTATTGAATGACAAATCACTTGATGAAGAAAAATTAAGTAGACGCCTTGAAGCTCATAAAAAAAATGAGAGTGTATTATTTGGGGATTAATGTGGCATTCATGCCGTTTGTCATTTTAAACTTTTTCGGAAGGTTGTAGGAATGTTGTTGGGGGGTTCCCTTCTTTTTTCGTTTTATTTTTTTTAGGGGAGTTGTCTGGTTCGGCAATTATGTAAACTTTTCAGTACTTTTCTTTACTTTGCTAACCACAAATGAATACATATACATATGAACTTCAAAATTTGGATAAGTACGAGTATGATGGATTTATGCTTTATTGATTTGGCAGTCGTATAGGTGGAAACGAATCTTTATCAACATACATATATACGTACATATATGAATATGTCATTAGGAAGGAATGAGCATCCTGCGACCTAGTTGTTGCTCCGAGTTCCTTAGAGTAGGTGGAGACAACACAAGCCGAAAGCACAAGAAATAGGCTCAAGCTGTTAAACATTGCTATGAACATACATATGTATGTGTCGAACTTAAATAGGTACAAGTTTATTTGACCATTGCATAGACTCTCAAAGAGTCACCGAATTCGAACATCATTAAAAAGCTGTGGCTTATGTGTGAAATACAGTCATATCTAGCTTTTCCCCTGAGACGGAAACCTTATAGTGGAATCACAGTCGATACTGAGAATATGGAAAAACATTTTCTGCTGACTGTATAACAGTGAAGAAGTCCAACATCCCCCAACATTCAACATAGTCCCCTTTTAGCTTGATACACTTATTCTAGCGATTTTCCAACTTCATGATCCCGCCCGAAAAGTAATTTTCTGGAAGGTCTGCAAAATACTCCTCCTTGGCGTCGATGATTTCCTCGCGTGAGCTGAATTTTTTCTTGATGAACCATCTTTTGAGGTTTGGGAAGAGATAATAGTCCGAGGGAGTCAAATCGGGCAATACGGTGGAAGCGACAGCAAGTGGCGCCGTAAGTCATTGATTTTAGCCGTGTGGTTGCGATGCTCTTATGCGCTGATGCATTGTCTTGCAAAAACAAATTTTTTTTTTCGCGTCGTGTGAGGCCGTTTTACAGCGATTTCGACCTTCAATCGCTCCAATAATGCACAGTAATATTCGCTGTTGATGGTTTTTCCTTTTTCGAGGTAGTCCACGAAGAGTATGCCATAACAATCCCTGAAAACCGACGCCATAACCTTTCCGACCCATTGAGCCTCCCTCGAGCGCTTCGGAGCACTCGTGCCGGCTTCAGTCCATTGCCGGGCACTCGTTCTGTTCTCTGGCGTGTAATAGTGGATCCAGATTTCATCAACAGTTACCAATCGATGCTAAAAGTCCGTCCGATTCTGCATCAGCAAGTCCAAACACTCTTTCGAAGTGCTCTCGCATGCGCGGCACCCAGCGGCAGGATAACTTTTTCATACGCAAAAAATTGCCCATAATATGGCTTGTGCGCTCAGTACTAATCTTTGTGGTATCTGCTAGCTCCCGCACCTTCACTTTCCGGTCATCGAACACCATTTCAACGTAGGGCCTGCCGCTGCGGACTTGATCGGTAGTGGAGTTGCGGCCAAAAAGAAACTCTCGAAACCAATATTTGATGGTGTAATCTGACGGAGCATTAGCCGCATAATGTTTATTCAAATTTTCTTTTGTTTCCTTCGCCGTGTTGCCTCTCAAAAAATAATGTTTTATGAGAGAACGAAAATCGCTTTTGTCCATACTCAACATGATGCCAAACACGTCAACAACAATCAGCTGTCAAAACAAAACTAAAGACAGTATCGCACTGAAACTTGGCATGTCTGCCTAAATATGAACGGACTTCAAGGCATCATAGCCTTTTTTGCAGTAGCAGCGTGTTCTGGCGGTCAGGGAGTTTATTTCGGGAGTTTATAATCGGTGTGTGTTTTAGACAGTCCGTGGTCAGCTGGTTTCAATTCTTGAGTAAGTTGAACTTTATAAGAGTGTCGATGCAAATCCAAATGATGTGACGTAAAACAAGCTCAAATCATGTGCTCGATAAATTTTAAACTTTTTCAACACTTTCACAAACGTTAGCCTTATTTTCTATAGAGCGTTCATTTCAATGATGGATAGGACGGCCCTAGGGTATCTGCAACAGAGCTAGTCTCTGTGAATTCTCCATTTTTGCCTGTAGTACGCTCAGAAGGAATATTATGTCGATTGTAACCTGCTCGACCGAAACGTTCCTACTACAGAATCACTATTTTTGTTATAAGTTTTCACAGTTTTATCTCATTCAGCAATTGTTTAGAGATCCATATTATTAAATGGCACAAATGACTAATCACATACAGTTTCGGATGATAGTTAGGTTTGACGTATGTCTGTTATTGGAAGACGGATTATAACAAGAAACGAACTTTTAACAAGACGTTAGTAGAAATAATGTGAAGACCTTGTCAATCGGTGCTTCATTGGGTATGGTCGTTACCGAGAGAAAAAACTTTCGAAATATATTCAGTCCCTCATTTGCGTTGATGGACTTTGGAGAAGGAGATCTATCGATCTTGTTAAAAAACTGCGCTGAGGTGACAAGGATGAGTAAATCAAATGGACACCAATGATCTAATCAACAAAGTCTTGGAATTTTACCCAAAGGAACAACTCCCGCAGAAATAAAAGACGATCAAAACTGACTTGAACTGGAGGCAGATAGCGTAGGATCAGGCTAACGAGAAAGGCTTGTTAGTCAAGCCTAGTTTCATCTTGATGTTTTCAATTGTATTGTGAATGCACAAATCAGGTTCTTTATTTATGAAATTTTATCATTTCCAGGGTTCCGTATTTAAAATGGAACCCCTTTAAGATCACTCGTGCGTCTGTCCGTCCGTCTGTCACAGGCAATTTGCTCCCAATCTACTGGGCCGATTGAGTTGAAATTTGGTACACATATGTATTTCTGTGACCCAAACACGAACATATAACATAAATTAGTAAATTTTGAGCATGGGGGTCATTTTTAGGGGCCAAATTAGGAAATAAAAAAATAATTACCAAACTGTACCGTGTGACAAGGGCTTCTTTTAGAATCTCAAATACATTTTTTTTTTATAAATAATTTTGAAGTTATTTAAGAAAAAAGATAACAATTTACCATCCCCCCCTTATCAAAGAAACTACTTAGCCTAGAATAATGAAAAGAAAATACAGAAAATAGTCCTCTACTTATGGATTACAGGAAAACCTACACGAAGTCTGTAGTCCGAACATAACGTGGTAATTCTTTTAATATTGTGTGAACAAATTTACATACATTTGCATGTTGAATGTATGGTAGAACTTTTTTCTTTTTTCAACTAGAATGTTAAGTACTACTCGTTCAACTGAATAATAACTACAAAATAATAAATTAATAGGCCAGGTATCCATCACTCCTCGTTAAGATAATAACAAGAAGGCGAATTACTTGCGATCCAGAGCTTTTTGTGAGTAATTGTGTTCCCCCCCCCCCCCCCACAGAGTGAAAAAGGCTACAGAATGTTTACGGGCAAAGTAGAAACAGACTGGTTTTCCTTCTTTTTCGTTCATGATTGGCTGCGATCCAGAGATTCTTAACTACGAGTAATTGCGTGTATATGATTGCCATTGTTTTGCACATGATTACCATGTGTTTCGAGAAAACTAATTTACTTTTTAAAAAGCCTTCTCATAAAGAAAAATATTGGAAAAATATCTAGTATAATAAATTTCTTTTTGATCCACCTTTTCATATGTTTTAAAGTTAAGCTAGCCATTTATTTATCTGAAAAGGTTAAAATAAAACGAAATCACTCAGAATGAATATATAAATAATATAAAAAAAGAGTATTTACTTCTTTTTCTTTCAATAAATTCATTTATAAATTTTCAATAAATTAAATCCCTCTCAATGTGAGGTCAACTCGCACTTGTCCGCTTTTTTTCAGAAACTTCCTTGTGGGGCTGTTTACCATTAACCAGATGACGAAGTCATCGACATAGTCAACAATCAACTACTTACTACCAATTATAAAACCAAAGCATATAGGATTTAATGATTGCACTCCGAAAATGACTTTATGATCACAGAAGAGGAGAAACTAGTATAGAGCTTCAGAATCATTAGACATTTATATGATAGCAAAAATAAGTTCCTGAAGCCGCGTCCTCATTTTATACTCCATTCTGTATCCTTGATAAAGTAAAACATTCTTGAGGGAGGAATTTGTAACAAAATTGAAGCTGAAAGCAGCAAATGGACTTCCGAGGTATCTGGATGGTTTTCGTAGATCACGTATAGAAAAAAATGCAATGAATGTGAATCACAAAGAGACTACTAGAGAATATGTTCACAGAACAGTAATGCGATATTGAAATTGCAAATCGTACGAACTGTGAACTATGGAACGGCTATGAAAGGACACATTTCCTGTATTCTAAGAAATCCGACCCATAAGTTGGACTTAAAAGAAGTAAGGACTACTTTACTTAATTAAAAAAAAAAAATGTTTTAAATAGCGTAATAAAAAATAAATCACGATTTTTTAAAATTAAATATTAATACAAATTGTTTTCATTTTAAAACTGATTATGTGTCGTGTTGATGTGGATAATGTTTCTTACCCGCCTACCACAAAATGCAGAATTCCATTTTATTTTAGTTCATTGTTTTCTTGGTTATTTAACTCACCTGAAAGAAGAAAAAAACAAACAAAAAATTAAAATAAATATTGATTGCAAAAAATAAAATGATTTAATTTAATAAATAAACAATTGCTTTTGATTATCATGGGGATATGCATAAAAATTGTTTTTGAAATAACCTAAAATGCATTTTTAATCCAATGGTCAATCAGTCAATTTGATGAGGTAACATTAATCTGTGTTTAAAAAATTTGCATTTAAATTGGCTTATGGAGAACTCATTAGCATATCTCTCCCAATTCGGATTTATTCTTATTTCTACAAAAAAAAATTAATTTATTTAATAATGTACATATATTGAATATGTATGTAGGTGTGTGTTTCTTTTAATCAAAATTATAAACATCAGTGATATGTCAAAAGTTAGCCATCCAAATTAAATCATTTTTGTATTGTTTATGAATGATTGACCTCAATAAAATTTATTAAGCCTACAGTATTCCTGTTTAAGTTTTTGGTTATGTTATGGTCATGGTTCTACTAGTTTATATTGTTGTAAATGTACAGTACTCAGCTCTTTTTCAACCATAAGCTTAAGCCATTTAAATAGTCCCTGTACTAGGTGGCCTAAAAATCATTATCCTATCGGAAGATGCTATAATTTTTGCAAGTTGCGGCAAATGTCAATTCTACTTTGATATTTCTGAAGTAAACAAATATAAAATATACATCAAGACATGAATCGCTATGATTTTTTTTTTTGGAATAATTCGTCTGTGGTGTTGGTGCAGCGTGAATTTGGGTGCAGATTTCTCCGTCGTCTGACACTAACTGGGCGAACACTGCGATGTTTAGCTGCTCTCCTAGAAGAATATGGCACAACACGAGATGCTGCCAGTTCATGCCGGCCCCGGAGCAGCCGTTCTGGTGAGAATATCGCAGCTGTGGTTGAAGATGCCGCAGAGGACCCCGGAATGTAGACCAGAGGACGTGCCACGAAATTGAGCACCAATCAGCGGTCTTACCAGAGAATTTCAGTGAAAGACTGTCAGAAGTTCCTTTAAAAAAGTGACCGAGCATTAGCTGTTAGCTGTCGCTGCTAAGTGCATGAAACCTACTTCTAAGCCATCTTGAATCTCCACCACGAAGGAAACAACTTCTCATCGAAAATCATAATGAGCGACGAGGTCTCTTTTTATCTCTGTGGATATGTGAATAAGCAAAATTATCGCTTCTGGGGCATCAAAAATCCACACTGCATGGTGTGCTGTTTACGTTGAGGCGTCATCGGGGTTTATTTTGTCGAAAACGACGCGGATCAAACGACTATTGTGGACGGTGATAGCTACAGAGCCATGCTCAACGACTTCCTTTTTCCTCAATTGGATGAATTAGCACTGGAGAACATGTGGTTCCACAGCAATTACATATATTGCACAAACCACAACCGAAATTCTGAGGGCTGCCGTTTTGGCGATTTACACTGGCCGGCAAGATCGCCTGATTTTACCGTTCCAGATTTCTTTTTTGGTTTTTTTTTAAGTCAAGAATCAATGTCAACAAGCCTCAGACTTTTCAAGCCCTCAAAAAGAATGTCCATCAAGAATGCGAGGACCCAACGCCGGAATTTTTGGAAAGAATAATGGAAAATTCGAGGTCCTATCTAAAAATTTTTAAAAATTCAACTTTATACATCGACGATCTCTCCTTCAAGAATGATACTTGTACATTCACTCTCCAACTATTCGATAATTTTATTGTAGAACGATTTGTCTTTGATCTCAAAATAGGGCTCAGTTTCGGCAGTGTTATTTGAGCCAAATTTCTTTTCCTTTTTCGAAATCTCCAAAAAGCAAGCAGTCGCTGGTGGTCTGATCTAAAATTAATTTAATTTAAACCTCGTTTTCATCGGCTGCTATGAACTTAGCTTGCTGCTGTTAGCTCAGCTGAAGATCTTTTTGAATCAGGCCTGTAGTAGTGAATTCATGTTTCATCCATTGTTTTGAACAGCTCCAAACACCGCTCCGAATCGTCGACGCGTTATTATTTTTGATCCGATGTGAGTAAAAGCGGCACCCACTTCGAATGCAACTAACGCATGCTCAAATTTTCGTGCAAAATTGTCAGCATACTACCTTCTGATATCTTAAATGTGTTAGGTATATCATGCAACTTCACTTCACCGTCTTCCAAAGCTACAATATTTCGTGGAATTTTTGTATGTTTTCCGGAACAACTGTCGATTTTGGGCGACCAGAGAGTTCAGCATCATCGGTGCTTGTACGACCACGTTTACATTCATAATATCAGCCAAAAAAAGTTGATTTCCCTGGTGCTGGGTCTCCATAACATAACGCTTATCAAGCCTCTGTATACCTTTAACAGTATTTTTCATCATCAAAAAACAATGTTTAATCAATACACGAAATGTGTTTCACTAAAACCACTGTAACTTGTAAACTAATAGCTGAAATGACATGCAATACTGACACGTGTCTTTTGAAGATAAGTCCTATTCAGAAATCATATAGATGGCACGGTGGTGCCATCTATGTGTCAGACCAAAAACTTATTGATTGATGTGTTATAACAGCTTCCTATGGAGATGTTATATTCAATTTGTCGATGATTAGCCTTTCTTATTCTTGATATCATACGCTTGCTTTGCCCTTGATAGATAAACCAATTTTTAACGCTTCTGTACTAAAAAAGAGTGACCATATAGTAATTATAGTTTTCCCAATTAGCATATGTGATCAGCTGTCAAAGAAACCAATGACATCTAGCTGTCAAAATATTCAGTAAGGTATCGAAACCCCGGCTCATTTGTAAATACGGCGTTGTTTAGCTGAATTGGGTATCCCCAGAGAGTCAACTAGCCTTATTTTGTGGATGGATTTGGGAGTAAATCCGTAAAAGAAAGTGTTAACGTAAGAATTGAAGCAAGACGACTATGGACAACACCGTGAGTTCGCTAATTGGGCGTTGGAATGTTGGCCGGAGATCCGGAATTTGGACAAAAAAACATTTTCTTTGACGGGGCTCGACAGCATCGATATATTCGAGCTGTTCCAACAAGACGGCGCTACTTGCCATACAAGCGACTCAACGGTCGAAGTTGTGAAGGAGAAATTGGCGACTGGATCATCCCATAGCGAGCGCTCATCATTTGACCACCGCGATCATGCGAATTGACACTTCTCGATTATTTTCTCAAGGGCCACATCAAGTCCTTAGTCAACACTCACAAGGCAACCACTTTAGACGAGCTCGAGGCCAACATTAGACACGCTATTGCCGGAATAACGCCGCAATATTAGACCGAATCATCAAAACTTGGACCGACCGCTTGAAACACTCCCAGCGAAGTCGAGGAGGCCATTTGAATGATGTGCTATTGCACACATAATGGGAAGAACGTAGCTTCGAAATAAGGCCAGAATCAATTTAATATCTTACACAGTTTTAGAAAATCGCGTCTCTCAGTTGACTTTTAATATGTTAAAATCTGACGAGTTTGACCAGGATTTCAAATTTAGACATGTCCCGGTGTAGTTTCTCAAGATGAACCTGTCAAGGAGCTTTCGAATTGGTTAAAAGGGGGTGATAGGACTTAACACCAAAGCATAAGTTCCATGTGGATGGTCGGCTGATCCAAAGAACTTCCTTTTTTGATATCGATTGAACTGATCTTCAGCACTTTTTAAAGAAAGTTTTAAGGGAAACAGCGAGAGGATCAAGAATGTGGGATTGGTCAAGCGTTTGGTAGTTTGTTCTGATTGAATTAATGGTTTTTTTTTGTCGCTCCCACGTTCTATGTTTAAAAGATTTTGCTTCAGTCTGGCCACTACAATAAATTGCCAAAAGATGCAGCTTCTCTGTTCTGTCGCTGTAGAATATGCCACAGCTCATCCTCTTCTTTTTGTCCGGCCCACCCGGGATTGAGACGATAGTTGCTTTTAGCAGCTTGGAGCCTCTGCATTTATTTGAGTGCACACCGTTCAAGAACCGAAGACTTCTTTTCCAGATACGAAAGTCGTTATCAGTTTACAGAGCCTGCAATAATAAATTCGGTCTTATTCCTGGCTTGTTGGTTGCAAGAGATGTTAGTAATCTTAGGTGAAAACCTCCCACTAGGATGCAAAACACTTTGGATGAAGGGATTTACATAATTTGTAGTCAGTAACCCAGTCAGGAACATGAAATCTCTTGTTAACTGATAAGGGATCAATTGTCACCACATCTATTTCAACACTTTAATTTATCCTGGCAAATCCTTAGTGGCTTCAGCTCCTAATACGTTTAAAATATCTCGTATAAGGAATAAGCATCCGTTTATACAGCCGCACGAATTCATACCGTAGACTGTTAAAGGTCAAGGACAAACCAACCATAATAAAATAAGGATAACAATATCCAGGCTCATAGGCAACAAGGCTGCTAAACCGGATGGTTTACCTGATAAATTATTAAAGGCACCGGGTCTTGACTTGGTAGAGAGCATGAATCAATTTATTTCCAATCAGCATGCCTGCAGAACTTCAGCCAGTAAATGTGTATGTGGGCAAAAGTCAGTATGCATATGTCAACAAGCAGCGACAGATAACATCAACGAATTGGACGGAATGTCATACTAAATCTCCACAACTTTGAAGTAGTCGGGAGCTTTGTATAGCTAAGTCCGGCCTTAAAACCTGATAACGACATCTCATCAGAAATCGAATGAGCAACTCTTCAGACACGAAGGGCTAAAGCAGTAGGGGAATACCGGCGCGAATGACTGAAAGAGGACCTCAACCAATTTTAAGGGTATAATTGGAGGCGGCTAACCAGAGATAGCGCCAGGTAAAAAGGCTTCAAAAATCAAAATTTCTTGATTCCTTAAACTTGGTTTAGAAAACGAAACAAAAAGAACAAATTGCGACGAATTTAATGAAAAGTTCCGACTACCTTCGATTGTTATGTTCAGTTGCATGGTTAGACTTATGCTGTACACATACATTCGTGCATTTCACTACACGGAAAACACTATAAGGAAATTTCAATTCAGAAAATCACTTTCTTACGTTTCATAGTATTTTAAGCTCCCAGTATCGCTTTTTGCCTTTTTCCTATAGATACTCGTAGATATTCACTCGTTTCTACAATATTTTTTTATGTAAACAGATTTCGTTAATTTATGTGTATCTTTGAGGATATTTTAAAATTGAAATCACTCTAAGCTGCAACAAAATACCTGTACTTACCTGAAAATTCTAACAGAAATTCATTTTAATTTCCTTTGACCTACAAAAGCGAGAAAATCCGTCTGTTTTTCCCATCCCTCTTTCTATGGCAGAAATCCCTCTTCAGCCTCTGCAATTTCCCATAAAAAATTCCAACATGATGGATTTGCAGTTCAATTTTGTTAAACTGCAAATGCTGCAAATTGTATTTAAAAGGCCTCACTTCCAAGAAAATCCAAATCTCCGGTGTAGGATTTTATAGGTTAGCTTAATGCCTTCCCTAAACCACCTTACAATTCATCGCCTACCGAGAAGAAGATAAATCTAAAGTCTAATTTCCGGACCCATTGAAAATGTCACAACAGGTAACTCAGAGTTACCTAAACCAATTGTAAGCTACATCCAAAGGTATTGCCTGATATTTGTATTTTCTACCCACAAAGGTCTCAGATACGTACATACGTACTCGTCTCGCATGTATGGATAGATGTTTCTGGTATGTGGTCAGGATTTGGTAATCAATGGCAATTGTTGTAGAATTGATTGAATTCTGTCAAATACAACCAAAAAGCCGAAATGACCGTACACACGAATAAACTCGTACATAGGTGAATGGTAAATAAAATTTTAAGAAATCCCCTTAAGTCTTCTTAATGTTAAGGCCTACTCGCACTGCCTAACCTAATTAGAATGCTGAAGAACAGCCTTTTGAGGAAGCCCAAAATTGACGATTCCTGGTATTTTTTTTTGTTTTATTATTTTCTTTCCTTTTGTAATCTTCACTTGGCATTGAACAAGTCCACTCTAAATAAATCACCATTGCGCTACAGAAATCGCTTTCGCCTTCGACAAAATAAAGGGGCTCTATCGCACGAGCCACATTATTTTTCAGAATAAAAACAGAAAGAAAAAAAATTAAAACAAAAATAAAATGAAGAAAATAAAAAAAAACGATGAAAATAGAAAAAAGGAAGTAACAACAAAAGGACGAATTAATCTTTTCTCCATTTTAACGCTGCTGGAGAGCGGAAGAAGGCGGTTAAAAATGAAAATGAAAAAGGAAGAACAATATGATAAGGAATACACATTTATTTTTTTGTTGTTGCTGTTGTTGTTGGTGTTTTCCTCTCACAGTTTTTTTTTGTGTTGGGTTGATTCTTACTTTGTAATGAAAAATGTTTTAACCTTCAGTGGGGTGACATAGTCATAAAGATGTTGCTCCATAAAAATCATTCTTCGTCCTTTTGCTTATTGCCGCTTTCTGCTTTCACTGCCTTTTTGTCCTCGCTCGCCCTTCTGTCTGTGTTGGTTCCGATGTTTCAAACAGTGTTGTCGACAATGAAGAATGTGTGACAAGAGGGATAAAATTTTAAAGGAGACAATTTGATATAGATGGTTTTACTAAAAGACTTTAAATGAGGGTAAACGACATGGTACTTGGAAGCGACGGTACTCTTTAAATTAACGAACGGAGGTCTAATTATTTCCTACCTCATTTATCGCACCTAGATGATTGACTGACTGGCGATTTAAGGTTATTTGTTGACAATTATTTAGGTCATGGGATAGGTCGGTTCTTAATTTTTCATCAAATGTTTTCGGGGAAACGATATGTACTAGATTACAGTATACCCAAGGAAATAGAAGTCGTCATGCATCGATTTTGAACTCGTTCAAAGTAGTATGACACTCGTTGGCCAATTGTAAACACAAGCCTTTACAGAATTCACACTTTCAGCACTGAGACAGGCATGTACATACACAGTGTGGCATATAATATCTCGGTCTGGCTCTAGAAAACATAATTAAAACATGATTTGTAGTTTTATTCGAAATATTCTCCTCCCGATTCAATAGTGATTCAAATGCCTGCTCAGGTTTATTTTGCCCCTGTCGAAGCTGCTTAAATGGTCGGAATGTCGTCAAAAATTCATCCTTTCAACTTCAATTTCATTTTTGGGAACAGAGAGAAGTCACACGGTGCCAAATCAGGTGAATACGGTGGATGATTTGATACACACACACACACACATGATTTCGGGCCAAAAATTGACGAACAATGAGTCCTGTGAGACTCGGTGCATTATCGTGCGACAGAAACCAACTTTTTGGATGCCGATGTTTGGGTTAGTTACGATCGATTCTGACCATCAATTGTTGTAAAACTTCAAGATAATATGCGGCAGAAACTGTTAGGTCGAGCTTTAAAAGGCATGTTCGGACAAATAGATGGCGCTGTTGGCTGCTGAGATATGGTTCATGTCCAAAATATTATTTGTCACACTGTGAACATCGCGGTCGAAGCTTAAAAGCACTAAAACTCATTCATTTGGAACCGCCTTACAGTGCTCATTTAACAACGACAGAAAGAGCTTGCGAAAAAGACTGGCTGGATGGTTCACGAGTAGGTTTTAAGAACATATATCCGATATTGACCTTTGTCCTGAACCCGACTTGCTGGATTTATAAGCAAGATTGCCGTCAAAGAAACAAAATAAAATAGCACCGGGAAACTTTTCTAATTCGATATGTCCATCACCCAGTACAAAGCGCTGATGTTGACAGCAGTCGTAGGCGGTAATGGGGTTCAATTACCTCGAAGTATACGTTGACTTCTCAAATGACACCTTTGCACAACTGCGCATAACACCTACTCTTCGGTTTGACAAAACAATACCACTAGGTAGTTTTACATGAGATGTATCTTCGAGTAGATGTTGATTAAGTCCGACGAGGAAGATCGATGCACCATTTCAATAACTTAGCAGTCGCGGATGCCGGAGTTTTTGGTACAAAGAATTTGAATCAGGGAGGCTAAGATGTAAGAGAAGAAAGGCGGCCGCGGGAAGCACGTTATGAGTAAAAGTAAAAAGTAAGAGCTACAAAAAGATACCACGTGACGAAAAACGAAAGAATTGCGGTTAAAATATTTTAACTGATCAAATAGGCATGACCAGGTGTTGTGGGAATTGTAAAGTCATCATTGATGCTGGGTGAATGGCAGTGGCTCAGATGATGGTGAACTCCATTACCCAACTAATACCCGAATGACATTTTGTTTTTGAGAAGCTGAAACTCTGTGAGATAAATAGTTGCCTAGGAGCATGTGAAATAACACTAATGATTCAGTGTCCTTAAAGAATTTTGAGTTCCTGCCACTTAGTTCAAACATCTTCTTTTGTATTTTATTCTACACTTACCGAAAAGCATTGGCATTTTACAAATGAACAACTCCTTTTGAATTTCTGAAGGAGCATAGATTTATGTTGTTGTACGAGTAGTTCCGAAAGGATGAGAGCCCACCGCTCTCGTACTGTGCCTCGTACAGTCTACGAGTATTCAAGAATCAAATTGCAGCTACAGGTTAGAGGTTAATCACAACATGGAAAATAAGAAAAATATGTGCTCAAAGAATTTCAAGTTAAAACCCAGCACGGTATGAAAACAAGGAAGGAAGGGTCAAACAAACCTCTCAAGACTTGTTTCTCAAACTGAGGCATCCAAATTACATTTACATAGATTGGAGGATTATCAACTTGAAACCGTATGTACTCGTAAATAGATTCATTCAAAAGGCAACAAAAATGTTTTGGGCTCACTCTATACATAAGTATGGATAGAATACTTATTTAATAGAATTTAATTCAGTGTTGCAACTGTTTTCTACACATGGTATTGGTCGATGTCTATCCGGACTCGACTTGCTAAACTTATAAACGCGAGTGCTGACCAGTAGACAAAAATAATAGCATTTTAAACGGGTCAGCGGATGAATTGTTCACATAGAATCAACGTGAAGAAAAATCCCGGACAAATGGAACCTTAGTCTGGCTACTTCGAAATATTTGAAGCTCAGGCCGGTAAGGATTTTCGAGACTATGTCAGGGTCTTGGAAAAGAGATGGTGGCGGAAATGACCTTAATAGACCAACGGCAGCACGCACACCGCAGAACAGGTTACTGGCTTCGGTCTAACCAACCCCTCGTACAAGGGGTATCAAAAGCAGGCATTACCGCCATCCAAGAAATGCGATGGGGTGAGAGGATGAAAAACTGCGATATCTACTACGGCAGTTGCTATCGACGGCAAAGCAGCGCTTATTTGGATGCGGATTTGTTGTCGGAGGCAGACTAAGACAAGAAGGCCTCAGCTTCCGGCATGTGAGCGAGCGCCTCGTAGCAATCCGCATCAAGGCTAAATTCGCCAACATAAGCCTCATATGCGCGCATGCCCCCACAGAGGAGAAAGATGACGACACCAAGGATGCCTTCTACGAGTTCCTTAACACGACCTACGAGCAATGCCCCAGCTATGACTTAAAAATTTTCCTCGGCGACTTCAATGCAAAACTAGGAGAAGAGTGCATCTTTGGTAGTAGTTTCGGATGATACAGTCTGCACGACACCACCTCCGATAACGCATTCATGTAGATCGACTTTGCAGTGGACGAAACCTTGTCGTAGCTAGCAAGCGATTCCCACATCTCGATATTCACAAGAAAACTTGGAGAACTCCTGATAAATCAAACGTCAACCAGATTGATCACATTGTGATCGACGCAAGGCACTTCTCCAGTATCTTGGATGTCCGAACGAGAAGTCAACATCGACTCGGACCTTGTTGTAGCTAAGGTACGGTTGCGAATGTCCAGAGCAGCGCCAAGACAAACTAATACTGTAAGGAATTTCAACGTCAGACGGCTACCACCGCAAAAGATCGCCAAATCCTTTTTCGAATGAAACTCTCTAAATTAATCCTTTAAGAGGTCCACTGCCACCAGCATCAAGCATCGAAAACCAGTGGCAACACTGCCAATGCTGGCAAGCACATGCAGCTACTCAAGAAGCATGCAAAGCAGAGCTGCAAAGAAAAACTAGAGCTGCTCACGAGCTTTATGAGCAGAAGAGGAGACACGAACATAGGCTTCTTAGAAGGAAAAGAAAGAGCATGAGTAGCGCGCGGTGGACGAAATTGAGAGATGATACTCCAGGGATGAGCCTTCAGAGACGAATAAGCGAACATCGTAGTAGAGCCGCAGTCAATGCTGGTGATGAAGAACAAAATATCCCTGTCAGGCAGAATAAACCATTCAAACTGGATGATGAACCCCACCTGGATGAAGTGAAGATAACAATATCTAAGCTGAAGTCCAACAAAGCTTCTGGAGTGGACGGCCTGGCAGCCGAGCTCTTCAAAGTGGCAAGCGATGCGATCCTTGGTAAGGAACATACACTTACTCACCTTAAAAATATGGTCAGATGAAAGTATGCCCGATGAATGGAACCTCAGCATTGTTTGTCCGATTCTCAAAAAAGGAAACCCTTTGAACTGTGCCAATTACAGAGGCATCAGTCTCCTTAACATCGCATACAAGATTTTATCTGCCGTATTTTGTGAACGCCTGAAGCCCTGCGTCAACAACCTGGCTGGCCAGGAAAGTCAATTAAATATTCACACAACAGCATCTTGGAGAAAACTCATGAGTTTCAAATAGATATACTCCACTTCATCGATTTCAAGGCCGCATATGCAAGCTTCTATAGAGACGAGCTATACAGAGCAAATAGAGCTATTCTTGCCAAACTCATCCATCTGTACAGGATGACGATGTAGAATGGACGTTGCTCCATCAAGGTCGGAAAGCACCTCACCGAGACCGTTGATGTCAAAAAAGGACACAGAGATGCGCTATCATGTGATTCTTCAACATCATACTTGAATGAAAAGTGCAAAACTCACGCGTAGATACAAGAGGCACAATCTTCCAAAAGTCCGTCCAACTACTTATCTGCTCGCATACAACTACTCGTGGCGCCTTCGCGAGTATTTACGAGCAAGACCAAGCAAAAAGGGCACTCAACACCGAAGTGACAAATAGAAATGGAGCCGAAATTATCAGTCCCAACTACGATTATTCACTTTCAGCACCTTTACAAAATCTTCTACCGTTTATGCTATCGAGTTCTGTATGAGAACTCAAAGGATTACACATCATCATACCTTCATACAGCCAAACAACATCTTAAGCTCACAAGCCCTGGAACTTAGAGTCTAAGCTATTTATGAACTCTTTTAGGATCATTCTACGCACAATAGTTAATCGTATATGAAGGCCTATGCACAGGGGCATCCCCGGGAACACCGCTGCTTACGAATTGGGAAAACTGGATAGTTGGATTACCTTGATTGAACTTAAACCTCTTGTTATTGACTTGCCAGTCAGATTAAGATTGAACAAAACCAATAAGAACTACAAAAGTAAGGTCAAACTTTCAATTGACTTTCTTACATTCATCGGTAAGCACATACCATTTCAAGAAAATTGACTTTATTTCAGTCTTTATATAACTACCCTGCCTAGGAGACACTGAGAGAACCGTTTGAATGACGAAAACACACGGTTGGTTCGCCAGAAAAATAGGTCAGAACTTCTATAAGGTTGAAAAGTAACCTATTTCTAAGCAGTGTACTAGGATTTCTTCAGCCAATTATTACGTCCAACAAACAGCTCACATAAAAGCAACTGACGGGTCTACAGATATCTCTATTGCAAAATAAGCTATGCAATAGAATTCGCTCATCTATGAACTGTCACGATTGAATAAAGACTACACCTTTGAAGGCGTTCTCTCCCGTGTCATCATTACTTAAGACTTACAATTGAAAGTCGTCAAGTGTGAACTTTTGCATTTAAAAAACAAGGTCACTATTAACCTTGGGCAGAATATCTTATACCTATCAACAGAATATGTCCGATGGTGATCAAATTGTCAAGGTTTGTACACGCTTGTATAGTATTTATTATCCGTAAGAAAAAAGGAACAACAAGGCAATTTCAAAACTTTAGCCCCCACCTTTTTATGTTTGAAAATAATATTCCCAACCCCCTTGACACTTACATATTCCTTATCCTAAAGACCACTGCTCCATTGCTGACGGGGCGGATTTTATACCTTTAGCGACATTGACTTGTGAAGCTATAAGGACATGATATTGTGGCAGCAAGGGAGAATGTGATGACTTGTTTATAGGCTGCTTCCGCGTAAAGAAGAAAACTTTTTCATTTTCTTTCATTCAAGGATTTTTAAATTAAAAGAAGACGTGCAAAGTAGCAGTAAAATACGAAAACCACATAACAACGGAACGGCATCATTCGAACATTGTCCCCACCGCCGCCGCCGCCGAACGAACCCCATTATTATGATATTGATAATGACAACCTTGGTCGTTGATGTTGACTATTGGCTGGTAGCTGGTGGCTGGTTGTGATGTTGATGGCACTCCTGGCAAAGTTTTTTTTTTGTTTTGTACAGACCTCCTATACATGTTCAATGTTTGTCTTGACATTGTATCTTTGGCTATAAATCGAAGTTAGAACAAACAGCAATCTCATAAAAGTTAGTTGCTGCCTTGGGACGATTTCGATTAAAGAATCGAGTGGTGGATGTTACCAATTCCCCTTACTTCATCCCCTAATTTGATGGTTCCCTTTTGGATATCTATGCTCTGGGATCGGAGAGGGAGGCAATTTCGTTGTCGAATTTTACGAGATGACTTTGTGAAAATTTCGCCTTCGCATGCAAAAAAACAGAAAAAACAAAGTATGATGGGCATCCTTCCCGATACTCCTCATGTCCTATTTTATTCTCGGTGTATCTTTCAGTCTTTTTGTTGTTTTTTTTTTTTTTTTTTTTTTCTTTAAAGAGAACGAAATTATCCAGAGGGTGAAAGCGCATGGTTCTAGCCTTGTGTAAACAGATTTATGAGCTTTACTTATGGCTCAATGCGCTTACAATTTTCCATGGCATCTGTAGTAACGTTAGGGATACGTTCAAAATACATACGAATACCAATGCGAATACGAGTACATTGAATACAATATAATCATACGAAATTACTGAAGTAGAGAATCAAGCATTGGATGGAATCGCGATATTTCGTGCCGGAGGTCATCTCAGTGATTAACTGCCATTGAAGAATCGGAAATTTATTTGCGTTCCTTGTTCATTAGCCAGGAAATGTAAGTGTAGCATGTGAACTAGGACGAAAGTTATAAATGGGAGTAATAATGATTGAACTTATTGGGTATGAGATCGCACAAGTACGTGTATTCAAACAATGATTTTTTTTTTGTTTTTTTTTTGTTTGTAGGAAATCAGCTTCGGACGCTTCGAACCCGAGGGTAGGTACATAATTGTTTGAAAAGGGGAAATAATCGTTATCTGGTGAATGGTTTTGTATAGAAAAAGAATGTATTTGAACTGCCCTCAGAGTAAGAGTAACAACCAATTTTTTACTTCTTATCTGGCCTTTTATTTTATGGACGAAGTGATTCGGTTGAAAATAAAAACCAATCAGCTTTAGCTCTGATTTCGTGATGGCCTTCGCCTATTAAACTTTAGCAGATTCCTTAGTCAAGTCTATCTTCATTCAGCGGGTACCACTCACCACCAAATATTGAATAACTCTGTCCTTCAAATCAATTGGAACTACTCATGTATTATGGGGAAAGCGGAATACGTGAACATATGAGAAAGTTCAAACATAAAGCCAATATAAATAGGCACAAATATTTGATATTGTTGATGAAAAACAATTAGTTGACTATTTGCTTACAGGCAGCAAAATGAAACGCGAAAAGATGCCTTGTTATGAGCAAATCAGTATGCAAAAGTCAACAACAAAAAAATACTTCCAAGCTGGTCAGCGAAAAAAAGAACTGGTTATGATTGGCTTTGTGGATTTTTTTAAAAAGAAATCCCGAAAAAATGCCGAAAAATTCTAGACCATTCTAGAAGTTGGGCAAGTTACCTCTGCGGAAAGAGGAACACTTGTAACTCTCTTTTTTGCAGTGAATGCCATCGGAAACAGACTTCCTCTATTTTTCATATTTCCCAGAGCAAAATTCAAAGAAGCTTTTGTTTTGAATGGACCCAAAGGATCTGCTGGTGATGAGTACCCTGAATGACTTAGTCAAATTTTCGCATTGTTCGTTGGAGAATCCTGTTCTGCTAATTTGAGATAACCAAGAAACCCATATGAACATGGAAGCCTTCGATTTTTCGAATAGAAATGGCATTACGCTTTAAACATTGCCGCCTCATTGCAGCAACAGAATGCAGCCTCTCGATGTAGCCATATTCTCCTCGTTTAAGTCCTGCCAGTGGCGTATCTAGGGTATTGCAGACAGGGCACGCGGCCTGGGCGCTACAGCCGAGGGAGCGCCATGGTTGCGAAAAATGTTTGGACGCAGAATTTTGAAGAATCCTGACGTATATACTCAAAAAAATAGAGATTCCTATTTGAAACTATGAAATCTCTGAAAATCTTCAAGGACTTCAAGTTTTCAATATTTTTTTTTTTTTAAATTTTCAGAACTTAGTCGCGAATACTACCGCGCGATATAGTTTTAAACATTTTTTCTTATAATATGCACAGTTCTATAAGTTTTGGCGTGTTTGAAAACTAAAAAGCGCTGTCCTCACGGTTGTGAAATCGGAGTCTACAACTAGATGTGAGACGGAGACCGAAGATACAAAAAGTGACGCTAGGCAACTGTACAACCGTATCTTGACCCCCGATTTTTGACGTAACTTGGATTTTGGACAAGAGTACTTATTTCCATTGACCAAGTCCAGAAAAGATTGCAAGTTCCGACGATGAAGTTCCACGATGCCGCCTTGGACCTGGAAAGTCTAAGAGATCATTTTTACAATGAAAGGGAAACGTAAGTGAATCAAGCTCTGCAAGATGGGCTTATTCTCTGTCAAGAGAGGGAGGTTGAGATCGAAGACGCACAAGACGAAGAAAGACGATGGCTGGCGAAACAATGGGAGATGCCAGATTAACAGCAAAACAGGAAGCTATGGAGGAAAAAATCGAACGCCTTCATACAGGAATGGATGATGAATTCATTCATTTGCACGACACTGACAAGAAGTTTGAATTTCTACCTGACAGCGGAGGACTTTGTACGGGCATCAGCTACGACGTCCTGAAGACTAAATGTGAGAACTTCGGCCGGACCTACAATAGCGACGTTGGTGGTCAGCAGCTTTATGAAGAGGTTTTGGAATTCAGAATGATGATCAGCACCAGGACCAACGTCAAACTAACACGACCTGAAGACGTTCTGCTATTCATCGTGCAATACGGAGATGGGAGCGTCTTCCCAAATCTTCGAAACGACATCCAAATATTATTAAACATGTTGGTTGTTGCCATGGGCGCCATGTTACGTTACGCCACTAAATCCCGCTACAACAATGCGATGAATAATTGGATGTTGTCCAATCCATCGAAGACGGGGTCCAACTATAACATTCTATCATATGTGAAAGATGGAATTTCTTTTGCATTTAACCAAAGGACTATATGTAGTGATTTTGAAAGGGCGGGAATACATCCATTCAACTCTGAGATTTTCACCGATGAAGATTTTTTCTGTTCAGCAGTGACAGGTCAATAATCAAATCACAAACCGAAATCATAAATCCTGTCGCCGTCCCAGTTCCAGTCGCAGGCCAAGTCTCGGATGCAGTTTCAATACCATCTACTTCAAAGGGTTTAAAGGGTAATTTATCAATTCCATCCCTTGGAGATCAGTCAATGGTTTCACAAGACACTAACGTGCCAAAAAGTCCAACTGGTTTATCATTCGCAACTGCAACTGGAAGTCTAATAGTAAGGCCGGATATGATTCGACCATTCCCAAAAGCACTTCCAAGGGTACATACCTATAGAAAAGGTAGATAACCAGGTCTACAAAAATTTTGACTAAGACGCCCGAAAAGAATTAAGAACAAAATAAGAAAAACAAATGGCTCTAGTCTTTCGCTCTCCACCTACTGATCTTATTAAAGTTTACAGTTCCCAGGATGTGTCGAAATCACCCTTTATAAATGCCGATAAATTCTTTAGTAAAGGATGTAATTTTTGCGTATATTATTAGAATTTTTTTTTGCACCCTCTTTCAAGGTACTGTCACTGCGTAATGAAATTTGGAAAATTAACATCCATAATTCAAAAGGTTACCCAAGAGTATCATAGACACCGAGAAGACCCAATGGTACATCTACGGAAACACGCTAGAAGGGCCATTGCGTGCTGTAGCAGGAGGTATCCGCCCTTTGTTTCATAAGACATTATGAGTGATCTCCAAGTTAAAGGATTTAAAATTCTTGGCGCTGTAAATACAAGGTGGCGCAAAATTAATCATCCTATGGGAAGATGTTATAATTTTTACAAATGGCGTCGTAGGTCAATCATATTTGACATTTGTGAACTAGGCAGCTGGAGCGCGCGTGAATTACTGTCAAGCCATCCTCAATATCAACAACGAAGAGGACGATTTTGTGCCGAAAATCATTCTGAGCGATGAGGGGCATTTCCACTTAAGCGGTTACGTCAATAAGCAAAAACTTCGTTTCTGGGGCACTGAAAATCACCGTGTGATGCACAAAGAGCCATTACATCCACTCAAAGCCACTGTGTGGTGCGGCGTTCACGCGAGAGTAGTTATTGGGCCGTATTTTTTGAAGACGCCATCGGCAATAAGGTCACTGTTACTGCCGAACGCTACAGAGCCATTATAAAGATAGTATTGAACATTCTATAAATACAATTATTGAGACTGATGCAATGGAAGTAAATACAGTTCACGTAAAAAATAAGCACTAGTACGAGTACTACAATATCCCGTCTATCTATTGTCCTCCGCTATACAAACTAGAAAACACCGACTTTATACATCTTTTGAGCTCACTTGAGCCTAAATTTATTGCTGGGGCTGATTTCAACTCGAAACACACGTTTTATGGTTGAAGAAGCGATTCAATAATAAAAAAATTCTAGTGAATAAAGAATGAGCCTCTAGATTAAATACCCAGCAAACTTACTGGGATGGCTTTAGAAAATATCATATAGAAAATATTGCTCTGAACGTGTCGCCTCCAAACGACAAAAAATTGTACAGACCGTATCGTATCGTATCTGAAGTATTTGAAAAACTTAAACTAAAGCGCCTACAACCAGTTATGTTGAAAGATGTTTGATTCCTGACTATCAATTCGGCTTCAAAACAAAGCAGTCCATAGTTGATCAATTTATCAAATAGAGAGGAAAGGAAGAGTAGAAAAATAGATGTTGTATCGCTTTTTTGAATGTCTTTCAAGTCTTCGACAAGGTATGGCATAAAGGGCTGAAATTTAAGCTAAGCCATGTTCTCCCGAAGTAATTATATGAGGACTTAAAATCCTATCTTGCAAAAAGACTATTCTGTGTTAAGCGGGGATCGTAAAACTCAGAATTAAATGAAATTGCTGCCGGAGTATCCCAAGTAAGTGTTCTTGGTCCGGGTTTGTTCTTACTCCACACTTGAGTTACCTTTATCGTAAGAAGAAGGCGTTATTGTTGCTACTACAGCGGACGATACGACTATATTAACAACAGATAAATCCATCGAGTTAGCAACTGTAAAGCTGAAACAACTACAATTTTTATTAGCTCTGTACAAAAATCGTATGTGAACGAGGCAAGGTATATGGGAATAAAACTAGATGCGCATGTATTGGCTACATGGGTGGCATTCTTTACTATTTTTCAAAGCAAGGTGCTGAGAGTCATAGTAAATGCCCTATGTTATATCAGAAACACTGATATCCACACAGACATTCTCGTCGTTAAAAACGATCGGCATTTTCAGGAAGCATTTTCAGTGTTGTCTGAGGAATATGCCTTCACACAAGGATACTAAAATCATTCTCAGTCACTCTTCTAGTCTTTGTCGCCCAAGATTCCACCTGGAAAGAGCCTCATCCATCCATCCATGGAAATGCTCCACCACCAACCAAGTAATAGTTTAGTATAATTTCAGAGTACTTGCCATTCAAAGTATTTTTCCCAGTACATGAATCAGCGAATATTTCACAATCGCTTTAGCTTCCATGAAAATAAATTTTAGTTGGCATCACATGCAGCAAGAAACACAATTGAATTGTTGTGTAGATGGTTTAAGTCATTGTACAATACAAAAAAGGTCCTAAGCGTAGTTTTCTTGAGTGAAAGATAGTCCCCTCATCTTCATTGTCCATGCAACTTCTGCAGAAGTCGTTTGTAAGCATGCTAATCCTACTTGCATGTTTACTTATGAAACAGTGTATGGTGATGACCCCTATGATAGTGCTGAGATGTTTTCTGTTTAGAATGATTGTTTTGTCGCTAGACATGCTAATCCCACAGTTCAATTAAGGTTTGTTCTTCGTTGGCAACCAGCTTTAGAATTTGTCTGTATGTAGCGATTGGTATAATGATGATACCTTTACAGGTAAGAAGGGTATGGTACGATTAATTACAATTTAGGTAGCTTTGTCTGCTCTAAAGTTCCCTGGAAGTCTCGGTACTCTAAACCTGTTATCTTCTTGAGAGATGATCGACAGTTTAGGACGGTTTGAGATTTCAATAAAAATGAAATCAGGGATGAGTTCTTCTTAAGCCAGGACCGGGCTTTCTTTACCTACATAAATTCCATCTGGAACTTGCTACACTCATTTTGAAGGTAAAAAAAAGATGCAAAAGTTAAACTTATCTAATGATAAAAAGACGCCGTCACTAACCCCACTGTTAGTCTTGGTTTCATCCATATAGAGATGGACAAGTTCCTCATCCCGGAAAGTTATTAAGGGGATGCTAAGGGGAAAGTCGTTGTCTAACCAACGTTTGGGTGTAATGTAGTCGATGTTTATCGGAGAAATCCTAGTATATTAAAAATATTAGCGTATATATAAGCGAGACAGACAGCTCGGTAGCCCGGCAAGCTTGTTTCATCAAACAACCGGTATACATTGGTTGTATGAATACCTTTACACCGACAGAATGTCTAGAAGGTCTAAGAGGCTCTCGCGGTAACATGCCCGAAAAGTTAGTTAATCAGGATGAAACCCAAATACTTTGCTTCCTTAAGGGATCAACCTTAGTTTTGAAAACTTACACTGTTACCCTTTTTTTTTAGTTTTTGAACACGTGTAGCATGCTCTTTAGAGCAGACAGTCATCAGACTCAACAGACAGTACCGCTGCATCTTCTGCATAAAAATGATGGTCTCTCAATTAAATTAGCATGGTAAAAGAAAGACCCCTCAGTAAGCTTATGTTAATCATTTCACGGATGGGTTTAACAGTTACGGAGTCTAAGCCAAAGCTTTAGAGCTCGTACCTGAGAATACTATGTAATTGACAACATCAAACCGAAACAAAGGTTTCAAAAACCAATGTAGTTAGATCTTTTGGGCAAATTATTAAAAATCAAATGCAGACATGGGTTCAATAGACAATACAGTCCCTCCCCAGATCGTGGCATAAAGACAGCTTTACTGTGTTCCAATCCGTGTCGTTAAAAGTTAAACCCACCCATATCGACCGCACTCCGTGTTTGATATTGAAATTGAAATCCTGTGTTGATGAAACACACGTTTTCCGTTAAAAAAAACTTTCTGAATTTTAAGTACAATACAGCAGCAACAAAAAAGTTTCAAAACATTTCCCCGACGCCAATACAAAAACAAAAAATAAGACAGAAATTTTAAAATTAAATCTGCTGTCGAAAGCAAAAGCCACTGCAATTTGAAAAATTCCGTAAAGGTGCCTGCCTATTCACACCAAACAAAAGGAAACGCATTCAGTTGGGAATAAGAACACCTTGTCCCGAAATATCCCACTCCAAACCACTGACCCTCGACAGTTGTACTCTAACTTAACAAATATAATCCTACATCCCAATGGAGGGTTGAGGTGTTTATCTTAAAAAAAAAAAAGAAGGAACGAAAGGTTTTCCAACTTCCATTTACATTTACCAACTCTCCTGAGTGTACGTGTTAATTTATTTTAACCAAATCGCACCTATACACTTGTAAAGAGAGAAAAACAAAATTCTATACACACATACTCGTAAATATACAACCAGACAAAAAATAACATATGTGATAATTTAATGTTGAAAAAATTGAGAAAAGGAAAAACACAAATAGAACATACCCATGGTCCTCCCTGATCCCAATAACCCTCGGTAATGCCATCTGCCCATTGTGATTCCAGTGGTAGTTCCGGCTCTGGTGGCCAAACGGGTGGCTTTAGTGGTCGTGGAGTTGACGGCTCCCCACGGGGGCAACCCAGCACTGACTGCGGGCAACCTATGTTGACTGGTTTCTTCTCGTTTTATTTTTTAACACAAAAATACGAATATTGTCAATCCCCTCTATTTCACTTCTATACTCGTATGCTGAGAAAGAGAGAGGGGATGGGCTAATAAAAGTGGTTTTGAAATATAAGGGTTTCCTCCTTTGTACACGTAAAAAGTAGAAAAGATTATAGGCATGCGGCAGGACGCCTGCACGATGCCTTACATGCTTCTCCTCTGATGTTATTCTACCTCAGTTACTAGGAGTAAAACTATACCATTCAATTGACTATTTTGTTGCGGTTTCATATGAACTGCTTCTTTTCGACGTCTTTATCGACACGACGATAACCACACCACAATTGACCAGCCACTGACAACCGACACTCAATAACCCACACAACCGAGATAACCGATAACCAATGACAGAAACGCACAATAATCAAGGCGCGGCACAGAAACAATAAGAAGGCCAACAACAAAAACACCACCGCCGACGATAACGGTACACAAATCAAATCCTTTTTTTCTTGAAATTATATCTTTTCACGATACAATACGTGAGTATGTCGAGTTTGTAGAAATTTACTCTATTTTCCTTGTTGCTTCTTTTTCTGCATTGAATTTCAGTTGTGGCCGTAAAGTATAGCAAGGATAAAACCGACCAAAAAACATGGACGCAAAACAAGAAAACAACAACGGAAATTACACAACACAACACAAAAGAACAACCGAGCGAAACACTTTTATGTAAGCACGTCACAATTTTTTCTGCTCCCGACTATACTCGTAAGCGGTTGGTAAACACATTTTTCTTATATCCTTTTTGTTATCCTTTCACTAAAACGTACGAATCGGAATCGTAGCAGTAGATCCAGTTCTTTTTCTCCTTTTTTTTTTGTTTTGTTTTGGTTTACTTATTTTTTTTTTTTTTTGTTCGAGCTAGAGCACACGATCAAAGTTGACGGAAGTAGAAAATGTATATTATCAAGGGCTGTACTAGTAATTATGGCATATCGCCCTTACTACTAGCTCACCCACTCATCCACACATACGAAAACAGCAAAAAATCAAATAAAAAAAACAAATTGGAAGTAAAGCGAAATGGTAAAAGAAAAACCAAGAAAACCTTCAACTCCAATGAGCTTTTTACCTACGACTACTACCATTACTGCATAGCAAAAAGAACTGTGAAAATTCACTCTTTTTTTTTTAAAAGTTCCAGCAGTGGTATGGTATTGCGTGTTGGGTCCTTTGTGCATACAAATGCAACGATACTGGAATATTTAATTTAACCTAAGCGGAATGTGCATCTTAAACAAAAAAGAGACAAGAACGTACCGAAAAGAACAAAAAAAAAAACAAAAAAACATCTCTGTGTTCAAGGATTAACTTCACTATCAAAATATTGTAAACGTGATGTGCCATTTTATTCATTGTAACATGTCAGACGTGAGAAAAAAAATTCGTGGATACCTACTCAAATAGATCAATCGTAACTCGTTTTTAAAAACGAACTAGGAAGTATGTCTACGAGTCTCAGAAAAGGCTAACAAAATATGGCGCCCTACAAAATTTCGTAAAAATGAACAAACGGTTTTGCATCTTTTTTCCTTGTCTTTCGAATCGAATTTGATCAAACAAGTTTTAGGAACGATTGTGGAATGTTGACAAACACGGAACCCGACAGATTGTTGAGTAATTCACTTTTACTCTAATCAATTGGGGGACGGAATGATTAGTAGTAGGCCTTGTAGAAGCAGCTTTGCTTAAAAATAGCATAATGATGCCTCTGCAGATGGAAACCTCGGCATTACAAGTAAGTTCGATTTTTAGAGCCTCTTTGGGGCGTCCATTGGCAGTTTCATCGAAAACTGTTAAGACTGAAAGAGGGCGAACGGCGAGTCTCCGGTGCCATTAAATAATGGCATGTATTTGTTGGCTGGCGATGACGATGGCACGATAATTAGCTCATTGGACTATCACGCAGGGACTCTGGGTTCGATTCCTGGCTGGTTCACCAACAATTTTTCAGACCGCCATCACCTTTTCGGCGGGCAGTGGCAAACTCCCGAAAGTAAAATTGCCTACGAAAAAGATTCTCAGAAGTGCCGTTCGGGCTCGGCGATAAACCGTAGGCCCCGCTCAGGTGTGACAAAAATGACAACATGAGCAACACAAATGAGTGTCAAGAAGCTAGGCCATGGCCCATACCGGGCTGCCAGCGCCACAGTGTTTGTTTTTTGGTTTTGTTTGTTGGTTGATGTCCGGCCAGCGACCGTAAAGTACAATTTTTTAACCAACGTTGGCTTTCAACCTAGGCCAACGATGGGATTCTGAAGGGAGGATACCAAAATTCTAGATCCCTGTAGTTTGAGCGTTGGCTGAAGCGATACAAATTTAACATTCTTAGAGTTAGCGAGATAAGGTGGTGAAAACACAACATCTTTCTCTCCTCCTTTGTTGCGTCAAGTCTCAGAACACTACACGCGAAAATAGAGTAAGTCAACTACTAATCCCAAAAATAAGTATTACTATATATTTGCCATTCTATGATAACATGTAGACAGCTAAATTTAGGGTGCCGCGCTTCACCAAACCATGCGGACTACGAAGTAAAGGTTTATTTCGAAAGCAAACAAAACATCCCCACTAATCCAACGACGAACGAAGACTTCTTAGATAAAAAACGACAACACATGACTTAAACAAGTGACGGTCTCGGAAACGGCTTAAATGAGAACGGCGAAAAGTTTCTGGGCTTTTGTTACATCAAAAATTTGGTAATCGGGGACTGTTTTTGCGGAACGATTGCTAAAAACTAAGTTGAATCTCGACAGATGGATAGCAAACACCGATCTATTTCGACTGAATAGTGAACAGCCGCCACTTTACAAATTACATCGAAGGCGTACGAAATAAACGTGACATCGGTATGAAGAACAACCTCAGTCTTATGATATATGTGCGCTCCTAGCTATAACCAAATTAGTATTTTGATTTGAAGTTAAAGAACATCTCAGTTCAACGCTCAACCAGTAGCAGACAGACTTTCGACACGGATCTCCCTGCACGGACTTTTTGGTTAGATCTCCATTACCCACAACGTTAAACAGCGCATGGAGTATAGATCTCCACAAAAGTTGTTTTTCCTCAACTTTGAGAAGGTCTTTGACAGCATGATATGGCTAGCTATATGCTGGAGAGATATACTAGAAAGACTCGTCGCCTTAAATAATGTACCTAAAATGGTGGTAAATATCAAGTGCTGTATAACAGTAAGGCGTCATGAGTATTTGAAGTTCGCAGCGGAGTGCAACAAGTCTACATTCTTTCGCCGTTTGGTGTTGGTGCAAATACATATTACTATGGAATGCCAGACTCTTATCAATTTTTGAAATTTATTCAATGTGTGTGGAACAAACTTAGAAGAGACCTTTATTTTGCTCAAGTCCTCGTGAAAAAGGCCTCTTCCATCATTCTCAGCGAAGCATTGCGGTCTTCTGCAACTGAATCACGTATCTTTTGGATCATTTCGGGCCCCTGAACCGAAACTCCCTTTCTGAGTGATTGTCATGCTTCAGCGTTCTTAGTTGCTGAGATATGACTTTGTTTGTCTGAGATTTTATTTGCCACACTGTGTATCGTTTTAGATAACTTAGGAAGATGGCAAGAACGCCAAGGTCTGCGAGAGATTGATACATCGTTGTTAAATTAGAACTAGTCCTGAATATCATTAGAGGACATCTATTCGACAGTTGAAATTTAAATCGGTAAGCGTGAATGATAACCTTGGAGAAAACAAGGTACTTATGTATATAGACAAAAATCCAGGAAAACTGATAGTTTGGACAACATATGGAATATGACCAGCTATTAGCTATTTCTCAAAACAAATCGCTTTTAAATTGTATTTGAAAGAAATGTGCTCAATGAATGACATAAAAGGGCAGCGTATGAAAGACAGTGATCGCCCCGAACTGCCCCAGCTGCAGAAGCTGCTTTCTTACTCACATACTTTTACTTAAACAATTGGCTTAGGCCTGAGGTCAGTAAAATGCAGATTGAGACTCGGGATCTATTTTTAAGCGAGTTGTTTTGGTCAAAAATACAATCTGCCGAAAGGACAAATATACTGATTATACTGATTCAAAAACTAAAGAGAACATCTCAATTCAAATAATCTTATCATTTCAATGGGAAATTGCCATAAATATTGTGGTGGATATAATTTCAATAATTGAACGCGTTGTCAAGTTCATGGCCTCGGATTTACTGAGTCTCAATTCTTTAAGCCAGAAGAACATCACTCTGGATGCCTGACATGGAGACAATATCGGACCAATTACAGAAGCAGCAGCCAGAAAATTAAGAAAAGTACCAGCTACCAGCTTGGTTTTGCCTTAAGAACGAGAAAATGCGATTTTATGGCAGAGGAGATAAACGATATTTAAACGCACTCGTTTGGAAGGCAAAAAAAATTTACAAATGTGACTGCGACTGTCTCCTTATTAACTAATGGTTACTGAAATTTCGACCCGTACGAAGGGAGTGTTTATAATTGCCTACTGATATTAAGCAGAATTGGGCGCGGATAATGCTTAGACGAGGAGTACAAAGGCTGCCCGGCAGACAGATCCTTGTTGATCTCCAATCGAAAGTGCGGGAAGTATTATAATATGTGGGACTATTTTACGGGAGAGAATTCAACATACGGCTGTCAACTTCAAAACACATTGAGTTTCTGCATCGAGTCTTCACCGTTGATCAAACTTGAATACACAACCTTAGGTCGGAAATCGAGTCGCCTCTACTTCAAAGAGCGCAAAGAAGGTCTAATAGGCTGAAAAGCCCATGGCTGCGAAGTTTATAGATTCCAAGGTAATAACCCTCATGGACTTTTTGAAGAGAAGAAGCACGATCGAAGCAGTGAATTACAGGACCGATTCGATACGAAATTTGTAGAGACACTGCTTATATGGCAGGAAAAAAACTGCTGTTCCTCAACAACACTGTACCAGCTCACTTTTCCGGAATCGCCGTGTCAAAATTGGGTGTGTATGGTATGAATTACTGTCGTAACGACCGTGTTACGCGAGCTATGGCTGCCTACGACTTGTTTCTATTTTCCAACATCAAAACGTAGGACACAGGAATACAGGTCCTCAGCACATGAAGAACTCCTGCCAGTTTCATGTTTACGATCATTCTGGGTAAATGGGGTTAGATTTTGAGACCATTCATAGTTTTTTGAGTATATATAGAGCCAAGTGAACAGATTCTGCCAAGAATTTCTCTTTAGGATGAATGGGTGCTTACAACTGATCTAAATGTGCAGTCTCAAAGCACAAAAATAACTTACGGGATCCGTTTAAAAAAAAAAAGTGCATAATATAGGGAATCATTGCCATTATGCTCCATTTTGTTACAATCTCTCCATCCACAATTACGAGGACAATAGACAAAAACAATCCCAATCAATTAGCATGCTACTAAATTCGTGTGTCAAATGATTTCATTATGATAAATAAATCTGACACAATCAGATACATCCTCAGACGTTGTGGACAGCACAATGTCTCTGTTCTAAAATTGTAAATATGCAATTTCAATTATTCTGACACTGTGTAATCAATATGCCAACAGCCTTTGAATACCGCTCATGTGTTCTCCCATATTTAGCACAGATGTTCCACATAGAGCAACGAGAACGATATCCTTTTCACAGGTATTAATTTATTCATTTGGAATTAGTCCATTTAGAGAATGGAAATAAAAAATGTATGTCAAGGACCATTTGAAAATAAGATTCTTTTAGTTCTTTGTTCTTGTTTCTTTTTGTCATGCCCATGATACGGCTCCCTTACAGGCGAGTGCCTCGTCCTTCGTAATATTTTTTATAAATCTTCTAAATCTGACTTTTTGTTTTTTTTTTTGATTTCATTGTTTCTTCTTCATCCATGAGGGACATACACCAGAAACCAAACCAGAGGATAAACTCTGGCAATAAAGTAGATATAATTTTACCCCCAGGAATATCAACAGTGGAGTCCATAGAATGGTGAACAGACAAACGAATGAAAAAAAAAAAAGGAACAGCAATGTCAGAAAATTCACTATTGCAAATTGACTTGACTTGGCCCCCTCGGGTTATTATGATAATTAATCCCATTAAGGTAATGGTACCGCGGTAATAGAGTGGTGCAAAATTGATCATCTTCGGTTGAGATATTTTCAAATCATTTTCAAGGTACGAAAACGAGTAGTTCAATTTGAATCGCAACATCCACCGAACAATTTGTTGTTGTTATCCGCAAGTGAATCATATTAAATGAATTGACTGCAGAACCATAAACAAAGGGTTGTTTGGTTGAATTCTGCAGCAAGAGTATCTTCTTAACTTTTAAGCCCGCAGGGGGGAAACTTTTTAATCAAATTATACTCGCAACATGGCGGTCTTATGAGAGGGAATAGTTGTTTTTCGTTTTTTTTTCTTGCTGCTTTTTGTATGGAATAAAAGCATTCACCATCCTTTTATGTAATCGTTATGTTAATTAAATTTATTCTCCTTTGTTACATTTTAATTTGTTTTACTTGAAAAGTAAAGTCAAATTTGGTTCTCTTATATTTTTTTTTAATTTTTATTTTGTTTGTTTGTAAATTCATTGCAGAGATTTTTAATTACATTCTTACTAGTGTATGACACTAACAGATGCCCCTGGGATTTTGTGAGAAAGCATTTGTTGGTAGCGAGAAAACATGTTGACTACGAGTACGGATGTGTAGCCACGAAATGGACAGGCATGCATTTAATTTTTTCCTGAGGTTCCCCGTTCTCTCTTACTTTTTTTTCCCCCCAACTTGATCATATTAATTTTAAGTGTGTCAGATTGAATAAGGACAGTCTTGTGACCCAGTCACCCAGGCATAGTACTCGAACTTACATGTTAATAATTAAAGAAAAACATTATTATGAACTGGGCTAGTGACTTGACGCTTTTGTTGGTGTTTTCTTTAATTGTTTAAATTTAAATTATATTATATTTAAAAATTTATAAACGAAATAAAGAGTTGCAGAGTAAAAATTCAAAATACGCTTGCTTCAAGCTGGGAAATATCAATTTGCATTACATACTGTTGGAGTGTTTATTCCGTTGAGTTTTTAATATATTTATGAACAACTTCAGGCGTTTATTAAAAATGAATTTTAATTAATAAAACTCATTTGCATTTACAATTACAAGTGATGCTACTCAAACAAGTAACAAGAAAATGAACGAAGAATGTGTATTCGAAAAATATGAGAATCAACAAGAACGGCCACTTCTTAAATATACAAGTGCTTTAATATACATTTTAGTTTTTTTCCAGAGATATAAAAAACGAAGTGTTTTATATAAAAATGTTTAAGTGTACATACATTTTTTTTTTCTATTTTGGTATCTAAACTTTTTAAATGAAATATAAGCTTAGCTTGTACAATTAAACCTAAGATTATATCTTACTTGTACAATGAATTGTTTTAGTAAATAAATAAATAAAAAAATAAATATAGGAAAGTCAATCATCTATCAAATATTCACACTTGTATCGACACTTATCAAGTATACTTGTCGACTTATACAACATAGGTAGGGACGTATTATACAACAACCTCATAAATAGTTTTGCCTTCCTTCCTTAGCTCACCAAGTTGTGGCGGGTGACTATAAAGAATTATCGGAGCTCTATCACTGGTGGTAATCACTAAGACGTGCTCTTCAATATTAGGAAAGATTCTAGACGCGGATGGCACTTATGTAATTGGACGAAAACAGCTGGGCGACATAAGTGGATAAATCGGACTCAGAATTATTTTTGGGCTGAGGAGGCAGTTTCGTAACAAAGTCCCCTGGCTTGCGAGTGAAAATGGTAAGTTTCTTTTGCTTTTCAGAATGGAAGCAATCAGAGATGAAACTGTTTCATTACACTCGATGTATTCCGAATGATAACAGCAACCGGGATTGGTACCGAGCGCTTATGCGGCCATTTGAGTACTTATCGCGCCAAAAGTACCTTCGAAACCAAACTGACTTTATTAAAAATACTTGTTATTTCAGACTTGCCATAGAGGGGGATGCATGGAGCTTTCAATCCTACTTGTATTGATAGAGAATGGAGCACGATATTCAATCACGAACTATACGGGCTTGAACTGCGACAACAGTCAAGTTACGCACATATAAATCGAATTGACACCGCAGCTTCTTTACTCTAACTTGGATTGTGACGCTGGAGTCAACTAGCGGAGGTCCTAGGTTAACCCCAGACAATAGTGACACTTTATTAAGTATAGGTAAGTAAGTATGTACGTTTGTTTACATAACACCTTACACTCAAAAATTGTATTACCTATTACAAGAGATTTCGGCAAGCCGGGCTCGATTCGATGTATGGGACTACTGGAATCGATGAATTCTGACCAAACTTTGTTCTCTTATTTTCAGAACGCTTTTCTTATTAAAAAAATCAATTCAGGACTCAATTGGCGAAAATCTTTCTTAGGGGAGAATTATTGTCTACTACTTAACAATTTAATTTGGATTTTTAATGGTACCTCCGAACGACATCAAATCGCAGCTTCGTGGAAGCCAAGCAACAACACCAAAACGCCTGATTGCATGATTTTTAAGTTTAGTTCGTAATAAATCGATTGTTGGATGTCTTATGTGGGGCGTAGTCCTATCTAGAACCACAGTTCGCCCATGTCCAAATCCCAATTCCTGACCATAGAAAATCGGTTCTACTACTTCTGTAGTCAACAAGTGAATTTTCAGAGCCTCAAACCTTCAAATTTTTGCTTGTTTATGTAGCGGCCGAAATGGAATGCGCCTCATCTGAAAAGATGATTTTTTTAAAGTAAAATTGTCGTCAATTTCAAGCTGATCTAAAGCCCAAAAAGAAAGCCGAAATGAAGCTAAGGGTAGTCAATTTGCTTAATTTTCTGAGTCAAATGGACTTTGTAAGCGAGTATTCTGAGATCTTTTTGCAAAATTCTCCTTATGCCAATGCGACTGATGTTCAGTTGCTAAAATCGTTGGCGTGTTAATGTTCTCTGGCTTAGGTGCACACTTTCGGCGACAGCTGCGATAATCTCTGTCGAGATTCATTCGCACGGAATGAATACGGGAATTCGTTCCATGGTCATCACCTTCTTAACAAACTTGTATACACCAGCTACAGCTGGTGGATTATTTCGATTGAAATTTCTTCTCAAAATTGGCACTGTTTCAGCAACACACCATCCACTTTGTAAATGACTTTGCTATATTTCGCAAATCTGTTTCAGCGTTGACTGATCTATATTGTACGGCGGAAATGTAATACAAAGTTTGAGTCAATTTTTTGAACGCATAAGAGTTGTCAGTTTTAAAATATACCAACAGATGGACCATCTGTTATATGTTGGTTGTATAGTCGTACGCTACCGCCGAAGTAATCTAGTTTAAATTCGTTTCCAATGCGATTCACTTTCAAGTCCCTGAGGTTTCTATGTGTTTGGTGAAATAACGATGATAAAGTTTCAAGTCTTTCACCACTCCGAGGTGATCTTGCTCATCTCGAATAAAAACGAAGTTCACGAAAACATAATGAGGATAACATTGTACCTATATTATGAAGATTTTGAACAGGCTTAGTACCCCCGAACTACTTCAGGAATGTGAAAAGATAAGCCGGATTGAGGGCGATTAAAAAATGCGACAAATATAAGGACTAATGCGATCAAGTGGAAGGAATACCGTCCTAACATTAGGCGCTACCCACATCTTATCACTAACAGGGGCAGATAGGGGTTTGCTGATCAAAGCTGACAGGCAAAGTTGATCATATCGAATATGATTGAAAAAGGAAAAACAGTCTTGTAGACGCACATTTTGATGTGTCGGTTCGGAGCACATTATTAATGCTGCTACGCATGTATGTACAGTTATTATCTACTATGTCTCTTTACTCTATTTTCACCACCAATGTTCTACCATACTTGCCAGTACCATTGAAATGCCCTGTCAAGCTCGTTATTTCCCAGTCATTATAACTTGAAAACATTCAAAACCAACGAACATCGGTACCATTCTTTCTTTCCCTCCTAACTTTCCATCGCCGTCGCTCTACCGACAGGGAAGAGAGGTCGGATAAAAACTGGGAGCAAAAATGCGAGGTGACTACGAGAGACTTGATAATATACCGCCATCAAAGAAGATGAGAAATGAGAAAATGGCAGATGAAGACAGTGAAATCTACCGTCTACCTGTCCAAATTGAGGGCACGACAGCAATACCCTGACTAAAATCCACCAATCCGCAAGAACCAATGGCTAAGACGCTTTTAAAATCTAAATCAAATGATGAGACAAACAGCATGCTCTGGGTAAGTTGTAAACCTGGTCAGAGGAAAAAATGAAAGAATGAAATCTCAGCATCGTCCAATGTTGGCATGCCTAACATCAACACAACCAGCGAGTCTTGAAGAACAAAGACTTTTCCCTCATTCCAAACAAAGTATTAAATAGAGCTAAACGACTACTTTAAAAGCGATTAATCGAAAGATTTAAGATATTGACATAATCAGGAGCAATCAGCGGGCTATCTGTGGAGCATTAATGAGTTCTAAGGCAGAAGCAGCAAGACTGGTTATTGTCGCTATTAAAAACATTAGTAAAACTGAGTACATGTCGTCATCAACGTTGTGAATTATGGCCCCAGAACCGATAGGGGCATAACAACGTTAGATTTTACTCCTCGTTATACATCTGTTGCAATACTCAAGCTGCGCCTGGAACCGTTTACAATAGTTCAAGAATGAAAGATATTACTAAACGCAGTCAGCAGGCTTAATTCATTGTCTTTTTTGGGTCTCAGGCAACAATGGAGTGACGGGAAATCAAACTGCAGATAGCATGACACCCCGTGTTTCTGACAGCACAAAACAATTCTTATCTGAATTTCGAAGAGCTTACTGAGATCCTGATGAGGGACAATACTTTTGCAAAGCACTTAAATAAGCTGGACATGACTTATAAAACATCCTGCAGTGAAAGTGATGGTAACACTGAGCAGCACTTCCGCTGAGAATGTCGGCGAGGTACTCGGCGTTGACGTGGTAGGTACTGGTACTATATTTTATAAATTAACCGGATACTCGTCTTTCTTCGAAAAAATGAGAAATTCCATTAAGAGGAACTGACAAGGAATACGCTGAACTACATTTGGTTTGAGTGTTCTGCTCCAAGAGAAAAAAAAGAACAATAGTTTCAGATTTTCTAAGACTTCATAATGTTTTGTAACTCTACATTTCCCATCAATAGGAAAACACCTGCCAAAGCTCCTTACCAATCGATGCAACTTTGCCCGAGATATTCTTTTGTCAAAATATTTTCCAGAAAATATGGATTTTCTCTTCAATAAAGACGAAAATAACAAATTTCTTTCCCTTTGGAAAACTCTATAGCATAGCTTTTCTGCCAAATCACATTTGAAAATGCTACTTAGATATTTTTTCTCATATGTATGTATTTTATCGTACATTTAATACATCTAGATACGAGTACTCCTTTGGTATTTGCATTTATTCGTATAATGCACACGCATGTGTGCTCATTTGTTCCCGACTTTATGCCCTCTATTGCGCGTTGAAAATCAATATGTTCCTATCGTCTCGGGTTAAGGAAAGATAGTTTATCTCTACTCCTTCTGCAGTCATTTCTATTTCAACCAAGTCGGGTGCTTTTAGATATGAAGATAGAAGACGAGTATGAATGGGATTCCAAAGAAACCAACCAAACCCATGGAGTATGACATCACCGAACAGAAATCTGATATGACAATGATTGCGACAACCAACAAAGCGTACCTTTCCTTCGTTTGTCCTTTGCTATGTACGGATTTCATACCACTTTACAACTTGTGAGTGAATATAGGATGTGGTATATGGGAAGTATATGTACATAAGTAACGTATACACAAAATTCGATGACAAATTCCACATGTTGTATAAGTTTGCTTTGTGAAATTTTCCTACACACGGAAATAATCGAGAAATTATGAAGATCCTGAATCTATTCAGTGAACGGAGACGACAACGATAAGGATGCCGGAAAATTTCTATAAGTATACGAAGAGCTGGTTGATATTTTATCTTTTTCCACGAAAGCATATTTTGAATGAAAGGATGCTAAAGCTAAAGTGGATCACTTTTGTGGAAGAATGACAAAACCTGACTTTGGCTTGTTAAAATGTGCCAACCAATGGAATGGAAGGAGTGGGGATTGCTTTTAGTGGTTTTTGGTTTCAATTTGATATGCTTCAACGTTCCTGTCCCGGATGGACACCCCCGTGGAATTTGGCTTACAGTGTGTCAACGGAAGTTGTCAGTTCGCTGCTTTTTTTTTGAAGCAAAGAGATGTTTAAAACACAAACAGTAACCATATGTTGAGTCAAATTAATGAAAATTTGGACACAACAGACATCAATTTAGAAATAATTTGCAGAGAGATGACAGTTGAGGATCAGCCTGGCCGAGTACACAGCTTCGAAAATCAGTTCAATTGCTACCTAGATCAAAAGTTCGGGACTTACCAGCCTCGTCTTCATAATGCGGAGCTACGTGCAGCACGACCACAATTTCCGTCTTAATATGTCCACAATCAGACAATTTTTACATTCCCCAGAACACCTTAGAAATATTGTATTCTAAAACACATGCCTTTGGCTTTAGCATTAATCCGGCCACACCAATATGGCCATCCTCATTCTTGCAAAACAAAGGTCGCAAATAATCATTCTAAAGCTATTAGTGGAAATTCTTAGAAAACTGCGGGCCGACAATTTTTTTCGAAAGTTGAAATGTCAAGTCATGGAGCTCAGAATCAAATGCGAAATCTCCACCTTGTTCTAAAGGGTGAGAACGCAAAACAACAAGTGGAGCTCGGCAAGTACGTTTATGCACCTGAGGACTGGACTAAATAGAAGATATAGGATCTTATTCGCAGCCAACAATTTGTGTCCATTCTATAGTGGAACACAGATTTGCACCGATTACTTCCAATCAAGTCACTAATGACCAGTCTCAAGTAATGCCTTGATATCAAAGCTTATTCAAATTTCAAAGACTGCCTCTTATAAAGGCGTTTGCTTAAAAATCGAAAAAGTTAGTGGAACCAGAAAGACGCTCAAAAGAAGCAAATCACCGAAACTGAAGGTATTCATTAGATCTGATGGCATCTTAAATTAGTCGAAAGCAGAAACACTCTGCTGCATGCGTGAGACTCACATCAGAAGTTAGCCTATCACTAAAGTTGTAAATGAACAACTTCTGTCGAAGATAAAATATACCTACCCACACGAAAAATTCAGCAAGAAAGCTATTTAAAATCTAGTAAATAGAATTGAAACTGAACTCAATAAGAAAGATTTGCCAAGTACGAGTATTTGGGTGCAGGACTTGATTACAAGCTTCTTGGCAGTAAACGACCAAAAACTGAGGCAAAAGATACTACAGTGTCCCAAAGGTAGTAACAATTTTTGGTCGTTGGTAAAAAAAATTAGAAATTCTGCCTCATCCTCCATCCCAACGCTCATTTACAATGACATTCCAGCTGTCAGCTCTTTGGACAAAGCCAATCTGCTTGCTGCACACTTTGCAGCCAGCTCAGCACTTCCAGATTGTGCTTTTTCTCCGCCTACACTTGAGTGCGTCGAATTTTGAATGGAACGAATCCACTTTCATGTTCGTGTAGTAGCGAGATGTAGAGATGGAAAATAGAATTTGTCCAGCCCGTCCCTAAAAAAGACGGAATCCTCTTCTCTCTCCTCTTACAGACCCATTGCACTTAGGTCCCGTCTTTTCAAGGTCAAGGAAACGCTGAGAAATCGTCAGCTCATGAAATATCTCGAAACACGAAAACTTCTTAATGAACGGGAGTACGGTTTTCGTAGCAACAGGTCCACTGGTAATTTAATGGCATGTTTCAACGAAAAGTGGAACCAAAGTTAACATTAATCCGGCGAAAGCAAGATAGTTGCACTTGATATTTTTAAGGCATTTGGCAGAGTTTGGCATCAGGCTCTTTTGTCGAAAATGGATTAAAAATTACCTTTCGGAACGTTCAATTCAAGTTGTCTTGGATGGTTTCAAATCTGATATTCACAAAATAAATGCTGGTGTGCTCCAGGGCTCCGTTCTGTCTCCGACATTCTTTCTAATTTTTATCAATAATCTCTTGTCTGCTACTTCTAATCCAATATATTCCTTCGCCGATGACAATACTTTGCTTCTCACGGCCCTGCTCTTCGGCTATAGAATGAGAAAGGAAGCGTATGATAAGCTCATTAAATTCCGATATTAACTGCATAACCAATTGGGGAACTATCAACAGAGTGGAATTTAATGCTTCTTAAACACAATGCTATATGCTGACGCTTAAGCGAAATTCAAATACCCAGCCATTATCCATGAATGGCACTTGCATCGTCGAAACCGACATCATCACGACACAAACCGATGTTCGCACTGCTTGTTGGTTGGGTAGGGGCTTCCGTTATCAACTGATTTTCAACTGCCGATGACATGACCCTCCATGATGCCTGCAGGAGTGCTTTTCGACATCTCTTAGAGATCAATGACTCTCATGTTGGTTCTCATGTTTTCTTATGACTTTAGAGAAACCAAATACGTGTAAGGTTGAACCCCCTGTACAAAATTATACACCTCACATGTACGTCGCTATAATATTGTAGAGGATCCCTTTTTTGAACACCTGAGTGACATTAACATTGATTAACTTACAATTAGTTTATCCGCGCTTTCCGGAGCATCCTCTACTAGGACAACCAACCCGATTATGAACGAAGCGATACCAAGAAGTCTGCATTATTACGGCCTTAAAAATTCCCATCTTAAGCTTCCCAATAACTGGATGACTGAAGCCATATTTTTAGCATTCCACTAATGAAAATTCTTAGTCACTTAGTTAACTGACAACCTATTAAACTGTCCTACACACATTTTGGTGCCTTGGATCTAAGACCCGTTTCTAAGTATATCTAATAAGGTAATTTAAAAAATGTTAGCTGTTGTTTTTGTATCAGCTCTAATTTATGAGATGGATAAAAAATAAGATTTTTAAAAAATACGGCTTCATTTTAATATTCAATGTGAAGAAATTGTCTTTTAAGGGATTTTCTCGAGAGAAGTTGTATTGGACAATCGCGCACAATTCCGCAGAAATATGAACGTCCCATCTTCCTTGATACCTGTTCTTCATTGTTTTTATATCTTGATGGAAGCATTTCCCTTGTTCTTTGCTAAGATCTCATAAGTTATGCCGAAACTGATCTGTATGACTATGGGGGTAGTGTACTTTTGTGCTCATATTACAGCCAACATTTTGAAAATTAAGAAGCATTTCATTGACTAACTCTTCATAGCCATAAGCATTGTAATTTCCGAGAAAAGCGCTACAAAAGATTTCCACGCAAGTCGTTCTAATTCAGTCATAGATGCCTCAAAATTAGTAGAGTATTTATTATTCTTTTAACTTTTCATCACTTAATTCAGGAAATTTCTGAGAAATATTCTGAAAACATTGTCCATTTTTGTCCAGTGCTTTCACAAATTGCTTTATTCTTTCTCAGGGAAATATAGGCTCATGTATCACATTGCTTTTACCAACGACCATAGCATCTTCATCCTGACTTCACAGGCCAATTTTGTTGTATCCAGTGTTTTGATTTTGCTCTTCTGTCCCAGAGACAAATAAATCATGGATATTTTATATAGCCACTTTGTTGACCTAACTATCTTCAAATTGACACAGATCACCAATTATGTCCGACATATTTTATTTTCTGCAATAGAACTGAAATTACTTCATATTCTTCTTTCATACAAGTAGAGTGGGCAATTGGAATAAGAGCATGTTTATTGCTATTACTAGGTGGGATGAAAAGTAACCTCCTTGACCGCCAGAATGCGCTGCTACTGCAAAAAAGGTTATGGTGCCTTGAAGCCCGTTCATATTTAGGCAGACATGCCAAATTTCAGTGCGATACTGTCTTTAGTTTTGTTTTGACAGCTGATTGTTGTTGACGTGTTTGGCATCATGTTGAGTATGGACAAAAGCGATTTTCGTTCTCTCATAAAACATTATTTTTTGAGAGGCAACACGGCGAAGGAAACAAAAGAAAAGTTGGATAAATATTATGGGGCTAATGCTCCGTCAGATTACACCGCCAATTATTGGTTTCGACAGTTTCGTGGTGGCCGCAACTCCACTACCGATCAAGTCCGCAGCGGCAAGCCCTCCGATGCGGTTACAGAGGACAATGTCAAAAAAATACATGAAATGGTGTTGGCTGACCGGAAAGTGAAGGTGCGCAAGCTAGAAGATACCACAAAGATTAGTACTGAGCGCACAAGCCATATTATGGGCAATATTCTGCATATTAAAAAGTTATCCTGCCGCTGGGTGCCGCGCATGCTCACTCCTGACCAAAAACACGAACGCGAGAGCACTTCGAAAGAGTGTTTGGACTTGCTGATGCGGAATCGGGCGGACTTTTGGCGTCGATTGCTAGCTGTTGATGAAACCTGGATCCACTATTACACACCAGAGAACAGAATGAGTGCCCGGCAATGGACTGAAGCCGGCACGAGTGCTCCGAAGCGGCCGATAGGCGTCGGTTTTCTGAGATTGTAAAGGCATACTCTTCGTGGACTACCTCTGCATTATTCCCAAACCTCAAAAGATGGCTCATCAATAAAAAATTCAGCTCCCGCGAGGAAATCATCGACGCCACGGAGGAGTATTTTGCAAACCTTTCGGAAAATTACTTTTCGGACGGGATCAAGAAGTGGAATAAGTGTATCAAGCTACATGGGGACTATATTGAATAAAATAAAAAAACATTTAAAAAAAACTTTTTTTCATTCCCAAGGAGGTTACTTTTCACGCAACCTAGTATGTAAAAGGAGCCTTGAGATCTCTTTTACTGCTGTCAATAAAAAGACGCCAGTCACTTGGCTGATAGGTCTCCAAGCCCATGAAAGGCAGTAAGCCTATCACATCACTGCAATACACACAATTTTCACCAAATTGCAATTAGCTCGTGCAATAGAAAGTAGTTCGCACATCAGAGGCAGTTCAGCACGTTCCTTTGAAAGATCTAAGTCTCTGATGAGATCATTAAGCTCGTTTTGTGAAGATGTTTTAGGTTTCGATGTTTCTACAGAGCATTGAAAGTCATCGCTTATTTCTTCCTCCTAACATTGTGGTACTCGTAGCTGATGAAAAACTGGTATTGGAACGTCTTCTGAATGAGGAATTTATCTTCTTGCTGAATAAATATTAGGATATTTCCATTTTCGGCGATTGTTTTGGTTGATGCCCACTATACTTGCCATACAGAAGTAACAGTCGTTATGATGATTTTTTTTTTCCTCGCCAAATCATCAGTAGTGCAAATTTCAAAGATTTAAGTGCACCTTTCTCCCATTGTCGCAAATGTTCAGTGCACATTTTACATACTTTACACTATGAGGCGCCCACGCTTTACCTTGATTGCAAATTTCAATATTGAAGTAAGCAAAACATGTACAAGCGGATCACATTGTTTTCTTTTTATTAATTTTCGCTGATCTTTGAAAATATATTCTCCACAAGTGAAACAAAACTTATCAGGGTCGTTAACACAACGTCTTTACTTTCTAGCCATTATGAAATATTTAGATTTATTTTATCAGTGTTATTATGAAATCGAATAAGGCTTAACACTAACTAAACCGCGAGGAAAATGGCGATTCGATAATGTCGAGGAGAGCGTAGGAAATAAACAAAAAACGTCTCTATAACAGTGCGCTTACAGAAGCTTGATACTGCGAGGCGTCAGCGCTGATATGTAAGGGGACAACGGACTCAAGAAGTGTGAAGTAAATGCATACTGCAGCTTCAACTTAATTCAGTTGGTTTAATTCGAATCCATGGTGTCATTTTTGTTTCCAATTTTAATGATTTCATTGAAAAGATTTGCAATCCGAGCCTTATATGAGCTGGTAGATAGTAAACTAGAGGTGACAGGATAAATAAACTAATGCATATTATATGTACATCATTTTTCTTATACAAACAAATCTGCACCAATATTTTATTTATTTTTTTTGTAGGCTTGTGTTATAAGAACTATTATCTTTAAAACATGAAAACTTCTTCTTTGACACAAGTTGAACTATAAACTCATTCCCCGTACCAAACCGTATTGATGCCTCATCATGCATAAAGCGAAAAAGATTGTCCAGTGCTTAAGCCCAAACAGAAGAGATTATGTTCCACTGATAACCAAATACAATATCCGGCCAATATCCTTTTAAATTCGCATAAAATTATAAAATCCTCCATGTACATGGCTATTCGGTTTTCATTTACCCTGTAATCCAGTTTTCGTATTTTCTGAAACACGTGCTTATACACTAGTATACTCGAACATGCCAAACAATCTACCACCCATTTACCAGCCCCAGTAATTGCTTTTTGATATGCTGTCACCCTTATATTGATTTAATTGATTGTTCTCCACCTTAAAACCATTATGTGCCTGGTAAAATATTTTTTAAAATATTTATTCAGCACGCCTACAGAGACGACATCACGTTTAAAATTTTTTTTTCTTTTTGCTTTTTGAGATTAAAAAAACGACCATGACCCAATGAATTATTTCTGACATGCCAGCTTTTCATTCACATTGTTTAAATTTTATCTGAAAAAAAAAAAATTTACCAAAACCATGTGACAATGGGTTATAACACTACTATCCATCTTTGGCCACCACTGTCAACGGACTCACAGAAGACGAATGAAGTGATGGAATTCTGATATCAAATTGCTGGTACAAGCTATTTAAAAGGGATTACATCCTGGCAACATCTGCAAAAAGGATTTTTCTTCATTTTTACAAAAAAAAAAAAAAATAAAACAATTGACAGAACGTAAAAACGAAAATGTCAAATCGAGAAGATCTCTCCAGACAAACTAGGAGTAAAAGAAGGGCACAACACTTTCTGAATACATAAACATACATATGTCTAACCCGACGTCTCAGATAAAAAGGATAAGATACTTTTCGTATAATAAATGGAATGTTGCCCATATCGGATAAAGGTTGTATGTAAGCAACGTCTCGACATATGTGCAATTTTCTGCTTATTGCTACTTTGATGCTGACTACCCAAATATTTGAGGTTGCATTAGTAACATGTGGTCAAATTCAATTTCGATTGGAAAATTATAATCCTCTTTCAAGTTAGACAAAAGGGTCTGGTTTAAAAATCGAACGATTGTAGTTAACAAAATTACATGAAACCCAATGGTAGATTGGGTTGTATTGCTTCTAAAGTAGTGTAAGCAGAAGAGATATACCCACGGTTATCAACAATATCCTGTCAAGATTTTATGATTCTACGAAGACATCTAAGTTGATGATGGATGTGTACGGATACATAAGAACAAGCGATTTTGATGAAATCCATAAACCTTTGACTTACAAAGACTTAATTCTGATTTAAGTGCTAACTTTTCACCAACCAGCACCTTTTGTTTTCACCCAGATCCAGTTCAATAACTAAACTTCATCGAAATCCGAAAAATTAATTTCCCGCCAGAATGAAAGCAACAATGATGTATAGGCGTGAGGAGAGTGGCCGTGGAGTCGATTTTCGTATCCGTCAATCAATTGAAATAGGTAAAAATGAATAATGAAAGATGCTCCAAATTTCATTGACCCAACTAAAAAAAGCAATGCCACGGAGAAGGTCTATATAAAGCCGCACGAATTTTTTACGCACTTCTTGATATTCTCTTTTTCATCTTCGTCATTAACAAAACAAAAGGACAACGCACTAATATTGTTAAAAATTCCTTACAAGGATTGTTTTGGTAAATCCTTATTGAAACAGTAATTGTGAAATCTATGAGAAATTCGAGCTAATGGGTCAAGTTGGTTATGAAGAACTGTAACCGCCGCTCGAGAAAAACAACGCTCCACTGAATTTCGCATATGTATTCATAAACAGGGTGTAATCTTTTACCCACTACTAACTTCAGACATTTATAGCTGTCAAATCAATTGTCAGATTGCAAACTGTCAGTGGCAATTTTATTCAGAAGTTTTTGCAATTTCTTAGAACTATGATTCCAAAATTATTGCTCTGCCTAATAGTAATCTATATACATATAATCCAAAGCTTCCTCCAATTTTTAAAACACTTTTCATAGACAGATTTTGGAATTGTCTTGAGCTCCTTCTGCGAACTCTCCTTTATCGCCTCAATCGCCTTAAAACGCTTTCCGCGAAGTGGTATCTTGAGTCGCGGGGATAGGAAAAAGTCACAAGGACCCATTTCAGGTGAATACGGAGTTTGCGGAACGATATGAACGTTGTTTTTGATCAAATAGTCGAGTACAAGATGAGATGTGTCAGCCCAAAATTGATACGCTCACGTAATACTCCTTATTTACTGTCTGGCTTGGCGAAAGAAGTTCGGAGTGAACCACAACACAGCAATAATAGAAAACGGTCAACAAAGCCTTGATTTTGGATCGACTCTGTTGTAGTTTCTTGGGTTTTGGCTCATCTGAGAAGAGCCATTCCGATGATTTTTGGTTAGTTTAGATGTCATATTCATAGAAATCATGGCATCAACAACATTTTGGCCCGAAGAAACCGCAGAAATGATGCTGGTTCTTGAACAAGGTCAACACTCTTGGCGCATGACGCGCTTCAAGTCGTCTCAAGCTCAAGACATAGTGCATAACGCTCTGTAACGATCCGAACGGGACACCATGATCGGCTGCTGTTTAACCACAGTAAGGCCCGCTTTAAACTCTTTGTACCAATCGTACGATTGTGTTGTCGATATTATCGAGTCCCCGTAGGCTACCATTAACATTTTCAACACTCCCGCGCATTATACGGCAAAATTTCAGGCAAATTCTTTGCTCAACTAAATTTGAAATTGTGAAATTCGCAAAACACAACAAAAACTGACTTGCTTACAAAGCTTAACTCCATCCATCTTTTACAACAACTTGCCGTTTGTCCGCTTACATAAAAAAAAAAAAAAAAAACTGTACTCAAAGATTTTGGTTAGAAGGCTTACAGAATCCACCTTGGGAAAGACTACAGGCCGAACGACACCTCGTTGGCTTCAAGACTTCAATTGGAACTGGATCCGATTTTTAGTCGAAAAATTGTGTTTAGCGATGGGGCATATGTTACGCTCAATGTGTATGTCAATAAGCAAAATTGATGCATTTGAAGCAAAGATGATCCAAAACAGATTAGCCCGCTCTGTGGCCTTTTGGAGTCATCGGGCCACATTTTTACGTAAATAAAGCCAATCTACGTGTAACGGTCAACGTAACATTCGATGAACGCATAATTTCGCATAATGGACATGTAAAGTGGCCTACAAGATCTTGCGATTTGACAACTTTTGATTATTTTCTTTGGAGTTACGTAAATGCGCTGATCTGCGCTGGCAAACCAACAACAATCGACACATTTTAAGCCAACATTTTTTGTGTTTTTGAGGACATACGGCCACAAATGGTTGAAAAAGTGGGCGAAAACCCCTCGGATCACATTTATCAAATCCAGCCGTAGTGGGTATATGCCTGAAGCTGTGTTTAAAAATTACTTGCAGAGTGTACTGTACACCCTTTACATAAAGTCTATACGGTTCAGTTGACGCAAGAAGCCTAGCCTACCGACCATCATGCCTTGGCCAATTATGTGTTGAAAATGCTTGAGGAAGCAAAGCTTTGTTAGTAACCAGAATTACGACATTTTGGCCTCAGATAATCAAAGGTTGACAGTCGAGAAGCCGATCTATAACCAAAGTGCTAATATTTCATATGGTTTCTGGGTGGAAAATATCATTGGACCGTATTCCTTCGAATGTGATGCCAGTGTTGCTATAGCCGTGAATGGACTGCTCAAGGATTTTTTAAAGTTCAGAGCGTATAAATGTAAGCTATGTGAAGTGGTTTTCAGTCCCGCATTGACGGTGAGTGGAGGAGGAGATACAACAACGAACTGTAGGGTCTGTATAGCGTAGCGACATTGACCTAGCCAGAAGGGTGAGGATCCAACGACTGGGTCATGTAGAGCGAATAGACGCTCCGATCCATCCCAGACCTAAAGTAAGTGTCCTCTATAATCAAATAACAAAAATTTAAAAGACTATAGATAGCGAAGACATAATTGTATTCGCAAGAAACCTATTATTTGTCGGAGTCCTGACCGAGGTCATAGCATCAGGTCTTGGGAACTACTACATCATTATGTACCTCATTCCCTATTGCTTTGTAGGTTCATATATAATATCTCACTTCCACTTCTCACTTGGATGCCAAAAAGCCATGGATTATGCAGTAACGGATATGGTCACCTGACTAGGACAAAAAAGTCCCTTGTTAGATTAAGAGTACATGCAACCAAATGTAGCAAAATAACTTTCATATTACGTGGGGTTGGAATAAAGAACCAGAGCAGAACATCAGCTCAACGAGCAAAGGAGAAGAAGATGCATCGGGTTGTCCGAGAAGAAGCATGACAGCTAAATTTCAGGGAAATGAAGCAGTGCTACTCAGAAGCCGACAAGATCTGAACAGAAATTTGTAGAAACGAGCTTGAAAATTTAGTGTTGACGTAAAAAGAATTTATACTGTTTAGATGCATAAACAAGGTCTAAGATAGAACGAACTATTCAACAAGGCGATGGAGGCTAATACTTCCTACCAAAATAAAGGAACTATAGAAATATTTCATCACTAGTTCGCCTGGTAAGACCGGCTTTGAAATTTGTTGAAATGAAAGTTTGACTAATAAATGGATCATTTGCCCAATCCAAACAAAAGGAGATTGAATTTCTCAACTAAAGAAGACATTGTAAACGCCTTACGACAATTGTCAACGATTTCACAAGCCATTCAGTTCAATTCACCTCAGTTCCTGAGAAACTCAGTTAATTGTCAAAAATAACGATCGAACACGCGCCTTTGATGTCAAAAAAGTGTTTGGGAAAAGATGACATTTTACTATATGAATAGGTCTAGGTTCTTGCTAGAATATGTTGTTTGCATATGTTAATTACAGAAGAGAACATAATGAGTTCCTTCTGTCAACAAAAGGGAAAGGCCTCGCTTCGCACAACTGCCACAACTGAAAGAAGTTAGCCATAGACAGTGAGAACTGAGCAAATTTACTGGTTAAGTCCACTTCAAAATCGTCGGAGGAAATAGATTAACGAGTATGCCCTCATCACGAATTTTATAATACAAATTCATCTTGAAGACTGAATACTTAGCGCACGAACCTTAAACAAAGCGATGAACTATCAATTCTGGAGATTGTCATCCCTTCAATGAGTACAATGTTACGAAATCCTTCAATAAAAGATAGTCTTCATTCCTCCATTCCTTATTGACTAAAAGTTGGATAAAAAGTGGAAACTATCGTTTCAATAAGCAAATCACACCAATGTCCATCCTTAGTTAACTTTTGTTGTTGTGTGAACAAAATTAACTGTAACACCTAAAACACAAAGCAAGATTTAATTAGCACCTTAAGGTGCAGTGAAGGACATTTTTTCTTTAAAAAAAAAAAACACACTTAAATGGGCACAACAATTACCCTTTTCTCTATGTGTGGGTAATTAGAGTCAATTATACACCCGACTTTAAGTTCAAGTTATTCCTTTGAGAACTTACTCCTACAATACAAATTGTACACCCCACAAATCCACTTTTAATCTCCTTAGCATGCACACAAACTTTTGTAATTACTATGGCGCAAATCAAAAGCGTTTTTAATTAGCATTACATTCAAACCTTCACTAAGTTCGTATAGCTCAACAACTCACGTATATGTGAGTACATGTCGCGTACCTATTTACTGCCTCCTTCGGAGGCTCTGAAACATTATTCTCAAAAGGTCACACACAATCACCAGACCTAAGAGCAGAGAGTACCAGTTCAGCTATAAGGGTGACATGACCGAATTCCCAGCATTGCATCGCATATGACTACGAGTATGTACATGGTGTTGGTCGTATTTCACGTGAGGAATTGTAACACATTCAAATGCCAACTGTGGGTGCATGAAGTGTGGCCACATCAGAACCTACGTGCTGGGAGGAAGCGAAATAATAGCTTGAAAAATTGCATTGCGCCCTTCAAAACCAGGGGTGGTTTCTATTCATGAGTGGAGCTTCTGTTATTTTTTTTTTTTGTTTGTCCTTACTGTGCCATAACTTTGGCATTACCTGAAAGGATCCGGAAAACGAAAAAACCACCGACATTTTAGTGTAGCTATAGGGGCACATAATCTCACATGGGAATACATGGACATGGGGCTCACATAAAATGGGTACGGTTGAAAATGTAAGCGGAATGAAAGTGCTTATAATTATGATGCACCTTATGCGCACTATAAAGGTGTGCCGGGAGTTGTTGGGAGTAAATGCAATTCATTCAATATGCAGCTGCCTCATTAAAGACCACCATCAACGGTAGGATCTCTTACAGATAGAACTATGAAGATATCCTCTCAACAATAGCATTTGTGTTGCACAATACTTAAATCGTGGGAGAAATTCCTTTGTTAAGCAGATTTATGTCATGGCACACAAGGTTCCGACACACACAGTATGCATTCGATTATTCTCTTCACAATGGACTGTTAGAGGAAGTTTGACAAATTATTCAATTGCAAAAATTAGAAACAAAAAAAAGCGAAAAATATATTGTGCTCGTACAGCCAATTTAATGCGGCCTAAGGGTTTAGCACTTACTAGCTAATTGGAGGCCTTGAATCTCTTGAAGCGAAACAGCTTGAAATGACTTAAAATTGTTTACTAAATTGGTAACTAAAAGGGAATAATTTTAAAAGGCGACTATATTAATTACAACAAGAGACGCGTTCACTTAAATGTATTACACGGGCTGGAAGCCGACATTAAGCGCGAGCATACTGTAATTTCATTATAATTTAATAAGATGGGAATGAGGTTATAATAATAAAATAGAGAAGTATTTTGAAATCGCAAAAAAAATGGATTTAATTTATACAAATTGTAAGTTTCACCAAGACTTCGCGGTCAATTAATATCCTCCAAGATTAAAGAATGTCGCTTGTTTGTCTTGTCAGTACCAGTGATTGCATAATTTTGCCGGCAGCATTTCGCCACTTTACTTCTTCATTTCGAAAACCTACTTTCAGTCTTATTCGAAAATAAAGTTATTAATACCCTGTCGAACCCTCTATTTCAAAGACATTATAACTTTCAAACATTCAAAACCAACGTACACTGGTACCTTTCATTTTTGCTTTAATAGTTTCCTTTAAGGGCAAACTGAAATTACTTAATGCACTAAATATACCCAGATTCCACAAGGAATCCCAGAGGTCTCTCTCAATGAGAACTCCTGTTTCAGTACTAATTTTACGGCATTAGTTTAGGGCCGATGCGAGAGAGCAAAACAAATTCTGTTATTTCTATTTATCTTAAGGTTGCTTGCCTCACGTAAAAAGGGAAACTGACTAGCTCTGCTAAAATAGTTTTGGAAATGTGATTCTAATGAGCAACACTCGGTTTTGAAACGTTTTTGGCGAAACATAGGACTTTTCGCAATAGCTTGCCCTACGTATCTTGCTGCTCTATCCGTTGCGTCAAGGGTTTAAGGGTTTGATCTAATAAGGATTTATTTTCTTATTTTTGTTAATATCCAAGTTACATGAATTACGTAAGATATCTCAGTACACAGTCAATTTACTAAAACTTTAAAATTTTACAATGAACTACTGGTAAATGCTATGTATGCAAGTATTTCTCAAGCCCTGACACTGCGTGAAGAATGCCTGTGTGCACAGTTATAAATAAATTGAGTCCAGGCTATAAATACATTATACACAGTGTGGCAAATAATATCACGGACTGGCTCTGGAAAACTGAATTAAAACGCAATTTCTGTTTATTTTTCGGTGTTTTTTGTTCGAAAAATTCTCCTCTCCATTCAACAGACTCGTAACAGCGATTCAATAGTGATTCAGAGCAGGCATCTTGCTAATTTTGGGGAATTGGCTTAAATGCCCGTGCTTGAATAGTAGGAATGTCATCAAAAAGCATCCTTTCAAATTTAATTTCAAATTCGGGAATAAAGAGAAGTTGCACGGTGCCAAATTTAGTAAATACACTTGATTTCAAGCCAACAATTGACGAACAACGAGTGCTGTGTGACTCAGGGAACAAAGACCATCTTTTTAGATCTTCATATTCAATTCGAATACGATGGATTCTGGCGCTTCAAACTTCAAGATAATATGCGAAGAATTGTTTTGCCTTCGAAGAATATGATAAGCATTGTCTTTATTTTTGAAGGAAATTCTCTTCGTTTTATAGCTTCTGGTGAATTTTTAGACTTACATTCTGCACTTTGACCCTGGATTTCTGGATCATATGGGAAACACCATGTGTCGTCACCCGTAACAATTGTTTTCACGAAATTTGGATCTTTTTTTGGAGCCGCAATGACGTCTCTGAAGTGCCAGACTCTCATCATTTTATGATCGTCATTCAATGTACAAATTCTCATAAAAAATGGCCTCTCAATCATTCTTAATAAGGCATTGCCATTTTCTGCAACAAATTGCCTACTATTTCGATCACTGAAATTGGCCTTCTTGTGTGTTTGCCATACTCCAGCATCTCTCTGTCGCACAAAAAACGTTTATACCACTCGAAAATAACTATTCTACTCAAATATCATCACGCTACACTTGTTACTCGATCGGAATGTTTCTGAGGTATATATACCAAGTTTTGCGTTGATTTTCAAAACTGATTTTTGTTCCAAGAGAGAATCAGCTACGACTAGACTATCAGTTCAAATACCCCATGAACAAAAAGAATTTATCTAAAATGTCTTATACGAACTATAAATGCTCGTTTTTTTACCCATATATTATGTACACATAAAAGTCTACAGACTTTCTACAGGCCGATGATAGATTTATACTGTGGACTAGCTTGGAGAAATCACAAAATTTCAAGTCGAAACTTATAATTTGTTCGCCATATAGTCAATGCCATCGTTAAATTAGCGGTTTCGGGAAAGTGAGAGAACTCAAAGTCTGGAAATTATTCTAAAGTTAGAACAATTTAAGATGAGCTAGAATATAAACGCGCCACATGGTTAACAAAAATAATGGTACAACCAGGTATAAATATGGAAAGCACCTTTGTTCAACAAATTTTCTTAGCTTCGAAAATGTGAAGAAAATGCCACATTTTTTGCTACTTTCAGCTTGCTATTATGTATATGCTTAGGGCAAATTAAGGAGGCGAATGTAAGTTGCCAGGTCACCTGTCTTGGTGTAAATACTAAATTTGGCAATGACTTTCGCCCGTTTAAAATAAAAAAACTTTAAATTGAAATTCCCTATAGCATGCTCCAAACTCTAATAGAACCAAGTTATCACCAATCCCAAAGGCTGTTAAGAAGAACATGTTCATATAGCCAGTCAGGGGATGTTTTAATTGCAAGCCATCCTTTTCGAGGTGAAATTCAGTTCATAAGATAAGACAATTGCTAACACCAGACTTTTGGATCCTACCACCGAGACTGCGAAAATGAAGGAACACTTTAATCGTCCGAGGCTCTATAGCTGGAGGAGAAGGCTGTGAAGTAATATGCCAAAGCACTTGGACTAGATAACCGGAAACAATTTGCTGGGAATATAATGATGGAAGCTTTCTATGGGTAAGTCGCAAAACGAAATATTTTATACCCGTACGGGATACATATGCACGTTTCTGGCAATCAGCTTCTCATAATGTTTTATAGATTTTTAAATTTAAAATTAAATAATTTAATCAATTGGCACCCACCTGACGAATAAGAAAATTATTCTATTATCCAATTCGGATAATAAAATAATTTCCGCACATCTGACGATGACAATTATACAAATTAAAATTATCCACTTTAATGCGGAGACCATTCATTTTTTTCTCCCAATTGAAGTGTTCCCCTCCTGGTGGCTCTATGGAACTCGAATTTCAGTCGCATTCAGGTATCTATATTTTGTGCCACGTTTATTCTATAAACGTGACAACAACAACTAATGCAACAAAATAAAAATCAAAAAATAAATAAAAATAAAACAAAAAAACGTTATTTCAATGAAGAATCTCATTAGATACTCATCGTGGCGTACTCGTATTCTATTCTACGTGATTTTTCAAACGAACAAATTTTTTTATTTATTTTTTTTTAATAAAAAAAAAAGTCGGAAAATTTTCATTTTACGAGGAAATTTTCCATCTCATTGTACATCAATGAGTACTTGTTTTTTCCAGGCAGATTTCCTTCTTTTTCTTTTGCTTTTGATTTCCGGGAAATTCTAATATTCCTTTAAAAAATATTTTATCCATGATGAATGGTGGAAATCGATTTTATACTATTAAAGGATATTAATCCAGAAATAAGTGTCCCAAAAAATCTATAAAATATATATTCGCTGAATGGGTATTTGCAAAATTGGCTTATTCCGATACAGGTTTCACTCGACGGGCTTTTGCAGATTCCAGATATTCCGGACAAAAAAAAAAAAGAAGATATTAACAACACTTGCCAGGGCTATATTATGGATTAGTCCGTAATACCCGTAACCTCTACCCCTGATATCTGTTAAAGTCAATCAGATTAATCTTTGACTTGGATTCCGCCCACTACTTGACTACACCGCAACAAGGAATAGTATAGTGCTATTTACCTATTCGGTCTAAAAACGACATTTCACAGATATGTTAGATATCCCCTCTACAGTCACTGCTGTTCGACACAAAGAACAGTGCTGCAACAACCATTCCCAACGAAATTGTGAAACTGGAAGAGTTTTTTCAAAGGTAATCCTTAATCAAGGTACCACCAAGAGCTCAAGGATTTAGACAAGGCGATGCACTGTCATGCGATGTCTTCCATTTGGTAGTTGAGGTAGTTGAGGACTTTGTCAACGACACCAGCGCTGTATCAAACGAAGAATAACTCGCTGCTTCTTTGGGCCAAGAAGGAAATTGACCAGCAAAGTCCTCAATCGATAAACTAAAGTTACCCTATATAATACCTTAATAATGCCAGTCCTGCTCTATGGCGCCGAGGCATGGACATTATCAAAAATAGATGAGGTGGCACTTGGCTGCTTCAAAACGAAAATAATTTGAGTGATTTTTGGACAGTAAGTGAAAGAGGAGATATGATGACGAACTGTATGGACTGTATAACAACATCTACCTACCCAGAAGGGTGAAGATCCAACGACTCAGATGGCTGGATTATGTAGAACGGATGAACACCAATGCTCCGGTCTAAAAAGTCTTCGAATCCGCCACCGAGGGACAGCGCAGTAGAGAAAGACCGATATTCAGGTTGTGCACGCAAGTGGAAGGGGACCTCGGTCAACTTAATGTGCGAAACTGGCGGCAGCTAACAAAAGATAGAGCTGGCTGGAGACGCTTGTTGACTGAGGGCCTGGTCCATCCCGGAATGGCACTGGCATTGGCTAGAGCACTTTTCTCGAATTGCTCATTACCCCATTCAATAAGAACTTGTTAATTGAAGGGACTAACATAGCGTATGAGACCATTAAACATAAAAACGAAGTAAGGACAGAACGACACCGCAGTATCTGACAACAAAGACACGTTTTGCAACTGATGCCCTGACCAGCACAAAAGTCAATTGCTGTCGAGGCTAAAAGAATTGTAGAGGCAGTCTACGAACTTACAGAGCCCCTGTTTTATTAGAACAGAAAAACTCGCGCTGCAAACATGATCAACTTCAATATGTTTTCAGCAATTTATCAAAATATTTCAGAAGATATTTGGAAAAGACTGTCATGTCAGGGGATCGACCAAATGACAAACAATGAACAAATACTGCTAACAAAAGTATCTCAAAGAAGCAGTCAACGATGAAATCTTTTTTATGGTAGAAGACCTGCAGCAGAGCTAGGGGTCCTTGTAACGATTGCAAAGTGGTTCTTCCAAACCACAACCACGAAAACAACGTTTTCAGGATATGAAGAACTCGCAATTCAAAAAGTCAGCCTTGTTCTTTTTAAAGGAAGAGCTACAGCAAGTTTTCTTATCACAGAGAAGTAAGAAATCAGTGGGAACTGATAGTAAACCGAATATCGATTTTTGATATCGGTGGATCCTACCATCTATTCAATAATTCATAAAAAATTGACATTAATGTGAGCTTTGGAAAAGAGACATTCTCAAAAGAAATAAAAACATGTCGAATTCAGAGAATCTTCGGCTTCGTATTTTCGGATAATCAATTCGGTTTTATGACGAGGTATACCTCATACGAGTATTTTGACATTGGTATCAAATGCGGCATTTTCACGAGCAATATTCTATAGCATGCATATATACCTATAGTATTCTATAAAAATTGCTTGTTGACCACTAATAGCATGCTATAAAAAATTGCATTCTCTGTATCTTTTAACTCATAGCTTCTTCTTCTTCTTCTTATCTTTTAATTAACCCTTTCCTCGTTACACGAACTTATGCGTAACGAGTTTCCCATTTTTACTGCATCGCTGCTGCTCTGCTTATGGGGTTGGCTAATGTCGCAGACCGCCGAACGCGTCTACATAATGCTCGGTCCTAGATCGCTTCAGTGGTTAGCCCCAGGCGTTGTTGCGCATTTGCCATCTGAGAAATCCAGGAATTCTTTTTCCGACATCGTTTTCTTATAGTTGGAGTGACCGTAGTTGATAGACATCCTTAACATTTTCATTTCCGCTCCCGTCATTTTGTTTTTAAACGCTTGGAACATTGTCCAGCACTGTGAGCCGTATATAAGAGCTGGTCTAACAACCGTGGTGTAGAGTTTCCTCTTTAATTTAAGTGGAAATTTTCGGTCGCAAAAGATTCCCGAATTTTCCTGATGGAATGCTGTCTGGTCCCGCCGCTTTCCCCCGCTTCATTTTTCCGATTGCTATACTTATTTCTTCGATTGAAAAGTCCGAAACTTCCTCCTCGAACAGACCAGCTGTCTTTTAACTCATACCGTTCTATGGCTATCATTCTATGGGCTTTTATTTTTATAGTAGTTTGACATAGCACTTCCCCGATGACTGAGAGGTGAATGAATGAAATAATTACATTTATTTATGATTATTGGCAATTCCAATGTCATGCGTTTGTTTTTGCAGTTTTTTTTTAATGTTTTGATGCCTCTAACTCTAAGACACTTCGAAATGTTTTGCTCTGCAACATTTGAACGATTGTAATAGTAAGCTATGAAACGTCCACCCTTAGTTTTATATTTTTCTATGAGAAGCCGCCGTGTAATATACAAAGACAAGAGGCTAAAAACGCCTGCTAGATAAGCTTAGATGTTTTCGTATCGTATGGCAAGAAGGTATGTATAATTTGCGCTGTACATAATTTGCAAATCAGTAGACAGTTCATCGTGATACAAGCGCTTTTTTGAGATCGCGTTACCATGCTATTGCATTGCACCAACGACTTCAACGTTTATCGTGATAAGGTAAAGAAATATTACGAAGTGAAAGATTAGTTCTCAGAAGTCTGGAATCAATTCTTTTATGATCACCTTTCCTGAGACCTTAATTCATACCAGAAAGAATTGCCGAAAATGTTTGATGATGAGACAACACAGGTAACCTGTTTAAATGTAGTCAGATAACTTCGAATTTACCATTCGTTTGATTGTAAATGAACCACTAAGAATCAAGGGGATTATATGGTCAATAAGTCAAAAAATATTAAACCGGCTTCGATCCCGACTCCATCTTGCAATAAGTCCAATATAATCACATTACTAATAGAGAATCAGCAACAGTGTGGAATTTAATGTTTCCGAAACACAATGCGGTCTGCTGTCGTTAAAGTGGAGTTCTAACATCCACTCTTTATCCATAATGACACTTGCATTGTGGTATTTCTGGTATGTGTGTGTCAATGAAAACATACGTTGAAATGATCACATATTGGATGTCGCCAAAAATGCTGTAAAATATCTTTAGGCCTCTGATCTGGACTCAATATATAAAGCAATTATCTGACCAAAATTGTGTTACAATACACACATCTAGTCAGGTGCCCCCATTACCTCTTTGTATTTAATTAAACTCATGGGTGACGCCAACAATGCACAGTGCTCTGACGCTCTTGAACGCCGCGGTTATTTCTCCTATTTGTCCTTGTTCTATCGCTGTTTTCAACACTACTGCTCCATTCCCGGTGCCACTCCGACCTTCCAAACCTTCAACTGTAAAAGCCGTCGCGCTATGAATGCTCATCAGTTTATCCTCAAGACCACTTTCGCACTTTTGTCGAAATATCGAAATGTCGAAATATCGTGAGCTCTTTACTTCCTAGTCATTACAACCTTCAAACATTCAAACCCAAAGTAAATCGGTATCTCTATAGTTTTTCTCCGTAAATTTGCCTCGTCCACGCTGAAAATATTTTTTAGTGAAGTTTCGTGATGTAAATTACAAGAGTATCGGGGAGTACCTCTTATAAATTTTAAGATTTCCGCTGCAAGAATGATGATGATGTCGATTAAAGACAGGAAGCGAGATCGTCCACAGCAATGTACTATATTATGGTCACTTACGCACTTAAATAAAACTCTTTTTAAAATGAATGAATATGTTGGTGTGTTTGACACAAAATCGAAAAGTAAAGAAAGTTATTTAATTTCTTAGTGTCAGCATCTTTACCGAGGAGAATGCTTAACCCTACAAGTATAATCTTTGTAAGTTCCCATTTTTCCGTTGGCAAAACATCGTACATCGATTGGAATGGAAGAAATAAGTTATTGATCCATCTCATGGGAAACTATCTAATCACATGTTACATGACTTTCTGCTTACAACGTTACAAGGACGTTGTAATGACTACCCTTAGGTATATACAGATGATGTAACTTTACTACGTGGATCATACATAGCAATCCTCTGTTGCAAAGCTTTGGCGGTCCAAAAAGTAATCAAAATTTGCTGCGTCAGTAATGGGCTTTAATTCATATCTCTCATAAGTAAAGCTGTTCTCTTCTTGAGGAGGAGCAAGTTCTGAAGATTGACTCATCTGTTTCTCTTAATATCTATTTGACCAAAAGTGCTACGTGTCTGAATAGTAAATTTTTTTATTGCATCTAAAACCAGCAAGGCCTTTTCACCTACTTATTTTTTTTTAAAGTGTTAGGAAACCCTTTGCAAGATATGGGGCTTGTCATATCTAATTGTCCCCTGGCTATGATAAAACCAATCCTTTGTTTGGCGGAGCACAGCAATCATATTTCGCAATCGTATTTCAAGATTTTAGTACATGTTTACGACAACACCATGTTCAAAAATGTGATTGAACGACAAGGGGTCATTTGGGGCCAACTATCAGACCACATGAACCAAGATATCAGAATCCCAACTAATCAACAACGTACATTAAACCAGGATCTAGGTTCTAGGATCGCCAATTTTGGGAAACTTTTCAAATATCCAGAAACAAATACTCGAGGCGAATCGATGAACGTAAAGAACTCGTTGGTGGTTATAGATACAAACTACACTTTTTAAAAGGACTAGACCGAAATCAGATGGAAAATAGCTCGCCTGGTGGCACGGACATTTTGTTTTAGCAAAAACATGCGTAACGATCTTTTCGCCCTGTAACGACGAAATAACATCGCCAATAAGGGCCTGGAAAAATCCAAAGCAGTTGTCATTCACGACATCCGGAAAGAAATCTTTTAAGCTCCTTCCTATACTTTAGCAGAAATCTTACAGCGACAAATTAGGACATGAAGGGAAACCAAAGCCTTACCCGAATGTTGGATGAAGGAATGATTATAAGCGTTTGTCAGGCTGGGACTAAGCAAACGATTTAAATAGTGCTGAATCTAGCGAAAGGACATCAATGCGCGACATCGAAGAGGAAGTGCTTCGAATTGCTTGTCTTTTTGAAATTTTAAGCGACAGCAGAGATGATATTATGGAAACGGAAAATGACAAGTATACTGCCATTGTTTTGAGCTCAGATGGACCATCCTAAACGTCTTAAATTCTTTTGTTACCTTTACTAGGTGGCCAACTTAAATAAAGGTCGCCAGCGTCTTAATTTCTCAGCATAACACCAACTCTGCTCAACTCAACATTGTAGGGTAGCAAGTTGAGAAAGTTTGAAGCTTTGCCTGATGTCGAACTGGTTGTGGCTAGCAGTATTCAAAAGCCAAAAGCTGCGTTCCGTACGTCAAGCGGCATCTGTTTCGAATTTCGATCAAGCATAGAAACAGTGCACTGTTGTAGTATCTGTAAAGCAGCAAACAATGTCACAAGGAAGCTGCACATTTAATGGAATTCACCCACTTTATTAGGTAAACATGTGGGCTGTCTTAAGCAGATACAGAGGAAGACAGAAATTCAATCCAAGATCTTAGTGCCGTGATTATTAACCGAAGATCTGCATTCCAGAAAATGATTGTTAAGTTCAATATAAGGTGATGGTCGTGATGAAGTTTTATGATATACGAGTTTAAGTTAACAGGAATCAGCTCAGCGCCAGTTGGAGATCTCTTGTTCAACTAATCATGAGCTTGGTTTGCATCTAAGATTTGACCTTGAGTTCGTAATGTTTGTGGTGAAAATGGTGTTTTTTTAATTCATTATACTCCGTTTTTGTCTTTCATGAACAGTTCAGACTTTAATCTAAGCATAAATGGCATCTCGACATCCTTTTTCAAATAAATGTTCGATAAGAGTTATCAACTAACAATAGTCATTCAACAATATTACGATTAGTTTCTTTTTAAATTGATAAAAGTGGTAGACAAAGTGGGGCAGATGCTATGATAATAGCTAGTTACCTTGTTTTTTAAATCTAAAATTAAATTTCTTCATATTGTCTTAAGCAACATCCTTAAGTTACTCGTAGCTGCTTCCACCATCCTGCTGGAACTACATCTCCTCCACATTCATACCATTCAATCGAGGATGGGAAAACTCATTATTCATTTCATAGTTCTATAACTACTACTCTTGACCGTTATACACTGATTAGTTTAATGTTTGAATGGATTAGGCCCAAAGACTACACCAAACTGTGCATGTTTTGAAATGTAATTCATAGTTCATTGTGAATTTTCTTTGCTCCAAATGGGGCAATTTTGCATATTGGCATACATTTTGACCCACAAATAAGCCTCATCGCTGAACACAATTTTACAATAAAACAGCGGAGATCTTGCCAGTTGATTTTGGACCCATTCACCGCTTCAATTCTACCTCGAGCTGAATCTTGTAAGCTTTCAATAAAGTGGACGGACACTCTTTAACACTTTAACACTCTTCTAAACAGATGCAATATTCTCTTCAGTACGCACTCTTTATTTTCGTCTTGCTGTCACTGCATCTTCCAAAGAAAATGTTGTGCAAAAACATCAACAATATGGCGAAAAGCGTTCTCAGATTTGTTATTTTGTCGGGTGCAATATGGTGCAAGTGCTCTCCAAATTTGGCGAACAAACCTATAATTTTGGAACCAACTTTCTAAAATTTGGTATTGTCGAAGCGGGATAATATTGAAAAGTCTACTAAATAAATAAATACCTTAACAAGTATTATTCTTCGTTTCAATATCTTGCTGAAAACGATGTACATCAGGCCGATTCTACAATATTATCATCATCATTACATAGTATAAAACAAAGTCGCTTTCCGTGTCCGTATATTTGGCCGCTAACTCCTCCTAAACCACACAACTGATTTTTATGCAGTCTTCACCATCATTTAGACAATTATTCACGGAAGGTTTGCATATATAATAAAACCTAATAAATTTTTTTTGTAGGTAGAACAAACCATTATTTTGATACCAAGTCGCCGAAAAATAAATTTACATTGCTTCCGTAGGTTAAAATTTAAGAGATACTTAAGAGCGCTGCGAAAGTGGCCCAGCGCACACTTGACTATTTTTACCTCGGGATACAACGTTGTACAATGTTGCCACATGTACGCTATTCAATGGCAGAAACGTGAGTTGCTACATGTCCATCTGCTGGTATGGGTAGTGAAAAAAATTAGGCCCGATCAAAACCTTTCAACGGAGGAAACAAGGGACTCCAGTTGAAGGTTTCCCTGGATTTAAAAAAACAAACTGATGCTACGACCATGTAGGTCATCTCAATAACAGTGAATGTTTTCACTTGGGAATGCTTCTTCACATTGTAAAGGGCCAATCATATTTTTCACACCTCAGAACTACTCGTACACAAGTATGTTAGTAACTAAAAATACTTATAAAGCAGCATGCAAAGCAATGGGTCACTTGGCAGACGACTCTCAATGGGTCAACAAATTAACGGAAGCTACTATTTGTAGTTCATCGAGGTATATGTTTGCCATTATTACTATAAAGCGTTTTGTCAAGCGACCAATATTGTATATCTCTGGAACAAGTATGAGCAAAATATGGCCGAAGACATACTGAATCGACGACGGCGAGAGTTAATGTCAGATTATGAACAATATGATAAAAATATTTTTGATGAAGCGTTGTTAGAATTGTTCAGGTAAATCCATTTCGGATTTTGGACTGCCGATGCTGAATACGCACGAGAAGAAACTTTCTACGATCAATTTATACTGTTACAAATTGTAGGAGTAGCTCAAAATGAACATCGCATGAACAGAGATCAAAAAGAGTATACGATGCATTATTAATATTAATTGATAGAAACAAAGGAATGTTATACTTTCTTGATGCTCCTGGAGGTACACGAAAAACACTTCTTATCAACTTGCTCCTTGGAAAAACAAAGATCTACTGGCAAAATTGCATTAGCTGTAGCATCATCAGGAATTGCAGCTACACTTTGGAAGGAAGCCGAACCCCTCATGCAACATTCAAACTTCCACCAACGATTGCTACTGAGGACAAAACTCAAAACAAATATGAGAGTTACATTGTCAGCATACGAAAATCGACATTTTTCAGAGTTGTTGCTTAAAATAGGAAATGGACAAAGAAATGGGAGAACATTTTAGTAAATTATCTTCAAGAAGCGTTTAGTGCTTTTCCCATGGACAGCTCTTTCGTCATAGGTCTCAGACTTAGCCTGCGTCGGATTGCCAGGCACTTAACATGCACGCTGTTCCAACAAACCATCTACTATTGGTTTTGACGATGACTTGTGAAATTTGGACTTACAGATGACATATAGTAGATGTCTTGGGTGAGACCATTTTTGGGAGATTTAACACTTTGAAATTCCACAAAATTTCCTGGTAACAAGCAAAAATGAATGTTAGACTCCTTGGCTATCCTCAATGTACTGAAAGACCACAATGAGTATTTGGTAACGACAAAAAACGCAGATACCGTATTTTAATTAAACGGTAGTAGGCCTTTTTAATTGACAAGATTTCTGCCACAAACACTGGACAGTGTGGATGGCCAAAAGACGTATCCCATATGATTTGTTTGGAGAATACACAGCTCCCTACAGCTGGATATATTATTGAATCTTCATTGTATTTCTTTAGTATAACAAAACCCAACCAAATCACAATTGTGAGGTAATCAATCTAAATTTTTGATTGATTGCCCTGGTTACCCTATTCAAAAGAGAGAAGCTTACGGCGGGAAAGCTGGTATGTTGATAGCATCAACGTACTATCGTCTTGTCATAGATGTTCAGAGGTATAAGGTTAAGTATTCGATGCAGCGGTGAATATAAGTCCAAGGAACGACTGACGTACATTTAGGCCGATCTTTGCTGAAATACTATTCTCCATTTTCTATTAAAAAACAAGACTAGTTAGGGCCTGGAAATAGGGTTTCAATACTTGATAACCAATCCATAATTTTGGGTCCAACTGGGGCGTAGCTTCTTAGCATATTGATCCTTAGAGTATGTAGGGATTATCAACGAGAATGCTATCTACATGATACCAACAAAATACGTATTTTTCCTTTTCCATGGCAAATGACCAAAAGTTTTGCTTCAGATATGTGAAACTATGCCAATTTAAACTCAAACTTAAATTTCCAACTCAGGTCATCTTTCTGAAAAATCCAAGTCGTGTTCACATTCGAATCAAAATTTTTTTTTCAGGATAAAATTTCCTAAGCTAATTTAGAAAGTCTCTCCTTTTTTCATAAAGTTAAGTCCAAGAAAAACCCGGCTATTATATTTTGGGTAAATAAAACAAACAGACTGTATATGGAAAAGTTTTTCCATTATTGTGTATACACATCGAGACTTATCACAAAATTTGTTACGATGTAAGCACCAGACCAAAGTAATGAAGTTACTCATTCATATGTACACAGAAAGTGTCAAATGGGGGGATGTTGGGAATTCAATTTGAAAACCTAACAAAGGGTGTTGTCTCGCCATATTGACTTAATCAGTGTTTTTTTCATGCTTCCAACTGGTGCAAAAAGAAACCATCGACACTCTGCTAAATTGCTTGTAATAAACAAAACTCCTTTAATCCGACATGATAAAACCACAATTACCACAACCATATGCTACCTAGAAGTCAAAAAATAAATAAAAAACGATTCCAAAACAAACGACCGCTACACCACAAAGTGCCACACTACCACACATTGGTATTTCAAAAGCGAAAACCCCTAAACTGTTCGGATTATGCAAACAGAGCACGTAATTGGAATTTAATTTTACTCGTATTTGTGCAGTCAAAAAAATAAAAAAATAAATAAATATATATTGCAGAAAAAAAAAGTAGCAGCCAACCACCCCCCAAGTGAGGTAAGGATCACCGTTTAGTGTCTTGCAAGTGTTCTATCTTAAGAGAAACTTTGCAACACCCAAAAATCCGCCCAGCTTCTTCATTTAATCCATATGCTAACACAATTTTCTGTTTCTTTTTTATTTTTCTTATTTTTTGACACAGCACAGAGTGCGAAAGGAAAAAGGTGGACAATTTTGTATAGATCCTGAGTATATCCTTTTTGCATGATTATAATCCGATTAACATGTCACTTGTGTTAGCTTTGATCCAGCATCATTTTTTCCTTACTCTTCGATTTTTTTTTAGATAAAAAAAAAACAGAACTTGACATATGTTTACTTATAAATCCACTCATTGGGAATTTTCCCCCATTTGCACTTTGAATTTTTTTTTTTTTGTTTTTTATTTCATCTGACACACATCCTGCTCTGGATGCTGAAATTTTATTTCCTTTAATCTTCACAAATTATCACGCATCACGTGTGGGGAAGCGTTTTTAGCACGACTAAAAAAAAAAACAAAACAATCGGGAGTGTGCTGCCTCCCTTAACAATATTGACATCCAATTTGGACCGAAATTCACAGAGGAAAATATTTAAACTTCTTTTTTTTATTCTCATTCTTTGCTATAATATTTACTTTTGTTAAAACAAAATATTTACACAGAATGTTAAACTTGGCAAAAAAAAAAAAAAAATCAACCATTCAAGAAGAAATCAAACTGAAGAAAAACGTAAAAACAACCACAAACACTCTACTAGGCAGGCAGAGAGGATTGAATCCTTTTTGGGATAGGTAATGTACCTCGATGGGGTTTCTTGGTAACGAGAGTGTCGAGAGAACTTCCGCGAACCGAACTATAACGTTTGAGTTTCGAAATCCAACTGATTTTGTTCAGACGAATTGAGATTGAACGAAGTATCTCAGTATCTACTAAAACACCACCCCAAAAAGGGTGCAGGCAATGTATGAGCCAGCGTTACCTTTGGCAATCCCAAAAGTGTACTATAATTTGCCAATTTAATTTTGTTAAACATAAAATAATATTTTATACTAATTCTAAAATATTTCTAAATCATTTTTAAATAATAGTAAAATTCAATATATTCAAAATAAAATTCAGTCAAAAACTAAGTGAATCCCGATTGTAAGAAGTCATTCGTTTAGATTTCAGGAAAATCTGCTGACCAAAGTATGACCCTCGGTTTTAAACCCTGTATTGTGTAAAAGATATTTCCAAACAAACAGACCATTTAAATTGCTAACACTCGGAGCTTTTCAAGATCAGAATAATCTCAGTCCGTGACTTTTAAAACGAAAGACTTCGGAAAATCTTTTACGAATTTTTCGATCCCTGTCTGTCCTCCTTGAAGGCAATCGATATAAACTCGACTGCCCCGACGATTTTGTTAGCCCGGAACTCACATTGGGCTCTTTCGGAGTCAATTCGTCCGCAGAATCCCACTGTTTCTAGTGGATCCATGTTTCGTTCAATGTTACGAAAGGACTCAAAAACTCAACCGGATTGCCACTGAACAAGGCCTCAGCGATGAGCACAGGAAATTAGCATAGTTGTCTGCTTTCAATGGCTGTTAGGCATAACGATTTTGTTAGATGGTAGTTAATGGCAGTTGTGGTTGCTTTTCATTTTAAAACGTGGAAAATTGAGAAAGTCAGGGCTTATTGATCCACCCTCGTATAAATCGCTATACAGCTTTGTTAAGCACATATGTAGGAATTCGGAAATACATGCAGACTAATTGTGATGTCCAAGGGGCAAATTGAAATGAGATGGGATTAGGAATCTAAAATTATTGTTGATTTTGATAGACGTCTCTTACTGGTTTTCCATGGACCCTGATGATGGTCGTTGAATGAACTCTAGTCATTCTATTGAAAAATAATTGTGCGACTTGAAACAGCAAGGCTTCACAGCTTTAGCTGGCCTCATTATCACTAAGGAGAAGATTCACTGCTCTGAGAAGATTATGTCTAAAGCGAGCAAGTGGAAGGATTAATTCATCAATAGTTAGTTGTTTGTCATTTTATTTTGTTGTCCCTATTGCGAGTTAGTTTATCTGTACGCTAGCTTCTTTTCTCTATTCTATGAAAGAATAGAAGAATAGAAGAAAGAAAGTGACATAATATTGAGTATAAAAAGCCGCAAGTACTTGTAGACAGCATTAAATACTTTTCTTTTTTTTAAAACATTGATATTAACAAATTTTTATGTGTTCTTCGGGAGAAGTTCTTAGAAGATACAACTGTGATCTACAAAGGGATTCCACTAACTCTGGGAAAAAATTAATAAAGACCATATCACGCACTTAAGCAATGTCGTAAGTTCCATCCCTTCTGAGTTTTAGGACCACTGTATAGCGACAAGTTACCACAGAAAGAACGGCATCATACTACCCTAAGGGCTATTTTTAAAACTAGTGACCTTTAGAATAATATTACCTAGTGCCATAGTGATGTAGGTGGAGTATGTTATTATAGAATCGTTAACAAGTGTGAACGTATTTCAGGGACATTAACATAGTCAAAAGCCCTTCTCAAACCGAAAAAAGAAGCCATTTTTTAATTAGCCAGATTGAAGCTATCGTAGTAGAGACTATCTACATGACAGTGTAGATCACCTTCACTGAAATATTACTGCATAGCCTATCCGACAAAGAATTGACAAAAATCTCCCTGAGCTATTTAGTCAATGGAATCCAAAATCTGAACTCGGACTGTCCACAAGTCACATCAATGCTCCAGCTAGAAATATTCTTTATTTAGATGAGAGTAACAGGGAAATATCAAGTTGATGAGGTCCTGACCGCGTTCACAACTTATAACTTAGATTTCCAATCGCTTGCCGAAACGAATGATGTTACATAGGGGAAGTAGACACATCCGATGGTCTGTGTAGTGCCACCCACGAAGAAGAAGAACATATTTACCTACGCCCGAAGTGTTTTTAAATGCAACCTGATCATAGCCGCGATAGTTAGCTCATAGGACTATCACGCAGAGAGTCTGGGTTCGATTCCTGGCTGGGTCACCAACAACTTTTCAAATCGTCATCACCCTTTCGGTGGGCAATGGCAAACTCCCGAAAGTAAAATTGCCTACAAAAAAGCTTCTAAGGAGTGCCATTCGGACTCGGCAATAAGCCGTAGGCCCCGCTCAGATGTGACAAAAATGACGACATGAGCAACACAAATGAGTGTCAAGAAGCTAGGCCATGGCCCATACCGGGCTGCCAGCGCCACAGTGTTTTAGTGAGAAAATTGTAAGGGCCCAAGCGCATATCCCTGTGGCACCTCATTATTTAGTAAAAAAAAAGTCAATAGACACTCTTTAAAGTTAAAAATCGCAGAAGTGATCACAGTAGTGATTTTTAGTATCGTCTTTAAGAAACCCAAATCACTTTTGAGACACCGAAACCGCATGGACTTGTTTCTGACATTATTGAACCTTTAACAAAGGCAATGTTTCTAGCACTAGCTTATAAATATAACTTGGAAGACAAAAAGGTCGTGAATGAAACATAATGATAGAAACCTAAACGGCCGATGGGTTTATAGAAAAGTTTCCATTTAGGGGTTTCAACTGAAGAAGTCATCCTGTTGCAGTAGCATTTAAGTTGCAACTCTTCACAAATCTTAATTCGAATATGCTTATGGTGATACAGACCCAAGTTTCACTCAAAAAGTGAAACTACGAACAAAGGAGCAGAAGAAGTACTCGCATAATAGACAAATGCTGCTAAATATTCAGGAATACCATCTAAGATGCCGAAAAGAGTGCCAGGCTATTTATGCTTATTTATTTGTTTTCTTTTAAATAAAATATTTAAAATTTAAAATACAGGACTTGTAAAAAAAAAGATAAACGGCAGCACTTCCAATCCATGGCAACACAGTAGCTAGTACGAATATGTGCTGAATAACATCCCATGACAGATGTAGAAGAGTAGCCGGTGTTTCTATCTTAACCTCACCTAGCCGCAACTGATAAGCGTATTTTTATTTGTGCAACAAATTCAGCAAAAATTTTGCTGTGAGATGTTCAGTCGTGCGCATGAGCACAGAGGAGTCCGGCATCCCTATCGAAATCAGATGGATTCCAAATTCTCGTTAAGTTTTCTCTCGGAAGGAGAAATATTCTATTTGCACGGTACGCCCGAGGAGGGTTACTCGAAAAGAATGTGTGCAAGGACTTCTCCTTTCTCCACAATTTAAATGCGCCCAATTTGCGGCGACAACTTTTAATCGCCTGTTGAAAGTCGTCGTTGTTGTACTAAAATAAAAAATAAGAGGCACACGTTTCTACATCCAACCGCATATGTACGGCGGCATACTCTAGATATCATTTAGTACTCTCCTGTGATTATTTAATTTTTTTTTTTTAAACTATATTTGCTTTTTTTTTTGGTTACTGAGTTGTTGCATCTATATAGTAAGTAGCCAGAACCCTGGAGAATGAATGTTCGTTAAATCACCGTTTGAGACTATGGCGGGGTTTATTACTTTCGGATAGCGGCAATAATGATGATGGTAATAGAGATGAATATGCTGATGGTGAAGCTGGTACTGGGGACTGTGACATGTCACTTGACAATCTCTTCCAGACAAGGGGAATTTTGATAGATGATTGTTCATTGTACTGTACGAGTGTATGGAAGAAGAAGATGCACTCTCGTTCAGCCCTATGTCAGGTACAACCAAAACAGAGAACATGCAGATGAGTAGTTTGCTGAGAGAATTCTCAGTTTTCAACTACTCCTGATTCTGAAGCCGAATCCGAATCCGAATACGAATATGAATACTCTAGATGCAGTAAGAAGTCCTCGAAGTATGTGCATGAAGTTGACCTCGTTGTTATGGTTTCGAATCGAAGAATCCTTTTACTCGTTTTTTCGTAGAAACTTTTCGTGCGCAATTTTTTTTGATTGTTTTTAATTCAGCTGCAGTTATGAGTCGGGTTATATAGCATCTGTTAAAGAGTAGAGAGTTGTGTTGCCAAGAGATACAAAAAAATTAAAAAAAAAAAAAAAAAAAAAAACTGAACAGGGTTTTATGGTTGCCAATAGTAACAGAGTTAAGTGGGCGGCAGGGCAGATTGTGGAAAGTAATGGATATTTTTTGGGGTGCGGGTATGCATGCACGTTGTGCATACACATTATGCATATAGACGGGGAACAGAAACACGCACTAACATACACAAAATGAAAAAGGATATTTTGATAGAACAGTCATAATGGAATATAAGGGGTTGGGTGGGTTGGGGTGGGTGGAAGCTTTTATTTTTGTTCACATATTCGTACTTTTCGGGGAAATAGAAATTAAATTAAATTATTTTTATTGGAGATAATAATACGTTGAATTATTAAGGATGAGCCCATTAACATGTGTTCTGAATTCTCATTTTATGAATGTTAATTACAAATAATTAAATCGACTTCATAGTATTTTTGTTTTTGTAGAGTTAAGTGTATTAGAGAGAAATTTGTTACGATACGTATAAAAAAACAAAAAAAACACAGCCCGCCGAAAGGGTGATGACGATTCGAAAAATTATGAACAAGTTTTATTTGAAGTCCATTAAAGGTTCTAGCTTTGCGCTGACCAATTTAGGTGGAAAATGTTATAAGAACGTTGGGTGATACCCGTCCAAAAAGGAGGCTTCTCATGATTTAAAGGCACTAATTGTGACTCGTCTAGAGAGCCAAAAAATGGATATGATTTAGTGAGTGTAAAAGAGTGAAATATAAAACCCAGATCTATTGCTCTATTTCTCTAGCCAAGAAAAGGTAGGTCTAGAAGACGAAAAAATTACAAGGCTACTCTGATGATATACCTGGGAAGTGATGCTCGAAAAGAAGTTTGTACATAAAACAATGCTGACGGGACTGACATCGTAAACGTCACCCCAAACCCCTTTAGGGCAAAGAGATTAGGTCTTAAAGTGAATAAAGATAAAATAAAACTTTTTCTGTCAAAAAATAAGAAATCAGCTGTTTAGAGTGCTATTGTCGGTAACTTTAGCTTCAAATCAACTACATCAACTGACTCTTTGAACTAACCATTGGCCCAGCTTTGTACAGACAAATAGATAACCCAGCTTTGGGTGACAAATTTTCTAACCCTCTTTTCGAGATGTAAATGGATACTGAATCGACCGTGGATGACAGGAGGCATAGTGTGGTTAAGTATAATATATACTACGTGTTTGAAATAAAAAATGCTTTAAGTAGGTTGTTTATTAGATCATTAAGCGGATCCTGATCTCATGAAGTAAATAGATATTTAAAGTTGCTTACCAAAGATGATCCTATAAATAAAGGGTGACCAGAAAGCAATGATAGATTTTCCAATGTCATCTAGCTGTCAAAAGATTAACTAAGGTTTGCCTTTTTATCATGCATCGTTTCACGCTTGCCAAAAGTGCGGAAATTATTAAAAAATATTATCGAAACTTTGGCTAAGTTGTACATACGCAACGTGAATTTCGTCGTGATGTCGGTCGTTATCATGGCTTCGATCTTAAGCCACCAACCAGATAGAGATTGATGCGAAATGAAGAAAACATAGCCGCCGTAACAGCCAGTATCGAAGAAGACCCAGAAATGTCGATTCGGCATCGATCAGCTGAATTGGGCATCGCCAGAGAGTCAACCCGACTTATTTTGCGGCTGGATTTGGGTCTACATTCATATAAGATTGTGCTCACGCAAGAATTGAAGCCATACGACCATAGACAACGCCGTGAGTTCGCTAATTGGGTGCTGGAAATGTTGGCCGCAGATCCGGGTTTTGGCCCAAAAAGGATCTTCTCGGACGAGGTCCATTTTTGGCTCAGCGTTCGGCCAAGCATCATGCATCTTGTTGTACAAAGATGCATGGCGGCATCATCGGACCTTATTTTTTCGAAAGAAAGGCGGAGACACTGTTACCGTCAATGCTATCAGGTGTAGAGCAATGTTAGCTGACTTTCTGTGATCAGAGCTCGACAACATCGATATATACGAGGGCTGTTTGAAAAGTTTCCGACCGTAACGTGGCACTCTCCAATAAAAGCTAGTGAATACTAGTTGTGCATCTTTTGACAGTTACTTACCGAAGTTTCAGTCATTTTGGAGGCGCAGTTTTTAGTTGAGAGTCGGTTGAGTGAGTCGATGTGAGCGTTTTTTGTGAAAATGGAAAACATTGAGTATCGAGCTGTTATTAAATTCTTTTTTTTTGAAAGGCAATACGCCTACACAAATCAAAAATGAGTTGGACTCTGTGTATGGAGACTCTGCACCATACCACAGTGAAATTTTGGGCAGCTGAATTTAAACGTGGTCGTAGGAGCTTGGGAAATGATGAACGTTCGGGACGTCCAAAAACTGCAACCACTGACGTTAACATTGCTAAAGTTAATCAAATGGTGTTAGACGACCGCCGAATTAAAGTGAGAGAGATAGTAGAGGTTATGAAAATATCCAAAGAACGTGTTTGTTACATATTACATCAAGATTTAGGCATGAGAAAGCTGTCCGCGCGTTGGCTGCCACGTTTGCTTACGTTAGACCAGAAACGTGTTCGAATGAACAATAAGGCACAATAAATCCCAGTTTTGGCACCGATTAATTACTGTAGATGAAACTTGGATACACCATTATATGCCCGAAACAAAAATTCAGTCAAAACAGTGGACTGCAAAGGGCGAGTCGGCTCCAAAAAAAGCAAAAACTGTTTTTTTCGGCTGGGAAAGTGATGGCGACTGTTTTTTGGGATAGTAAAGGAGTTATCTTAATCGATTATCTTCAAAAAGGAAAAACCATTACAGGAGTATACAACGCATCATTACTTGCCAACCTGAAGGCAGAAATTGCGGAAAAACGGCTACATTTGCAAAGAAGAAAATCCTGTTTCACCAAGACAAAGCGTCGTCTCACACCTCAGCGGTTGCCATGGTAAAAATCCATGAATTACGGTTTGAACTGTTTGAACATCCGCCTTATTCACCAGATCTAGCCCCAAAGGACTTCTTTTTGTTCCCTCATCTAAAAACTGCGCTCGGAGGACAAAGATTTTCGTCAAATGAGGAGGCAATCACCTTCGTGAACAATTATTTTGCAGAGAAAACCGCCAAGTACTATTTGGACGGGTAAGAGAAATGGGAACATCGCTGGGAGAAGTGTGTAGAGTTACAAGGAGACTATGTAGAAAAATTAAGAAAATTTTGAGAAAGAATGTCTTGTATCATTGTTAGGTCGGAAACTTTTCAGACAACCCTCGTATATCTGGGCTGTGGTTCCAACAAATTGACGCTACATACCATACAAGCGACCGACGCAACATTCAAAGTTTTGAAGGAGAAATTTGGCCAACCAGAATAACGCCGCTCATATTTGACAGAGTTACCAAAAATTGGACCGACTGCTTGATGCACTGACAGCGAAACCGAGGCGGCCGTTTGAATGATGTGTACGAGTATATAAGTTTTATGCCTGGAATTTTGGTGGAACAAGAATTCGCGTAAGCGATGCACCGAGGAATCCTTCTCCGTCTGGTGCATAGGCGTCCGGTAAAATGACACAAGAACTCCTGATGTTGTGAAATCGACTTACTCTATACCCAGCAATGCTGTCGATTAGAATATGCGCCAGAAAAGGAATGTAGCCGGATAAATCCAAAGCCCACTTAGGATGTGACGGTTATGTCTCTCTAGAAAAAAATAATTTAAGATTTCACTCCTCCTTACGTCTGTTTCCTTACGCAATGAATCTCCTGATTGCCGGTAGGCCAAGAGGCTACTTACAGGCTTAATGATGAGGCACTACTATTTCCCCATACCTCATCCTGCTCTGAGAGTCATAACAAATACGTGGACCACTATTTATTTAAATGCCGAATCAAGTTGAAAGTATTCGGCGATGATGAAGTGGAGTACAATGGACAAGGAGCTAGTGCTCAGTTGATTTTTCTTCACATAGGTGATACCAGTTCTCCTTAATAGGAGTTCTTAATTGATGACGTCAGAGAGTAGACGAACATCTCCACAGGCCGACTATTGTACCTGTTAGGTTATCTTATTACTACTACAAGGCACTATATCCAGATTATATTCTTGAAATCAGGCAGTTCGACAACGACCTGAAAACTTGAACCAGTACGGATGACTACGGAACAAAATAAGAACAGGACATAAGAGAAAGACTGGTACTCGTACTAAGTGAAAAGAGATTTAATCTATGTACCAACATCTATCGGTAACCATAAGCGGCATTAAATATCTAATCCTGATGACAACTGAAATTTATCATCTCTTTTCGATTCAGCAACTGGCATACTACTATATTTCAGTTATGTACACCGGCAATGCCATCTTTTGAACAATGTCCTTTGTCTTCATTCTACCCCCGAAATGGACTTGATAAGACTTTCGAAAATTGATTTCCATTCTCTGCTTGATTTTAGAGCCAAAGAAAATACATAAAATACAGTTGAATGACTGTAATAAATCTTTTACAGATTTTCTGCATCCCACTTCGACAATGGCTCATTTGTTCTGCAAGTTTACCCTTAATTCACAAACAAAGCCAAGTAAAAGAAGAGAGAATTTTGATAAATCCCCATTTAAGGCTATAGCTCTGCCGGACCACCAACCATTGTCGAAACACAAATCGAAAAACGCATTTAAATTTCAGCAATAAATTTTCCAAACCTACCCGTTTGCCATGTACTAGTACGAGTACTCGATTCTACCACTTACCTTAACTTGGTCGTCTTCGAGTGGAATCTCCGGCAATGGCCTACGCCTCGTCTCAACACTGCCTAGAATAATGGGAGGTCCATTGGGAATACCGCATTCCTTTTCGACCAGCATCTCACCATCAAGAATATGGTCATCGTTTTTGGACTGTGCCGTCGTTGTTGTTGTGGTAGTCGTTCTTGTCGGCCTTATTACTTGACCGAGGTTTTCTTCATAAATCTCTCGGATATCAGAACCCTGATGACGATGTTGATGAGGTTTATGAGAAAGAAGCTCCTGGGGATGCGGCTCTGGTAGGGCATTATAGGGCTGTTGGTAATGTGGCTGGTACTGATATTGGGCCTGTTTGTATTCCACGTCCGCTGTTGTAGTTGTATTCATTGTAGTGGGTATTCCGATGACGTTTAATTGCTCAAAACTACTGCTGCAGCTTGTCTCATCAGAGCGTTTCTGTATGAGTCTTGACCTCAATGCTGCTCTTGGTGTAGCTACAACGGTCAAACGAGCTGAGAGAACTGGAGTCACAGCAGCACCAGCATTGGAGATGACGATGTTATTGTTCGTCCCTGAATGAACACCAGGAGCAGCTTGATTTTGCTGCAGCTGTTGTTGGTGTCTCATTCGATTTTGGTTTGGGGACAAATGCTGCATGCTACTGGCTGACATCGAACAAGGGGTCACCAAAGCTGAATTCGAAGTCGAAGTGTGCTGATGCTGATGCTGTTGCTGTTGCTGGTAATGATGTTGGTTTTCGTAGTGGTGGTTGTGATGATGGTGATGATTATTAGGGTGGCCATGGGATAACATCGATGCTTTGCCATCGACCATCAATTGTCGTTGCTTTTCGTTCGAAAGCATTTGCTGCTGCTGTTGCTGTTGGTGTCCTGCTGCGTCAAAAAGGTCGGCAGGATTATGTTGGAGCTTTTCTTGATGACTTGGACTTGGGTGAACCCTTGCCGTCATTGTTGGTTTTTTGTTGTAGCTATTGGAACTACATCCAACACTGCTGCCACTACTGCAACTGCTATTCGTATTGGTAGTAGGGTTGCCATTGGCATTGCCATTGTTATTATTAATGTAATGTGATGCTGTTGGCTTGGTCTTATCAGCATGACTCCCACGACTGCCTCCACTACCACTGCCACACTCATTACCAATGCCACTACGCATTACGCTGTGTTTTGTGCTTGAACCACTTCGGTTGATGTTACTAATATTTTCCCAATGTTCCAGCTGTAATTCGACATTGTTTTTACCATAACTGCTGGACGAATCGTTACTGTTGTTTTTGTTCTTATAGGCTTCCATGTAGCCATTGGTTTTTAGATAATTGCCTTCGACCCTTCTTTGGAAGCTCCCATTCACGTATTCATTGCTACCCAACTGAGAAGGGTAATGTGAGCGGTAGTGATTGCTATGCTGCTGCTGTTTCAGTTGCTGTTGTTGCTGATAGTGTTGTTTCAATAGATTTACACTGACATTGCTTCCAACCGCACCGATATTTGATGTCGAATTGAATTTCGTCCTTGAAAAGTCATCGTCAAAACAATTTCTGGAATTACTGTTGTTCGTGTTACTGGTGCTGTTCACGTTGCTGCTGTTGCAGTTGCAACCATGCTCTAAGCAATTTTGCTGATTGTAATTGCCCGAGTAAGGAGAAGAAAAGGCCGAGCGATGATTTGAATTCGATGGGCAATTACCAGTAGTCACATTGTCATACTGATGGATACCATCGTCCTCGCTGTCTCTTCGGTTGGCATCTTCGATTGCGGACTTGTTTAAATTTATATTGGAATTGCCGCGAAATTGTCGACAAGCCTGCCGACCCTGACTTTTGTCTTCGTTGCTATTATCAGTCTTTTGAACAACAACATCATCATGGTCGTCATCGTCGTCAGCATCATTAGCCCCGGGGACATCCTGGCAATCAAAATTATTCCAGTTCATTGTTTTCATCATCATAATCGGGTTGGCAGCGCATAAGGATGTCTTGCCTGCTACAGTTGCTGTCGAAGAAGCTATATTCATATTTACGGCGGTATTCGTAGTTGTTGCTGTCGATGTTGAAGCACCAAATGACTGAGAAGATTCTTCACGATGACTAGACAATGTTGTGAGAGCCACCGTCGATCCAACTGCATCATTAGTACCCAACCGAAGATATTCAATGCCAATCGACCCATTGGATAGTTGGCTCTCAGCTGAAGTCACTACCGGCGGCTGCTCTATCACTTGGCCCTTTGGGACGTTCTTTATGTAATACCAATCGCTGAGTTGCTTCTGCTTTTCATCGTAATAGGATTTTTTAATGTCATCTCTCATCGCGTCAAGTTTCGTTGTCGAATTATTATTATTGTGCTTGCTGTCAAAGTTATCTGTAAATGGACAGATTTGTTTATACATTTGACACATTCGAAAAAGGGGTAAGGAGCAGGGTTTTAGGAAGAACTCACTCTTAATAGAAAAAAAAGGACTACTAAGAATTATCCTTTCATTTTATGAATTGAGTTTTGAATGAGTTCTGGTGGTGATAGGCAGAGATGTACGAGTATACTTACAGTAGTTTGACGGTGCCAACGGGTATGGAATGTGATGAACGTTGTCGGACAATTTAAAAGTTTCCAGTGCCACATTGTATTTGTCTAATGACTCATAGCTTGAGCTATGGGACAAAGGCATTTTGGTATCTGCAAATAGAGAGATGAGAGAGGATTTAAAATATTGCTTTTAGGAAAATTAACGTTTTTGTTTGTTCAGCGGTCTGCGAGAAAGAACTTATGATAATGACTTTTGCGGAAAATTGACAATCGGTAAGTGCTTCCTAATCATGCCGTTGAGTCATTGAATACGTTTTAAAGGACAACCATGCTAATAGGACTTGACGATACTAAGTTTGAAATGAAATGCCGTTAATAAGATAAGGGTCTTAAGAACCCAGGTCTAAAGGGAAATCGATGGTTATACCGGGACACTGGAGTGGAAGCAGCTTCAAATCTACGACACACTACTATAGCTATTGCTTCAGGTAAGGAAGACGGTGCTTATTTGGATGTGGATTTGCTTTTAAGAGGACACTTAGGCGAATAGTCTTAAGCTACTGGCATGTAAACGAATGCCTCATAACAATATGTATCAAGGGCAAATTCTGAAACAAAGACCTTCCTAGAGATGATAAAGATGACAGCATCAAAGACCAATTCTACAACCTCCTAGAAAGAACGGGTGCCAAGGCCTTAACCTTGTTTTTATTGGGTTATTCAATGGTTACAAATCTTAGAACAACTTATTCGAAATGACTTCCATGTGCCTTCCAGCACGACTTAAGACGATGTGGCCACTTATCGATTGCGAGACGCACTTCATGCATGGGGAAATTTCCACTGCCCGGCAAGGGCTCGCTTCAACGACTCAATATTTGAGCGTCGAGTAGAGCAAGCCATGCCCTCTAATACGGACCAAAACTTGTAATCCAACGGGTTGAGGTCTGGACTACCAGCTGGCCAATCATCCATTGATGTGAAGTCCGGAACGTTGTTTTTGAGCCACAGTTGAGTCGTTTTTGCTTTGTGAGCTGTTGAATATTGATTGGTTGTGAGACTTCAAAATGGGTTCCAAGACGGTCGATTGATATACTTTGGCCGACGTTTTCACTCCTTTCTCGCAAAAATGGAGCTTAGCAACGCCATCATAGCACACTCCCCACCATACCATTACAGACGCGAGATGGTGGCCCCTTTGAACCCTCGGGATTAGTTGGGATGCTGCTCTGGATGGCCGAGCATACACACGATCGTTCTGCTTATAGAACGATTCCTCTACGGTGAAGATTTTCTCGTCAGTAAACAGAAGTGAGCTTTCTTCGCGTATCGGCTGAGTAACGCTTTCTATTTATCTTCGCTTGCGTTTTTCCTTCAATGCGGCCGTGAGCAGATGTCTAGTATGTCGCTTATACGCGCTGAGTCCTAAATCTTCTTTGATAATGCGAGACATGGATTTTTGCGAAATTTGCATTTCCCGCGACAAGATTTTCTGTTTTCGCTGCTGTTTTCGGTCGATTCGTTCTTCACGGCTTTGATCGCTTTTGGAGTTCTCACAGTGCGCTACATAAAATTGCGAGTGATTCCATGTTGCATTTAAGTAGGCCAACTATAACAATACGATTTTCGATGTCGCCCCATTCCGTGATTGTAAGCAATTAACGAAGCATATGTAAGTATCAACTGTCAAATCGCAATTAACACGAAGTGTTGCATTCGTTATGAGTGAGTTCAGTTGTGTACCAGTATTTATGACTTGACTAGGTACAATCCGTGGAACACAATTTCGAATACTGTCATCAGAGAAGCTGCTTTTGATGTACAATAACTGATACATGCAAGCAAAGAAAAAGAAACTGCATCGATAAACGAGAGTTGATCGTGGGCTTAAAGCGCTTTAAGAAAGGAAGGAAGGACACGGGCTTCCCGGAAAAAAAATATCACGAGAGTGCGCCAACAAGAAATGGATAGATGTTATTACAGAAATCTTCGAATACTATAAAAGCAAGTCCATTTATCTTTGTCATCACGATTCCTCAAAAACTACTAGACATAGGGACTTGAAATTTTTCACAGTTATTCCTTATTTTGCTTAGATGCGAGATAAGAACGGATTTTCAGAAATTCAAGGCCCACGTCCAAGGATAAAGGGGTTGAGATTGAATTTCCTGACATTAAAAGTTGTTTACACAGCCCTAGCTCAATAATGGCTCATCGGATTTAAAAAATAAAAAACAGGTGAATTTAGTAATTTTGCCGCTGATTTATTTAAGATATAAATTATCCTTCTGCCTACCCTGCGGCTGAGTAATGCTAAAAACAATTAATCAAATCATCGCCCACAATTTTCCTTCAGTGGAGACCTTTGCCAGCAGTCATACTGCAGTGCCTATCGTTGCAACCTGATTGTTTTGATCTTTAGTCTGCGATCTCTTCAGTAACAAATAGAAAAAAAAAAACAATCACAAATGAAGTTTTTAACAGTGTTTACAGTTTTCCGTTAAATTGTGCCTACCAACAGACATTGTTGGGGTATTGGTGTATTATTCAGTCATTTCACGTGCTGACGAAAGTAAGGCTTGCCTCAAATCATCCTACCTGTGGCCAAAAACAAAGGAGTTACACCTTAAGAAAAATATGAGAGTACATTTGGGAAACGACGTGTGTGGAGAAGAGTTTGCGCAACTAAGGATGGAAAAATAGAAATTCCCCTTAGTTTGTGGCACATCGTGAGCGACATAAAGCCGCTACACTAAAAATATTTATCCTGATTTAAAAAAACATCAGTGCCAAACCAATTATATGGCTGAAGAGGTGAGCTTAAGCCTAATGCTCCTGAAATTGAATACAAGTCTATTGATTCAGTAGTAGTAGTTGGGCACTACCCGCACGAATTCGTATACGTTAATCCTCCAGACATTCCTTCTCACAAATTGATATTAAAAGTAGGCGCACCTGTTATACTCTTACGAAATTTGAACCCTCCAAAAATGTGCAATGGGACCAGATTGCAGATAAAAGCACAACATTTGATAGTTGCGATAATCTTTACTGGATGCGGCCAAGGGGAAACTGTGTTCATTCCTCGCATCCCGCTTATGCGGGATCCATCTGATTACCCGTATTTTTTAAACGACTGCAATTCCTAATTAAAGTCTGTTTTGCCATGACTAGAAATAAGGCTCAGTCCTTAAAGAAGGCTGGGGCTGATTTAAGGGCAGACTGCTTTTCTCATGGCCAACTATATAAGGCATGTTCGAGAGTTAGCTCATCTCGCAATCTATCCATTCTACAGCTTGAGGGAAAAACGGCAAACATAGGTTACAAAGAGGTGTTGTACAAATAAGCCAACGCATTGGCATCTCTAAGATTTTCAAAACACCACCAACTAAATTGACAGCTCCATTATTATTCATATTAATACTCGGGCTTACAAGAAGCATCTTAGGGGTGTGGAACGCTATCCTGACTTTACCTACTCGTGGTTAACACTAAAATTGTCAGCTTCATCAATTCTAATTCGTAAATTTTTACAAGGCTTATAAAAATGATGATGAGACTTCGCAATCGAATGAAATAAATTAATTATACAAAAAATACGAAAACTTTCAAAATATAAATACACAAACTTAAGAATTTCCAACTAAAATAGTTTATGCCCACGGGCGAAGCCGGGTGGGTCGGCTATTAGTTTTATGAAACGAATATGCCAGGACTACAAAGCCAGAACAGAGAAGCCTGCAAAGGTGAATCGAACATGACCAACTATAATAGTATCTTGGTCGCAGCCGCACCGCCCTCTCCATAGGCGTAGACCTGTATAAAGGCAATCTTCTTCTTATCCTTTTATTAACCCTTTCCTCGTTATACGAACTTATGCGTAACGAGTTTCGCATTTTTACTGCATCGCTGCTGCTTATAGGGTTGGCTTATGTCGTAGATCGCACAACCCGTCTTTATACTGCTCCATCCCGGATCGCTTCAGTGGTAAGCTCCAGGTGTTGTTGCGCATTTGCCATCTGAGAAATCCAGAAGTTCTTCTTCCGACCTCGTTTTCTTACAGTTGGAATGATAGTGCTTTTTTAACTGGATTTTCCGCAGATCTTCCTTGAACGTGGCAATACCAGCTTATTCTATTCGCCTCAAGCTGTTCGGTTACCGAATTCTTTATATGAGTAGATCAAATGCAATCGCATTTAGTGACTCCACAAGACATCCTTAACATTTTCATTTCCATGTTAACAATTGATCATAAGTACTTAAAGATAGTGCTTTACGGAAGAAGTATTTTAGTCTATCAGTGGGTTTCCACGTCTGGAGACTACCGGTGGGGTAAAAGAACAGTCAATCAATTCGAAATGAGCATACAAGTGTCAAACCACTCAAACTTTAAACTTCATGGAAATGATCGCAATTAATAGCACTACCCCGCTGGGCACCACGGTTGCAACGCACTCGGGTGATCCCAGAGCAAGCAGAAGTGCTTGTGTCAGAGCCCGACGGATTCCGGGGGCGGGCAAAATGAAGTTTCCAAAATATTTTCATAAACTTCGGTTTGCAAGTTGGAACGTCGGATCGATGACCTCAAAAAGTTTAGAACTGGAAGCGATTATGCGTCGCAGAACTCTACAAATCCTGTGCGTACAGGAAACGAAGTGGTGTAATACAGGAAATAAAGCGCGTTTTCTAGATTTAAAAACTAAGGCATTTAAGATGTTCTACCATGGAACGGTCAATGGACGAAACGGTGTTGGAATCGTTGTTGCAGCGGATCTTCTAAACAACATCGTTGGTATCTTGAAAATAAGCAACCGCTTGATGAGTGTTAAACTCGTCATACACAATGAAACGTGGAACATTGTTAGCGCGTACGCTCCACAAAATGGATGCGACCAATCGTAAAAAGATACATTTTGGTCAGAGTTCGGTTATTTGCTTAGAAATATACCTATCGATGAGATGCTCTTCGTAGGCGGAGATTTAAATGGCCACGTCGGAGAAACAAATGTTGATTATGAGGACTGCCACGGCGGTAAAGGCTTTGGAACCAGAAATTCAGCTGGCGAAGACATCCTTGTAGCGTGTAGGGCTTACGGCTTAACCGTCTTAAATACAATGTTTATTAAACATCAACGACATCTCATCACCTATAGCAGCGGAGGCCACGAAACGCAAATAGATTATCACCTCTGCAAAATGTCGATGAGAAACCGTGTTAAGGACTGTAAAGTAATACTTGGAGAATCGCTAGTAAGCCAACACCGTCTGCTCATTACAGAATTTTTCACAGCGGAACCACCGAAAACACGGGCATCGTTTGGAAAGCCAAAAATCCGGTGGTATAATCTATCGAAGGAACGAAGCGCAAGATTTATCGCACTGGCTAAAATATAAATAGTATAGCAGACTCACTTAGCCCGCAAGAAATGTGGAACAGCATGCACGAGGAATGCATAACACTCGCAAAGTCCCATCTGGGGACTATATCGAAATACCATTACGTCGGCAAAGAAACATGGTGGTGGAATGACGAAACCAAGCGAGCTGTGGCCGACAAGAAGAGTGCATTCCAAGCGTGGACAAAATGCGATCGGAGCGACGATATCGAAAAAGCTCGACTGGCTCTAAAATACGAGCGTCTTAAAAAGATCGCAAAGAAAGTCCTGGCTCGAACTCGAGCGGCAGAAGCGGAAAACCTGTACCAGGAGTTGGAACAAATATCCTCACGATCGGCGGATAGAAGACAAGCTATCCAAGAAGTTCAAACGTCGTACAGTACTAAAATGCCAAATATTTTTAAGCTCGCTGCACAGAGGAGAAAAAATTCAATGGAAATAACCTCGCCGAAATACATCAAAAACGCAGACGGTCGCCTATTAACAAATGAAAAGGAAATTTGTGACCGGTGGCTTGAATACTGCAAGGAGTTGCTTAACAAACAGTTTCCACGTGATTTCGTGCCGACAGCTGGTCTATTCGAGGAGGAAGTTTCGGACTTTTCAGTCGAAGAAATAAGTATAGCAATTGGAAAAATGAAGCGGGGGAAAGCGGCGGGACCAGACAGCATTCCATCAGAGTTTTGGTCGAAGATGGAGGGGCAGCGTTTGGCTATCGAAACTTTAAAAAAAAATTAAAATGTGGACAACCTATGCCGAATCAATGGAGAAGTAGCTTCTTGGTTCCATTATACAAAGAAAAAGGTGACACTCGGGAACGCAACAACTACCGTTCAATCAAGCTGATGTCACACACAATGAAAATCGTCGAAAGAGTCTTAAACGAACGTCTTCGGCAAATAATAAAGCTCGATAATAGCCAGTGTGGATTTGTTGAAGGAAGATCGAAGGTGGACGCTATCCAAAGCCTACGAATAATAATGGAAAAGCACCGAGATTCGTCTAAGGATTTACACATGGTATTTATCGACCTCGAGAAAGCATTCGATCGAGTGCCTAGGGATCTCGTATGGGCCGCGCTGAGGTCTCAAAACGTACCGGAAACGTATGTTAGAATAATACAAGACATGTACGGAAAGGTGAAAACTGCGGTTAAAAGCTCTGCTGGACTAACGAGAGAATTTCCAGTTAATGTCAGAGTGCACCAAGGAAGCGTACTTGGCGCTTTCCTCTTTAACGTAGTATTCGACTATCTTTTAAAGGATAGCATGCGCGAAGCAAATGTAACGCCAATTCTCTTCGCTGACGACGCAGTTATACTTATCAATGACGTCGAAGATTTACAGAACGCCTTAGATTCATGGAAAAATGCGCTAGAGAGAAACGGGTTTAAAATAAGTCGTTCAAAGACGGAGCATTTGACGTGCCCATTTGCGCATCCATTGCGACCTGTTCCGGATATAATGTTAGACGGGATAGTTCTTCCGAAAAGCACTATCTTTAAGTACTTAGGATCAATCGTTAACATGGAAGCGAAATGTGACGACGACGTAAACCACAGAGTGAGTGTGGGATGGATGAAATGGCGGGAAAATTCGGGAATCTTTTGCGACCGAAAATTTCCACTTAAATTAAAGGGGAAACTCTACACCACAGTTGTTAGACCAGCTCTTATATACGGTTCACAGTGCTGGACAATGTACGAAGCGTTTAAAAACAAAATGACGGCAGCGGAAATGAAAATGTTAAGGATGTCTAGTGGAGTCACTAAACGCGATTGCATTAGATCTACGCGTATAAGAGGAAGTCTACATATAAAGAATTCGGTAACCGAACAGCTTGAGGCGAATAGAATAAGTTGGTATTGCCATGTTCAAAGAAGATCTGCGGAAAATCCGGTTAAAAAGGCACTATCAACTACGGTCACTCCAACTGTAAGAAAACGAGGTCGGAAAAAGAATTCCTGGATTTCTCAGATGGCAAATGCGCAACAACGTCTGGGGTTAACCACTGAAGCGATCCAGGACCGAGCATTATGTAGACGCGTTCTGCGGTCTGCGACATTAGCCAACCCCATAAGCGGAGCAGCAGCGATGCAGTAAAAATGGGAAACTCGTTACGCATAAGTTCGTATAACGAGGAAAGGGTTAATAAAAGGATAAGAAGAAGTCCAGCATAGCCTTAAACCGCAAGTTGCACGTTTCCGTACATGTCTTGTATTATTCTAACATACGTTTCCGGTACCTTTTGATACTTCAGCGCGGCCCATATGAGATCCCTAGATACTCTATCGAATGCTTTCTCGAGGTCGATAAATACCATGCGTAAATAATTAGATGAATCTCGGCGTCGGCAGGATAAATCATTTACTCTGGACGAAGATAAAAGGAAGTTGCACTAGCCTGACCTAGACGAAGTTTAGGTAGCAATATCAAAATTTAAATCTAATAAAGTGTAATGAAGTGTCTAGCGCAGACTGTCTGCTGATCTATCTGATGCTGCTGTTCATCTGTAAGATATGGTTAAAGAAAAGCATGGAATTTCAGCATCATAGGGCAACAAGTCTCCTGAGCATCGCCTGTAAGATCTGTTTTGACGTATTATGTAAGCACCTAAAACCATTCATAAATACACATATTGCCCATTTCGACGAGGCTTTACGTCAGAAATGTCTATCACTGGTCAAATACTAACAATATACCTACCACAGAACTTGGAACACATTTTTCGACTTTCAAGCCGCATATGATTGAATGCTTTAGCGGGGAGCTATACAATGCCATGCCATTGAAGGTGACTATGAATAAACTGATAGCTTCAATGTCAAGAAAAGTTTTAAATAGAGTATCGCACTGCCATGTGATTTTTTTTACATCACTTTGAAAGAATTGTGCAAACTAATCGGGCAACAAAAGAAGAGCGATCTTTGTTAAGACCGCACTGCTTCCATTATCCCATTTCTCCTGTTCGACGATCGAGCGGATACCTAGTGTTTGCCTTAAATATAAATTAGGCGAATAGACTAACATTTCAAATATCCAATTTTGTACAAAAGAATCAGCGGTTCAGCCTGCATCGGGCAAAATCTAAGTTGGGGTCATCATAACCTAATCGAGTCAATCATCTATGTATATCCCTTGTGTTTTGTGAATGAAGCGCATGGCTTTACATTCATGGTTCTGGCATTTAAAAGCAACACTTTAGAACTTGTTTCATACTGTACAGAGCACAAGAATCAGAACTGAACAAAGGGTTCAGGAAAAGTGTGTGAAATGGATTGATAATCCCTCGATAAAAGTGATCCGAAAAAAGTTAAATGAGCGATGAGTAAAAAACTAGAAAAATCCTTGGCGGTACTTCTCCAATGAAAAATACCAGCATAAATTATTTATTTCAAGCTTTACCCCCTTGAAGGCTTTTTTCCATTAGACCCTAAGGGATAAGTACAAAAAAAAAGGATAGAATCCTAGTAACAGCACGACTGCCACCATGGTGCGATAGACATCTACGACTGGTACAACATCAATTTCAAGTGCAATCCCCAATTGCGTCCAGGAATTCCAAGGTACTTCCTAAATATTAATTCTTCTAAAACTTATCAGTCCCCCGTAAAAGAGACGATAAGTGCCCACTAATAAAGTGCCTTCAGTACCAGTACCCACGACATCAGCGCCATATACCCTTAGCCTGATGCGAGCATAGCCTGGATACTCACAGAAGTAGTGCAATGCTGTGGAGTCATTATTCTCACAACATACATTGCTGGCTGTTGTATCACTTATATGTGTATGTCACACTTATGTGGTGAGCACGAGGACAGTCTCTGCGAGTTAGGGAAAGTACACAAATCGCTAACCTCTTAGCTAACCTCCAACTTTCAAAAGAAGGTTACAAGGATGCGAACAGTCCTGCAAGTAAGGCACCTGGAAAACAATGGTGACTTCATCGGCGAGTCTATTTCCCCTGTCCTGAGGCCAAATAATGACCTCTTACTCCACAGGTTTCAGTGATTAATTTTCCGACTGCGTTTGGAGAAGACTTCATTCGAGAATTAGTTGGAAAGTGGTGAGATATGTTAGCAAGGCCTTAAGTTCAATTGGTAAAATATATATATAAAATATTTCACCACGAAAACTCTTTAATTTTCATCCCTTTAAGAAGCCACCCAACAATATCTTTTGTCGGGTTCAAATTCTAGTCGAAAACATTTCTCTGGACCTGAAGAGTTGATTTTGTACTTTCGTCTCAATAGGAATTCTGGTATCATTGCATAATACACCATGTCTATCAAACCAAATCCAAAACATCAATCGTCAATAACTTCCAGGGCTACCAGTGTTTTAAGGTGTTATGAATGAGCGTAGAAATTACAACCATTGAAGATATTAAGCGGCCAATTATCATGCATTATCCCAGTGAAGTCAGGACACCGCCCTGTGGGCAATTACCAACATTGTTCTTATCCACTAAACTAGTGATTCGTCAACGTCATGATATTAAGCAGAAAGACCCATGGCTTCAAAGGTCGAATGCAGACATTCAGGCTCTGAACTTGTTCTGAATGTAACTGACGAGCTCGTACTTAAGGCGTGTTCAGTTTATTTTGGTGATTCTTGCTGTTGAACAGAGTCAAATCATCACATCTGATTCCGAATACACATCTGATTCCGTTGTACGTATGATCTGATATGGAAGGCTCCTTAGCATACCTCGTAATAAACCGTTTTGGTAGTGGTGGCAATGACGAATCAACGAGACCATAAACTGATGCAACGATGATTTTGATCCATTTTCCGTTTCAATAAGTTTAGATAACGAATTCATCACAAAAAAAAAAACCAAATACTCAGTCCTACCCTATATTAGACATCTGAAACCATAGTTGCATTTATTCCACACCAATCGTGTCGGCAAGGATCACCATATTTGAGAACCAGCCGAGCCAAAGTGAATGGCTCTTATGAAATGTCACAAAACTCCACATATTGCTGCAGTAAATGAAGGAAGGATTTTACTAACCAAACAAACGTATGACTATGTGCTACTACTTTGCCACCCAAAATTATCAGAACAAAAAATAATGAAAGAACTTCCAAAAATGAAAAAAATACGATAAGTCTGTAGCCATTTCGTCATATGACAGAATTTGATTAATTTCCCTGCTCTATGAAGCCGACAGTATCCAATTTTGACTCAACTCCACTCCACCACTCATCCACCAGCCTTTGGCATTTCATTTGAAAATCAATTCAATTTCCTTCCAAGCCCTGCATCAGTCATTAAATCCTCTTCAAAGTTATAGAAGTCATACACTTCGTCCTAGCATATGTACTCGTACGTATGAAAATATAAATAGCAAAGGACGAAAACAAAAATATTCACATTCCAGTTGTATATCTCATGAATAAGATACGGATGCTACATATAAGACTACCTATGTACGGTACATACTCGAATCTAGCTCACTCATATTTGTATGTTAAAAACAAAACTTACTCTGATATTGCACTGGCGAGGGAGGACTTGAAAAACTTCCACTACTGACCGAATCCAATAGTCCATCCAAGCTTATCGCATCAGTTGATATGTACATGGAGTTATCATCCGGAATTTTATGACTTTGTTTGATGAATTTCTGCAAAACAAGACAACACACCGAAGAGACACACATAAAAAAGGCACACACATATATATAGTATAGAAAAAGAAAAACAGGTTGCAAGAGCAAACCAACAAATAAATATACGAGTATCTAGATACAGAAAGCATTGACATTCTCCATTTCCCATTTTTCCTAGTTGAAGTTGAAGTTGTGAATTTCATGTTTAAATAACACACTTCCTGACTCAGTCTCTGGCGGCGAGTATGGTCTCCACCTTCACAAGGACGTTGCGCGTCTGCTCAGGTGTCTCATAGACGTCAGACAACGATGATATTAGGATACTCGTACCACCGCAATCACCACCACAGCTAGCAACAACGACAACAACTTCACTTTTCGACATTGTGGCTAGCCCAAGTCGGTTGACTAGTTGGCACTTTTCCATGGCAATAATTAATTTTCTCTTACATTTTAACAATTCATGTGAAAATTTCTAGACCGCTTTCACTTCAAAAATTTCCCCAAAAATGACAGCGCAACGAATGATGTGAAGAGGAGGGAGGATAAAAGTTTCACTATTTTATCAACCTTCCTTACGTTAGTATAACGAAAATAAAGCCAAACAAGCTACGTGATAGCAAAGAGGGAATGTTTACAATTTTAAGCAAGGGTATCGGAAAGGATTCATCCAAAACTAAAACATAAATATACGAGTACAACAGCTTTTTACTTCTTCAATATGAAATGGTTTGTTGTTTGATTACACAAGGGCATTCAGACAGACGTCTGAATAAATAGATAACATAACGAGAACAGCGAAATCAGACCGAAAGTCGCCTTTTTTTTGTAGAAAATCAGAATAGATCCCTCAAAATCGTTTTATTGCAGTAGCGGTTAAAGATTTACCAAAGAAGGTTCAGTTCTATCTGACTTCTTTGAAAATCAAGTATGTTCCGCCAAGTCGAAAACTCGAGATACAATAAAGGCAAATGACAATGATGAGAAGAAAGCCTTGTAAAAAAGGCCATCTGTTGGTTTATTTTTCGAAAAAAAAGACATTTTGATATTTTTAACGATTGTTAAAAACCTTGCGACTAATTATGAAATGGTCATATAAGAATTCTTCACGGTTTTTTGGTACATTTTGGAAAAAAAAAATTTTTCTTTATTCAAAATCAATTTCAATCAAGTAGATGTTGGCCATTATTATCTACGACCTTTTGCCATTTTCCGGATATTTTCATAATTCCATCGGTGTAGAGCTTTTGCGGCTTATCAGCGAAAAACTTGGCCAAGTGATTTTCAGCGGCTCTTCGGTCGCCCAATTTTTAACCATCAAGAGGATTTTGCAAAGACCGAAACAAATAGTAATCAGAGGGTGCCAGTTCCGTGCTATACGGTGGATGCATCAAAACTTCCCAACCAGTCTCCGTCAATTTATTCCGGGTCATCAAAGATGTGTGTGGCCTAGCATTGTTATGATGGAATACAACTCCCGTCCTGTTGGCCAATTCTAGTCGCTCTTTCTTGTTAACTTCATTCAAACGGTCGGGTTGCGCACAGTAGAGGATCGAATTGATCGTTTCGCCACGTTCTAGCAGCTCATAATAGACAATTCCCTTCCAATCGCACCAAGCACTCAACATAGCCTTGTTTGTCGTCAATCCAGGCTTTGAAGTCGTTTGTGGTCGGTCACCGGCCTTTGACCATGATCTCTTGCGTTGGATATTCTCGTATTTAATCCATTTTTCATTGCCCGTTATGCATCGCTTCAAAAATGGTTCCATTTCGTCACGTTTCAACAGCGTTTCACTGATGTTTATTTGGTCAGTTAAATTTCTTTGCGTTAATTCATGTCGCACATAAGCATCGAGCTTTTTTGAGTAGCCTGCTCGATGGAGATGGCGCGATAGTTAGCTCATTGGGATATCACACACAGAGTCTGGGTTCGATTCCTGGCTGGGTCAGCAACAATTTATCAAATCGCCATCACTCTTTCGGCGGGCAATGGCAAACTCCCGAAAGTAAAATTGCCTGCGAAAAAGCTACTAAGGAGTGCCGTTCGGACTCGGCGATAAACTGTAGGCCCCGCTCAGATGTGACAAAAAATACATTTTTTTTTTTTTTTTTTGGTGGGTAGGTGTGAAAATCTTCATAGACACTATGGACCCGTTGCTCATAATAGTAGTGTGAGATTCTTACTCACTAAAAACACGCCTCCCTTCTTATCGACTACTACTAAGTAACCTTATCAAGTACTCGTAGTTTCCGTTTCAAATAACGTTCGCGTGGGGCAGGTAGCTTTCCAGCAAAAGCAACTGTTAGTACCGCTATTATATGCGGATAGTCCTTATCGCGCCAGATCGAATGGTCTCATTCTTTGTAATCGACGCACTAAGTTTGTCTCGTCCAGAATTTGAAGTATTTTATTATTACAATGACTATGAAGACGAATATGGAGTTTGCGAGCAAAGTTAATTATTTCGTCCTCGACGGTAACTATTCCTAAGTCTCTGTGGATATCACTGTTTCTGATATACCATGGGGCGTTCACGATTTGTCTTAGAACTTTGTTTTGATAGCCTTGGAGAATATTTCGGTTGCTTGGTTTAGTACAACCCCAAAGTTGTATACCGTACGTCCAAACGGGTTTAAGCACTTGCTTATAGATGAGCAGTTCGTTGTGTATGCTTAACTTGGAATGTCTTCCTAGTAGCCAGTACATTTGTCTGAATTTATTTTCAAGTTCATCACGTTTATTCTTAACATGCGGCTTCCATTTCAGTTTTACATCTAGTGTCATTCCTAGATACTCGTACTTTGCTTCATTTGCATATGGTATTTGTACCGAGTTAATGAAAATGGGAAGGTTGTTTATTTTCCGGTAAGTAAAATTAACATGAGTAGATTTGGTCTCGTTGAGAACAATTCGCCATATCTTTGTCCATTCATAGATTTTATCCAAAGCCGTTTGTAGCTTTCCAGTAGCTAACTCGACTGAAGTATCTGTAGCTAGTAACGCCGTGTCGTCCGCGAACGTGGCTACTATGGTACCTGATTCTTCCGGTATGTTTCGAGTATAGAGTAAAAACAATACCGGACCAAGTACACTTCCTTGCGGAAGTCCAGCAGCGATCTCTTTAAATTTCGAGTATTCGGTGCCATGTTTAACACGAAAAATTCTGTTTTCCAGGTACGATTTCAGAATCGTATGCAGCTCTCTCGGAAGAACCTGACTTAGCTTAAAATTTAAGCCTTCATGCCATACCTTATCGAAGGCTTGAGACACGTCAAGAAACACGCTAGAACATATCCTTTTCCCCTCTAGGACTTTCTCAATTTCATTCGTAATTCTAAAGACCTGGTCAATTGTGGAGTGCTTAGTTCTAAAACCGAATTGATGATCAGGAATTAGACGCCATTCTTCAATGATCGGTTGCAAGCGCAAGGAGTTTTTCAAATATTTTAGATATTATCGGCAGAAGCGATATCGGTCTGTAGAGATTTGCCTGGTTTCGGGACCAGTTGGAGCAGTTTGATCAGGGCTTTCTTTGGCAACTCCTTGAGAATTTGACCTGTTATCAAATCATAACCAGGGGCTTTGTTATTTTTCAATTTTTTAATTGCTTGGTTAAGTTCTCTTAAAATTACAACATGAGCAACACAAATGAGTGTCAAGAAGCTAGGCCATGGCCCATACCGGGCTGCCAACGCCACAGTGTTTTTGTTTGTTTGCTCATTTTAGATGATTCCGAACTATCATATGCTTGATGTTTAGGGCCTCCGCTATCTCCAGACAGCTTCCGTGCCGGTCTTGCTCCATCAGTTACAAGATTTCATCGACTTTTTCAGTGACAGGCCGGCCAGTGCGAGGTGCATCTTTACATAGAATTTTCCGGAATGGAATCGAACAAACCGCTCCTGGGTCCGGCGTTCACTCACAGCACTCTCACCGTAAAGTGCAAACATTTTTCGCCATGTTTTAGCACTGTTTTTCCCTTTTTTGTATTAAAAAAGCATCAAATAGTGTATTTCTTCAAATATTTCACTCATATTCAAATCAATATAACTCTAAACACGTGCAACGAACTACACAGCTGTCTTCACAAAAAATGTAGTCCGACATATCACCTTTCAAACACGTGTTCGTTTGACACAATCAGATAAGTGTTTCCATATAAATGGACATCAACACCATCTAGGCACAAAAAACCGCGGAGACATTTATATTACCCAACTGCCTCGGCTGACTTGCCAATAGGCCATCTTGTCAACCCAATTAATAAATATATATTTTCTATGGTTTCGGCCCCTATTTTATGAATAGCTTGATGAAAAAAAGGCCTAATCGCAGCCGTGGCCTCCAAATAACATCACAAAAATGACTTATTGAACGATTATTGAACTAAGTGGGCAATAAATCGGTTGTTGTATGGTGGATGTGGCACATAGCCCCGTCTTGCTACCTTTGAAGGTAGATAACTCACTTGGGGACTTGATCAGTGTTATGATAAAAAGCAAGATAATCAACTCCAAGCCTGATGGGTCCTCCGTCAAAATATGTGTCAGCGGGAAAACATCTCATCATACTAACACGCTGGGTGGATAGTTGTGGATTGGGAATAAGCCCTCATAAAACCGATCTTGTCGTCTTCTCTGGAAAATACAAAATTCCGATTATAAACCCTCACTCAATCAACGGCACCAGGTTGGTCTTTTCTGACACAGCGAAATTGATGGGTCTTACATATTTTCCCAATATCTATCAAATCCCTGGTCTTATGCTCTTTTAACTCAAAAGCGGTTATAAACTGTCGATCATCTCTCATGGAGATGGCAGAGCATTTCAACATTCACCTTTGCTGAGTGCCAAAACATAGAGATATTCCAGGGAGCTGGAGGCCCGACGAACTTGCCAAAATTGGAATCACTATACCCATTATTCCTAAAATAGGTAACATTGATATACCTATCGCTACGTGCAAACTAGAGATACAGCTGGATGCTAATAGAAGAACAAACCCTAGGTAGACGGTTGGATCGATATGTTTAGTGACCAAACAAATTTGGCCAAAACAAGATCTGAATCGCTCCTTTAAAAACCTGCGTATACCACCTGCAGTTGGTGAAATATTTCGACCGAAATTTGCTTTCAAAATTCGTTCGCCCCCCCTTTCAGACAGTAACACCCTGAGCAGTGCTATATCTCTGAGATGTTGTGCTCGTATAGTGTTTATTGTTACTATGAGGAACCCGTTTTTTTTTTTATCTCCGGTAACGCCCTGGTTCAAAAACGCCAGTTTATTGTAATTCAGAAGCGAAGTGCGAGCTAAGATTGTTTGCTGAGTTCCGTTGACGACTATTGCCGTAACGGTCGTACATCGTTCAACAGTTGACCTTAAGAGCTCATCGTCTAGCTCTTCTGGCCTACCCGAATGAGTTAAAAAGAAAGAAAAACAATAAAATATGCCAAATATGCTCTTTCAATAGATGCACTTTTGAACTCAGTTTAAAGTGCTAAGAATGATGCTAACACAATGAATGAGCAATATCTAAACATATATCCCAAACAGGAGTGCTCATTTTAAAAATAGTTTCAGCACTAAATTGGTTGTGCGCATTACGGCAATTGAAAAATAACCCCCGGGAAAAAACATGTGTTAATTAGCACAACTTTCTACTTTTGAAAACCAATTTTGACCTGCAATTTATTGGGTAATTTCGGCATAACCACAGGATTATTGTGTTCCAGATTGTATAACATTTTCATGGAAAACTAAACATTTCAAAAACGTTTATAATTTCTTTATCACAATTCGCGGTCTACTACAACTACGCTATCTACGTTAACTCCACTTAGTGGGCGTTATTAGGGGTCGAACAATAGTACTCTTGGTGTCGATTCTAATTGGTTTATTCTAATCGGTTTATTCACAGAAGAAGTGTTGAGATTCGGCTTTATGCGAGTGAGTCAATCAAGATCGCAGTCAGTCGATTTCGTGGCGTTCTTAAGAGTTGGGCATCTTCCGATCCGTGTCACATATCTTCCAAAAAAAGATGATGATACTGAATTAAAATCTAAAATGTTCGCTTATTTGCCTCTGAAGATGGAAGAAGATCCAGATTTTCACCGATATTCATCCTCAGTAATGGGAAACACTTTTGGCTAAATGGCTTTGTAAATGACGAAACTGCCATATTTGGTCAATCGAACGGTTGGATGTACTCCAACATTAACCACTGGATATTGTACAATATCTGTGGCTGACTGTTTTGCGTGGTTTCCTGATGCCGGTTAGTTGGTTACAAACAATCGAAATCGTATCGCTTCTACCAAATAAATTATTGCCACTGTGAATGAGAGACACCCACATAAGATCAAGCTGTTGCAGAAACTAAATTCTCCCCACCAAGGCTTCCATAAACTACAGTAAACTGCTCGAGAAGAAAACTGTTCTAAAGTCAAATGAAACAACTTTTACTTGCCCTCTACCCGTGTCAGAGAGCTGTAGGCTCAAAGCGATGTGTACTAGAACCTGTCGTGCTCTGAGTCTACAATCATCGCGAGACTTATTCTCACCTATGAAATAGGCCTTTGGCTACCTTTACAGAAAAGATGCGAAAAACCCTGCAATTACAGCTCTACAAAGCTTTTGCTTTTTGCTATTTTTGCTTTCAGATGCAAATGCATTTCAGACTGAGAGACACTAAGCAATGCAAATGCAGATGTCTACTAACGTTGCAACATTGTCTTATCCACTCAATTGATCTTTAATTATCTAAAGTGGCTTTAGCGTTTATTTCAATGAAAGTGTGCATTCTTCGCCACCAAGTTAATTTCCAATTCAAAGACGGCCGAAGGCTTTCGCGCAGGAGCCTTCTCCACGTACACAAACTCTGTACATTGAGGCCAAAGTCTAATCTTGCCATCAGGCCTGAATCTAATTCCTGGACTAGCAATCAGCGATCAGATACGATATAAATTCTAGACCGACTAGTGACTACCACGCATCACTCTACTCAAGGGTGATCGTTTTAAGGGTACTTTTTCAAACATAAAAAAATTAAATTAAATTCTATCGAGTAATTCTTAATATCATGTAAAAGAATTTTTTTTACATTTATTTTTGAAAAGAACTTGTTTGAAAATTTGGCCGTAACTGCCGCTGACACGTTCCATCATTTTGAAGTTCTTTTACGAGTGGTGTTTGACCAATAACTCGAGTAACGATGATGAATGAATGACGACCTAAGATGGATGAATTACGGTATCTCTTTGTTGGTCCTGAGATTGACATAATTTGTGTGTTGGAAACATGGTTCCTTTCTGACCTTATTGGTGATGAAGTTATCAAGATAATAATAATCTATTTCAGATGGAAAGGTATGACATTTTTAGTGCTGATAGAATTCGACGGATTGGAGGTGGAGTTGCAATCTATCTTCGTAAGGGTATCTTTGGAAATATAAAAATTATATGTAAGTCCCAGGGTGCGAGTCCTATGGACTACCTGTTCATAGAACTACGAGTATCAACTGCTCACGACTCAATTCTTATTGGTGTGGTTTACAAACAAATGGTTACAAATAAAAATATTAATCTGTGCCAGCTTACATCGCTACTCGAAGACATCTCACTGACCGTCCCAAATTTTATCTTGTGCGGTGACTTAAACAATGCCCTCCTTACATGATCTTCTTTACTTAACGTTCCATCTCAATTTCAGTATATCATCCAACTCGATGCAGTTCAAGGACTTTAATAGCATTGACTTCGCTGTGCTCGAAAGAGACATGCGTGTTATTAACTGGAAACAAATTTATTACATGTCCTCACCTAATCTACAAGTTGAGTCATTACAGTCGAAAATGGTTGAACTATTTGAGAGCCACGTACTCATGCGAACGAAAACTTTAAGGCCTAACCACAACTCCTGGTTGACCTCAGATATTCGCCACCTAATGCAAAAACGCGACGAAGTTTATATCAAATGGAAACGTTTCAGAGTGGAAGAGTTTCATAGAATTTATCGCTCACTTCGTGATATAGTTGTTTGCAAAATACGGGCAGCCAAAATTCAATTTTACTCAAAACGGTTGAATCCTTCGTCAACCGGAAAACAGTTATGGCAGAATCTCAATGAGATTGGGGTGGGAAAACAAAACAGCAGCCATCTAACTTACGCCGACGGAAATGAGCTAAACAGGAATTTTGTATCCCAACCCTACAGTGTTCTATCCCTTCCAAACGAATTTTTCGCCTTTTCTCTTACCCTACAAGTTGACGTAGAGAGTTTGCTTTCGATTAAATCCAACGCTGTTGGAGTGGACATGGTCCATCGCAAGTTCCTAAAAATCATCTTTCCCGTACTCTTGCCCCCACATTACTAATATCTTCAATAAAAAACTCACAACAAGCATTTTTCCTTCAGTCTGGAAGTTGTCGAAGATAATACCAGTGCCAAAGAATCCCTCGTGTACCGAATTTCGCCCTATTGCAATACTCTCAAAGTTTTCGAGAAAATCATGCAAAAGAAAATAAATAGGTTTCTTCACCAACACAATCTTTTAACTTATAAGCAGTCTGGTTTTCGCCCTAAGCATAGTTACTCGACGGGTCTACCTGGAGTTGTCGATGAAATTAGGCAAAAGCTTGATATAGGTCATCTCTCCTTCCTGATACTTGTTAATTTCTCTAAGGCGTTCGACACTGTTAATCAGGCCATTCTGTGTGATAAATTCCAGGATGTACAACTTTTCCAGTTCCGCAATCCGTCTAATATCCTCATAGTTGGATGATCGTCAACAAGCGGTATTTACTGAAAATTCCTTGTCGGGTTATCTTCCTAATCCATGTGGCATACCTCAGGGATCTATTCTAGGCCCTTTTCTATTTTCTTTATATGTTAATGAATTACCATCCATTCTTTCGTACTGCTCAATGGAAATGTACGCCGATGACACTCAATAACACCTTAGCTGTTCTACTGAATCTGCAGGCCAGTGCATTATTTATAAACATAAACTCCGATCTGGATAAAATTTTCAAGTGGGTGAGTCAGAATCTACTTCTTATTAATCCAAAGAATTCAAAATGTATTGCTATATCCAGAAAGCCCGTAAATACATCCCTGCTTGCTCCGATCTCTATTGACAACGGTTCTATTTAAAAACTTGACACTTCCAAAACCCTTGGTATGATTTTTAACTCAACTCTAACCTGGCATGATCATATAAAATGTTGCGTTGACAAGGCACATGGGGTCCTCCGCTCCATGTGGGCTTTACAACATCTTACACCTATGTCGTCGAGACTACGAGCTACGATTTAGGCAGCTAATAATCCGTTTTCATGGCGCGATATAGGGCGCCATCCGCAGATACGTTAAGGCTAGCTTCAGTTTTGGAAAAATGTGGGTCGATTCCACCAGCCTATAAATCACACCAAACTATTGCTTTGTAGAGATGTAATGGCAGTTCTTGAACCTCCATATAGGGTTATTTTGCATTCGACCAGATTCAACCAGAAATAGTCCTCATCGCTGAACAAAACTTTGGTTGAAAAAAGTGGATCTTCTTGAAGCTAAAATGGAGATGATTCGGAAGGTTGGAAGTTGTTGCATACGACAGTCAAGCTACTGAGAACGGCACTGAAACAGTTATTATTTCCGAAATATTAATGGTCTTACAACTGATCTAAGAGCACCCCAACGAGGGGAGAGTACCTTGAACTTTATACCCTCTCGTATTTAGTAAAAAAAGGTCACTCGCGGGTATACCCTTTCTAAAAAACGCAACACTGTCGCTTCTGGGTTGAGGAAAATCCAGAAGAAACTTATAATACCAGCCCACCCTCACAAAAGTGAGCTTCATTCTTATTTTCTAACAAATGAGGCCAGAATTCGAGTTACAGTCATTGCCCACCGTATCTATCAAAGATCAGTGTTTATGGGCCACATTGATCCATTATTTGTTTCCAAAATGATAGCGATACGTGCTATACTACCCACAAAGCCAAGAACTTACGGACAACTCTATTCAATGACAAATGAATTTTATATTGAGGGTCTCAGGTAATGGTGCTACAGAATTTCCTCCTCCACTTGTTTTGTATTGTAGATACTGTTCTTTCCATAAAAGCAGCAACAGTCCTTTTTGGTCTCACCAAAGGAATGAGAACCAGCAATATGGCAACTAATACCAATTTACTCTTGGATTGTAGGAAATTTCCAAGAAGTAAGGAACTACCTAAAAGGTATGTACGAGGAACATGCTCGTATTTTCCACTATTCTGAGGTTGAAATAGTCACCTAGATGTTTTCACTTATCCAAGGTAAATGGGTTGCCTGTGGTTTGTGTATACAAACCACATCCGAGCATTAGTACCGAAATACTGAAGAAACAACCATTGTTACCGGCGACGCGGCGAAAGTGGGAAGTTGGTGGATTTCAAGTGTGGTTAGGGATTTTAGGTAAAAGCAAAGTGAACGACAACGCATTACAACTAACAAACATTGGAAGTTTCGGAGATTGCTAGCAATTTAGACAAATTTCGAAACTAAAACATTTTCCAAATGGCTAGAGACTGATCCATAGAAAATCTGCTTGGAAATCTGTGCGTTGAGCTGTGTACTGTGGTGGTACTTCAATAATCCAGTTCTGTGGTTGATTAAATTGTGAGCAAATTTGCCAGTGTACCTATGATGATGATGATGATGATGATGAAGGTGGTTCCAACCAAAAGTGGTTTCAAAAGCTGGGTTATATAAATAAACTATCACGAGGTTGATGCACAAGAATATGGTGGTAGGAACCAGGTTTGAATTTAAATCAATGCTGAGTTGCGAAATCGTATACTTTTGTCTTACATACTCGTAAGTGGCAAAGATTTTACCACGTTTAACTCACGTAGAAGCTGCTCTAAATACGAACTATAAATAATTTACATCACTCATGACAAATGCGTAAAGGGTATGTGAAGTGTATATCATCTACTTATAAAGCCTTAAATACGGCTGAGTATAAAAGTGCTTACTTCTAAAGAAATCAAAGAGATACTATCCTGCTCATGTAAGGACGGGAATATTCTGTAAGAAAAATTTAAATTTGTCTTACACTGCTTCAAAACTCTCTAACTTTGGTGGCGCCATAGTTCGGGGTGAACCTAAAAAGCATTTCCGGCCACCTTCGGCTCTCCAAGTCGGTTGAGGTCCCCTTCTTTTTATGCGAACCACCTTTGGTGAGGTCTTTCTCCACAGCGTTTTCCCTCTGGTTTACACATGAAGACTCTGCACGCAGAAGCATTGGTGTCCATTCGCTCTATTGATTCTAAACACCTCAGGCGACTAATGCTCAGTTTACTGACTCGGTCGATGTCGCTGTACAGCTTGAATAGTTCATCGTTGAATTTTCATTTTCAAGGCTCATTAACGCAAACGGATTCGAAAATTCTTTTAAGAAAATTCCCCCGAAAGGATTGAGGACATCGTCATCCGCTTTTAGAAGAGTTCATGCTGCAATGCCATATAGGGAGACTGGGGGTAAATAAAGTCTTTTATACGGGTAGAGTTCCCGTAGTTTTTCGGGATAGGGCCTTACTACACAATTGCATTTTTAACCAAAAGAAGCAGCGATTGGCAAGAGTGATTCTTTGTTTTATTTCTGCTGTGGTGTTGTTGCAGAATTTCTATCAGTGACAAGGTAGATACCGTCCATTACTACCTCGAAATTATAGCTGATTTTCAATTTGCTGATGTTGTGTGTCCCTTCTTGTTGACAGTATGTACCATGCTAAAACCATTTTGGAAGCATCAGTTTCAATACTAAAGAAGGTTATCATCGGTGTACGCTGGTAGTCGCAAAGACTTTTGTAAATTTGTGCCTAAACACTTTCTTCAATAACTCGATAGTTTCGCTGACAGGATGTTTTATGGAACTATTATGTCGAAACGAAACGTCCTCCATGTAATGTTCACTTGCTTTTGAAGTCAAAATATCGTTGATCCCGACTCTACACCGGGCGCCATTGATGATGACCTTCCGATTTTGTTTATTTTTTATCGCACCAGACATTTTATTTTTCGGTAGCTGATGGATCTTTTTTTGATTCTTCTTGCTCCGACAATTTTTCTTAAGAACAAAGCCACAGAAACTGAAGTAATCCTCATTGCTGAACAAAATTTAAAAAAAAAAAACTCCCAACTGGTGAAGCATTCAATTAGAAATGAAGTAGCAGACAATGATCACCTGACTTCAATTCTTGCTCCAATTGAATCTTGTTAGTCAATAGACACATGTAACGTTTCTCCAGAGCATGGCGAATCGATGAATTATGAGAATTTCCCTGGCCCCAACGGCCCCGATGTCTTCATCTGTGCGTACTCTTCGTATTCTTTTCTTGAAGTCCAAAGGACTAAATGTTGATTTGGGAAATAAATATCCACAATTTGTAAATGTTTGTTTACTTTAGGTGGCGCTAGAGTCCGGGGTGGACCTGGGCCTCAATCAACAAGCATCTTCATCTAGCTAAGTTGGCTGAGGCCCCCTTCCACGTGTGGGCGACACCTGAGTTTCAGTCTTCCTGTCCCTCGGGGGCGGATTCAAAGACTTTTCGAGCCGGAGCATTGGCGTTCATCCGCTCTACATGACCCAGCTATCTTATACGTTGGATCTTCAATCCTCTGGGTAGGTCGATGTCCCTGTACAGTCCATACAGTTCGTCGTTATATCTCCTCGGCTTTAAAATCGATAAATAATTTTTTCGAATTACCGAATTACCGAATTATTCTGAGTAAAAAGATGGTGTCAGCTATCAGAACATGCATTTATTTTGTGGATAGAAGACCTAGAACCATCTAAAGTGGTGTCTTATGAAAGGATAAAGAATGATTGGCCCTGGGATGTAGTCTTTCAACATTTAATGGGATTCTCGTCTCAGTTTTTTGAGCACATTTTCAACTGTTTTAAATCAAGAAGTTAAAAATATGTTGTTTGATACACAAATACTGAAACAAAACAAAAGAGTTGATCCTGATTGTTCTACTCTACACTATGAAAAGCTTGATGCTGAAATATTTTAAAGAATCTCGCGTGTACTAGCTTCCATGAGCGGGAATAGCGTGATTTTTGCATGAAGTACGGACATAGACGTTTTGTACGAAACAACAATAGTTAGGAATGAAGAAGACGCTATTGTTCACAGTGGATATTAATCGGATACGGCTGTCAACATCAACATCGAAGAGTATGTCGAGCTCTTTGAGCCAAATCCGAAGAAATATTTATTTGCTTCGAGTCATTAACCCAGATTAAACCTGGATTCATTACAACACTGCCCGAGCAGAGAGTAACTAGGCTTTTCTGCTCCGCAGGCGGTAAAGATGGGATAGACTTTTTGAGATTTGAAGAAAGCAGTCCTCATGGCCTTTTCGAAGAAAAAAAGCAAGATTACAGAACAGTCCTGCATTCCTATCGCTGATTCCTACTGAACGAGACTCGTATGATAAGAGATGTTTTGTCTACAAGTCTGGCATTCAATCATTGCATTGAGTGAAGTGGACTTGCCATTAGGTATCGATTGATACTATCCAGTCAGTATGCCCAAATGGCTAGAGCACGATTCTTCAAATATTCAAATTTTCCTCAGGTTATAAGTTAAAACAAAAATTTACGGCCAGAGGTGGGCATATATTCCATCGACATGGCCATCTGCACTATGTACTCGTATTTGGCATATTTAGTGACCATAGTGCCAAAAAAGCAAGGAAGGATACATATTAAAACGCCTTGGTTATAAACAATCTGCACAATATCATCATTACTATTGTATATAACGAAGGATAATTAATCTTGCAGATGAACGGAAAATCGACGTACGAAGCACAATTTGTTCACATTACAGTCACGCTCGACCAGCAAAAGGCACGCATTCATTTAACTAGATTAAACACATCATATGTTACAGATCAGGCGGCTAGAATGGAAATTTGGTGTCGTTCAGCAAGTCCGAATGCATTTTCGAAAGATGCATGTATGGAGAATTCGACCTTAGCCCAATTACACAGGCTGTGTCGTTTACATCGCGGCGTGTAATACTACACAGAGGTAGGGAAATAGCTTGTCTTAAGATTATCAGATCTGGGCCTGATGTACAATGCATTTACCCAGCACATTTCGAATCATTTCAGTTGCTAGTCTTGGCTCTTGTAAAAGGGTCTTACTAGCCACGCACGAGACTTGTTCTATGTACGAGTATAATACGAGTAGGTATCATGAGAGGTAGACCCTTCTATGGGAGCGTCATTGTTCGTTTTAAATTATAAAAACAATTATTTCTAGAACAATGTAAAGTTATCCATTGGTTTCGGTACAGTGACGCAGTGTTCAAATTAAAATTTTAATTTGAGCTGCAGGGTCACTTTTCAATAATCAGCATAGGCAGTCACTATACAAATACTTTGTCAACCTAAAACCTCAAAGGGCTTTCAAATGGTGTACCACAGGGTTACTCTCATCCACCACCACTGCTGTTCTTAGTGGTCATCAATGATGAACGTTTGTTTGCATCAGTTGGGGGTTACCGCCATTGAATACAAATGAAATTCACAGTCGATTTATTAACCACTACGAGAATATACTTTTCCAATGAGTTGTTCCAACTTCTGCTCTCGGTATTGTTTCTAATTTTCAAATACAATTACTGTTTTCCAAAGGGCAACAATCCGAAACAAGAACCGCACGAGCAAATCATTTTTAGTTCGAAATTATGCACAACATTATGCCATTCAACAAACAGACTGAAGCTGCATTGTTGAAGTTAGAAATGATGAAGTACCGCAGCCAGATCAAGATTCAGAGCATTAATGTATAGGTACACTGCTTTAAATTAAATAGTCCTGATGTACATATCTGTCAGTTTTCATGCTGTGTGACATCTCTATGGTTGAGTTGATTTCACTATTCCAGAGGCACACATGAATAAATGAAATAGTCGAACGTAAATGTAATATTCTTGTATTTGTACGGATACTTTTATGTAATTGCAAAAGTAGATACCCATGCTTATAGTGTTTTATTGTCCATTACACGAGAGATAGAAATTAAATAATTTGTTTGTCAAAATTATGAAATGAATGTGTAATTGCAGTGAGGATTTGACAGCGACTGGTTTGTTCGTCATTCAATTGTCATGTTTTACAATAAACACTACTCTTATGGGCATATCCATTGAGGATGTCGATTGACTCTGAAAGAGGATGTCACCGGGGAGATGGTATAAACTCCTGCTTATTTATCACCTTTATTAACATTTTCTCTGAAAATTTTATGAGGTATCTTATAAGGTTAAATGAAAGGATGCCAAGTCCTTATAACATCTAGAAATTCCTTCAAACAAATGTCTAAAATCTAAGAACATTTTACTTTAATTTCATTTAAGCAGATTTGTTTGAATTCTTGCAATTTTCAGTGTTGTATGCTTCCCAAATTTGAATAAATTCTATTATATAATATTTGATATAAACCATTAGGATGTGTCATTGTCAATGGGGATTGGGATCGGGTGTGCATTTGATCACGAACTCAATTATCGGGCAGCCAATGCAGGGTAAAATATATATACTCGTAATATTCTCTTGACAATGTAGAGAAATTGTGGTCTCAGTTTTAATCGTCCTATGAAATTCGTAAATATGCATAAGTTGCCAGTACTATCTACTGCTATACTGAAGACAAGCATCTCAACCTTTCAAAGCTCTTCAATAAACATTCAATGAATTCAAGACAATGTTGAATATGGTCCATACAGCAGGATTGTATGAAAAGTTTAACAGTATTATAATCTTCGTGCCCTACAGCTTCTTAAAGCGGTTTCAAGAAGTGAACCAACCCTCTTCTCAGGCTAGCAATAAGGAAGGACAAGTTGCTAAAATATCAGATCCCAGAGGGATTGATGCTAATACATGTCATTTACCAGGGGAAAACCCAGCTTGTTCTTTCTCAGTAATGCCCAATGTTAGAGCCAATATATGTAAGAATTGGGTAACTCATAATACTTATTTTAGGTAGGGCTACACTCCGGGGCTGTTAGCGCCTCCAACTAGTTCGATCCTTCACTAGCTACCTTCAGTTTCGCACGCTAAGTTTGCTTAGGTCCACGAGTGTGGTTGACTCAGAATTTATAGCAGAGCCCAGGTAGACAAAGTCTTCAACTGTCTCAAAGCTATTTCTGTCGAAGGTGACGTTCTGTTCGAGAAGTTGGTTTTGAATGTCTTTCTTGCTTGACTGGTATATACTACGTCTTGCCCTAATTTTCCTATTTTCGCCGTTTCCGTCTCAATACCCACGAAAGGGCCACTGACGTCACACTGCTTTCTTCCGCTTGTGTCAACATTATCGGCGTATGCGAGGGATTCGACGAACTTTCAGAAGATTGTACCTCTTGTGTTTGTGCGTGAGTTTTGCACTATTCTATCAAGTATGATGTTGAAGAAATCGCAGGACAGCGCATCGCCTTGTCTAAATTCTTTTTTGACATCAAAGTTCTCGTTGAGGTGTTCACCGATCTTGATGGAGCAAGGTACATTCCTGCATAGACGGACGAGTTTGGGATAGATGCTAAAACTAGACATTGCTCTGTACAGCCCATCTCCATAGATGCTGTCATTCGTGGCCTTAAAGGTGAGAAATAAGTCGAAGGAAGTGTGAATATTTGGTCTATGGTGGACTTTCTTGACTTAAAGCCATACTGATAAGGACCAATTGAATTGAATTGAATTGAAAATTGAGATAAATAAGAAACGAATAACAAATATGTACATATGTACAGCATGTCACTAAAAAGCCGAATCATCTTCTTCATCCTCCACAGGTCTACTTGTGATTTCACTCGGATGGTCAAGTTTTGAATCCTACTCATGACAAGTTTTTCATTCTGTTCTTGGAACTTAGTCAGAAAAATCTGCGTGTGAAGGCATAACACTGACATGTAGATTTGGCTGTTGTAGAGTTTCAAGCACAAAACAACCGTTAAAATTCACAACCTGAATCATTCCGAGTGAAGAAAAACTCTCCGTATTCGGAAATACCCACCCCTGGTAAGTCAATATCGAAACCAAACACACTTGAATTTCAAACCACTACATCACAACAACTATCCTTTCTCCTCCTTCTATCTTTCCGCCCGCGTCCAGGCGACAGTGAAAGGGTATCATAAACCCCTTGAAGCGCGCGTAAATTATAAAAAAAAAAAAAAAAAAAAATGGCATGTCCCTCTGAAAAGTACATCGATTTGGCGAAAGGCAAGATAGTCCTATTTGATATTTCTAAGGCATTTGACAGATTTTGATATCAGGCTCTTTTGCGTGCATTTGCAAACGACGACTCTATTCTTCAATGGATTAGAAATTATTCTTCAGAAAGTTCAATTCAAACTGTCTGGGATGGTTTCATGACTGATATTCACAAAATAAATGCTGCCATTATTCATGAATGGCATTTGCATTGTCGAAACGGAAAAATTATCCGATCAAGTGTCACTAAAACTCCCTTTGTCATGCAATAGGACTTACAATTAATTCAAATAATTTCCAGGCAATCGACTCTTACGAGCATCGGCGTAATATCTCGAGTGCTACACCTATGATTCTTCCCTTAGCCGAATAACTGACATATGGAATGTTCGTTATTTCCTATTTCCTCCCATTACAACCTACAAACATTCAAAACCAACGTACATTGGTATATACAGCGCTACCTTTGAAAACTTAAAAACATACGATAAAACATTAATACTTTATACATCTCTACGGCAAAATAACACCTGAAAATGGATTTATAATCATTTGATCATCTTATAGCAATTTTAAAAGATCCTTTTTAATGACTCCACATTGATCCAAGAACTGGAAGCAGAGGGTGTGACGAAGTTCGTATCATGTGTTTTAGGCCTGACAAAAAACCATTTTTATCAAAGGAAAACATAAAGTTTGTAAAAGACCATATTAACTGGTCGATACAGAACTGAAGAATAGTTCTACGGTGAGGTGAATCCAAATATAGCATCAATTGATCAGATGGAAGATCGCCAGTTAGAAGTAAAACGCTTGAACCCAAAAAAATTGTCATTGCACTGCGGAGGCAAGGCTATGGTTTGGGGTTGTTTCTTCGGCGAGGAACTATCAAATTGCGGACATTTTGAATGAAGAAAAGTACAAAAACATAATAAAGGACATTTTTATTCTCATTCGCGGATTAAAACATGATTTTGCACTGCATTTTACAATATGATAATGATGCCAAACATAAGTTTGGGTTCGTGAGTGAGTCATGCAATGGGAACAGAGTGTGTATTCTGGAATGGGCTGGGCAATCACCCGATTTCAATCTCAAAACGATCCATGGGAAATTGTATTAAGTTGTTCAATGCTTTCTTCGGTTTTTTCAGGGTTCGAGTTAAACACACATTTTTGGTATAAAAGCTTATATTTAATCAACCAGATACTATCCATCATGGTCTATGACTTTTTTCTAACATTCTGGAATAGACATAATGCCTTATGGATAAATAAGTTTTCCATGTTTGTTTTGATCTCAATCCGGAATTGAGTTCCCTTCCGTCCAAATTGTTTTGGATAGAGCAAAACAGATGGTAGTCAGAGAGCGCAATGTCTGGGGAGTACGTTGCGCGATGAACAACTTCTTAGCCACATGAATTCAACTTTCGTTTTGTCACTAAAGCTGTGAGTGGTCTGGCGTTGTCATGATGATGAAAAATCAACGCCCATCCTATTCGCAAACTCTGGCCGTACTTTTTCCACTTTTTGCCTGTCTTCCACTTTATTGTCTGATTGCGTGGAAGCAACTCGAAGTAAATTACACCTCGCCAATACCTCTAACATGAATTTTTTGGGATATGAATCCTGTTTACCGACCGGTTGCAGTGTTTTACCAGAAGCGCATCATGACCTTCTATACCGAATGTTGTAGTAAGCCACCCATTTTTCTTCTCTCATAACCACACTTTTTAGCAAAGCGAGTTCTATCTCAGCAAAGACTCACAGAGCATTATGCGATCTATAATATTTCTTTCACTGAGTTCGTGAGGAACCCAAACATCCGCCTTTTTCGAAATTTCAAATCTTTTCAGTGTCTGCGAAACGGTTGAATGGGCGATGTTAAACCGGCGTCAAATGCCTGTCAACGCTAACTGCAGGCAAGATTTGATCGTCGCCTGTGATGTGTGGACGTTCAGATCGAACATCATCAGCAAGGTCTGTTTTCGCTGAATAGCCTTTGTCGCCTTTTTTAAAAAAAAAAAAAAACAAATATGTCGAAAATGCACTTTCTTATCTATCTCTTTTATAAAACAAATATTAAACACTTAAAACAAGTCCCATCAAAACAAATTCTCGTGACAATGTAAAGGATAACCATCTGTATTGAAATAAACAACAACAGAACTGTATACACAGAGATTTTCTGAAACGATAAACACTACCTCCAAGAAAAAAAAATGCAGAAGTTATTGAACAACCCAATAGATCGCAAAATTAGGACTCTCGTTTTGCAGGTACAAAGGAAGAATATTGAACATCCCATGACCCGTCAATACATTGCAATCATTTCGAAGGATTTCCAACAAAATATTAAATTATGAAGTCAATGGTTCTGAATTTAAGATACAGTAGTTGTTGCGTTGCTTTAGTTTTGCCAATGCCTTACGAAAAAAAGGTTTTGGGTTTCATTGACAGATGGCTTCTTTCCTTTTTAAAATTCTTCGCGCGATGTATTGTACCTAGTTAAGTCATAAATACTGGTACACAACTGAACTCACTCATTATGAATGGAACACTGGGCGCATCCATTTCGTATTGATTGCGATTTGACAGTTGATATTTATGCTTCATTGTGACTTGAAAGTTTTTGACATTAATTGCTTACTATCATGGAATGGGGCGAAATCGAAAATCGTATTGTTGTAATTGGCCTACTTAAATGCAACATGGAAAAAGGCGATCTCTTTAGGACGTTGCGACCACTTGGAATCACTCGCAATTTTGTTTATCGTGCTGTGAAGTTGTTTGAGAATACTGGTGGAGTACGAGACCGTCAAAGATCCGGCCTTCCGCGCACTGTGAGAAATCCGAAAGCAATTAAAGCCGTGAAGAAACGAATCGACCGAAAACCGCTGCGAAAACAGAAAATATTGTTGCGGAAAATGCAAATTTCGCAAAAATCCATGTCTCTCATTATCAAAGAAGATTTAGGACTCAGCGCGTACAAGCGACACCCTGGACACCTACTCACGGCCGCATTGAAGGAAAAACGCGAGCGAAGATAAAAAGAAAGCGTTAATCAGCCGGTACGCGAAGAACGCCCAATTCTGTTTACTGAGGAGAAAATCTTCACCGTAGAAGAATCGTTCAATAAGCAGAACGATCGTGTGTATGCTCGGTCATCCAGGGAAGCATCCCAACTCATCTCGAGGGTTCAAAGAGGCCACCATCCCGCGTCTGTAATGGTATGGTGGGGAGTGGGCTATGATGGCGTTACCAAGCTCCATATTTGCGAGAAAGGAGTGAAAACGTCGGCCAAAGTATATTAATCGACCGTCTTGGAACCCATTTTGAAGTCTCTCAACAAATCAATATTCAACAACAAGCCATGGACTTACCAGCAAGACTCTGCTCCAGCTCACAAAGCAAAAACGACTCAACTGTGGCTCAAAAACAACGTTCCGGACTTGGCCAGCTGGTAGCCCAGACCTCAACCCATTGGATTACAAGTTTTTGTCCGTATTAGAGTGCATGGCTTGCTCTACTCGACACTCAAATATTGAGTCGTTGAAGCGAGCCCTTGTCCGGGCAGTGGACAATTTCCCCATGCATGAAGTGCGTCTCGCAATCGATAAGTGGCCACATCATCTTAAGTCGTGCTGGAAGGCAAATGGAAGTCATTTCGAATAAGTTGTTCTAAGATTTGTAGCCATTGAATAGCCCAATAGAAACAAAACAAAAAATTGTTTAAATATTAATTCGTTTTCATTTGGCGCTGATTTTTCTGTGTACCAGTATTTATGACTTGACTAGGTACAAACAACAACGAACTGTATGATCTTCACAGCGTCATTGAGGGTACTTATATACCCTTAGACCTACCTTCAGGTTTACGAATATCCACAACCCTCCAGAGAATCGCTCTTTATTGGACTAAGGACGTTTTTTATCATGATTTGACTTTGATAAAGCAACAAAATAAGATCGGAGAAGAAGTGTACTTATGATTCTTCTTTAGATTTTTCCTGCAAACAGTCCTATACATCCTAAGGTTTGGCTTAACATTGAAATGTGACTGACCTACCTATAAAGTTATGCTTTTCATAATTTGGATTCGTTAAATCTGCTTTTGACCGACAAATTGTAAGCCATGCTCATCTAAATATCTTTCTTAACAAACAAGCTACTAGTACTTATAGCACCATCTAACTTTTTATTTACGAGTATATATATTGAGCTGCCAAGTAGGTAGCTTTATCTACTGCAGTAAATCTGGCTTTCTCGTATTATTTCTTTAAATCATCAATCGCACTTAATACTATGAGTCAAACAAAGCCTTGAAGAGCATGGAATGATTGAAATAAAATAAATTTTCGAAACAAACTTTTAGTGTTATAAGTTTTCCCATAAGCCCTTTCAGTGGCAGCACTCGAAACTATGCCCGCGTTTCCCGAATATGTACAACTTAATCTCTCAATTACTAAAACCAATATCTGCCAGGGATAGCCTCCTCTAAGCACTACCATACTCTTACTCCATTCGCAGGTCACGAATGCATTTGTAACGATTAACGGTCGTAATTCTGTTCGCATCCGAATAAATATTCGTCCTAGATTAAAGGGAATTTAGGTGAAATTATGCATCGCACATACATATACACCGATATAATCACATAAACGCAAAGCCTGGTGATTGCTTTTGCAAATGGAAACTTTAAGGCGACCGAGGGTGCTACCTCCGTGATGGCTGGCGGCCCAAATTCCTACATAGAATCCTGCGTATGCGGACGTATTTATGTATGTACATCTATGTATGTATCCTACGAGCTGTTGCATTTATAGGTCAAATTTAATTTATATTCATGCATAAATCATGGAAAATAAATATTTTGCCTCAGCGAAAATTTTCATAATAGATACGAGTATGTATGTATGTACTCGTATGTACGTATTTTGCGTTGTGATACAATTTGGAGTTTTGGGTAATGGGGGTAGATGAGGAGCAACTGCTCCTGACAGTTGATGACTTTCGTGTGAAATATGACTGGGTTGCGATTAATATGTAAGGAGGACAACAGCAACAGAAAAGAAAAAAAACAAAAGATCGAAAAAAAGATACAAACTTGTAAGCAGTCAAAAGAATTGAATGGATTTTCTTGGTTTTTTTTTCCCGCCGAGTTGTCAAGGAGTTGAACACAGTGCTGCTGTGCTGACTTTTTGTCAGAATTCATTTTCTCGAAGAGTGGTGAGAAGATGGTGCTATTCCCGGAAATAGAATTGATAAAATATGTTAAAGACTCTTGAGTAAAAAAACAACCAAAAAAAAAGGAACAGGATATAAGTTAAGTGTAGGTTTAACTACCGCACTAATCTAGCCTTAAGATTTGAGGAAGGTCACCTTGCTTTATACAACTTGAAGAGGGTAGCTATAAGTCCGATGAACATTATGATAAAATTACTTACTACAAAGGTCCCTATGTATCATCATGCCAGCATTGAAGGGGTGACCTTTCCTACGATATGGAATCAATCTCCAATTCAATTTAACTCAAAACTCGCTTGTGTGGTTCTTTAAAGAACGACAAGTTGAGTAGTTTTGATGGTGTGTATGTGCACAGATCGCCTTTTTTTAGTAATAATGAGGAGTTTGTTCGATACACTATTAGAATAAACACATCACGATTCATAAACACAACAATACGGGACATAGTACACATGTCAACCATAAACGAAAACAGTACCACATTGCATATAAAAGGTGTTTTTTTTAACAGAATGAGAAGTTTCGATGGTTGTTGTCTATGGTTTGACAGCTGTCAGTGTCAAACTGTGTTAACATTTCTATTTAGCGAGGTTTGACAATTCATTATTAATGCCAGAACAACGCTTCCAAATTATGAAAATTCACTTTGAAAAAAATAAACCAGTTCATAAAGCACTTCGTCAATTTTACGGTCAACATAATCGGCTTAGTGAGTAAGCGATTCGTGCAGTTATAGATCGTTTTCTCGAAGACAATCCTCAAGCTGTTAACGAATCACCATTACATCCATTTAAATTAACTGTTTGGTGCGATTTACACGCTGGCGCCATCATCGGTCCTTATTTCTTACAAAATGAGGAAGGAGCTGCCGTAACGGTAAATGGCCAACGCTATCGAGGCGTGCTGACTGATTTTTTTGTTTCTAAAAATGAAACAGCTAAACATCGACAATATTTGGTTCCAGCAAGATGGTTAAACTTGCCATACAGCGCGCTTAACCATCAATTTATTGAAAAATCAATTTGGTGTCAACTTTATTTCCAGAAGTGGTCATGTTAACTGGCCCCCTCGTTCGTGCGACTTAATGCCTCTCGATTACTTTTTATGGGAATATGTTAAGTCATTGGTTAATGCCGACAAACTAGCAACTCTTGAAGCATTAGAAGCCAATATTCAAGCCACCATTGACGCCATACCGCCAGATTTATTTGAAAAAGTAGTGAACAATTTGACTGATCGAATGGACCATGCAACTCAGCCGCGGCAAGCATATGCCGGAAATCATATTTAAGAAATAAATAAATAAAATTATCTACCAGATTATAATAATGAGAAATTCATTCCAACAATATTTCTGTCTTGTATTATTATTATTTAAAGTGCTCAAGCTTTTGAAAAAAACACCCTTTAGTACCCATGTCGAAATAAATACATGACTATCGATGAAAAGCATCACTAGAGGTATCAAACGATGGATTTCAAACCTCATTCGAAAGATTTTTGTCGCTCTTCGAACGAAGATACACGGAATCCTGAACATCGTTGAGGTGGGAGAGGCATTTAGGTGCGAATACTCTGCTGTAATATGCTCAATCACGCTGACTGTTGATGACGACGTTGGTTTAACCATGTTAATTCATCTCTTGTACATCGTTGATTTGAGGTTCGATCATTTCGGATTAGACATATTCTCATGTTAGATTCTTGTATTTTCCATATATGCTTGACAAATCGTATCCTAGCACACGAAAACAGTCTTCCATGAGGTGCGCAAAATGTTACACTCTCGATATTTATTTTCGAGAGGAGTGAGTTTCGTTGTATGTCAAGAACAAAGTCATCAATCCATTGGAGGGTTTCTTGAATGCTGATAAAGGGGTTTTCAAAATTCACCCAAGAAGAGATTTTTAAGGGAAATTAGGGGTTTTAATTAAAGATTGACTAGGCTCGTCCGTTGCCGAAATTCGACGATTCACAAAAGCAGTTGTCGTGTACACAACAAAAGTGTTGTCACTCGTCACTATGTTTCTGTTTTTTTCATTTTGTTTACCTAGTCTATATCCCACTGAGAGTAGGGAAACTCTTTTGCAATCGAAGTAGTGACTTTCACAGTCACAAACTTACATAAAAAAAACAAAACAATAAATTTCATAAGTCAAGGCAGACAAACAAATTCCTTATGTTGAACCACATGCACAAAAACGATTCGACTATACGCTTATCCCTAGCATCTTTCTTTTTCTTTACTATTGACTTTCAAAGGCAAACAGACTTGAAAATGTTTTTTTTTTTCTCTCAGTTTACTGGCCATACAAGACGAACTTGTTCCTGCGATCTGTTCGTGTTCATGGTGTCGTTCGACGTTTGTGGTGCTCTTGACAAACCAATCCAATGTTTATGAAAGATTTCAAAATTTGTGGATTTGTTCGCGAGCATGTTCGCCGTTTGTGGCACTGTTCGCAACCATTTTCTTTTTTTAATAAATTTTGTTGCGTGCACATCAGCGAAAGATAAAAAATGGCAAGTTTTAGCAAAACGTTTCTTTTGGAACTTATCGAAATTCTTAGAAATATTAAAACTTTAGTTCCTCGAAACTTTGTCCAGTTGCGAGGAATCTTACAGTTGCTGACAGTCTCTCGTTTGCTGTAATTGCTTCTCGCATTCCTGTGTTTTGTTTTCCAATAACTGAACGCACCAAACTCAGCAATTCAATATAAGTTTCTGAATCCATTCTAAGAAATTTTTAAAAATCTTCTGGTGCACACATTTCTAATTTTCTCAACAATTTTGTATGAGTGCGATCGTTTCTACCATACAGCCACTCTTTCATCCACTCTCACCTTTTTTGTTTATTATTTTTTTCTTGCTTTCGCTTTTTGCATATAGACATTAATAATAATGCAATTGCATCATCCGCGTGTGCGTTCTCCATATTTTCTTGTTGAAAGTTACAGCAAAAGTGATATTCCGCAAATCGGTTCGTCATGTGTGGCCAAATGTCAACAAATTGCACGAACATGTTCGTCTTGTATGGCCAGCTTAAGCTTCGTAAAATTGTAAATATTGATATATTTCGGCTAGGCTTCGATATGATAAAACGTTATTCTATTTCAAAACACTTAATTTACTATTATTTAAAATAACTTCCAAGTAATTCACAACCGATTATAATATCTCACAATTCAAATCTCTTATCGTTCACTATTAAGACTAAAGGGCTGAACAGAATGTGAATCTGTATCTGGATCTCGAAGTTGGGTGTTATTCAACTTCAAGATACGGATTATACACGTATTGAACTTTTGAAAGTTCTATATCAGATACAGATTCAAGTTTCAGATTCACATTCTGTTCAGCCCTTAAGCTCCTTTTCTGTCGTTTTCCAAAAATCAACTTTCTAATCCTGTATTTCGTATCTTCTGGTTTGAAGCTGGGGTAATAAATGAACTCACCAGAGAGAGAAAGAGAGAGTTTATTAATGATGTATGATCCTAAGGTTATGCAACACTGGATTCCTGATTTTACAACATCTATATCTATAGATATATGAATGTATAATAACCTAATCTTTTACATGTTTTACCAAGATTTGATAATACCGTTTGGCACATCTACCTTTCCAATGGTGTAAGTATCATGCCATTCGATTCAGTAGAACGGTGTAAGAGTGTACGACAAAAATAGGCAGGACGTATTTATATATAGATAAAGAGTTCTTATTAATGCACAGATTATTCTGTATGGCGTTATGTATGGAATGGGATATCGGATGGTGCAGTTAAGGCATTGCTGGCACAAAAATCCCTTTTGTCGAAATTTTCTAAAATAGTTTTCCATAAAAGTAGCTGGATTTCGTCACTCAATTTACTTCTTCAAGGCGTGGATGGTCATGGATGTCTAAGCTTAAACCTCAGGCGACCAAAAAATGTCTCACGTAGAAATTGATTTGTTTGTTTTGATTATCGTGTCGCGGTTTCGACGACTATTAATTGTTATTGCCTAACCAGCAGCATTTTCGAAGGAGATTTGGATTCCGATCCAAAATCCGCACGGCGCACGTTGTGATAGCATTTGCTCCTTAACAATCACTCGTTATAGAATTTGAATCCCCAATTTCACAAATTTGACGAATAATGAAACCATCAAGATGAAAATCGTCCTAAAATACTGTCAATATCATTGGAAAACAAATTTGGTCCTGTAGAACATTTGGTCAAGTGGACATTGTCAAATGCAAAATATTTTATATTAGTTCCAAAGAATTGTCAATCGTAGATGTACTACGAAAAATTCGTTTTTCTCGTTTTGATTTATTTTGGTATTGTCCATCATTATAGACACACTTTGGTCATCCTACAAGAAAAGGAATGTGAGTGAGTCTTTCAGCACCATCTTCTTTTGATCTCAATGAGGCCCCTATCCTCCTACGAGTATATCACTGATTTTGCATTTTGTTTGCATTCTACTGTTGCTCTGCTTGTCGTGAAGCTGTTTCTTCCCAATTAAGGCAACATTCCCCTTCATTGCATCCCGGATTCTACCATCACATTTTCTGGGGGCAAATACCCGTCTGATTTCTTCTGCTGCTGATAGATTCCGTTTGGGAATATGACTTCCTTCGTTTTTTCTGTGCATCTTAGACAGTGTGAAATTCTCACAAGCATTCAAAGCGTGTTGTCATCTAAATAATGAAAGAGTTTATCTTTTCACGTTTCAGCTCATCCAATAATGTCGAGTTCGATTACCACCATCAGGTATTCTTGTATTCATTTTTCTTACCGGCATCGTATGATAAAATATTAAATAAAACCGTGGTGGCTACAACAGAAGCTGAGTCATAAGATGCTGTTCAAGCAAAGCGGAACTGCTCTCTTCATTTTTAGGGTTTTAACTTTCATGGCATAAGCAAATACTGCGGATCCAAGGGGTCACTTCTGACTAATACCGTTCTACAACATATCAGTATTTGGAATTACAGAACAGATTTTCCATAAAAGAAGTAGCATATTGTTAATGCTTCTCACTGCCATGTTTACCCACTGCTACGGTTTAAGCGCCATTCACATCAATCTTTCGTGTCCCAACCTAAAGAGCTTAATACTATCATGCTGAATCTGCTCTACGATGACACAGCAATTTCTGAGGACACGTTCTCGGCTTTGTTGAACTGCATTACTCAAGTATTCTGCCAATATCTTCTGGTACTCTATGGCCTTCAAATGCTCGCAGGACACCTGATCACTTTACTGTGTCAGGGTTATTCCTTATGATTGGCCCTGTTACTATTATTGAATCCCAGTACCTCTATAGTTTTCCTTTTCGGGCTTAGATCTTCCCCAAAAGAGTGGATGGTCGAGCGAACTTAATAGAAAACACATTATTGCTCGCAGTCTTACCTGCTTCTTCTCTTCTTGTCTGGAGCTCTGTACTTGTAATATAATCTTATATTGTTTCCATCTTTTCCAGTATGCACAGTGTTCTTTACTTAGAAGGGTATTTGCTAGAAATAACTGTCTTTCAAATATGCATTCGTTTTTTTAAATTTTATGCAAAGTTCTGTGTTCATCGTTGTGACTGCAATACTTTTTTTTTTCAATTTTTCGTTTCTTAATCGGCGGTCTTCACCTTTCATCTTTCGGATGAAAACTCACAATGGACTCGCTTGACACTACCGGTGGTCTAGTGAGCGGTAGCTGATAAATCACAGGGCCTAATATCCAGCTATTTGGATGCTGCGCAACTGGACGAGTAATATTATTGGCGTTGAGAAGGGAACAACTAACTCCAACATGATTTTAGAAAGAAGGTAACACTTCCGTGGTATGCTCCACTTCGAGAATGGCATCTCAGGGTATTTTCGCTATGCATTTCTCTTTTCGATCATTATTTTCACATATTCGTATCCCGGTGGTTGGCAGGTCTTCGCTCTAGCCACCTTTTAAATTATACGGTGGCATGTTCCTGCATTACTGTCACTCTGTCGTTTCAATTCGAAATATTTTTGTATGAAGCCAACTACCAATCAAGATTTCTCCAGATTGAGCCAACGCACATACTCAAAATTCTTACTAAAAGATCTTTCTACAAACAATGTATCTTACATCTGAATTTCAAACAGCAAAGATTAATAAACATTATTTCCAGAGTGTCCTTTCCTGGTGTTTAATGCGCCAATAATTTCTAGATCTTGTTCTGAGTTTCTACATCAAACAGATACCGCACTCAATTTCTTCAATGGAAAAGCTACTACACTCTAATGGACATATAGAATATTCCCACCAAAAACCACAGATCACAAATAACCTGCAACACTCCAGACAATCAATCAAATGACATCTCTCACCCGTTTATCACCGCATAACATAATTCCCATAACCCATACCATAATCGAGACAATTTGTTTTTATAGCTCCAAGGCTTCTTCCAGACGGAGCTTCCCCCCACTCGAATCCAATAAAATCCGATTGTGAACTGGAGAAACGCTCAAATCCGCCGTCAAAGTGCCTGGTGGCACGATGCGAGACACATAAAAATGTCAACAATAGCCTGTCTCTCACATAAAAAACTAAAAACAAAAAAAAGTAAATAAAAATGGAAATATATATAAGAAAATGGAAAATGTCATATGCGAGTATTCGTGTGTGTGTGTGTGTATGTGCATGCATCTAAGAATTTGTATCTAAAGAAATTAGTATCCACCTGGTGTGGTGCTTCAGATTCATAGCTCTCGTCGCTGCTCGAAAACGATGAGGAGGACAAGTATCTCTTGTGCTGCGTGCTGCTGGAGTTGATGTTGCTATTGCTGTTGCTACCAATGTGACCACCCTCAAATGCAAAACTTCTGTTTGTCTGCAATCCTCTGACGCCACCGGTACTGGTGCTGGATCTTCCACAGCCGCTAGAGGCACCTCTTAACCTTACACCACCTGGGGGTGGGCTACAGCAACGACGCTGTGGCAAACGGCTTCTTCTCACTGGTATCCTGGAACGGAAAGAAGCTGATTTTCGCAATTGTGACATTTTGCTGTCATCCTTTGGCAGTATTGTTCCACGAAGGTGGTTGCACAATAATAATGGTGGTGGTAAGAATGATACTGAAGTTGCCTGGGTAGGATTGATGTCGCTCTGGATGGTTAAAAACTGAAACGAAAAAAACAAAAAAAACAAAAAAAAAACACTGAAAGGCAGTTTTATAATAAGCGTTCTCTTTCAGTAGCAAGGCAATGATGTAAGGGCTTTTCTGTTTGATATTAGTGAGGCAAAACAAAGTGTACAAGTGATTTTATGGTGGAGTATGGAGATAGGATGCTTCAGACTTATTTTGGCACGTGTCAGAGTAAGCTGTCACACAACGCATGTACAGCCTCGTCAGACATCTGGCATGAGGTATGACTATGAGCTATGAGCTATGAGCTATTCGTACCCCAAACCATTCTACTTTTTAAGCCGAGTCATGATGAAAACATGAAAGTACGAGAAGAGTATTCAGCCATTAAGCATGACAAACAAGTTTCGATGTAATCCTCTTTGCAGTAATGAGCGCAGTCGAAAATTGGATAGCTCCATTGCAGGGATTGTCATGACATAAATACATTTTCGTTTTCCTACATCTATAGATAGATGTCCATTTGTTTGTATGAGGGGCAGTAAACTGAAGGAAAAGGCATTAATTAACCGTTTTCATGTTCGAAGGAATTGGAGAAAGCTTTTTTGCCTGCAAGTTAATTGCTCTAAGCAAACACAGCTCTTTAGTAACTTTGTCTGGAAAAATAAACGAAACAAAGCACCTCACTTTGATGCGGATTGTACAAATACATACTCCCATATACTCGTATCAAGGATATTCGTAGATAGTTGAACAAAAAGGAAAAAAAGAAAAAAACCATTCCATCCCTCTGCAGCCAATGGTTAGGTAAATGGAAAATGGATTTCGTAAACAGGAAAACTCTGACAGGAAAACCGGGAAAAAAATGCTGTTTCATAGTACCTAACAGCTAACAGACGGGATGAAGTGCAGCTTAGCCAAATGTCGGTATATTTAGGTACATAACTACGCTGAATGGTGGAAATTTTCGTTTCGCTACGTTTTGCTGGTTTATTTTTATTTTTTATTTTTGGGAACAACATCCAGATTGGAATGGAATATTGGTGTTTTCACATTTATTTCACTAAAATTCACTACTTAAAAGATTAGCGCTTTAGTGTAGCACATACCAATTTGAATGTTTGTTTTGTTGTCGTTTCAACTAATTTTTATTTTTTTTACATTTTCTCTCCTTACAAATGCAAATACGAATTAAGTAGCTGTTAGACAGTTACAGTTAGTAAATTTAATAAAAATACACGAGTGCTAATTGGTAAAAGCGAAGCGCTCTTTACACTATAGATGTTTTCGGGTTTCGATTTTAAAAGCTAATGAACAAATAATATGAAAAGTAGGCACGAGTACGATGCAATTTGATACGTGACAGTTTCAGTATGACATGGCTTGTTGAAACTTTTGCGACTTTTTTTGTGACTATCTAACAGGATATGCATTGGTGATGTAAACACTACAATTCAGAAGATCCATTCGATTTTTTTTAGACAAAGCAGAAAATGTTTTTTGAATAGATACGTAGTATAATTGTGATACATATCTGGCTGAAGTTGTTAAATTTTAATATGGAATTTGATCTTGTTCATATGACAAGCGCACGTTTGCAGCGACTGATTCCACCACTTGTCAACACATATCGTTAGGAAAGTTGGCAAGTTCGAGTGTTCGCCATTGTTCCTGAGCTCTTGTACATTGTTAGCTTGCTGCCATAAGCCATCGGCATAACGTAACCACATAATAAGAAATAATAAAATTGCATGATCGATTATAACCGAACTTTCTCTTCAATAGTTCAATTATTTGACCAGCTGTGGTTGCATGTGGCACCACATACTCATTTCACTGATGTCAAGTCCATCTAATTCTGACCAAAAATAGTCGAGGCACAATAGCGAACTCCGTTGACCGTAACGTGACGGTCATTGTCATGGACGACAAAATATGGTCCAAACACACCTCTGGCTTGAAATTCACACAAATTTTTTGTGGATGCAATGTAGTCTCTTGGATCACATGTGGGTTTATTGCTGTCTATTGAGGCATATATTGCTTATTGACAAAGCCATTAAGCCAAAAAAAAAGTTTCATTGCTAAGACCTTCGGCGTTTTAATTGCTGAGGAATCTTTGTTCTTAAGTTTTGAACTTGGCCAAGATCTCTACGGAAGATTCGCCACAATGCGGCCTGAGAGTTTCCCAATTCCTGTGAATTGCGTAAAATCAACTGATTAAGCTCATTTTGAATTAAAGTACTGACGGCTGCGATATTTGCGGTACTTCGACCGGTGTGCTGTTTAACTGGCAAAGTATCATTTAATAATTCTCTGAGTGGATAAGGTCTTCTTAAAGGAAAAAGAGGCATACTTTTGCATATGGTGGTACAGACACTAGTATGTATGATCTTCGGTTTCCTCATTTTCTATGCCGTAAGATTCAGTTTCTTGAAAGTACAATATTTGTAACAGATATCGTCGTAATCGCTGCAAATAGAATACTGTCACATTACGTTCCCTAAATTTTTGGAAAAGACGACTAAATTTTTAGAAATTTTATTCAAGCAATCGAGCAACAAAAAAGAGCTACAGGAGGAATTGGATTCAATGAAGCTACCCAAAGTCTGTGTATCTGATCGGGTTCCCATGGCTGAGGGCACAGGTAGAACATAGAAGAGTCAGATTCCGAAAGTAGTGTATTAGATAAATTAACGTTAAAGGTTTGCTTATAGGAATAAACGATTTTGTTACAAATATGGTGCCACTGTTTTTTTTTTTATGATGACAAACAAAAACGTCATTACAAAAAATGTGAAATCGAAAACTTGAAAATTTCAACATCATCCAAAAATTGTAGAACTGATTTAGAAATTTACGCCACTGGTACAAGTTACTAATGAAGCACTGAAATTGTGCCCGTCGCAAGAAAACAACTATTGTAGCAATATTTCTTTTGTAGCTCAAAGTGTGTCAAAAACCAGGGTTTTTCGATTCCAGCTCGGTCGATTCCCACGTTTTAAACTCTATAGGGTTCAATTTAAGCAATAATTTAAGCTGCCCAACCATCAATAGCAACATGACTTTGCCAATCTGTTGATGATGTCCGACAAGCAGAATTGCTGCATTCGATTGCGCTTTTGAAGCATGATCAATCAGTATATATTGCTGATGTGATGTTTTTATCGGCTTGGTGATAAAAACAAGACATTGCGATGCACCGACTTTTGCCTTCGATAAGAAGGCAGAGACTCGAACCATTACCTTGTTGTAGCCAAGGTACGGTTGCGGATATCCCAAACTACGCCAAGACAAACTAATGCTGTGACGAAATTTGACGTCAGACGGCTATAACCGCAAGAGATCGCCAAGTCCTTTTCCAATCGAATGTCTCTTAATCTCTTAAGAGGTCAAATACCACCAGCATCAAGCATCGAAGACCATTGGAAACACTACCAAAACGCCATCAGAGATGCTGCTTCTGATGTGCTGGGTTTCACTTGTCCACCAAATGATGATGATGAATGAAGGCAAGCACATGCAGCTCAGCAAAAGTACGCAATGCGGCACTGCAAAAAACGACCACTGCCGTATTGTATAAACGCCTCAAGCCGTTCGTCGACAACCTGATAGGCTCATATCAGTGTGGCTTCAGGTCAGGAAAGTCCACCATCCACCAAATATTTAGACTACGACAGATCTTGGAGAAGACCCATGAGCTTCAGATCGATACACACCACCTATTCATCGATTTTAAGGCCGCGTATGACAGCATCTATAGAGACGAGCTATACCGAGCAATGTCTAGTGTTGGCACCCCTGCCAAACTCGTCCGTCTGTGCAGGATGACGATGGAAAATGCACACTGCTCCATTAAGGTCGGTAAAGATCTCACCGAGACCTTTGATGTCCAGAAAGGATTTAGACAAGGCGATGCGCTGTCATGCGATTTTTTCAACATCGTACTTGAAAGAATAGTGCAAAACTCACGAGCAAACACAAGTCCGTCCAACTACTCGCATACGCCGACGATATTGACATAATCGGGAGAAAGCAGCGTGATGTCAGTGGTGCGTTCGCGAGTATTGAGACGGAAGTGGCGAAAATGGGTTTAGCGGTCAATGAGGGCAAGACCAAGTATATGCTGTCAAGCAAAAAGGACAACCAATACCGACGTCTCGGACAGAACGTCATCCTCGACAGATGTAACTTTAATGTAGTTAAGTACTTTGTCTACCTAGGATCTGCTATAAATACAGACAATGACACCAGCGCTGAGATCAAGCGAAGAATAACTCTTGTCAACCGCTGTTTCTTTGGGTTAAGAAGGCAATTGAGTAGCAAAGCCCTCTCTTGGACAACAAAAGTCTACCTTTATAAGACCTTATAACCCCGGTCCTGCCCTATGGCGCAGAGGCATAGACATTATGAAAAACTCACTGACAATCAAAACAACGGACGATATACTTGATGTCCGCCAATTAAGCTTTCGTAAATATTGAGGTGATCAAAATAAGTTTGACGACAAACAAAGGCAAATCAGAGTACATACTAGAACATACAGAACTAGAAGTATGCAACCGATGGCCACTTGTTTTAAGCAAGACCTTTACCATTCTGGTCCTACGCTAAAAAAAACGCTTGAACGTTTCAAAAGAAAGATATTGTTCGTGTTTTTTGGTCTAATTTATATTGACAGGTATGAAGGGGAGATTCAATTCAGTCGCTTATGGATCCAACCTCTGAGATGGCTGAGCTATGCTTAGCAAATATTCGTCGAAGGACGGCGCAATTAGGGAGGACATCATCTAAGGACCTCAATAAACTTAAAATGGTTAAGTTTCAGGCCATGTTCGAATAAAACGAAGAAAGAAAAATAATTAGGCAAGTCAAATGCAAAAGCAAGTTATATCGCTTCCATGCTGCAGTTATTCAAAATATAGTAGCCTTCAAAAGTCGGAGTTGTGGACTCTACCGTCAACATCAGGCAGTACAAATCTATAAAATAAAAGGCCAAAATCTCGACATAGTTCAGCTCAACCATAAGGAAAGGAGATCTGCTCAATTGCAGAGACACATGAACCGCAAAGAAGATTGTGTGAAGAGTTTACACATAACAGGATGGAAAATACTGGACCAAAGGAGACAATATCAAGATGTATCATCATGGTTTTAAATCCATCAATTGGCATGGTTTTTATATTACTGCCAATCTTCGCAAGATGACGCTTGTCCGTTCAGATCCGTAACCAACTCACGAATGCTTTCGACATCTGGAAAAGTCTATACAGGGTCCCCTTGCTGGCCTTATCGATCTAATTAGAAGCAAAAGGCTCACCACAAAACAAAGCGAATAATAGAATTGAGATGAAAATACAGTTCAGTTCAAGTTGATTCACTAACTGACTTTGAAAGAAATTGACAATTTCTTTTGGCATACTTGAATCGCTGCCAAGTCCCATTCTACTTACATACGAGTACTTCAGTGCAAGCTGTCGTTATATGATATTTGGCAGCGAATTTTCCTTTCACTCACATCGTGGCCTCTGCTACCTCTGTTTCAGAAGTCAAAACCTTTCACTTAATATCTCACATTCAACGGATATATTATACTTGTAGAAAGTAACTCAATTCACACTCCATTTGAACCGACAAGACCATAAAAAATGCACATTACCACACAATTGAATGCTTTACTCATACGAGAAAAGAGTCAATCTCCTCATATAAGCCATAATCATAAGATTCGCGATTTTTCAAAAAGAAAAAAAAAAAAATCTCTTCGCATTCCCCCCATCTGATTATTGACTAATAGAACTCCGTCGTTGGAACCAACACATACGCTTTCTTCGATCTCCTTACGAGGGTATTGTCGGCGACAAGGACATCAAAGAAGATTTGATCTCGATTTAATGTGCCTCCACCCACCAGGCGCGCCCACAAATATTGCGCATATAATTTCAATAAACCCCCATGTGCCATATCACCCGAAATCCATATGTAACAAGACTAAGCCTTTTTTGTGTTATCCTCTGAAGCTGTCGTAGCAGCCACTCCCGCTAGAATCAAATTCCACATGATTATTTGTATTAGGCAAGGACATCTCTAACTTCACCCATCTACCAACAACATATTTGTATCCACTATCCACTACGAAAATAAACCGTCTAACGAATGTCAATTGGTAATAGAAAAAAATAAGGATCCAGCTAAAAAAAGGACGAAATGTCTCCAGTCACAATCTCAGCCATTCTTCATTGAGGATTTCTATAAGACGTCTGATTACACATCCTCCCCCCTCTTGCCCTGAGATGAGGATGACGATGATGATGATGATGATGATAGTGATGGGATGATGTGACCTAGGGTTAGGGTAAGACTTACAGAATAGTACTCGTGTTTCCTGCATGCTAAGACCAGATAGAGATATCTCTGAGGCTACGTTTCGGGTTCACTTGATGATGATGACCTATCCGACCCATTCGACCCATTCGACCCATTTGGCATCGAATCTTTTCAATATTGCCCCTTTGCACCCGAAGCCAGAGTCGTGCTCAGACTCATATGTGTATTTTGATAAATAACTTTTGGCCCTCCAGAGAAAAATACGAGACAATTGTTCGATGGCAAAAAAATTGTAGTCTACGTACGTGTGCGTATGTGGGTGGCGAAGACGAGAGGATTGAAATGTTAGTGTATGGCGGATATGGACAACTATATCCTGACTATCAAATGGCACATCCACAAGGGCCTCGAGCACACAAGTGACACTAAAAGTCCTCAGCCTCTATTCTTGCCCCCATCTAGTGGTAAACTTTCACTCTGTTCCTCAGTTTCACTTTGGTGCTGAGTTTGTTTGTTTTTATTTTCCTGTGCGCTATTGGTAATGTGCGCATACATGTGAGCGAGTATGTGTGAGTGAATCGTTACGAAGGAAATGAATTATTACCCTGAGGTTGTTTGGCTTGTTTGGGTGTTTAAGGGGTAGAAGCAGAAAGTGTGTGTATCTGATTTTGGCAGGCTCCTTCTTGTGGCTTTAAGACTTGAGATTTTATTTTTTGGAAAATTTCGAAAGTTAATTTCATCAGTTTTGGTAAGCTGCAGCAGGTGGTGGCTCAGTGTATGAGAGCAAAGAAGTGAAACTAAGCAACACCGAACTTTTTTTCTGTTTAAGGAAAGAGCCGCACCTAACTGTATTGAAACCATGGTTGCCATCTTACTGAATTACAAGTAATTTTGTTCGCTTTACTTTCCATGTTTTCTCCTTTTCTTAGGAGACATAAAAAGCGTTGATATTTCAAGTTATATTCGCTTTAAGTCTTACTACAATAAAGGACTATCTGAAGAGTACAAATTTTGTCATTAAGCTGTTCGAACTTTTTTTCTTTTCTATAAATATGTAGGTCCATATGTGGGTATAGGTGTGGGTATCACCGCAGTGATTCAGTACTGATTGTGGGCCATAAGAAATAAGATCCTCTTATTTCGAATCCTCAATCGATGCTGAGGATTTGAAAAGATCATTTCTGTAGAGTGTATAAAGGCCATGACAAACTAAATACCGCCGTCAGGCAGAATGAACCTTACAATCTGGATGATATAGACCAACATCCGTCCACCCGAGCTCGATGAAGTGAAGTGATAGCAATATCAAAGCTGCTGGAGCGGACGACCGCACTACCGAGCTCATAAATGCGACTGGCGATGACTTGGTAAGGAGTAAAACCAACTCATCTGTTAAATATGGTCGGACTAGAGTGTGCCCAATGAATGGATTGAATACATTTTTTGTCTGATCCACAAACATAAAACTACAGAAGCATCAGTCTTCTTAACATCGCACACCAGATCCTATCTGCCATATTGTGTGAACGCCCGAAGCCGTTGGTCAACAACCTGTTAGGTGCATATCAGTGTGGCTTTAGGCCAGGAAAGCTCACCATCGACCAATTGTTCACACTACAGCAGGTCTTGGAGAAAACTCATGAGCCTCAGGTCGATACGCACTATCTATCTATCGATTTTAAGGCCGCGTATGACAGCATCTATAGAGACGACCTATACAAAGCAATTTCTAGTTTTGGCATCCCTGCCAAACTCATCCGTCTGTGCAGGATGATGATGGAGAATGCACGCTGATCCATCAAGGTCGGTGAAGTTCTCACCGAGATCGCTGTCATGCGATTTCTTCAATATAATACTTGAAACTCACGTGCAAACACAAACGGCACAATCTTTTTAAATGCCGTCCAATTACTCGCATAGACCGATGATATTAACATAATCGGAAACAAACAGCGTGATGTCAGTGGCGATTTCCCAAGTATTGAGACGAAAGCGGTGAAAATGAGTTTAGCGTTCAACGAGTGCAAAAAAGGGCACTCAACACCGAGGTCACCCTTGACTTTTAGACTTTGTTTACCTAGGCTCCGCTATCAATTCAAACAACGATACCAGCGCTGAGATCAAACGTAACTCTTGCTAATCGTTGTTTCTGTGGGCTAAGAAGGCAACTGACAAGCACAATAGCAAACTCGGACAACAAAAGTTACCCTATACCCTTAATGATTCTAGTCCTGCTCTATGGTGCAGAGGTATGGACATAATCAAAAATGGATGAGAGTGCTCTTGGCTGCTTCGGGAGGAAAATTGTTTGAGAGATTTTTGGATAACTCTATGGACTGTACAGCGACATCGACCTAATCAGAAGAATGAAGATCTGAGGAATGGGTGGCGACCGCAAATGAAAGGAAACCGAAAGTAAAGTAGGTATCTTCGGTCCAATCATATCTGAAAAAATCTCGATAAAGCTTTATCTTTGAGGCCACCCAATTATGTGTGCTTTGATGTAGCTTGCCAAAGCCCACAGCAATGAAATTTCGCTATCCGGAAAAATGCATTTCGATAACTCAGCCACCAAATTACTGGTATGCCGACACGTGACTATAGCTTATAATAAGCTCAGCCGAAAACCCAATATTGTCATATCGCCAATATGTACACGGAATTTGGGTTTTAAGTTCACAACTTGATAAGTTAATCGTTAATATGCCTTCCACTCTAGCCTCGTCATACCGAAGAGTCATATCATTTGATGTCTCATATAATTATTTCAAGAAAATTTCATTAAAATTGCAATATGAAAATGCCACTTGTAGCGGAGTGAAAAGCGTCTTTAGGAATTTTAGCGATAACGATGTGAATGCCGCTGCTGATATGTCCGCAAATACGTTTCTCTGCATATTGAGATACTGTTAGTATCATCGAATGAATCAAAACCAAAGAAAAGACGTTATATGACTCGAGGCTAGCAAGGTTAAATAACTGCTTTTTTACTTTTATAATTTCAACGTAATAGCGGAAACAATAGTTAAAGCAAATCAGATATTAATGCATGGCGTTTTTCAGGCGGGCGAAATTCCCACAAAACCAAAAACTGAGACAACAAACATTACAGTGTTAAACTCTGCTAAGTCCCTCATAACAACAATCGTTTAGAATGAAATTCCAGCTATCAGATCTTTGGTGATTAAAATCTGATGTTTGCTGACTTCGTAGTATGTTCAACGCTTTTGGATTGTGCCGTGTCTCCAATAATATTACAACACATTGAACATTCTATTTGTAGAATCACATGAAATGGCCGGCAGGCAAAACAATTTACATGGCATTAGATCGCATGTCTCCCAATAATGACGAATCTCTTTTTTCATGAATTAGAAATGAACTTTAAAAACTTTTGTTTTAATTTACCTTTGACGGCTTGGAGTTTTAAATTTCGCAATCGGAAGTGACACGACACGAAATGGGTTACTGACTTCAATTTGGAAGAATTCTGCGTGGGGTTAATCACCAAGCTAAGTAAAAAGCGCCCTGTTGGCACAGCTCTGAAGTTGACAACGCTGCAACCCAGAAAAGGACAACAATGCTCGAATCTAGCAGCAGATACAGTACTCCGATAATACAAAATTTTAATATTTACTACGGTGATTGCTACACAGTAAACAAACAGCGTTTTTCTGGGTGCGGATTTGTTGTAAGGGCAATAGACATAGGCAAGAAATCTTGATCTTGACTGCGTTCGTGGACGCCTTATCGCAACAACCATCAACACTCTATTTCGTAACATTAGCCTTATATAAGATCACACCCTCACTGCAAAATATGACGACGCTACCCAAACTTTGCTTGCATATGATGATGAAATTGAAATCATTCGCAGAACCCAAGCAAGCCACCACTGTTGCGCTCGCAAGTGTTAGACCAGAATAGCCAAAAATGGTTTGACGATATTGATAACATTTCCAATCGTAGCGAGCTGACAGCTGTGAAGTTGCAGGTATTGAATTTGAAACGAATATAAATTTCAATCACAAAAGATAGCTCTTACTTTAAAAATTTAAAGTAAGAGAATGAACTCTTCGACATACACCGCCATACCATGTGGCCAAAGACCAGTCAAAGTGGAGAGATTTATCGGTGGACTTTCAGATTGAACCTGAACAATCGGGTTTTCCAATAGAGACTTGACAACTTTGAATTTAATTTGTGAACGCACTCTTTCACTAATCATCAAACTGTCACTGTCAATTTATTCAGTAAACTTAACATTCTCATCATGGTAAAGTACACGAACGAGCAACGTCTACAAATTATAAAAATTTTCTACCGAAATCCGAAGTCGGTTACTGCAACTTTAAGAGCGTTAATTCCAATTTTCGGTCGTAATTCTCGCCCTAGTAGACAGGCAATAACAAGTTCAGTGCAAAAATTTGAGTCTACATATTCGTTGTGTGATGTTGCCGTGTCGGTGAGACAACGGGTTGGTCGAAGTGTCGAAAATATCGCTGCCGTTCAGGCGTCCGTAGCAAACGATCAAAATCAGTAAATTCCATGGCGTTCTCAATATTTGGGCATTGCTCAGACCACATTATGGCGTATTTTTCGTAAGGATCTTGATTTACACCCATACAAGATCAAACTGACTCAAGGATTGAAGCCGATGGACCATTTGAAGCGACTTCCGTTCTACGATTAGGTTCTGGAGAAGATGCGCCAAGATGGTGAATTTCATCGCAAATCATCTTCAGTGACGAAGCTCATTCTTAGCTCAATGGGTTCGTCAATAAGCAAAATATGCGTTATTGGTCGGGTGAAAATCCACATGTGCTTCATGAATCACAACTTCATCCACAAAAAATAACTGTTTGGTGCGGTTTGCATGCCGGTGGCGTTATTTGGCCATATTTTTTCGTCGACGATAACGATCATCACATTACTGTAAATGGTCAGCTTTATCGCGCCATGATCACCGATTATTTTTGGCCCGAATAGGAAGATATGGACTTGGACGACATGTGGTTTCACATGGTTTCACATGTTGGACAACATGTGGTGCCACAAGCCTCACACCACACGTTACAATCGATTTATTGAAGAGAAAGTAGTCAAGAAAATTATACCCTGCTCTTCGGTGTTGGCTTATGTCTGGCCACAGATTCTTTTTTGTTGAAATCAATAAACATATCTTATCTGCTCTGCACTACCATAGAACTCAAGAGAAATCTGGGGCCCATTCCTGTACACGAGTGAGTGTCAATTTGATGTGTAAGTGACATCGTGTGTACATGAGCCACACAATTTGCGTATTCCTGAGCTCGAATTCAAACGTCAAATTTGACGTTGCTCACTCTAAATTGTTATTCGAGTTTGGTGGAGGTGAGTAGGAATCAATTGTTCAAAAAAGGTAAGTAAAAGTCGGAGCATTATTGAATTAATTTGTTTTACAGTGAATTTGTTTAATATATTTGTTTAAGAGCAAAAATCCAAGCTCTGGAAATGCCAACGAAATGTGGGAATAGTTAAAAAGTCGTTAAAACAGCTGGCCCTGTAAGATATGTGAATAAACATACAACGTTTATATCATACATATTTAGATAGTCTTACTGTTGATATCATTTTTAGGTTTCTCGCATGAGAAAGCGCATTTTCAAAGTACGGGGGAGAGCTGTTTGAAGAATACATCATAGATGTTCTTAAAATTATTAAATCCACCAGCCAGTGCCTTTGGAGGAAGCTATTCTGAGGAATCAAGAAAAGTGGACACCACAAAAGAGAACATTGAACCGATTGCCAGTATAGAATAACGACAGCATCCAAATTCTACATCCAGAAGTTCGATTCGATTGAAGATGATCTGAAGTGGCAACGAAAAGAATGTTCCATTTTCACAGAAAATCTACTTGTATTCCCTGAATAACGCTTAAAATACTCGGGTAAAACAAACCCTCTGTTTATTTTCTCCTATTTTCTTAGCTGCTTGTCGGCAGATTCAACGGATTTGACGCATACTTTTCCATTTTAATGTTGATTTGCAGTCATCCCCACCATCTTTATCGTCACAGTAAGAGTTCTCCACGCTATTCAATATTATTTCTTATTCTTTTTATAAATATACGTAAATAAATGGTGACCAGAGAGCAATGACAGTTTTTCCAATTGTTATGTTTCAGCAGCTGTCAAAGTCACCAATGACATCTAGCTGTCAAATATTCATTAAGGCTTGCCATTTCGTCATGCATTGTTTTACGCTTGCCGGAGGAGCGGAAATTATTAAAATATATTATCGAAATTCCGGCTCAGTGATAAATACGCAACGTGAATTTCCTCGTGAGGGCGGTCGTCATCATGGCTTCGGTGTGCAGGCAATTCATCGCACTGTGAAAAAGTTTAAGCGTAAGTACATTCTTTTAGATCTTAAGCCGCCAACCAGACAGAGATTGGTGCGAAATGAAGAAAACATAGCCACCATAACGGCTAAAATCCAAGAAGACCAAGAAATGTCGATGGGCCATAGAGTTGACCCGTTTTTTTGCTGTTGAATTTGGGTCTACATTTGTATCAACATTGAAGCCGGACCTATGGTCATACATAATGCAGTGAGTTCGCTAATTGGGCGCTGGAAATGTTGGCTGGAGATCCGGATTTTGGACAAAAAACGTTCATCTTCTCGGACGAGGCCCGTTTTTGGCTCAGTGGCTATGTTAACAAGTTTATGGCATGGCGGCATCGCCGGAGAGACACCGCTACTGTCAATAATCTCAGATATAGAGCGATGTTAATTGATTTTCTGTGGAAAGAGCTCGACAACATCGATATATCTGAGCTCAAGGACGCAAAGCTCGAAATTGTGAAGGAGAATTTTGACAGATGGGTCATATCACGGCGAGCCTTTACCGATTGGTCGCTGCGATCATGCGATTTGACACCATTCTTGGGCCACGTTAAGTCCTTAGTTTACGCTAACAAGCCAACCACTTTGAACGACCTCGAAGTCAATATTCGCCGCGCTATTGCAGGAATAATGCCGCACATATTGGGCCGAGTAATACAATATTGGACGGACCGCTTGAAGCACTGCCAGCGAAGCCGGGGAGGCTATTTGAATGATGTGGCACACTTAATAGCATAAAAGTAGCTTCATAATAAACCCAGAATGAATTTTATATCTCACGCCGTTGTTGTTTTATTTAATTTTTTATCCTATTGGTCTTATCTCATCACCCATTATAAAACAAAAACTAGTAAATAAAATGAATTGTTTTGAATTTTTTTTAATTTTGGAATGAAATGTCAAACCGGTATGCAGTGAAGTATGATATGGTTAAGCGACTGTGTTAAGAATGCGTTCATGTGAGTAGCAGTCAATCGAATTCAGGAATACCAAACCATATTCGATTTGGCAGTGAACTCACTTTAGATATTCAACTCGACTCGTGAACAGGAACAGAAAAGAAAATATGAACAATTTTGAAAATTATTTCAGTGCTCACAAGACTTTATATCTTCCAACTTTAGACTCCCTCATAATTAAAATGCGTCAAATTGTAATTTCAAGAAGATGATGGCTTCAGTAGCCACATGGTTCTCATATGGCCATTCAGGAAATATCATAACAAACAGAGTCACAACATGATGCAGCTTTCGAATGTGTATTATGAAAACAGTCAACTTCGAATTCTGGTAAACAAAAAATCAACAAAATGGCAACTCTAACACAACAATCGTAATCGTTACGTGGTTGGTCTCTAAGTCTTCTTGATGAAATTACGGTTTTTGGATGCCCGCCGCTTCGCGAAGTAAATTTCATTTTTCTGATCTGTTTGTTTGTGAAGCTGCCCTTGTCTGGAAGGAGGGCACGCGTTACACGAGTCACATTCGTATGTAATAGAGTGACGACATGAAATTGGTTCCGTTTTTTCGTTGTCTTTAAATTGCTTGTTTTGTTTTTGTTTTTTTTTTAATTTTTTGGCTGACGGTGTTAATGGGAATGTATTAGACCCTTGGGACTGGCGACATTTTGGCAACAATACAATTATTCACGTTGTCAGCTGCTCAACTTAACGAGAGCGAGGAAATTGCTTTTCACATTCCGATTGTTGTCGTAAATGCAAACGGAAACTGACAAGTGTATGTGTGCCAAGTTGTTTATCGTAAAAAGTAATGCCCCAGGTCTTTTGAATTCATCGAGACGATGTTCCTTTACTTATGTTGTGCTCTTGGTTATTGAATTGTTTTGTCGTTGATGGGAAATAATTTTGAAAGAAATTTGGCGCTTGTAAAGTATCCCAGAGGTGAAGTGTTGAGTGGAGTAATTTGAGTGTCGATTAGTGCATTAAAGTAATGACTACGATGACGTTGATGTTGAGGAGGGTTATTAACTCGAAAAACGACAGAATAGGGAATAAGCTTATCAAAATTAAGAGGTTGAAATGGTGTATTTCAAGCACTCAATAAGATAATGACATGGATGCATAAATGAAAATAAGGTCACATTCGATGTTCCAGACATATTATACCTTTTAAGACTACTTGAAGCGTTAATGAACCGGATAAAGCCTTTGAAATGCGATGTTGATGGAGGTTTTGATGTCTGGTTCAACTTATTGATGTATTGATGGAGATGCTGAGTTCGAACTTCTTTATACTCGCCCTATGAGGCAAAACTTCTCCTTTTTCGAAAAACTGATCTTACTACTGTACTTAGTGCCTATCGTTCTGTAAAAAAATTTGGCGTGAGTAGAAGCGGCTTATGGCGGATCATACTCATATTCATCTTCGTAGGGTATAATTCGCGTCTCAGCAACCCTAAAACATTTTCGTATACACCGATGCAAACGCGGAACGGATAAGGACGTTAAAGTTTAACGTTAAACAAACTTGGCACTTCTTAGCATTTAATTGAAACACATACGACCTATAAACCTGATAATACCACCAACTTATTAATCCGTTGTATTCGTCCCAAATTTAAATCTTAGGGTTATACTTATACATAAAAGTGAGAGGTTCTGAGGTGCCAACATTTACTCGAACCACTACATAGAAGTAAACAAAGGCACAAATTCGGGTATCAATGGCTGTGCATTGTGGTAAAATACTGCGCTACAGTTGCAAAAGGTCATCAAAGACTATGCAAACTACGTATTCCTCAACAATCTTAACCTAGAAGTGGTAACAAAATATTATAAAAATGTGAAAAGTGTGTTTGTATATAATTGAAGTAGTTACAAGGTTTCTAGTGTTGACACGTGAATTATAATTTTCATGTAGCCTGACATGGTAATAACCGGATGAAATATGTTCCGCCCCAGAGCAAGAAATACTATATTGCAGTTAAGATTTAAGGAAATCATCACAGACGATCTTTAAAATTGGCATATTGCAGTAGAGACTGAGATGGTATATCTATTGAAATATTTTTGTAGATATAAAGTCTATAATAAGTAAATATTTGAGCTATCAGCACGTCAAATTTTAGAGCAACCTTCACAGCAACTAATAGTTTTGTTTAAAGTCATAGCTTGCTGGGAAAATGAATCAACTAAGCAAGTTGCTGAGGGCTAATGAAGTGGGAAGTCATTGGATATTGCAACCTTTATATTAAATAGCTTAAACTTGGTATTATTACTTATATGTCTATATCATTTTTTACGTCCGAGAACAGAAACAGATAACACGACAGAGCAGTATCATCATCAAATGCTGTAATGTCGCCCTTAAAAGGATGAATAAAAAATGAATTAACATTAAAAAGAAACAATGTCGGGCCGAAAACAGAGCCTTGAGGAACTCCGACATTCATATTGTATATTTTTCAAAACTAAAAACATTTCATAACATGCTTACGATTCTTTGAATAAGAAGCAAATCAGCTGTGTATAAAGCCTCTGAAACCTGCATTAAATAGTTTATTTATTAACGATTCATGGTTCAGCATGTCAAAAGCCTAGGCTATGGCAATAAATAGGCAAGAAGGAATTTGAGAGGTATTCAGGCTGTTATATAGTTCCCCAATCACCTCAAGTATTGGACTTTCAGTAGGTTTGCTTATTCTGAACCCAAATAAGAAGTCGCTTAAGAAATGATTTCTTTCTAAGCAGGATAGCATTCTAGAATGCTATGGGACGGCAGTTGTTTAATGTCATTGTATCACCTTTTTTATGGTTAAGGAAAACTATACATGTAGGCACGCCATCATACATCAGATGATTCCTACATTTACTAACAAGAATTACTGCACTCATTTACACGATATAATATACTTACTGGCAAAGATTAGTATAAGGCCTCGTAGAAGTAGCATCTTCCGACAGGTGCTGGTTCCTTAAATGACGAGAATGAGCCTCTGCAGCCGAACAACTTGCAGCTCTGCTAATAAGTCCTACTTAACGCCTCCCCGTGGCGCTATCTGGGAATCTCACTAGAGGTTGCGAAGTGAAGGGGGCAAATGGCGAGTTTCCTGCGCCATTAACCAGGATAAGTGTCGGAAAAACAAAACAGGACCTTATCCGGGCTACTCCGACATATTTGGAGCTCAGGCCGGAAAGGATTTCCAGGACTTAGTCAGGGTCTTGGAAAAGAGATGATGGCGGACGAGCCCTATAAGGGCCAACGGCAGCGCTCACATCCCGGAACGGGTTACTGGCTTCAGTGTTACCGACCCCTCGTCCTAGGGGCACTCAAAATGGAAATGGTCCTCCAGGTTGGGGGTTGTTCCGCCGGGGTAACTGCCCGGCCATTTAAAAAAAAACAAGAAGTTACGAAGCACCAACAAGCCTCGGATATGGATGGATCTACTGTTGACAACCCACGCAAACGATTTAAGGACAATGAGCTTCGGATATGCACGTGGAATGTTAGATCCCTTAATAGACCACGTGCAGCCGAGCAACTAGCGGAGGCCCTAGACTGCTGCCAAAGCCATTCAAGAAATGCGATGAAATGGGCCGGACAAAAAGAAGATGAAAAACTGCGACATCTACTACGGCAACTGCTATCGACGGCAAAAGCAACGCTTATTTGGATGCGGATTTGTTGTCGGAGGCAGACTAAGACGAGAAGTCCTCAGCTTCCGGCATGTGAGCGTGCGCCTCGTAGCAATCCGCATCAAGGCTAAATTCGCCAACATAAGCCTCATATACGCGCATGCCCCCACAGAGGAGAAAGATGACGACACCAAGGATGCCTTCTACGAACTCCTCAACAAGACCTACGAGCAATGCCCTAACTATGACATTAAAATTGTCCTCGGTGATTTTAATGCAAAGCTAGGAAGGGAGGGTATCTTTGGTGGAACAATCGGAAAATATAGCCTGCACAACACCACCTCCGACAACGGATGCAGGCTAATCGACTTTGCGGCGGGGCGAAACATTGTCATGGCTAGCACGTGGTTCCCACATCTCGACATACACAAGGGGACTTTAAGAACTCCTGATCAATTAACAGTCAACCAGATTGATCACATTGCGATCGACGCAAGACACTCCTCCAGCATTATGGATGTCCGTACGTTCCGAGGAGCCAACATCGACTCGGACCATTACCTTGTTGTAACCAAGGTACGGTTGCGGATATCCCAAACTACGCCAAGACAAACTAATGCTGTGAGAAAATTCGACGTCAGACGGCTACAATCGCAAGAGATCGCCAAGTCCTTTTCCGATCGAGTGTCTCTTAATCTCTTAAAAGGTCCAATGCCGCCAACATCAAGCATCGAAGACCATTGGAAACACTGCCAAAACGCCATCAGAGATGCCGCTTCTGATGTGCTGGGTTTCACTCGTCCACCACAACGAAACCCCTGGTTCGATGATGAATGCCGGCAAGCACATGCAGCTAAGCAAGATGCATATAACGCGGCGCTGCTTAGAAAGACCAGAGCTGCTCATGAGCTCTATGAGCGGAAGAGGAGAGACGAGCACCGGCTTCTCAGGAGGAAGAAGAAAGAGCATAAGAAGCGCGCGATCGAGGAAATAGAGAGATGCTACTCCAGGAATGAGGTTCGGAAGTTTTACCAAAAGGTACAAATAACATGCCGCAAAAACAAACCCCGAACCGAAGCCTGTAGAGATGAACAAGGGAACATCGTAGTAGAATCGCAGTCGATGCTGAGGATTTGGAAAGATCATTTCTGCAGGCTGTATAACGGCGATGACGGACCATATACCGCTGTCAGGCAGAATCAACCTTTCAACCTGGACGATGATGACCAACAATTCCGTCCACCCGACCTGGATGTGAAGATAGCCATATCGAAGCTTAAGTCCAACAAAGCTGCTAAAGTGGACGGCCTGACTGCCGAGCTCTTCAAAGCGGCAGGCGATGACTTGGTAAGGAGCATACACCAACTCATCTGTAAAATATGGTCGGACGAAAGAATGCCCGATGAATGGAACCTCAGCATTGTTTGTCCAATTCTCAAGAAAGGAGACCCTCTGAGCTGCGCCAACTACAGAGGCATCAGTCTCCTTAACATCGCATATAAGATCTTATCCGCCGTATTGTGTGAACGCCTGAAGCCGTTTGTCAACAACCTGATAGGTCCATATCAGTGTGGGTTTAGGCCTTGATGTCCAGAAAGGATTTAGACAAGGCGACGCGCTGTCATGCGATTTTTTCAACATCGTACTTGAAAGAATAGTGCAAAACTCACGAGCAAACACAAAAGGCACTATCTTTCAAAAGTCCGTCTAACTACTCGCATACGCCGACGATATTGACATAATCGGGAGAAAGCAGCGTGATGTCAGTGGCGCTTTCGCGAGTATTGAGACGAAAGCGGCGAAAATGGGTTTAGCGGTCAATGAGAGCAAGACCAAGTATATGCTGTCAAGCAAAAAGGACAACCAACACCGACTTGTCGGTAGTTTGAGGTAGTTAAGGACTTTGTCTACTACAGACAACGACACCAGCGCTGAGATCAAGCGAAGAATAACTCTTGCCAACCGCTGTTTCTTTGGGTTAAGAAGGCAATTGAGTAGCAAAGCCTTCTCTCGGACAACAAAAGTCACCCTTTATAAGACTTTAATAATCCCGGTCCTGCTCTATGGCGCAGAGGCAGGGACATTATCAAAAATGGATGAGGGTGTTCTTGGTTGCTTCGAGAGAAAAATTCTTCGGGCGATCTTCGGTCCCGTCTGCATTGACGGTGAGTGGAGGAGGAGATACAACCACAAACTGTATGGACTGTACAGCGACATGGACCTAGCCAGAAGAGTGAAGATCCAAAGACTGAGATGGCTGGGTCATGTAGAGCGCATGGACACCAATGCTCCGGTCCGAAAAGTCTTCGAATCCGCCCCCGAGGGACAGCGCAGTAGAGGAAGGCCAAGACTCAGGTGGCGCACGCAAGTGGAAGAGGACCTCAGCCAACTTAGCGTGCGAAACTGGAGGCAGCTAGCCAGGGATCGAGCTGGCTGGAGAAGCTTGTTGACTGAGGCCCAGGTCCGCCCCGGACTGTAGTGCCATCTAAAGTAAGTAGGTTAAAACGCACGGTTTGCAATCACCAGTCATCTTTCCACTTCTCTACCTGCAATTGCTGAGAAAATTTCCTTTATATTACGAGTACTTCCAAGGCTTCGAGAATTAAGAAAAGGGCGTTACGTTGTTGGGGTAGTTTCGATTCATGATCCCGGCTAGTGAGGTTAAGATCTCTATCGTCGGACTCGCAGTCTGACTATTAAGCATTCTGCCTCCAATAACTTTCAACTATAACAGTTTGATCCTCTCTACCATTATTTATAATAGATTACCGGCATGCACTGTGGGGAAAAGTTTTCTTATCCGTTTCTCATAATTTGGTACAGACAATTTCAGCAAAGATTGGTTTAATTTGGTACGTCAACCGGAACTATTAAAATGGCATTGTGAGAACAATTTAGCAACTGCAAGATTTGCCTATTACTATGCGGTAAATTGAAAATAATAATAAACCTACATTCATTTAAATAATTTTGAAATTTTATAAGCCTTTCAAACAACACACATGTCATTATACGTTATTGTACGCTCTCATTTCTGAATGTTGAAAGCAAGAAAACATATGGAAAACGTGACAGATTGACCTAATTTTTTAACATACGCTACGCTAACTGCACTCTACAAAACGAGAATGTGAAGTGAGTCTTCTCAATTGGCTTCATCACAACGAGGTTATTGACTACATCAACGCTGCATCAACATCTCTTATTATAATATTCTCTCTGTTCCTCGTTCAACCCCATTTAAATTTTCCACAACGACTGACACAATCATCTCGTATCTGCGATTCTCCAGATGACAATTAGAACGATGAAAAGTTGTGTGCAGCTTCTAAGATGCGTTTTGCGTGCGCTCAATTAATATTCGTCACGTCCCGTGCACTTAACGATTTCACTTTCTGCTTTTGTGCTAATGTCGTCAGTTCATTTACCTACTACCCCTTTGAGAGTTCGTTGTGTATAAAAGCATCTTAACAGTCGACCCTCATTCCAAATGTGTTAGTATGCTGCCGTACAAAATTCTTGATAATAATGACCAAGTACGAGTAGCTGCAATGAGCATATGAACATGAATGTACTCTTATGGTCCTTAACACTGAGGCACCCCCAAGTTCATATCCCTTTCGTTATGGGTGAATTATTACAACCCAGTTAGGGTTGCAAGGCCTACAACTCAAGTACAAGTACTCAAACTGCATTTGTACACATCAACAGGGCTGTTCAGTAAACAACACGTAGCTCGAAGTGTTTAACCCTGCCTCAAACCTGCCCAAGTGATTTAAATTCACAAAACCACCTCCTGTTTGTGGAGAATGAAACTTCGTAGAATTCCATGTTTCTTTGGCTCTAAATCAGCCCCCGAACATTTAAAGTTTTCATGTCCAGCTCGCTCTCTCCTTTCTCTCGACTACCCCTGTGATGGAGTAGCTGCTGAAAACTTTACAACTCAGTTGTGTGAGAGATTTTTCTTTTATTTTTGTTCTGTGGCCTCCCTTGGCCACCCACGTCAGACGTTGCTATAGCTAGGGACCAACGGACAGTCAAAACAGGCGACAACAAAAACAAAATGAAATAAATACTTTCGTCCTTTTTTTTCACGCTGAACAAAAATAAATTAAATTACAACTCGGTGAATATGGATGGCAGGATGATGTAGTGTACGCTGCCACTGCTATTGCCACTACTATTGCACCGCAGCAGTGTCGGTTCGGTGTGGTTTCAATGTTTTGTCACTGTCACTGGGAAGCCCGGGAAAACCCCGTTTCTCGTAGCATGTCATCGTCGTCGCTCGTCGGTCATTGGTTGTTAGTCGTCGTCGGTCGCTCAAATGTACTCGTAAATGCTGAGGGAAAAATCTTTTTTACAGGATACGTTTGTGGACGAAGGCAAATGAAATCATAAACAACACTGGACACTAGACATTGAGCAGGCATCCGGACGGGGCTTGCAGCAGAGACTGGAATTGGGGTTTTGGAAGGGTGTTTCCACTCCTGAGTGACATTGATATTTATAATATTTAACTCGGCGACAGTAAATAAAATAAAAACATTGTTAAAACGGTGGACAGCTATACGTACACTTGCAAGTGATGAGGGGTTTTTTGAAATTTCATTTGGAAAATTCTTT